>CM044322.1:12892976-13595953 GCA_024291935.2 Okapia johnstoni | reverse complement strand
CATGACTGAGCGACTGAAATGACTAATTGACTTCCTTTGTGTATGGAAGCTTCATTCTGTCCAGTGCCATGACCATGTGTCCTTTATGCCAAGGTGCCATCAACTGAAAAATAAACTACCATCTTAAGAGAAACATTTTGTTAAAAAGGGTATTCCTGGCAAGTTTCTGTGAATGTCACTTACAAGCCACATTCCTATTTCAGAAGAGTTAATATGTAGAAAATGCAAATGACAGAATTGAATATATATATATATATATACACATATACACATATACACATACACATATATATGTGTGTGTATATATATAGCTTCTCTATGTCCTGTGGCAATGCTGCTGCTGCTGCTGCTAAGTCACTTCAGTCGTGTCCAACTCTGTGCAACCCCATAGATGGCAGCCCACCAGGCTCCTCTGTCCCTGGGATTCTCCAGGCAAGAATACATGAGTGGGTTGCCATTTCCTTCTCCAGTACATGCATGCATGCTAAGTCGCTTCAGTCGTGTCTGACTCTGTGCGACCCTATGGACAGCAGCCCACCAGGCTCCTCTGTCCACGGGATTCTCCAGGCAAGAATACTGGAGTGGGTTGCCATTTCCTTCTCCCCTGTGGCGATGACAGGAGTTTTAAAAAATGTTTCAGTGGGGAAGGACACTTTCTGTATAGCATCTATGACGATCAAACTGGAAACCCATAGCTTACTAGGGAGTGACAGGAGCACCATGACACCTCTGAAAGAAAAGGGGTGTTTAGGTTTGTGGAGAATAACAGTCTGTTATGACAATCATAGAAAAAGATTTTATTGAAGACTAATCACTACCACAGGAAAAGTTTTCATACTTACTGAATAGCTCCTTCCTGTGGAGAACTTTACATACATTTCTCACTTTACCTTCAGTGCAATCTTGGGAGGCAGGTTTGATCCACGTTTTACAGAAGAAAATAAGCAGGCTCAGAGTGTTGCAGTAATTTCCAAGATCTGATGCCTGGCAAGGGGTGGAACTGGGGTTTGACATTTGGTCTGAATGACTCTAGTGCCTGTACCCTCTCACCATACCATTTAACTCCTGGGCTCTCGCCGCTCTGTAACATGATAGAAACAACTGAATTCCCTGGTTTCCTTCTAGGCTTGCAATCTTAATATGATCTTCCGCTTTAAACCCTCTAGTGGCCATTCCTATAGAATCATTTGTTGACTGATCAGATATACTACTCTGTGATGTGTTTCTGTTTTTTGATCCACATTTTAAGCTCTGTTATTGAATATTTTATATATTTTTGTCATTTCTTTTTCATAGATTATAAACCCTGAGAGGACACTGACTTTGACTTGTTGTATCTCCCACAGCATTTTGTGAATCACTGATGCTCAATTACTACCTATTGACTTGATTTTAATGAATGTTAGGGAGACATTTTCTGATATAGTTGATCCGAAATAAAAGTCATTGTAAAGATCATTTAAGCCATTACGATATGGTTCATGGGATTTCTGACAAGTCTTACACCCCCAATTCAGAAGATTCAGGGAGATTAATGAGGGAATAAATAGAATTTTAAAATTTGAGAATGGCTTTTTCATTAAGGGATTCTAGAAAATATTATTATTACTTTCAATATTTGCTGTTAAAATTGCTTTAGATTTCAGTCACGTTCTCATTATATTCATATTTTGTTGTCAGTCAGATTACATTCCACCTCATCGGGGAAACTTCCCTTACCAAACAGAGAACATTATTATTGGGTTTTTTTTTTTTTTTTAGATTTATTTATTTATTTATTTTTGGTGTGGATCATTTGAAAAGTCTTTACTGAATTTGTTACAATATTGTTTCTGTTTTATGTTTTGGATTTTTGACCACGTGGCAGGCGGGATCTCAGCTCCCCAACCAGGGATTGAACCTGCAAACCCTGCATTAGAAGGTGAAATCTTAACCACTGGACCCCCAGGGAAGTCCCTATTACTAATATTATTAATTTTACCTCTGAACTTTACCTTTTTGAATATTTCAGAAAACTAGTGCTGAAAATTTTTCATGCTGAAATATCTATCAAGATCAAAGGATGGCAGGAAAACAAAAGCTAATTTTATTCAGAAGTTTCTGTTCTCTCTTGGCTTTGGCCATTGTTGCCTCCTTGGGACACTTTCCTTGAGAGGGTGACACTGGGCAGCAGCCTTGAGTGTCAGTGAGAATTGTCTCAATGAACAACAGAAGAGATAAGCAAACTTTCTTTCATTCCATGGTAGTACTTATTTTGCATTGGAAAAGTACATGTAAATCAAACTACTATAATTCCCATCCTTATGCCAAATGTAATCCTGGAAGAGACTATTGCTGGCATGAGGTTTTACTGCCTCAAAGCCAGTAGCTTGGTTTTTCCATCTGGGCTAGGCATAGATTTTTCAAGCTTTTTTTCCCCCTGAGTTACTTATTCTCTGGTAAATTCCAGTCCTAGGCTACTGTAGGATATATGCAAGGCTTTGCCCCAAGAGCTGGAAATGTACTATAGCCCTTGTTTAAAAATGTTTTGCTACTGGAAGTACAACTAGTTCTTCTAAGGGTTGTGTTGGCCACCTCAGGTTTGTGGATTCAGTTCAGAGTTTTGATTTAGCTCTACAAGGTTTTATGGCTTGGCTACCTGAGTGACTGGCTCTCACACTATTCCTTCCTCCAAACTGGGACGATGTGTTGGAATACTTGGCTAAAGAGTAACACATTTTCCTGTGGAATAGTCAGAAGGATGGCTCAAGTGTTCTTGGAGGGTGTTTGTATTTGGAATTCCCCTATCTGATCTAACACTTCTCCAGTGGTTGGCTTTTCCTGACGGGGAGGTGTTTAAGTACTCTGTCTTATGTACTATCTGTTGCACTGAATTACTTTATGTAGGTTTTCTCAAAGTTTGGAGCCTGTATTTGGTCCCTGTTGCTACAGCAACAAATTGCACAAATGTAAAGCAATGCAAATTTATTTTCTGGTGTTCTAGTGTTCAGAAGATCAAAAGACATCTAAGAGGCTAAAAGCTAGATGTCAGCAGTCCTGTTTTTTTCTGGAGGCTTCAGGGGAGAATCTGTTTCTTATCACTTTCACTTCTCGAGTACCCCAGCATTCCCTGGATATATCGCTTTAAACTCTGCCTTCAAGGTCGCCATGCCTTTTCCTCTGTGGGAGTGCTTAGTGCTCAGTCATGTCTGACTCTTCATGACCCCATGGACTATAGCCCAGCAAGCTCCTCTGTCCATGGGATTCTCCAGGCAAGAATACTGGAGTGGGTTGACATTCCCTTCTCCAGGGGATCTTCCTGACCAAGGAATTGAACCCAGGTCTCCTGCATTGCAGGTGGATTCTTTCCTGTCTTAGCCACCAGGGAAGCCTTTTCCTCTACTGTAGACAAATTCTTTCTTTCAATTTCAAGGGCTCTGATTACATTTAGGGCTCACCAGTAATCCAGAATAACATCCAAATCTCACATCCTTAGTCACATCATTTTTGCCATATAAAGCTCTGGGGGGTTGGACATGGACATTTTGATGGAGGTGGGAGTGGGTGGGGGAGGGGCTCATTATTCAGCCTACCACAGAGCCTGATGGATCTGAACTTGAATCCTGGCTCTAACAGTGTTAAGCTTTCTAAAGCTTAGATTGCTCATGTCTAAATGGTGATAGTAACGCTTATCTCTTACTAGGTTGATCTTAAGATTTTGATGAGTAAAGTAAGTATGGTAGGTATCAGGGACCCCATAGGCTCCCAGCTAATTTTTTTTTCTTGTCTCCTCTTATAGTATCTGAAAAATTAAAGATTTCAGTTGAAGGCAAGTGACTCAGCTTTATAAATACTTTAGTACCCATACAAAATGCTAAAATTAATTCTGCTGAAGTGATTATCATGCAGACAAAATACTGGTTAATATCTAGTTAGGTGTCCAAGTCAGCTTGAAACTGTAATAGAACCCAAGAGAGAATGTATTATTATGTTGAGAGATGTACATATTGTAATATGAATGAAATTAGAAGCTCTCCAACTTAAATACCGGGAGAAGGAAATGGCAACCCACTCCGGTATTCTTGCCTAGAGAATCCCGTGGACAGAGGAGCCTTGGTGGGCTGCTGTCCATGGGGTCGCACAGAGTCAGACATGGCTGAAGTGACTTAGCATGCATGCATGCATTGGAGAAGGAAATGGCAACCTACTCGGGTATTCTTGCCTGGAGAATCCCAGGGACAGAGGAGCCTGGTGGGCTGCCGTCTATTGGGTTGCACAGAGCTGGACACGACTGAAGCGACTTAGCAGCAGGAGCAGCAGCAACTTAAATACCACATTGAGGATTTTCTCCTTTTAATATCTACACTGATTTGTCTCAACAGATCAGCCTACTTTGTGTTCAGGGGACAAGGAGTGAGAGATATATCATTGAAGTGGATCATTCTTCAAATGCTAATATGGTTTTTATTTAGGTATGGGATACATTAAAGCAATGATAATTTGTTTAATGAGTATTAATTGAACATCTCTGATAAAGTCAGACAGTGGTCAAGATGTTGATAATGTAAAGCTGAAAAGCCATGATTTCTACTTTTAAGTGGTTTATAATCTAATGAGGAGACAGAAAATAAATAAATAATTTCCATAGATTAGAATAAGAATTGTAATGGGTACAATGGAAACACAGGGGAAGAAGTACATGGAGGAGAGATATTCTTGAACTGACTCTTTGTTTGCTTTTATTTGCATTTTTTCTGCAGCATTTATTTCTGGACCATAAGTTTTTATTTCTTCAGTTTCTTCTGCGATATCTTTTTCTTCTGTGGAGATATCTTCTGTGAAGCCCCCTCTTCTGGTTTAGGAACAATCTGTTCTTTTTCAGTAAGAATCATCTCCATGTGGCAGGGAGAGCTCATATACGGGTTGATCCGACGATGAGCTCTGTAAGTCCTACGCTGCATCTTAGGGGTTTTGTTCACCTGGATGTGCTCAATGACTAGAGAACCTACATCTAAGCCCTTAAGTTCATCATTACTCTGCATTTGCGTTTGCAGTAAAAATTCAGCACTCTTGCTGGGCCACTGACCTTGTGTCCAGCCCCACTGTTTGGCCTGTGCAAAGCTACCCACTCCACCATTGTAACGACAGAATGGCACATGTTGCTTCTTTAAGGTGACATCCTTCAGATACTTGGTGGCTTTTCAGATTGCATATTCTTAATGGCCTGGGCAGTTTCACAAGTATTCTTAAAGTGAACATGAAGATTTGAACCTCTTGATTTGCATGATTTTTGTGGGATTTTCTGGGTCAAGTGATTATCGTACCATTTTTACAGGTCACCTCAGGCTGCTTACTAGAAAAGCTTGAACCAACTCTTGAGGAAGGGAAAGGCTATTTTCCAGGTGAATATGGGGATAGATTAATCTAGGCAAAGGAAGCTGTATCTGAATGTGTATGAAGAACCATAATATTACATGCTCACAGAACCATCACTAGCTTAATGTGGTAGGAGCAGACAGGTATAGAAATTTATCTTAATAAAAAAACACCTCTGACACTGAATTCAAGGGAGAACTCAGGTTCATTTTGTGTGGGCAACCCTGGATAACATATATTCATTTATTCAACAAATATTCCTTGGGCAGTTACTATATGTTCTGGGCATACAAAGTTTAGAGGAGTACATTCTTCTTGTTATTTAGTCAGTAGGTCCTGAAGGTCTAATATAAGAGCTTGTGATCAATGTGTTCAGACTAGAAATTTGAAGAATTTGCAGTTAAATGCAAGTGGATATTTCTTATACTGAACCTTTATGAAAGTTGAGAGTCATGAAAACAGGAGTTATAATAGAACTTAAAGCCCATTTGTTTTATTATCCAGGGGCAGTAGAGGCGATTGACTCTTCACCAAAGATTTGCAATCCCCTTTCAGAGTGAGGAGTAGTTACTGGGCAGTGGCTTCTTGGAAGCGGCCAAGGACTGCATTTCCCAATTCGTCTTACACTTCAGTGGGGACATATGACTATCTCTCACTAATGGAATCTGGCACACATAGCTTGTTGGCTGAGGTGGTTGAGAAGTAGGTACCTTTTCCATCTTCTCTTTCCTCCCTCATCTCTGGTTGGATTACAGAAAACAAAAATAACTCTCTCTGTTTCTGAGGATGGTGATAGTAGAGGCACAAGACAGGACTTGGTCCTTGAATCACCACTTTGAGGAAAGCTACCAGTCCATTAGAAACACTCTCACTGACTAATACAAGAGTGAGACATAATATTATATTCTTTAAAGCTACTAGAAATTTGATATTTGTTTCAACAGCTTGTATTATACAAGTTTTCACCTAATAAGTGTTCTCTTATGCAACATACCATGCTTCCTATGATTGGGTCTTCATTTGATCATGAAGGGTCAGTCCTTTTATTTGACAAATCTAATTGTCAGATATAACTCTCTTTTATTATGATAAAATCCTATAACATTCTGTCATTTTTGGCCATTATCTCTGGCGCAAGGCCAGGTAAGAAAAAGTGTATGTGTTTGTGGTATGGAAGAACTTCCTTATTACATCATTGCAGAGGGAAGAGTCAAGTTTCAGAGGCTAAGTCAAGCTGGTAGACATGTTACCTGGAAAAGGATTTAAGAAAACAGTCAAGCTGAGGACAGTGTGGTCATAAACAGAGATGGCCTTAGGAAGGGCTATCTAGAAGCTCAAAGCGAGCCTGTGAAGGTCAAGAAGACCCTCGTGTGATAAACACCACAGGACTGAGAGTTCACCTGAATTCAGTGATGGGCCCGAGGGACTACATGTATCTTTCCGTGTATGGGGAGCTTGTTTCCTGAAAGAATCACAATAGATGAGACAGGAGAAACGGAAAATAATTTACCCTTCTCTTTATGTCCTTCTTCAGTTTTATCTTTTCCAACATAGCCAAACCCTTCTTTCCCTTGTTTTTCTTGTAGAGTTTATACAATTATTTTTAATTTCTTCTGGATTCATTTTAAGTGTGTAGAATTAAATATAGTACTTCTTGTGTAGCGAGTTTATTGCAGAGGTCAGTGAGATGGTTATTCTAATATCTGAATGTTACACGTTTGATGGTAGTGTTAGGAGGCTGGGCTTTGAAATGAAATAGTTTGGATTTGACTTCCCAGTTAGACTTACAAATTTGGTGCTTTTGGGTAAAATACTTCTTTCAGCCTCAGTTTTTGCTTTTATAAAACAAACAAAAAAAATAATGCTGTGCCATATGACTATTGCCATGTTAACAAACCGCTCAAAACTTAATGACTAAAGCAATAACCACATGTTATTTCTCAAGAGATTATGGTAGGGTTGGCTGAACTTGGCTGAACTCTCTTATATATCTGAGCTCAGTGGGTTGACTGATCTCGGATGACTTCAGCTGTGATGACATAAATGGTCTCTTATCTTCTAGCAAGTGAGTCCACACTTACTCATAGGGTGACTAGCAGGGTTCCAAGACAGGCAGCATGGAAGCACACAGGGCCTTGTGAGACCTGGAGTCAGAACTGGCGTGATGTTGCTTTGGTTGCATTCTTTGGCCAAAGAAAATCCAGCTGAAATTCAGAAAATGAAGATTCTACCATTTGATGGGACAGCAGGGGGAGGGGAAAGGAAAGAAGAGGTACAAAGCCACATAGCAATGCATGTGGATAGAGGGGAGCCACTGAAGCCAATAATGCAACCAGTCTCCCACAGATCCATTCCTCCAAGAGATTTAATTGAGATTTATATGGAAATGGAAATCCACTTCAGTATTCTTGCTTGGGAAATCCCATAGACAGAGGAGTGTGGCAGGCTATAGTCCATGGGGTTGCAAAAATGTAGGATACAACTTAGTGATTAAGTAGCAAACTCTCTCTATATATAAACTACCTAGTACCCAGTAGACAATCAACAAATTTTAGATTTTTCCCTTTCATTCCTCTCCTTTACTTCTTTTCTGTTAATCAAGTCTGAAAAATTATTAGTTTTCTTAGCTGCTACATTTTTATTCTTGGACTTGAAATATATCCTCAACTAATTTGTTTCTGGCATGAATCTGTCTCTCTCACCTTCTATATTTATTTAACATCTTTTATTTTCTGGTCCTCAATTTAAGGTTTAAAACTTATCCTTGCTGTTGTTCAGTTGCTAAATAGTGTCTGACTCTTTGCGACCCCATGAACTCCTGCATGCCAGGCTTCCCTATCCTTCCCTGTCTCCTGGAGTTTGCTCAAACTCATGTCCATTGAGTCAGTGATGCTATCCAACCATTTCACCCTCTGTCACCCTCTTCTCCTCTTGCCCTCAATCTTTCCTAGCATCAGGGTCTTTTCCAATGAGTTGACTCTTCTCGTCAGATGGCCAAAGTATTGGCTATTTACCTTCAGCATCAATTCTTCCAATGTGTATTCAGGGTTGATTTCCTTTAGGATTGACTGGTTTGATCTCCTTGCTGTCCAAGGGACTCTCAGGAGTCTTCTTCAGCATCATATTGGAGAAGAAAATGGCAACCCAATCCAGTATTCTTGCCTGAAAAATTTCATGGACAGAGGATCCTGGTGGGCTACAGTCCATGGGGTGGCAAAGAGTTGGACATGACTTAGTGACTAAACAGCAACAGCAACAATGGTCCATGTATTGTGCAAGGTGTTGTACATAATAGTGTGGTGACCCACTCAGGAGACAGATTTCCTGGGATTGAATCCCGGTTTTGCCACTCAGTAGCCCTCTGACCTTGGGAAAGTCACCTAACCTATTCTTTGTAAAGTGGGAATAATAATAGTATATTGTATCATACGATTGTTGGGAGAAAAAAATGATTAAATATTTCTGAAGCCTTTAGCATGGTGCTCAGCACATAGGAAACTCTGTATGAGTAATTGTTAAATAAAAATGAGTGAATAAATAAATCTATTCTTTCACCTTCAGGTTTTACAGTTACCATGTGCTCTCAAATGTACAGTTTCAACATTGTTGAATGATTTAGCACTTTCCCCCTAAATACATAGGGCTTCCCATAGCTCAGTTGGTAAAGAATCTGCCTGCAATGCAAGAGATCCAGGTTTGATTCCTGGATTGGGAAGACCCCTGGAGAAGGAAACGGCAACCCACTCCATTATTCTTGCCTGGAGAATCCCATGGGCAGAGGAGCCTGGCAGGCTACAGTCCACGGGGTTGCAAGAGTTGGACATGACTTAGCGACTAAACCACCACCACCACCCTGAATACATAGGAAAATTATAATATAAATAGTTATTAAATAAATGAATGAGTGAATAAAAATCCTTAACTTCAAGATATTATAGCAGTACACTGTTGAATGGATGTAGCCACCAAATATTGTTGATTGAGTCAAAGCTCTTCTCCCTGAGCCCTATGTACCTTTTGAATTCCTCTCAACACAGTATTGCAACAACTTTTACAAATGATTCCACACAGATACCCAAAACTCCTGTTTTTCCTACCTAGTCTTCTGGGTTGCTCCTTCTTTTATGGAAGAATGCTATCCATACTGCTTCATAGCTTTTTTAATTTTTTTACTTAGCTTTCAATTGTTAACATATTCCTATGTTATTAAATATTCTTCCACAATGTTATTTTTGATGTTTGCATACACCTTTGGAGGAGAAGGGGACGACAGAGGATGAGATGGCTGCATGGCATCACCGACTCAATGGACATGGGTTTGGGTAGACTCGCGGAGTTGGTGATGGACAGGGAGGCCTGGCGTGCTGCGATTCATGGGGTCGCAAAGAGTCGGACACAACTGAGCTGAACACCTTTGTTGTATAAATGTAACATAATTTAATTAGCAATCTCTATTTTGGGACACTTGTGTTTAGTTTTTTAATATTATATTCTGTGCTGTGCTTAGTCACTCAGTTGTGTCCGACTCTTTGTGACCTCTTGGACTGTAGCCCACCAGGCTCTTCTGTCCATGGGGATTCTCCAGGAAAGAATACTGGAGTGGGTTGCCCTCCTCCAGGGTATCTTCCCAACCCAGGGATCGAACCCAGGACTTCTGCATTGCAGGAGGATTCTTTACCTATGAGCCAACAGGGAAGCCCCCTTTGATATTATAAATATTGCCATTTAAACATTTTTATGGATAAAATTTTGTGTATAATCATGATTATTTTATTAGAATGGATTACAAAAAGTAGATTTGTTGAGTCAAAAGATGAATCATTTTTACCTTCTTAATAAATTTGTCAAACTCCCCCCCAAATATTGTTGTTGTTTATATCTTACTATTGTATGTTCTAGGCATTAATATTAAATTTTTTTAGCAACTTTGGTAGGTACAATGTTTTCTAGTTGCTATAATTTGCATTTTATTTGACTAATAGTGTGGTTTAACTTTTAAAAAGCAAATATGGGCCCTTGTAATTTTCTCTTTTGGGAATTTTCTACTTATTTCCCTTATCTGCTTTTCCATTACTATAATCATTTTTTTCTTATTAATCTGTACATGCTTTATATTTTGATGTCAGTGACTCCTAGTCTGTCATATATCTGTTACCAAATTTTAAATTGTATGTAGCCAAATCTAGCTACCACTTGGAAAAATTGTCTTTGGTATTGTCTTCCAGTAATTTTGTATACTTAATTAGTTAAACCTCCTAGAATTGATTTTTTTGTGCATTATTGAATCCAGGACCTCACTGGATTGGTTTCTATTCCCATCCTTCCACATTCATGCCAGTGAAAGCAGTCATGCTCAGGGCAGGAGCCTGAATTGGAAATAACATTGCTCTAAATAGTGTGGCATCTACAGCCTACATATCAGTGAAGCCAGAGGAACATTCTGATAGACTTTGTGTTTGCTCTGATCTCATCTTATTTTCTTCTGCATTCTCATCATTATTGTTTTTCGCAGCTGAAATAACCACTTCCTTCCCTTTTCTCTGAAGTTCACTTTAGTAAGCTCAGTGCTGCTACAAACTGACTAAATCGAGTTTAAAAAATCTAGCTGAGTCCACAAGCATTCCTTCCTATTATAATAGCCTTAATGTTTTTTTATTATTTTAGCTCAACAATATATATATTTTTTGCTTGTTAATACCAGTTTATGGGAAATAGTCAATTATCCAGAATACAGGATCGGAACTAAAATTTGTTTTCAAAATGTGAAATTTTGACACTTGGAGGATTTCATTCCAAACTCTCAATTATATAATTACAAAGAAATCCATGTTTCAGGAAAACATACTGAACCTTAACATAAAATTCATGTCACTTATCACAAAGTTAGTCAAGAAAGGACAAACAACCAGTGTTCAAGCTACTTAGTCAATTAGTTACCTGTGAGTACAAAATATCTAGGAATCACTGAAGGGGACACAAAACAGTAGCAGTATTTACAAATTGAAACTACATGAGACATTGAGAAGAATCTTTTGTTAGTAAATAACGCAATAGATACTTTTACAAACTTCCCCTCAAAAATGTTGCATCTGTGAACATTATGATAAAGGTCATAGTGTTGAAGACTTAAATTCAAGGTTGGTAGAGTTGAAGACCAAATTCAAGGTCAAGTACTGATAGACTTTAAAGCAAGGTTGTTGTGATGAAAACTCTAAATTCAAGGATAGATTGTCTAAGAAAGGACAAACAACCAGGTACTTCTGCTTCATTTGAAATCCTTATTCAAAACAGTTTCCTCTCACTTATATGTTTTTATAAGTATAAAAATTTTTAAACAAAGAAATGTCTGTTTCTTAGTAGAGAACTATTCTCCCATTGACTTCAAGAAGAGAAAAAAAAAATCCCATTTCCTCCTCTACCTCAAAACCACAAATCCATTTCCTAAAGTAGTGTTGCTTAGAACCCAGGGCCTGGCACAATATTTCATGCTAGTTTTATTGCTATAAGCTGAGAACAATTTATTTATATTACTGAGAATTCACCCCAGGTCTTTCATCAGCAGTGGAAATGTTAGCGTTAATTGCTCAGTCACGTCTGACTCTTTGCAACCCCATGGACTATAGCCCACCAGGCTCTGCCCACGGAATTCTCCAGGCAAGAATACTGAAGTGGGTAGCCCTTCCCTTCTCCAGAGCATCTTCCCAATCCAGGGATAGAACCCAGGTCACCTGCATTGCAGGTGGATTTTTTACCATCTGATCCACCAGTGAAGTCAATTTGCTTAAAAAAAAAAAGAGAGAGAGAGAACAATGATGTCTTCAAATGGTAACATCAAAGACTTTTCTCTGTCTCTCCTCATGGTCATATTCATGAGATTCATCCTTATTTGCTGATTCTTATCATCATCTTCCTTCTCCCCCTCTTCTTCCTCTTCCATCTCTTTACATTCATCAGAACCCGTTTCCAGTTGAGCTATACATACCCTGAATGTCAGACATGCCATGCATAATTGGGGAATGACAACATTAAAGATCTTGTTCTTCAAGTAAAGAAAATGGAAGGTATAATATCCCTCCATAGAGCCTGATGTTGTAGAGAATGTGGTATAGCTTGTGTATTCATATACCCGGCCTGGACTGATTGGAAATTCACCAACTACTTCAGGTCCTTGAACTTCTTCCACATCACCTTCAGCATTTGTTATTCTCCAGTAGCAACGTCTCACTGACAAACCTTCTCAGGAAGTGCGTCTTTTGACATTTCAATCCTGACTTGGTATGTGAAGAAATAGTGGGGTGGATGTAAAGAACTAAATTCTGGCAGAGACAATGTGGAAACGGAAACTGTAATATCCCCAGTCATTGTTACACATGCTGGATCATGAACATACCTGAAAATCTGGTCTCTGATGATAGGGAAGCCCTCCCCCCAACACAACATTGTTGACATAAGAAGTAAACCAGTTAGTAAAAGTTGCACTTAAACATGTCAATAGCAGCTGGATTCTGAGCCATTTGGTCTGGATATTAGCAGAAGATTTTATTTTTGTTTTGGCCTTCTGCAGTTTCCATTGCTATATGTACTGATCAAACCAGTATATATGCAAAAAGTTAAAGGGAGACAGTATTTCAGTCCCTATCTCTGCTAGAAGCCTCCAGAAGCTGTATCAAAGTCTGAAAATCCTCAGAATAATAGTGATTAGACAGTACCGTGCTTCAACAAACTAGAAACGACTGACTTCTGCCCATTGTGGATGATAATCAGGAAGCTTGCAGCTCATCTGAGCTTCCACAGCATCTATTGCTTGCTTGCTAAGTTGCTCAGTCAGGTTTGACTCTTTGCGACCCATGGACTGTGGCCTCTCAGGCTCCTCTGTCCATGGAGATTCTCTAGGTAAGAATACTAGAGTGGGTTGCCATACCCTCCTCCAGGGAATCTTCCTGACCCAGGGATTGGACCACAGCATCTGTATCTTCCTTTTTGATCACCCACCCTCTTTTAAAGAAATAAACCATCTGAGAACATCTGGGTTCCAAATATTTCTTGAGACCATCCCAGGCCTTTTTAATAGTAGCATTATACCTTCCTACATCAAAGCAAGTGATCAAAGAAGAGGAATTGCCAACACTGGCTCTTCTGTGTTTTGTCCTCCTCAGATATCAGCCACTAGTTTTTGTAGTGTCTTTTCCACAGCAGATCATGACTTGATAGCTGATTAGACTTTGACTGACCTTGGAACAATTGATTAGGTCCCTGTAGTCCAAGAAGGATAAAATGAAGAACAGGGGATCATCAGTGGGCAGCGATACCAGGATCAGAGACACTAACTCAGTCTCCATTTCTGCCATCTTGCCTGGCCTCTGCCCAGCCCTGGCCCCATTCCCACTGTCCCCACTGCTTCAACAGCATTTGTAAGCTGTGCATTCTATCCATGAAATGGATATAAGATGGAGGTTCTTATCATTAGCTCCAAAGTCCTAGAAATCTTTTTGTCTCTAAAAAAGGCAGCACATAAGTGAATACTCTTGTGAATACCCATGTGACTCAGTAAGTAGTTGTGATAAGATAGAATCTGCCACTGATTCCTGATTTAAATTTTTGTAAGGGAAAGGAACTAACATTTATTGGGAACCAGATACGTACATGTATTTACAAAATTAAGTCCAGACTACAGTTTTGGTGAGATTACTTATCAGCACTCTGATTTTCAGAAGAAGAAATTGAAGCTAAGGGATTAATCAATTTGTCCAAAGTCACAGAGCTGGTATAAGGTGGAACTGACATCGAAACAGAGCTCTTAAAACATTTAAGCCACTCAGGATCATGACTGCTTTTATCATATAAATAGTCCACTAATTAATTGAACTTGTGGCTTAAGAATATACCTTAAATGCCAAGATCAAGTAGCAAATCGATGTGGTATTGGATAATCTATATCTGTATCCTATGAGGTACCCAAAGTGGGAACATAGTTTCTGTGGTACCTTGCTCTGTGCCTAGTTCAGTGATGGTTAGTTAGCTCAGGAATCTGACTGCTCCAGTACTTCTTTCTTATGTAGTCTCAGGATTTCTGATAAAAAGAAATTAATACTTACTAGCCACAGATCTGATGGACGTGAATTTGAGCAAACTCCAGGAGATAGTGAAGGACAGGGAAGCCTGGCGTGCTGCGGTCTGTGGAATCGCAAAGAGTCAGACACGGCTTAGTGCCTGAACACACACGTGGCCACAGATTTATAGTCCTAGAACCACTGACTTAAACAGATCATCTAAATAATCTCACTTTTAATTTTTAACACACATACTAGCCCAATGGAAAAAAAGTTTACCTTACCAAAATTCATTGCATGACATATTTCTTGAACAGGACGGTAATGAAGCAATGTCTGGTTCCTGTTAAAAATCATAAATAAATGATTCATAGCCCAAACAAAGTATAGACTTTATCATAAACGTAATTACTACCCAAGGCATTGTCAGTAGAACATGCTTTGAGAAAACATGAAAGGAGACCTTTCTTTATACCTTATTTTAGTTTAGTTGTCACTTGAATCCTTCATGACAGTTTAGAATCTGACCTTTTTAAAGTGGCTAGAGAAGGAGAGATACATTACTCATAATTTGAAAGAGCTGCCAAATGTATTCAAAGTTCACACCAGGAAGGGACCAATGTGTTGTTTGTTTTGTTCCTAGTTACATAGTTTTGTTTCCATAGAAGTTTGAATTTCATGCTCAGGATTAAAAGTAGTAAAGTGCCAATAAGCATCACTGTTTCTGGGAAAGCTATGTAAAATTTCAAATCTAAACCTTGCAAACAGTATGCCTTTCTTTCTTGTTTCCCTTGACCTGTTTTCCCTTCCTGTGGAAACTAGCTTTTGTTTTGAAATCTGACATAGTAATAGACTGTTGTGAAGGGAAAAAGGAGAAAACAAATCTTGTTTTAAAGTATTGCTGATATGCATGAGTATAACATGTTTATTATTTTTAAGCCAAGCTTTTTGTTTTACTTGTTTAGAAAAACAAACTCTATGCCACAATGCCTAAGAGTGTTACGGAGCCATGCATGGGTGGTCAGTTCTTTTGGTGGGGAAGGGAGGGCGGTGGGTGAAGGATAAGAATTTCATGCAAAAGACCTACATAGAGTAGCATAAAATGAAACTTATCAGTAAGAGTATGAGAGGCAGCTTGACGTAATAGAAAAAAATCCTGGTTGCAGAGTCAGGAGATCTGTGTAAATCAGAAGTGGCTGTGTTGGATTTAACTTTACAATGTTCTGTGAGAGGAAGTGGACTTGGGAGAGGAAGGAAGTGGTAATTCCGGAGCTTTAGAGTGGAACCATGAACACTAAACAGAAAGGGTAGCTATGGACAAGCCTGTGTGATGTCCTGACTGAGGAAAGACTATTACTCAGGGAGAAGTGGGCATGTGAATGAACTTGAGGATGTGACCTGAGAACTCTGTCTGGGTTTGGTGGGGAGTATGCTTGATTAAGTGCAACCTAATTTCTGCCTGGAGTCATCCTTGCTTGTCTCTTTAAAGACTATGAGACCAGTCGGGGATATATACTCTGCAGATAAAAGTGACTAGAATAAGAGACTCAGGTGAAATCATCTGGGAAATACATGTAGGTAAATAAAAGGGAAAAAATCCAAGATCATTCCGAAGTTCAGAGATTGAGTAGAAACAAAGGAGTTTAAGAGTGGAATAAAAAATCCAGTGAGGTAAGAAGAAAATTAGGAAAGTAGGTGATACTAAGGTCAAGAGAGGAAAGTGTTTCAGGAAGTAGGTGTTGATCAATAAAGCAAAGTGTTGCTTAAAGTCTCAGTAGGATGGAGGCACAGATGTGTCCATTGGATGTGGCAACATCAGATTATTGATGACCTCGATGAGAAAATGGAAAAATTAGAAGCTTGATTGAAGTGGTCGAGATGAGATTGGGAGGCAAGAAAGTGGAGACTGGAGATTACTCAATAGTTATTCTTTTGAAGTTTTTGATGTAAAGAGAAGGAAAAAAATATGATGAATATTAAAGGGTACTTCGGATCGGGAAGGTGAGTTTTAAGATCAGATAAACTAGATCAATGAGACTGATTCAGAAGAATGGGAGAAACGGATGATGTAGCAGAAAGAAGGCATAATTGCAAGGTTATGATACGACGTGGTTCAGAAGATCCCAGTGGAGCAGGCAGTCTTGTTTAGAACAGACACATCGACCTTAGTAATGGCAGGAAAGAATTTAGAAAGACTAGGTACAGAAGGAAACAGACTAACAGAAAGACAAAGGAACTCCATTTAAGTTGCTTCTAATTTCTCAGGAAAATATGCTACTGCTGCTAAGTCGCTTCAGTCGTGTCCGACTCTGTGCGACCCCATAGACAGCAGCCCACCAGGCTCCACCGTCCCTGGGATTCTCCAGGCAAGAACACTGGAGTGGGTTGCCATTTCCTTCTCCAATGCATGAAAGTGAAAAGTGAAAGTAAATCTGCTCAGTCGTGTCCGACTCTTAGCGACCCCATGGACTGCAGCCTACCAGGCTCCTCCATCCATGGGATTTTCCAGGCAAGAGTACTGGAGTGGGTTGCCATTGCCTTCTCCAATATGAGAAAATATGAGGTAGGGTCAGTGGTTAAGGTGATATTTGAAGAGAGAGAAAGAAGTACAAAATAGTTGCCTATGTGAGTTGGAAAGCAAATGTACTGGGGAAGTGTAAATAGAGTTAGGGTTAGGAAGTGTCAGGTATCCATATATGACTGAGTCATGAATTTATTGTGGGACTACTTAGGGGTATCATATGGTTTTCTTTCTTTTCTTAATATTTATTTATTTGGCTGCATTCGGTCTTAGTTGTGGCACGTGGGATCTTTTGTTTCAGCACACAAACTCTACTTGTGGCCCTTGGGCTCAGTAGTCGTGGTGTGTGGGCTCCAGAGCACATGGGCTGAGTTGCTCCGAGGCAGGTGTGATCTTTGTTCCCCGACCAGGGATCAAACCCATGTCTCCTGCATTGCAAGGCAGATTCTTAACCATTGAACCACCAGGGAAGTCCTGAAATGGCTTTCTTTATCAAACTTCAGTTACTAGAATATGGTCAGAGTTGAGTTTAAGGAGATTTGGTGATGTTCCAGGCAAGTAGGAAGGAGGATGAGAAGGGGAGAATACAAAAAGGAATTTGCATGTGAGTGATTTTTCTGGACATGGAGGATAGTGAGGACATGCTGAGTGATGGACTGAGAATAAAGCCATTGGTAAATTGGGGAGTGATTAGGACACTGATGTATGTGCTCTCTCTGGAGGTGGAAGTGAGTGAATTGTAGTTCAATGGTATGGGCTTCAAAGGAGCCTGTTATTTTGAAGAAGGAGAGGCCAATGAAAACTTTGAAAGTGGCACTGGGAGCTAGGAGGACATCAGCCAGGATCTGAAATTCACAGGCTGTAAAGGAAAAAGCAAATGTTGCTTGTGTCCTTAGGAAGAGTAACATTTCAGTTAGAGAAAGAAGGTGAAGGAACCTTTCAGAGAAAGGGAAGACAGACTGGGGATTCCATATCGTCCTGTGGAGAGGAGGGTAGAGAAGGATGGAAGGGGTGGATGTAGGACTGTGGGATCTGGACTGGAGGGCAATGGGTGGACGAGTGATAGGGTGTGAGAGTTCTGAGAGTGGTTGAGTAGAATGGGATATAGAGTGTGAGAGGTTAGGCTTGATGGCCTCTTAAAGGAAGGGCCAGCAGTTCAAATTTTAGTCTTATAACTAGAAGGAACAAGGAACTGCAGACAAAAGATTCAGGACAGGCTTCCTTGGGTTTCTGGACCTCTTGGTGTTCTTATTACTACTAACTAGCTGCATACCTTAGTTCTGCATGGGCAAGTTCTTGTCTGGCTCTCACTCTTTTCATGTATAAAGTGAGTCACTTCCCAGGCTCATGTGATGTTTTCATTTTCTGAAATGACCCCTACTTCCTTGCCAGGCTGTTGAAAATCCTTCCCATTCTTTAAGAATCTTCTCAGAAGCCATCTATACCATTAGACTTTTATCAGTTTAATCACCCATTTCAACCAGATGTGACCTTTCTGTTCTCAGAATCACTTTAACACTGGCAGATATCAATCTTTCAAATAATACAGTTATTTGTGTTTATCTGTCATCCTTGTCAGAAACTCCGTGAGAATAGGACATGGGAGGCATTCTTTTTGCCCAAATAGGTGCTCAGTAAGTAACTTTTGAATGAACCAGTAAAGCATACTTCTGGAAGATGAACAGTATGGAAGTAACAGAGACTATGAGATAAAGAAAAAGTGAGAAATACCTTGTATGGGCTTCCCTGGTAGCTCAGATGGTCAGGAATCTGCCTTCAAAGCAGGAGACCTGGGTTCTATCCCTGGATCAGAGAGATTCCTGGGTCAGGAAGAACCCCAGGAGAAGGGAATGGCAACCCACTCCAGTATTCTTGCTTGGAGAATTCCATGGATAGAGGAGCCTGGCGGGCTCTAGTCCATAGAAGAGCAAAGAGTTGGACACGACTGAGTGACTAACACACACACATGATACTTCAAATTTCTTGGGACATTTAGGAAAGTAGAAAATGTGACTTTATTAGGTCTAAGAGTAGTCTGTATGCCTCTTGCTACAAACTTGAAGCAGTTACAGTAAAAGCTATCCTTAGAATATTAAGGAATCCAGTCATGTTAAATGAAAAATAACAGAGGAAAAAGGAAGAGGTGAAAAGTAATAGATTTAAAATCTATTGAAAATACAAGGTAAGTTAACTGAAAGAAATAATGATTCCTAGGCTTTTAAAAATGCAAATGTCAAATTTGTACTAATACAAATTAGGAATTTCTTTGGACTAAGAGTTGCCTAAAAATATATCTTTATTGGGAAGCATATTAGATATTAGGGAAGTGTATTAGTTATTAGGGAAGCCTGGCATGCTACAGTCCACGGGGTTGCAAAGAGTTGGGCTCGACTTAAAGACTGAACAACAACAATAATTAGTTTTTGGCCTGTGAAATCACATGACATGATTTGAAATGTGATGTTGCTTTGTCTGTTAAGTAGAGTGATTTTTAAAAATATCTATTAACACACTGCATTTTAAAAATGGAAATACATATAATTCACAGCTAAAATAGTATGTTTATGGCATATGATTTGATGATATAATATACATGTACATTGTTAGATAATCACTAAAATCAAGCTAATAACATGTCCACCGATACAGGCTACCTTTGAGCCAAGGTCAAATCTATCCTTTTCAGGGGAAGGTTCAGTTTGAGCTTCCCTGATGGCTCAGACAGTAAAGAATCTGCCTGCAACGCAGGAGACTTGGGTTCGTTTCCTGGGTTGGGAAGATTGCCTGGAGAAGGGAATGGCAACCCACTCCAGTATTCTTGCCTGGAGTATCCTGTGGACAGAGAAGCCTGGCTGGCTACAGTCCATGGAGTTGCAAAGAGCTCCACATGACTGAGTGACTAACACTTCAGTAGGCTTAATACTGACAAAATAGGGTTAGATGGAATTTTTTATGCAATTTTTAAAGGTTACACTCCATTTACAGTTGTTATAAAATAGTGTAAATAGAGTATTTTAGTAGCTGCATTTTTTTGAACCCAGTATTGAGTCACATGATCTGACTAAAAAATAATGTACTTATTGGGACCACTGAGACATCGTATTGGAAACTGGAGGTGTTGGGAAATTCCAGAAATTTGTTATGTAACAATTCTACCACCTTCACTACCAGCACCACCAACAATAAAAATAGTAACAAAATCTTTCTGATCCTTACTGTGTGTCAGTCCCTATTCCATAGTTTTACATGTTGTACCAGTTAGGGTTCAACCAGAGACACAGAACCTGTAAGAGATATCTATTAAGAGATGTATCTTGAGGAATTGCCTTATGTGATTGGGGGGGTCCATAGGCTGGGTTGTTAGGAAGGACAAGCTGTAACTTGGGCATAAGCTGAAGCTGCATTCCACAAACAGAATTTCTTTGTCTCTGAGATGACTCAGCTCTGCTCTTAAGGCCTTTCAACTGATTAAATCAGGCTCATTCAAATTCTTGAGGATAATCTCCTTTTCTTAAAATCACTTGGTTATGGACTTTCTTCAGGGCTTCCCTGGTGGCTCAGCAGTAAAGAATCTGCCTGCAATGTAGGAACTGCAGGAGATGCAGTTTGGATCCCCGGGATGGGAAGATCCCCTGGAGGAGGGCACAGCAACTCACTCCAGTATTCTTGCTTAGAGAATCCCATAGACAGAGGAGCCTGGCGGGCTATGGTCCATACGGTTGCAAAAAAAGTTGGACATGACTGAATCGACTGAGTATGCATGCATGTATGGACTTTAATCACATCTACAAAAATGACCTTTAGAGCACCATTTTGATTGTTTGCTTGAATAACTGGACACTGTAGCCCAGCTAAACTGATAGATAAAACCTGTATTGTCTGATTTAACCCTCAAAAGAATCCCTCTGAAGCAATTCACATGAATGATAAATCTTGGAGCAAGGGTTTGAACCCAGGAATTGATGTAGGACCCAGGGATTGTACACCATGCTGGGGTGCATTGTAGGAGAGAAACTAAAGCCATGCCTGGTTTCTCCTCCAAAGCATCTCCTGTGACAGGCCCCTTGTATTTCCTAGAGAGCCATCAATACCTTGTAACTAGGATTGCTGGATGTGCTCAGGCTGTCACATGGAGGGTATGATCCAGTGCCCAAGTGACAGTGATAAAAAGAAATTAAATTCATTAGCTTCCTAGAAAATTGCTTAGTCTCATTTAGTTTCATTCAATGGGTAAAAGGGGGAACAAAGCTGTTTGTCTTTGTCATTCTGTTTACCCCTCAATACATTTTATTAAGACCAGGAATGTAAAAAATGGTATTGAGACACGTATTAAACTGAGTCAAAACTTAGGTGATGACTATAGAGGGTTTATTTTAATCTAAATATTTCTTAGCAATGATAAGAGCATGGGACTTCCCTGGTAGTCCAGTGGTTAAGACTGTGTCATTCCAAGGTGAGGGATGTGGATTTGATCCCTGATTGGGAAACTAGGATCTCACATGCCTCACATCAAGTGTTACTATCAAGTACTTATATATACTCTTAGTTTGAATAAAACAAAAAGGAAGAGCAGATCATCTGGGTAGAAAGAATAGAGTGAGATGGAAATGCAACTGAATTGTGAACAGAAAGGGCAGTCTAGTAACTGAGCTGCAGATGGGGGTGGATGAATGTGTTGTCATGACTGTCTCTGTTTGAGCCTCAGGTTCCACATGAGTCTTGGGGCTCGTGGTGGAGAAGCTAAGATTGCTGATGTCGTGGCAGACCTGATGAAACCCATAGGCAGATTTTGGGAAGTACTATTGGTTTCCACAACAACACAAGAGAAGACTCTACACGTGGACATCACCAGATGGTCAACACTGAAATCAGATTAATTATATTCTTTGCAGCTGAAGATGGAGAAGCTCTACACAGTCAGCAAAAACAGGATGGGGAGCTGACTGTGGCTCAGATCATGAACTCCTTATTGCCAAATTCAGACTGAAATTAAAGAAAGTAGGGAAAACCTCTAGACAATTCAGGTATGACCTAAATCAAATCCCTTATGATTATACAGTGGAAATGAGAAATAGATTTAAGGGACTGGATCTGATAGACAGAGTGCCTGATGAACTATGGACAGAGGTTCATGACATTGTACAGTAGACAGGGATCAAGACCATCCCCATGGAAAAGAAATGGAAAAAAGAAAAATGACTGTCTGAGGAGGCCTTACAAATAGCTGAGAAAAGAAGAGAAGTGAAAAGCAAAGGAGAAAAGGAAAGATATACCCATTTGAATGCAGAATTCCAAAGAACAGCAAGGAGAGATAAGAAAGCCTTCCTCAATGATCAATGCAAAGAAATAGAGGAAAACAACAGAATGGAAAAGACGAGATCTCTTCAAGAAAATCAGAGATACCAAGGGAACATTTCATGCAAAGATGGGCTTGACAAAGGACAGAAATGGTATGGACCTAACAGAAGCAGAAGATATTAAGAAGAGGTGGCAAGAATACACAGAAGAACTGTACAAAAAAGATCTTCATGACCCAGATAATCACCATGATGTGATCACTCACCTAGAGCCAGACATCCTGGAATGTGAAGTCAAGTGGGCCTTAGAAAGCATCACTACGAACAAAGCTAGTGGAGGTGATGGAATTCCAGTTGAGCTATTTCAAATCCTCAAAGATGATGCTGTGAAAGTGCTGCACTCAATATGTCAGCAAATCTGGAAAACTCAGCAGTGGCCACAGGACTGGAAAAGGTCAGTTTTCATTCCAATCCCAAAGAAAGGCAAAGCCAAAGAATGCTCAAACTACCGCCCAATTGCACTCATCTCACATGCTAGTAAAGTAATGCTCAAAATTCTCCAAGCCAGGCTTCAGCAATACGTGAACCGTGAACTTCCAGATGTTCCAGCTGGATTTAGAAAAGGCAGAGGAACCAGAGATCAAATTGCCAATATCCGCTGGATCATCGAAAAAGCAAGAGAGTTCCAGAAAAACATCTATTTCTGCTTTATCGACTATGCCAAAGCCTTTGACTGTGTGGATCACAATAAACTGTGGAAAATCCTGAAAGAGATGGGAATACCAGACCACCTGACCTGCCTCTTGAGAAACCTGTATGCAGGTCAGGAAGCAACAGTTAGAACTGGACATGGAACAACAGACTGGTTCCAAATAGGAAAAGGAGTACGTCAAGGCTGTATATTGTCACCCTGCTTATTTAACTTATATGCAGAGTATATCATGAGAAACGCTGGGCTGGAAGAAACACAAGCTGGAATCAAGATTGCCGGGAGAAATATCAATAACCTCAGATATGCAGATGACACCACCCTTATGTCAGAAAGTGAAGAGGAACTGAAAAGCCTCTTGATGAAAGTGAAAGAGGAGAGTGAAAAAGTTGGCTTAAAGCTCAACATTCAGAAAACTAAGATCATGGCATCCGGTCCCATCACTTCATGGGAAATAGATGGGGAAACAGTGGAAACAATGTCAGACTTTATTTTTTTGGGCTCCAAAATCACTGCTGATGAAATTAATTTCACTTAAATTAAAATTAGTCCTTGGAAGGAAAGTTATGAACAACCTAGACAGTATATTAAAAAGCAGAGACATTACTTTGCCAACAAAGGTCCGTCTAGTCAAGGCTATGGTTTTTCCAGTAGTCATGTATGGATGTGAGAGTTGAACGGTGAAGAAAGCTGAGCACTGAAGAATTGATGCTTTTGAACTGTGGTGTTGGAGAAGACTCTTGAGAGTCACTTGGACTGCAAGGAGATCCAACCAGTCCCTCCTAAAGGAGATCAGCCCTGGGTGTTCATTGGAAGGACTGATGTTGAAGCTGAAACTCCAATACTTTGGCCACCTCATGTGAAGAGTTAACTCATTTGAAAAGACCCTGATGCTGGGAAGGATTGGGGCAGTAGGAGAAGGGGACAACAGAGGATGAGTTGGCTGGATGGCATCACCAACTCGATGGACTTGGGTTTGGGTAGACTCCGGGAGTTGGTGATGGACAGGGAGGCCTGGCATGCTGCGATTCATAGGGCTGCAAAGAGTCGGACACGACTGAGTGACTGAAATGAACTGAACTGAAATGAACTGATTGGTTTCCAGCCCAAGATCCTGCTGAGCCTGGGATCTCTTGTCCCTGGGCTTTCCTGTGACCACACTTCCAGATCCTCTGCCGATTGGATTTTACCTCTCAGTGCATCCTCCTTCAGGCTCTCAGTCAGAAACTGTGACAGACAAGAGCAACGAAGACACAAACATTTTGTTCCTGTGTCTGTGACAAATTCTGCATGCCTTACTTTAAAAAAAAGTACACCCATGGTGGATTCTTGTCAATGTATGGCAAAACCAATACAATATTGTAAAGTTAAAAAATAGATAAATAAACTAATTAAAAAAAACTTTTTATTTTATATTGGGGTATATACAATTAACAGTGTTGTGATAATTTCAAGTGAACAGCGAAGGGACTCAGCTGTATGTTAACATGTATTTATTCTCCCCCAAACTCCCCTCCCAGCCAGTGTGTGCCTTACTTCAACTGCAAGCTTTCTTGAACTCTAGTGTACATGCTAAGTAGCGTCAGTCATGGCCCACTCTTTGTGACCCTATGGACTGTAGACCCCCAGGCTCCTCTGTCCATGGGATTCTCCAGGCAAGAATGCTGAGATGGGTTGCCATGCCCTGCTCCTGGGGATCTTTCTGACCCAAGTATCCAACTGGTGTCTCTTATGTCTCCTGCATTGGCAGGCAGATTCTTTACCACCTTTTTGAAGCTTTTTGAACACTGCTCTCCCCCAAATGTAAGAATTGTGTGCGTAGACTGAATGGGGACCCCCAAAGAAAGTAGATCCTAATCTCTGGAACCTGCAAATGTTACCATAGATGGAAAAAGGGTCTTTGAAGATGTGATGAAATAAAAGATCTTGAAATGTGAATTTCTGAATTATCTAGGTGGGCCCTAAATCTGATCAGAAGTGTCCTTATAAGAGAGAGGGAGATGTGAGCCAGACAAGGAGAGGGCAGTGTGAACACAGACGGGGGATGCAACCACCAACCAAGGAATGCCAGCAGCCGCAGGAAGCTGGACAGGCAAGGACAGATTCTCCTCTAGAGTCTCTGGAGGGCTCTAGGGGAGATTTTGCTCAAGTAATAATAATTTTGAACTTCTGGTCATCAGAACTGTGAGCGAGTAAATTTCTGTTGTTTTAAATTGCCTCGTTTGTGGTACTTTGTTACAGCAACCACAGGAAACCAATATAGCATCCTAACTTTTCCTTCAGATGACTCCTAATATCTCATCATCTCTGTTAAGCCCTCCGTGAAACAAATAAAGAATCCCTAGTAGCAATTCTATACCTCATCCAATGTTCTAGTTTCTTGATCTTCAGAAGAAAACTCAAATATTTATTGGTTTGTTGTGTTTATTCTCGGTTTGTTATAAGCTGAACATAGGAAAGGAATTGTTCATTTGCTTTGTGAAATAGCCAGCATAATGCTCTATAGATGCTGTTTTAATAATAAGAATATATAAAAGACTTTAAAAGAGAAAGAATTATGAGAATAATGGTGTTTGACCTTCAAATCAATATCTGGTTTCATTAGTGGAACTCAAAGACCATCTCTCTCCTTCTTTTCTTATTGTTGCTACTGATTCCTGGCTTTGTAATTTATGCTGATGGAAAGGCTTCTATTGTTCATCAATTATTACAGCTCTTTTAGGCTAATGGCTTGTTTAGTATTACAATTCTCTGTATTAAAGGCCTTGAATCAGTTTTTAGGCCGATGACCCAATGATAAGACTAATCACCATCATAACAGTAATGTAGAAGTGGGTTTTATACTGTTTTATGTCATTTATTAGGGGCTTCCCTGGTGGTTCAGTGGTAAAGAATTTTCCTGACAATGCAGGAGACTCGGTTTCAATCCCTGGGTCAGGAAGATCCCCTGGAGAAGGAAATGGCAATCCACTACATCTTGCCTGGGAAATCCCATGGACTGAGGAGCCTGGTGCTACAGTCCATTGGGTCGCAGAAGAGTCAGACACAACTTAGTGACTAAACAACAATAGCAGCAGTGTCATTTATCGCCACAACAACCTATAAAGGAAGTACTCCTATAGATGAGAAAACTGAGGTTCAAAGGTTACTTAAGTGACTTATCCAAGGTCAGAGCTATATGCTTAACAATGACATGATGCAATTTTTTAATCTTAAATCATTCAATATCATTCAATAATGATCATAAGATCCCAGATACAGCTCAGGCACTTCAACTCTCTCCACTGGAAAAATGGTCCCCCAGGCTCTCTTTCCACCTCTACTTTCCAGAAAGGCTGGGGCAGCCCTCTCTGAGATCTAAATCAGGTTCTGGGCCTGAGGTCTAGGGAGTCTTCGGAATATGATATAATTTGTAATAACTGGTCCAGTCCTCCCCTCACCCTCCTTTTCTCAACTCTGCTTGAACCTCTTTCCCTGAGGATTTGCATGTATCAGTGTACATGATGATTCCACTTGGAGTGTTCTACAGCTGAATTTAGAGCTAAAAGAGGTCTTAAAATATCTAGTTCAATCCCTTCCTTTGACAAATGAGAAAGACCATATTTAAAAAACATATAGAAGACTTCCAGAGAAAAAGAATTATGAGAACAAAAAATTAAAAAAAAATCCTCCCCTTACCACAGATTTGGGATTAGAATGGCTTTTTTGTCTAGTTGCTGAAGTAAGTTGAAGTGGTAAATGCAAAGTAAGCAGGGTTATTCTATGACATTCAGGGTTTTCTGATTATCAGTACAATCTTTTTTTGTGTGTGGTGCATTTTAGTATTTTAATATAACATTTGGAGTGTACGTAGATCCTTTTAATTATTGAGCTTATCTTAAGCTCTTAGGCTTTCAGGATACAGACCTTTGGAACACCTAATTTGTACACCAGCGATTTGGTTAGAGTCTTAATTGAGAAGATAGGTTCATTTGAATTTCCAATTTATAATTTAATTTCATCTTATTTTGTTTAAAATGTCTTAATTGGTAAAATTTGTGATGCTTTGGATTTTCTGTTCTCCCAAATTAAAGAATTCAGAAGAGAAGGGAAAGACAAAGAGTATATGTTCAATATGCAAGACAATATTAAAAATCAGTTCTGTTTAACAGTAGCACTGAGAATTTATAGTATCAGCAAATAACATATGTTACAAAAGTCTTACATAAAAGAATAACTGCAAATGCTAGGAAATTGCCTGAGTACTCATTAGTAAGGAACTGGTCAAATATAAATCTATAAAATGAAACAGTCCATTAAAATTCAGTAGCTATATATATGTATATATGATATGTAGGTATACATACATGGTGTAATCTTCAAGTCATATTTTAAGTGAAGAGTGAAAGATGAAGAATAGTATATACAGAACCCTATTATTTGTGTTTTTAATTAAAAATTTACTTTTCATTTTGAAATAATTTTATATTTACCAACATTTGTAAAAGTAGCACTAGAATTCCTGTTTATTCTTCACCTAGTTTTCCCCAGAGTTAACACCTTATTTAACTGCAGTACAGTGATCAAAACTAGGAAATGAACACTGATGTAATCCTATTAACTAAACTGCAGACTTTTTTCTTTGCAATTGTTCCACTAATATCCTTTAGTGTACTTTGATCTGGCTTGGCACCTCCAGTTCATCAGTCTTTGCCTTTCATGACCTTGATCCTTTTGAAGAGGATTCATCAGACATTTTGTAGAGTGTTCCTCAACTGGGTCTTTCCAATGTTTTCTTATGATTTGACTCTTGTTTCAATTTTTTTTGCCGAAATCTTGTAGAAGTGGTATTGTGTAATTCATAGTGCATATTGCATTTCGGGGACACCTCTCTTTGCTGGAGCTGTCAACTTGATTACTTGGTTAAGGCAGTGTCTTGCAGAGCTCTCCATGATCAAGATATTATATTTTCCTCTTCTAATTAATAAGTATCTTATGGGAAGTTAATTTGAGACTATGTGAGTATCCTGTTACTTATATTTTCTTGTCTACTAACTTGAGCATCCATTGATTTTTGCCTGAAACAATTGTTATTGTGATGTTTTCATTTGTGTTTTTAGAAATGACATATACATCTATGTCTGTGTCTGTGTAAAATGTCTTGGGAATGATATATCAGAAACTGCAAAAAGGATTAGCTTTGGGGAAGAGGACTGGGGAAGATGGTAGCTAGACAGCCAAGTCAGGGAGATGTTTCTCCATGTAAACTTCTGTGCGATGTGGATTTACCAGGTTCATATCTTATGATTTGGCAGGGGTGAGAGGTAGGGTCAAGTTTGTTGATTTAAAAAGTAAAATTAACAGAGTGAAGTAAGCCAGAAAGAAAAGCACCAATACAGTATACTAATGCATATATATGGAATTTGAAAGATGGTAACGGTAACCCTATATGCGAGACAGAATAAGAGACACAGATGCATAGAACAGTCCTGTGGACTCTGAGGAAGAAGGTGAGGGTGGGACGTTCTGGGACAATAACATTGAAACATGTATATTGTCATATGTAAAGTTGAACACCATTCCATGTTCTATGCATGGGACGGATGCTCAGGGCTGGAGCATTGGGATGACCCAGAGGGATGGGATGGGGAGGGAGGTGGGAGGAGGGTTCGGGAGGGGGAGCACATGTGAACCCATGGCTGATTCATGTTGATATATGGCAAAAACTACTACAATACTGTAAAGTAATTAGCCCCCAACTAAAATAAATAAATTTATTAAAAAAAAAAAAGTAAAAGTATCTTTTCAAGTGACACAAGAAAATCTTTTGCCATCAAACTTTTGATAAAAATTGCTGGGAGAAAAGCAAAATTCTGCTCAACAAAAAGGATTTTGCTATTTTTCTTAAATCAGAGACTGTTTCTGATTGGGTATGTGTTCTAGAGCTGTAGCTAGCTGGTTAATTTTATCCTTAAAATATAAACAGTTTTAAAGTTTTACTTGTTGAAACTTGTGATAGATTTTTAAACTAGATCTGCATTATATAATCTGTCATTTGGCATAAATATTAATTCTAAAGAAACATCAATTCAGCAACAGAATATGACACTCCTGCTACTGAGAGAATTATGCTGAGCAAGTGCATTAGAATTTTACTTGAAACGTTCTGGTATATATTTTTTCAGAACTAAGAGAAAAATTGCTTTAAAAATTCCAGGTCTTAACATTAATTATGATTTCTTACCACAATCACTATTCTAGGAGAAGTTTTGGAACTTTTCAGAAAGTTTTGGAAGCACTGTATCTTCTCGAACTCGACTTGTCACATATGATATGTCTGTGAACCTCTTCATGAGGGTGAAAGAGGAGAGTGAAAAAGCTGGCTTAAAACTCAGCATTCAAAAAACGAAGATCATGACATCTGGTCCTATCTCTTCATGGCAAATAGAGGTGAAAAAAGTAGAAGCAATGATAGATTTTATTTTCTTGGGCTCCAAAATCACTGTGGACGGTGACAGCAGTCACGAAAGTAAAAGACGCTTGCTCCTTGGAAGAAAGCTATGACAAACCTAGACAGCATATTAAAAAGCAAAGACATCACTTTACTAACAAAGGTCCATATAGCCAAAGCTATGGTTTTTCCAGTAGTCATGTACAGACGTGAAAGCTGAACCATAAAGAAGACAGGATACCAAAGAATTGATGCTTTCAAATTGTGGTGCTGGAGAAGACTCTTGAGAGTCCCTTGGATAACAAGGAGATCAAACCTGTCAATCCTAAGGGAAATCAACCCTGAATATTCATTGGAAAGTTTGAAGCTGAAGCTGAAGCTCCAGTACTTTGGCCACCTGAGGGAAAGAGCTGACTCATTGGAAAAGACCCTGATGCTGGAAAAGATTGAATGCAAAAGGAGAAGAGGGCAGCAGAGGATGAAATGGTCAGATAGCATTACCGACTCAGTGGACATGAGTTAGAGCAAACTCCGAGAGATGGTGAAGGACAGGGAAGCCTGGTGTGCTGCAGTGCATGGAGTCAAAAATTGTTGGACAACGACTGAACAAGAACAATAAGAATGCTGCTTGTATGGGCTTCCCAGTTAGCTCAGCAGTAAAGACTCTGCCTGCCAATGCAGGAGACTTGGCAAGAGCCATGGATTTGATCTCTGTGTTGGGATGATCCCCTGGAGAAGGAAATGGCAACCCGCTCCAGTATTCTTGCCTGGGAAACCCATGGACAGAGGAGGCTAGTGGGTTAGAGTCCATGGGGTGGCAAAGAGTCAGAAATGACTGAGTAACTAAACAACAACAATAACAACATGCTACTTGTATAGCTGATGGGATGCCAGTCTTCTCAGCTTGTGAGCAAAATGGGTCACTTTTGCATTTGTGACTTGGATGTCTATGCCTTTCTTCATCACAGGGTTCCCCCTTTAATGTGTGAAAGTAAGGAGGAGGCTTCATTTTACAGAGTTCTTCAGTTATTCACACAAAAGTCTCTTGAATGCCTTATGTCAGGAGTCCCCAACCTCCAGTCTCTAATGCCTGATGATCTGAGGTGGAGCTGATGTAATAATAATAGAAAGAAAGTGCACAACAAATGTAATGTGCTTGAATCATCCCCAAGCCATCCCCCTTCTCTGGTCTGTGGAAAAATTATCTTCAGTGAAACCCAGCCCCTGGTGCTAGAAAGACTGGGGACTACTGTTATGTGATTTCCCACCATTCCAAGTTCCTCCGTGATTCCCAGTGGTGATCCTGTTGACTCTTGTTCTGTTCTTTTTCTCTCCTGTTATGCTTGGCTGAGATGATGCTCATCTCAGTAAAACCACTAGAGGGGAAAGTGTGTGTGTGTGTATTTTTAAGTTACTTTGTTTCTTTAACCTTCCTGAGACTTGTGTACTAGTTCCAACAGCACTGTCAAACAGATTTTTCTGCAGTGATGGAAATGTTCTGCATCTGGCACTCCCTGATACAGTAGTCGCTAGCCATATGTGACCAATGACACTTAAACTGTACCTAGTGCAACTGGGAAAATAAAAATTTAACTTTATTTAAAAAATTAAATAAAGTAAATTAAACTCTAAATGGTCACTTGGGACTAGTGGTTACTGTAGTGGACAGCACAAATTGAATGCCTAGTTTCTGGAATCTGATTATTGCCAGCTGTGTGATCTTGGGTCAGCCTAATTTTTCTCATCTGTTGGATGGAGGTAATTATGTACCTCTTTTATAGGCTTGGTTTGAGGATTAAATGATATATGTGGAGCACCACGCTTGCTTTATGAAAAGGGATCAATAACACTTAGCTGCTGTTTATTATACAGTTACCATGGCTCCAATCCTTTTTATTTGCAGGAGCGTTTCATCTTTTTTTGAAAATTACCTGCTCTAAGTGTTTGTAAGGTTCCCTTTGATGCGCACTGTGGTCAAGAATTAATGCTTTTAATGCTTCTTTGCTACTACCTTGCTGGTGGGGGTAGGACAGGAAGTTAGTGAATGTTTCTTAGTAAACTGACCCACCGGCAGGTCCTGAAATCTCATTTGCTTCCATGCTTCCCTCTGACCTTAACGTAGACTTGCCCAGATGTCCTTGGTGAGAAAAAGGTCATATTCCCCTTCAACACGAGACTTAGTCAGAAAAGTGTAAAGTGAAAGTCGCTCAGGTGTGTCCGACTCTTTGCAACCCCATGGACTGTACAGTCCATGGAATTCTCCAGGCCAGAATACTGGAGTGGGTAGTCTTTCTCTTCTCCAGGGGATCTTCCCAACTGAGGGATTGAACCCAGGTCTCCTGCATTGCAGGCGGAGTCTTTTACCATCTGAGCCACAAGGGAAGCCCAAGAATACTGGAGTGGGTAGCCTATGCCTTCTCCAGAAGATCTTCTCAACCCAGGAATTGAACCAGGGTCTCCTGCATTGCAGGCAGATTCTTTAGCAACTGAGCTATCAGGGAAGCCCTAAGACTTAGTCAGAAGAATCCCCAGATAATAGTATTGGGGCCACAAATGAACACTTTCATACAGTAGCTCTTTCAGTTTATACAGACACTTTCTCCAAGGCACTTATATAGACAACAATTTTTGACAAGTTCTGGCAACTGCCACATCCTGTGTTCATGCCACTGTGCCCATAGACTATGAAACCCTTAACCCCCGGTGAATTTACACATGGAATGCCTTTTTTCCTGTCTTCATACTGATGTGCTGGCCTCTCTTGGTTTAAGCCTTGTTATTTTCAGTGGAGGGAATATGGGTTCTAGGCTTTTTACTCCCATGAGACTTCTCATCTCTAAATAATTGAGAACAAAGTGGATTAAGTAGGAAGAGAGACAGTACCTAACTCTACCTGGTAGCATTTGAAGCCGACATGTAAATGGCTCTCTTTGGGAAAGATGAAGAGCCTTAGAGTCTTTACATCCTCTCGTGTTTGAACTTTTTCAGCTCAGTCCCTGAGAATCCTAGCCCCATTCTTTTGTGATTCCTTCCACTAAGCAATGAACTTTCCTAAACAATCACCAAAATATGGAAATATTCATCTCATAGTAAATTCTTCTTAACTTAGGTGTTTATAGATATCTGAGGAGATCTCAAGGCAGTCCTAGAGAGAATATTTGCTTTATAAGTCAACTATGGAATATTAAATGAACTCACTGTGCTAGTAATAAAATTCTGTTTTTCAAAAGAGAGAGGTATATATGTTTTACTTTTTAAAAAAAGTGTTGGTGGTATATTTCTACCTACTGGTTTTGGGGGGTTTTTCTCCAAATGCTTGTTTAAACAAAGAAATAATAAGTAGGTCTTATTTTGTATAGAAATCCTTTGTGATGTGCAATAGGAAGAAGTGTTTTGAAAATGCAGAGTTATAACACAATAAATATTAATGTATAATAACTGATTCACTGAATTTAAGCCTATGGGTTATGTATACATACTTTAAATACTATTTCAACAGTAAATAAGAAATTCAACAAAATTCTGCTTGTAAAAGACCTTAGTGATATAAAAGTGAAGGCTACTGAAGGAAAAATAATACAAAACATCCTTCCACAACTTTTCCTTCATAATTATTAGTTAATGCTCCCATATTTTTTGGATTGACTTTCTTTTGAAATTTCCTTTATGTATTTTTATGTTTTGATTTCATATGTAGTATTCATAATTCTTGGCTACACAAGGAAGAAGATATTATGAATAAAAGTTAATATTACTGCTTCAAGTGAGAAGTGCTATTACAATTTTACAATATTGTTTAATCAAAAAGTGGCTTTAATTATAGAGGAATATATAGTCAAAGCCAGAATATGGATGGCAGAATATTTCCTTTAACAAACCTACTGAAATCTGGAGGTTATTATCTTTTTTTCTACTTTTATTCTAGGACTCCAATTAACATATATTTTATATATCTTTATAGGTAACCTTTTTCATAGGTTATTGGAGTTCTGTTCCTTCTTTTTTATCTTTTAAAAGCTATTTATTTATTAGGAGAAAATCAAACAAAAGTTAAATAACATATATACATGGGAGAGACCCAGGAAAACTGAGTAACTTGTGACATGACTAAGCCCTCATCTTTAATAGTTCTTGCCTTAAATACCATTGTCAGCCAAAGACATAAGAGGATGTTGAGGGTGGGAGTCAGTTATGGAAGGCTGCAAAGAGAAGCACAGTAATTATGGTTAGTTGACTTAACGTTCAGAAAGTTGAAGCCACTCATGTGTGACAACATTGTGCTTATTTCATTGCAAAGACACTGGTCTTCATTGCAATAGTTGTCAAGCTCAAAAGCAGAATTAGAAATATCAATTTTGTCTTTATTTTAATGGACTATATGGTTCCATGTGACTGAACTTCATAGATAAGTGAAGCACTGATGTTTTCTTTAATAACATTATAAGCTCTTTGTGGACAGAAACCAAGAATTATTTATTTAAAGTGTATTTCCTAGTGTAAGAACTACAATATTAGATATAGGTGAGTAAAAATACACCTTTTGACATCTACATAATTTATTTTTCACACCCTCTTTAAAAGGAGCAGGGTGGATAAAAGGAATTCTACTTGCATACTCTGGAACAATTATTTGTTTATGTGCTTTCATCCTCTCATAGACATTTTACTTTCTGTTTAGTTCACCTCTGTATCCTTGGTAGGGTTCCCCTGATGGCTCAAGTGGTAAAGAATCCAGCTGCCAATGCAGGAGACTCAGGAGAGGAAGTTTCTATCTCTGGATTGGGAAGATCTCCTAGAGGAGGAAATGGCAACCCACTCTAGATTTTTAGCCTGAGAAATACCATGGACAGAAGGGCCTGGTGGGCCACAGTCCATGGGGTTGCAGAGAGTTGGACACAACTGAGCCTGCGTGCACTTATCCTTGGTGACCGTCAGGTGCCAGCTCAGTGACTTACACTAAGTGTCAAAGGGCTTGACCTGAGGGCTTTGGAGTTAGATTCTCAGAGTCTGTGTTTTCACTTTGCCAATTACTAGTTGACTGACTTTTTGCTGATTGTTATTCTTGAGTCTCAGTTTCTTTATCTGTAAAGCTGGGAAACTGATGCACCAGTTGTTATGAGACTTGCATAGGGAGATTTACCTAACCCAGGGTCTGTCTAGCTAGCATGTAATAGGCACCAATAAATATCTTCTCCCTTCCCTTCCCTATTTCTTTGCTGGGTGGTTATTCTTTTCCCTTGTTTTATGCATGAAGTAATTGAAGTATAAAAAAGATATGTAACTTATCAAAGTTCACTTTTGGTTTTTTTTGCCACACTGCTCAGCATTCAGAATCTTAGTTCCCTGACCAGAGATTGAACCTGTGCTGCCTGCAGTGGAATTCCACTGGACTGGACTGCCAGGGAATTCTCATTTTCATATTTAGGAAAAGTACCAGAATTAAACTCTGTCTCTTGACCTCCTTCCTACTCATGTTTCTGCTATTTGACCATGCCATCTTGTGTTTATCTAATGAAGTCCATAGATAGTTATTGGATTTAGGGGCTCAACCCCAGATGAAGCAATAGATAACAAATTTCAAGCAAAATTGATAACAATGTTTTTTCATTGTAGGCTCGGTAAAAGACCTCTAATCTTAGTCTTATGTAAAGTTTGAATTGAATGTGGCCCAGTTATTGCTTTAAAGAATCTACAGATAGTAGAAATAAAAAGACATGAATCCAAAGGGTGATAATCTGGGACTTCCCTCGTCGTCCAGTGGCTTGGACTCCACACGACCAATACAAGGGGCCTGGGTTCAATTCCTGGTCAGGGAACTAGATCCCACATGCAACAGCTAAGACCTAGCACAGCCAAATACATACATACATACATACATACATACATACATACATACATACATACATACATAGGATGATAATCCATTGCATAGCCTCATGAGCACTATAAAGCACAAAGGGAATTCAGGGAGGTGGGAGAGGTCACTTCTTGATGGCAATATGCTTCAGTTCAGTTCAGTTCAGTTGCTCAGTCGTGTCCGACTCTTTGCGACCCCAAGAATTGCAGCACGCCAGGCCTCCCTGTCCATCACCAATTCCCGGAGTCTACCCAAACCCATGTCCATCGAGTCGGTGATGCCATCCAACCATCTCATCCTCTGTCATCCCCTTCTCCTTCCACCCCCAATCCTACCTAGCATCAGGGTCTTTTCCAATGAGTCAACCCTTTGCGTGAGGTGGCCAAAGTATTGGAGTTTCAGCTTCAACATCAGACCTTCCAATGAACACCCAGGATTGATCTCTTTTAGGATGGATTGATTGGATCTCCTTGCAGTCCAAGGGACTCTCAAGAGTCTTCTCCAACACCACAGTTCAAAAGCATCAATTCTTTGGTGCTCAGCCTTCTTCACCGTCCAACTCTCACATCCATACATGACCACTGGAAAAACCACAGCCTTGACTAGACGGACTTTTGTTGGCAAAGTAATGTCTCTGCTTTTAAATATGCTATCTAGGTTGGCCATAACCTTCCTTCCAAGGAGTAAGCGTCTTTTAATTTCATGGCTGCAATCACCATCAGCAGTAATTCTGGAGCCCAAAAAAATAAAGTCTGACACTGTTTCCACTGTTTCTCCATCTATTTCCCATGAAGTGATGGGACCAGATGTCATGATCTTAGTTTTCTGAACGTTGAGCTTTAAGCCAACTTTTTCACTCTCCTCTTTCACTTTCATCAAGAGGCTCTTTAGTTCTTCTTCACTTTCTGCCATAAGGGTGGTGTCATCCGCATATCTGAGGTTATTTATATTTCTCCCGGCAATCTTGATTCCCGCTTGTGTTTCTTCCAGCCCAGCGTTTCTCATGATGTACTCTGCATATAAGTTAAATAAGCAGGGTGACAATATACAGCCTTGATGTACTCCTTTTCCTATTTGGAACTAGTCTGTTGTTCCATGTCCAGTTCTAACTGTTGCTTCCTGACCTGCATACAGGTTTCACAAGAGACAGGTCAGATGGTCTGGTATTCCCATCTCTTTCAGGATTTTCCACAGTTTATTGTGATCCACACAGTCCAAGGCTTTGGCATAGTCAATAAAGCAGAAATAGATGTTCTTCTGGAACTCTCTTGCTTTTTCGATGATCCAGCGGATATTGGCAATTTGATCTCTGGTTCCTCTGCCTTTTCTAAATCCAGCTTGAACATCTGGAAGTTCACGGTTCACGTATTGCTGAAGCCTGGCTTGGAGAATTTTGAGCATTACTTTACTAGCATGTGAGATGAGTGCAATTGTGTGGTAGTTTGAGCATTCTTTGGCATTGCCTTTCTTTGGGATTGGAACGAAAACTGACCTTTTCCAGTCCTGTGGCCACTGCTGAGTTTTCCAAATTTGCTGGCATATCGAGTGCAGCACTTTCACAGCATCATCTTTCAGGATTTGAAATAGCTCAACGGGAATTCCATCACCTCCACTAGCTTTGTTCGTAGTGATGCTTTCTAAGGCCCACTTGACTTCACATTCCAGGATGTCTGGCTCTAGGTGAGTGATCACATCATGGTGATTATCTGGGTCATGAAGATCTTTTTTGTACAGTTCTTCTGTGTATTCTTGCCACCTCTTCTTAATATCTTCTGCTTCTGTTAGGTCCATACCATTTCTGTCCTTTATCGAGCCTATCTTTGCATGAAATGTTCAAAATTAGAGATACCAAAGGAACATTTCATGCAAAGATAGGCTCAATATGCTTGGGCAGGTGTAAATATCCCCCCTCCATCATGGTGAGTAGGTTGAAGGGGACTCCAGTTCAAGTTCTTCTGCCAATGGTACTTACTTCTTGTTTTAGGTGCTGTCATCATAGGAAAACACCTGGATTTGAGTCCAGAGACAAAACTCTTACTAAACCAGTTGTGCAGTAATTTTTGCTGTCTTGTCTGTCTGAAACAGCTGTTCTGGAAAGTATTGCCTTTGTTTCCCACATTTAATTAGTCACTAATGACCAATATGGTCTATAAACTTGTTCTTTGCCTATTGTTGATGATTCAAGTCAAGAATGGCAGATGGTTCCTTATGCTGAATTCTCCAACAAGCATTTATTACAAGAAGATGGACGCCTCAAGTTCAACAGAACAGGCAAGAGCAAACAGTTTGCAGACTGCCAGGGTTCCTAATGTGGGTATATTTCACCACAGGATCCTTCACCACAGAGTTCACCCTTCTTTTCAAAACTGGCCTTCCTTTTTGCTTTCTTCATTCTCCTTTTTTCCTCGCTGCCTCTTCCCTCCCTTTTTTTTTTTTTTTTTTTTTAATTTCTTGTGTTCCTACCCAAGAGGAGTATACAAAAGAAACAGAAGCTATGATTTCCTCCCAGGTGGAACTGACAATAAATTTACAGAGATTAAAAACTGGAAACATAAAAAGATGTATGGATAGAGATAAGCATAGGGTGAGGCAGACCAACCTATGTACTTAAAAGTGGAGAGAATTCACAGTAAGTGATCAGTTTGAGGTGGGGTTTGCCGGGGAAGTTTCTTGAAGTTGATTTGCTTGCTTTCTTTCCTGCTTGCTCCAAAGCAATTTATGTCAGGTTCTAGTCATTTGATTTCATATGCATTTTGTTCTTTATCTGCATCATCAGCATATCTACATTTTAAGGGGTTTATCATCCAAGCTGAGTGATGCGTAGTGTTCTTATCTTGTTCCTCACTGTTTATAAAGTGGTTAAACTTAAGGCCAATTTGTGATCAGTCTTTTTATTCTCTGTATATTCTTATGTTGGTCTGCGGGATTACAATAGTGATGTCCAGGTGATGGTGATAACAAGAAGGCTTGTTTTGAGCACCATTTAATTCCATACTCCAAATTAAAACTTCCCATTGGTCAAACATCACCAGGGAATTCTTTGGGGGTGCAAAGGCACAGAACTAATATTTACTGAGGACACGCCATGCTATATACTGTGCTATGTATTCTAGACAAATCCATTCCACTTTTGTTTATAATAACTTCAGCATACAGAGGAAGGAACTGAGGTGTACAGAGATATGTCAACTTGCTGAAGATCATATGACTGGTATCATATGACTAGCTCCATATGCTGGAGCTAGAATTCAAACCGAAGTCTGCCAAATCTGTACCTTTTCCACTGTGCTTAAAAGCTGCCTTACTGTAGGACTTCTAAAGGGTTTCCAGATACTGGGAATGCAGTGGAGTCCCAGACATGCCACTGCCACCAAAGCCACCACCACTGCCCCTGTGGGAAGAACTGGAGTCAAGGGCTCATGGGTGCTTCCAGGAAATGTTGTGGAAACTAAGTGATGTGTGTGAGGAGGGGGCTGGGGAAAGGGGGATGGATAGTGTGTAAAAGAGTTTTCTCTATCATCAGTTTTATGTTCAGCTCTGAACACTCTGCAGTAAAGAATGTGGGTGTCTCCAAAGTTACAGCTCTGTAGTTACATTGGTCTCTCGCCTTGCCTACTGTTCATAGTACCAGTATTATCTCTGAGGAGTCTAGGTGGTGTCATTCACCTTGTAGATCCAGACCCAGTATCCCCCTCTGACTGTCTTAGGGCAGGGACCAGTCATCTGATTCAGTCTCAGTCAGCTGTTATGGTGTCTCATTCCCTCAAGGGTCTCTTTGCTTTTTTTGGCTTTCAGCCTTGGACAAAGCCAATGCAGGCCAATGCAGTTCATCCCATTAGCGTGTTTTAAAAAAAAAATTTACTTATATGGCTGCATTGGGTCTTAGTTGCGGCCCCTTTGATCTTTGCTGCGGCATGAGGAATCTTTAAGTGGTGGCATGTGGGATCTAGTTGTCTGACCAGGGTTTGAACCCAGGCCCCCTGCCTTGGGACCATGGAGTCTTAGCCACTGGACCCACCAGGGAAGTCCCCATCTCACTAGCTTTTATAGCTTTAAAATCTCTGGGTAAATACATAGTAATCTTAGTTGCTCTTCCTTAGAAGGCCCTGGGTTCTTTATATAAATTTCACACCTCATTTCCAGAAATCTTCATATCCTCTTCTCAGTGGTATGAGAGAGGGGTGGCTTGCCCTCATCTGTTAAATACTAGAGCTTGCTCTCTAATTTACTCAAAATGTCATCTCTGTTTAATGTCAGAATGAGAGCAACCAAACACATGCTCCTTTCTAAATGAGATGACAGTGCTCTCTGTGGACTGGGTACTTCTCGAGCTCAGCCACAGCTTTGCATCCCTTCACTTGCTCATCCTGTTACCATCCATGAACCGAAGCAGACCGGAGGGCAAAGAAAGGCAGTAGCAGGAAAGCCCATTTAGAACAAAACAGACATACCAGAGCTGGAGGAGGGAAATATCTGAGTGATGGATGGGGAGGGAAGTGAGGGAGTGAATTTTTAATTCAGGAGAGTTTTGATTTTGAGGCAGCTTCTTCCTTGTAACATAGAGATATACCATTTGAAATTGATTAAGCTTAAGCTTCCAGCCTCTCACTTGCATGGGACTCTTCCAAGGCCCTGAGAGGGATTCTACAAATTATTGTCTGTAATTTTATATTCTTTTTCTTACAGAAGTTCCTCTTCTTTTTGGGGGGGTTTATCATCCAACCCAAGCTGATGGTTGCTTAGTGTTCTTATCTTGTTTGCCACTGTTTATATGGTGGTCAGACTTAAGGCCAATTTGTGATCTGATCTCAGGTCCCTAGCCGCCAGAACAGTCAGAAATAAATTTGTGGTAAGTCACCCAGTCTCTGGTACTTTGTTATGGCAGCCCTAGAAAGCTAGTATGGTGTGCTTGTGACATTCCTTCGGGATTTTGTTCTTTTCCATATACTGTGAACTTTCACATATTTTCTGTTTTCTGTTGTACTCATATTGAAAAGCTCTCCCCTCATTTTTCCTTTTTTTTTTTTCTTTAACCACGCAAGCTCTGGGCAGAATACTTAACAGTGGTGATTTTTGCCACAAGCCAGACTGACTTGATGATATTTCTGTTTAAACTGCCAGAAAGATTTATTGAGAAGCTGGTGAAAAAGGAGGACAATTCAAATTAATTTTGTTGAAATGTACCAGAGGATGTAAATAACCCTTGGCTTGAAAATCTGGTTTAACAGACCTGTCAGTCCAGAAAAAATGTTGCTGGAGAGGGAATAGCAGAGAAGGTTATAAAAGTACAGACTTATCATGGAAAAAGTGGTTTTGATCTATATTTTGAATAACATGGTTGAGGTTAGTAATATGTTTATTTCAGAAACAATATGATGAATTTCTGTAATTATTTGGTGCATTTATAATCAACTGTAGAGTCAGAAAATGATGTGCTCTTTAACCCTCAAAGGCTGGAATCAGAGGGGGGAAAACCCCCACATCTTGATTAGCCATAATTCATTAACCAGAGTTCATTTACAATCTTCTCTTAGGAGAAAAATGTATGATAACAAAAAATAAACACAAGGCATTTAAAAAACAAATAATCAAATTTCTAGTGTGTTATCTTAGGATTCAGTTTAAATTCAGGCCAATCTCATGTGTCACATACATCTATATCCAAATATGAATTATTGGCAAAAATTAGGATACTAAGGTAATGAAAATCTTCAATCATCAGAAGCTGAGTTAAAAGTTTGTTCATTAAGCAGCATTTACTAAGGCAAGAAAGTAAGCTCATTATATTAAGAAAGCATTTTCCATAGCAAGAGTGAAAACAAATGAGCTTTCCTATTTGTTATCTAAACAAGAGCTTTAAAGAATAAACATCAGTCCTTAGAAACAGAGGTATTGTGTTTCCAGTTCCACTAGCAACAGCCTTTTCCTACTAGTCACTCCCATGTAAATGTTGACTTGGCTTTCAAAACTTCCTGATACTTTTATTAAAGACAATAATTTTTTTAATTTAAAAAAGGCTTTTCTGAGAAAATATGACTGTCAGTCCCTGGCAGCCATCTGCAAGAACTACTGGGTGGGCAGTCATTTGCAAGGAGTCTTTCTCCATGCATACTGCAAACCCCTGGCCTGAACCTCCATTCTCTCTTGCCTGGACCACTTCAATAGACTCATATAAAGCCTGTGTGCATGCTAAGTCGCTTCAGTCGTGTCCGACTCTTTGCGACCCCATCAACAGTAGCCCACCAGGCTCCTCTGTCCATGGGATTTTCCAGGCAAGGATACTGGAGTGGGTATTCCTCCAGGGGATCTTCCCAACTCAGGGATCGAACCCGCGTCTCTTGTCTCCTGCATTGGCAGACGGGTTCTTTACCATGTGCACTACCTGGGAAGCCTCCTATAAATCCTGCCTTATCTTAATCCTCTGTAGTCTGTGCTCAATACAACAGCCAGTGTGATAATATAAAATATGTGTGTCATTTCATGGTTTTCCTTACTTCAAACCCCCTATAACTCAGAGTAAAAACCAAAGTCCTAACAATGGCCTCCATGATCTGCCCTGACCTTCTGTCCCTTCTGTCACTGGCTTGATTTGTCCTGCTCACCCTCTCTGCTCTGGTGGTGGTGGCCTCTTTACTATTTCATAATCCTGTCAAGCCTGTTCCTTGTGTCTGGAATGTTCTTTCTGCAGGTATTTACGTGACTCCTTCCTGCATGCACCTTTGAACTTTTGCTCAAATGTCACTTTTTCTGAGAGTCTCTTCTCTCACTTTAAAGAAGCCAGATGGACTTCCCTGGTAGTCCAGTGGTTAAGAATCCCCCTGCCAATGCAGGGGACCCAGGTTCAATCCCTGGTCAGGGAAGATCCCACATGGTGCGGGGAAACTAAGCCCATGAACCACAACTACTGAAGCACACAACCCCTAGAGCCTGTGCTCCCCAACAAGAGATGCTGCTACAATGAGAAGCCCTGCAACAAAGAGTAGCCCCCTCTTGCCTCAACTAGATAAAAAGCCCGTGTGCAGCAACAAAGACCCAGTGTGGCTGGGTATTAAATAGGTATTAAATAAATTAATAAAAATTTTAAAAAGAATAATAGCAAGTTAAAAAAAAAAAAACCCTGCCAGCCCTCCACAGCAGCACTTCCCAACCCCTAGCCCTGATTTGTTTTTGTCAGTCTTATCACTGAGGACTTAGTATCTACTTATATGTTTGATGTCCGTTTTCCTGCACTAGGATTTAAACTCTGTGAAGGCAGGGATTTTAGTCTGTTTTGTGCACTATCTAGAATCCTGTTTGGTCCATAGGAGAGCCGATAAATATTAGTTTAAGGAATGAATGACTGGTGAGGACATTCCCCAGTAACTTATTTATTTACTTGTCAAAGGGGCCAGCAAAAGAACTCAGAAAGAAACTAAATGAAATTCTAGCAATGGATTAGAGTTATTAATGAAATGGAATGAAACAGAAGAAAATAATAAAGCGTTTTGTCTAGTGCCATCTTACATTCTGTGGAATTTGACAATAACATAAAAAAGCAAAAAGAGATAGATTGATATTTCTGTAATAGTATCTCCTTCTATATATTAAGATAATTAAGAAAACAGTAGGCTACAAACATTCTCTTTCAAAATAATATTTCTTCATTGTTTTTTGTTTATCTAATCACATAATTTATAAAAACTAATGAGTGGTAGCCATTTTCCAGAAGTTTGAAAAGTGAAAATCCATTGATGCCTTTTTTATTGTTGTTGTTGAACAGATTTTTAAATGAAGTTTAATTTATTGAGTTTTATCATTGCAGGCAGCTGCTAATTACAGCTGCTCCTAGGAAGTGGATTAGAATATACTTTTTTCCTTTCTTCTCAAATGAAAACCTGACATAAAAATAGCCATTGATGATTTGAAGATGATGATTTCAGCATTTCACCATTTTGGCTCCCAGTGACTCAATATTCAGAATCTTACAGAAGAGCACTTGCTTGACTGTTCATTGGCAAAAGTAAGTGAGGCACTTAACCAGTGTAAAATGATGGATACGATTTACATATGCTCTCAAAGTAGTAACCTACTTCCTGGGCAAGAACATCTTTCATAATACTAAAGTACCAAAATACATGATTTTCCCTTCAGATAGTGATATAGAAGACCTGAGTTTCCTCATGGTGTATATTCTTGTTTTCTCCACATCCCTCAACAGCTCTAGCATCTGTCAAAAGCTTGGCTTGGAGAAGTAATATTTTAAAACAAAGGGAAAAGGAAGTAGAAGGCAGTGAGTATTTGTATGTTAATAATATTTTCTCCATAAGACCAACCACAATTTCTTACCAGTTGTGTTTTCTTTTTTCTGTGGCTGCCAGGAAGCTCCAAGCCATGTTTATTAATAATTTTAGTAACAAAATTAGCACTTAAGGCTAGCATATCTGCTTCTTCCAGGTACTTTTGGCTTTCAGATATTTGTGCCTTTTCATTTGCATTTTAATTGTATTACTGTGTATGTCTGTGGTGAGCATCTTAACATCATTTTATAAAATATATAGATTATAAAAGAAGCAGAATCTTGTTCTAGTCCTGAATGGCTTCTTTGTTCCTTTTCTCCTTTCTTCCTACTCCAATTCCAGCAGCATGATAAAATTTTCACAAAATGAAAAATAACAGAATTACTTTGTTTAGATTGCATTATGTTCTAGGCCTATGTCACTAACAGTACTGACAGTATATAGAGGCCCACATATTAATAATTGGATTGTTGTATTGGATTACTGAATTATAAAGACAAATGAAACAACCAAACTGAAGATTTTGCAGTCTGAAGGGAATTATTAAAACATAAATAAAACAAAATTAGCAAATTGCGGTGTGACTTTGATATTATGTTCTTATGTCTGTGAATTAGAAGGTCAAATGCTGGAGCATGAGCTCAATGAGCTTGATAAGGGGGCTTGTCTGTTTTAGTGAGCTTATCCCTAGTGTCTGAAATATAGTACAGTTTCAATGAATATTTGTTGAATGACTATTGAATAAATACAATTTACCATGTAGGATGTGTATATAAAGTATACATGAGTAGTGAAGCCTCATTCAGTTGTATTTCTAAGTGAAACATGGACTAAGTGGTGATGGGAGGGAGGAAATAACAGAGATGTTTCTATCTAGAACCTGCATAGTTACAGATTTGGTATTTTCCTTCCTTGGATAGATCTAGATTTCCATTTGGTATTGTTTTCCTCTGCCCAAAGGACTCCCTTTAACATTTCTTGTAGGGAAGGTTTGCTGTTGATAAATTCTTTCAGCTTGGTATGTCTCAATAAATCTTCATTTCACCTTCATTTTTGAAAGTTATTTTTACTGAGTATAGAATTCTAAGTTGACAGATTTTTGTCTTTCAGTGCTTTACAGATGTTGTCCCATTGTCTCTTGGTTTTGTTGTTTACAACAAGAAGTCTGCTGTCATTTTTATCCTTGGCTTCCTGTATTTAATGTCTTTTCCCTGGTTTCTTTTTAAGATTTCTCTTTATCAGTGGTTTCAAGAGATTTGGTAATGATGTGACTTGGTATAGCTTTATTCATATTTCTTGTATTTGGAGTTTTTAAGTTTCTTGGCTCTGTAGTTTTCATCACATTTGGAAATTTTGGAAAAAATTATTTCTTTAAGTAATTTTTTCTCTTTCACCTCTCCTTTGGCAGCTTATTTGCCCAGATATTAGGCTGCTTGAAGCTGTCCCACAGATCACTGATACTCTGCTCATTTTTCCCTAGTCTTTTTCCCTCTGAGTTCCACTTTTGATAATTTCTGCTGTGGTGTTTTCAAGTTCAGTAATTATTACTTCTGCTTTGTTTAACCTGCTATTAATTCCTTCCAGTGTATTTTTCATCTCACACATTATATTTTTACATCTCTAGAAGTTTCAGTTGAGTCCTTTTATATCTTCCAGTCTATGTAACAATCATACCACTTTATTCTAACTTCTTGAACAAACAGAATACAGTGTTTTAGTAATTCCTCTAATGGCTTTATCAAACACTAATTCTATTGTTCCTATTGTTTCACTTCAATTGATTGACTTTTCCCAGTATGGTGTATATTTTACCGTTTATTTGCACACTTGGTGTTATAGATTGAATTGTGTACACCCTCTCCCCTCCCCACCCCGGCTTATATGTTTAAGTTCTAACCCCCAGTACCTCAGAATGTGTTTTTATTTGGAGATAGGGTTAAAACAGAGTTGGTCAAGTTAGAAAGAAGTCATTAGGGTGGCCCTAACCCGATATGACTGGTGTTCTTCCAAAAAGGGGAAATTTAGAGACACATACATAATTAGTCAAGAAGAAACACAGGGAGAAAGTGGCCATCTACAAGTCAAGAAAGGAGACCTGAAACATCCTTTCATTCCTTAGAAGGAACCAACCCTGCCAACACCTTACTCTCAGATTTCTAGCCTCAGAATTGCAAGACAATAAATTTCTGTTACTTAAGCCAACCAGTTGGTGTTACTTTATTACCTGAACCCTAGCAAACTAATATACTTGGTAAGTTTTGATTGGATGCAGAAATGGTGAATTTTACCTTTTTGGGAACTGGATATTTTTGTATTCTTAAACTCAGAGTTACAGCTCCTTAACTCAGGCATATTGTGGGTCCCAGCTGGGAAGCCTTGGTTTTCCCCAGTGTGTTTCTTATCTACTCATCAGGCTAACCTAAGCGTGTTCTCATGGCTAAGGCCAAGGAGTATGATTGGAAAGAGAGCAAGCTAACTGGATAAAGAAAATTACATGAGTGAACCCCAAATCAAAAGATATAAAAATAAAGAACCATTACTATAATAAATCTTCATAACCAATTTTATGGTCCTTAATATATGAGGTCAACTTACACTTTAGAAAGAGTATACAATGTTACCAGCTATGTATATGTATACTAATTTTATATATTGTCTATTCATCTTTGTGGTTTACATATTGATTTATATTTTCAGTACTTGATTATATACCTGTTTTTACCCTTGAGGAAATTGATTCTGAGCCATTTATATCATATTAATCTTCTTTTGTTTATGAATATATATAGTATAATTTCCTTATTGATTATCCTTGAAAGTAGTTATCTAAACTCCAGAAATATTGATTAATTTTTTCTCTCTCAATCAATGGAATTATATTAATGCCTTAGGAGATACAGCCAGTACCGGCCTTTGTTTTAATAGAAATTTCCATATGATAAAGCCAGCTTACTTAGAGATGAGTGTGATTAAGTTAGAATATGGAAGTTAGAAATGGATTTAGAAGCAAAGACATTTAGACCTGCAAAGGACTAGAGAGCATCTGGTACAATGTCTTCTCTCTAAAGATATGTACAAGTAAGAAAACTGGAGCATAGAGCAGTTTAGTTACTTGTCCAAAGTGGGGAAAAATAAAGTGATGCAGAGTCTGGTACTTAACAGATATGTAATAAGAATGTTTTGAATAAAAAAATACAAGACTTGAATTTAGGTCTCCTATGTTTGGTACTCTCTTAATTGTATCACCATCGAGGTATAATGTTTCTAGGATTGAAACTAGCCTAAGCTACAGGACAGAGAGAGGCAAACTGGCTCCTTTTAGGGAAGCAAAATATTTCAGGGTATTAAGCATTTTTTTTTCCTTAGTAAGAGATGGTGATGGCTTTCTACCAATATCCAAGTAGAAGATGTCTTCCTATTCTCCAGAGATGTGTGGGCCAATGAGTGAAGATGTGAATGAGGGAGAATGTCATGCCCTGATGATAGCAAAGGTGATATTAATGAGGCAGCTCCTCAAAACCTTTGAAATGTGGAGACAGACTAGGTTTCGGGGAAAATAGTTTATGACAAGTCCCATAAATTCATCTGTATGAATAATGAATGGATTGAATGCAAAAAAAGTGTATCTATTCCCAAAGTGAGGATATAATTGTTGTGGGAAATTTGGTTTATTTTTAACTTTATGAAGCTTTTAAAGCCTAGGATGTCAGTATATCAGGAATGTCCAGTAAAGTTTATCTTTTTGTGAATTAACTCTCAAGTGAAGTACTAGAACTTTTACTAAATGACTAATACGGTACCAGGTACAAGCCTGAGGTCTTAGCAGTGTTTCAACACAACACAATGAAAAAGACAATCCTAGGTTGTTAACTACTGGTTTCCCATAGATCAAGAAAGATTATCACTCAGCACAGCTATTTAGGCTCCTGGGGACCAGGAGAGGGATTGGACAAGGTGGTTATGCAGGAATGGATGGCCCAGATCCTAAAGAACTGGGCTAAATCTCCTGCAATCTTGTTTAGTAAGTATTTTATGGCTGACTGACTTGCAAAATCTGTTTTCCAAGGTCTGTTGGTGTTAATTATCAACAGGTATTGCTGGGTATTTGCAACTGGTCCTGATAGGAATGCTCTGGAGGGAATCAAAACACAACAGTCCTGGAAATTTGGCTATTGTGATAAGGGGGTTAGAAACTCATCTTATAGATGTGATTTGCATTTTTTAGTCCACAACAATTAAGATTGACAGGATTTATGTATAAATTTTGTAAAGTCATGAAGACAGTGGCAAATTCTCCAAGGGGATGAATGCCTTGGTCTTTTTTTATACCTGAAGACTTTGCATTCACTATTTCCTGTGCCTGGAACATGCTTGCTTGCTTCTTGATGTCCAGGTCTTAGCTGAATGCCATCTTCTCAGAGAGGTCTTCCTTGATAACCCAGTCTAAACTCGTTTCCCCTGTGCCCACTCATTTCATTTTCTCACACATCATTTTGTATGGTTTTATTCACAGAACTTATTATCTGGAGTGAAATGCTATATGTTTATTGTATGTCCTACTCTGATATTAAAGCTCCCAGAGAGAAATAATATTACCTGTCTTGGTTGTGATATCCCAGAACTCAATCAGTGCTTGTTGAGTAATTGAATGGCACACACATACTTATTCAGTGTGTCATAGAATCATGTAAGAAGTAGGGGATATGAAAAGTGAAAGTGTTAGATGCTCAGTCAAGTCCAACTCTTTGCAACCCCATGGAGCCCACCAGGCTCCTCTGTCCATGGGATTCTCTAGGCAAGAATACTGGAGTGGATTGCCATTCCCTTTTCCAGGGGATCTTCCCAACCCAGGGATTGAACCCGGGTCTCCTGCATTGCAGGAAGATTCTTTACCATCTGGGCCACCAGGGGAGTCCAGTAGAGGATATATCTTGATACAAAAGTTAGTTTTCATGTTCATTAGAGTTATTATAGAACATCTATAAAAGTTTCTACCTTGGTAGTATTAGTTAATTTCCAAAGGCATGAAATATTAGTGATTGATGGATACGTTAAAGTTCATTAAAAGGCAATAAGAATTGTGGCATGCAGCAATAGATGTCTTTTAAAAAATATATCTTTATTTATTATTATTAATTTTGGCATGCCACACAGCTTTCGGGATCTTAGTTCCCTGACCAGGGATTGAACCCATGCCCCCTGCAGTGGAAACATAGAGTTGTAACCACTGGGTCGCCAGGGAGCTCCCTGTAGGTGTCTTTTACAAAATGTCCTTGGTTTTTTTCCTGTCAGAAAGCAGAATACTGTACTGAGAAGTCTGGGGTCTGATTCAGAGTAATGGTTTTAAATGTTTCTGTATCACACCTTTATTGGAGACACCAAAGAGCGTGCATATTTCTCAGTTAGAGATGGGATAAGGCAGGAGGAGACTTTGGGATATGACATGGAGAGATTTCTACCTGAGAAACTACCTAATTGTGGTGACACTTGGGTGTGGTCAAGCAGCAGGTATTTGACATCAGACAATATAAAGAAGAGAAAGGGGAGAAGGAGAAGGAAACAGGCTGTGATTTCACAAGAGTTTATTTCACCTGAAAACACATTTCATGCAGAACCAAAAATAGACATGGGGTGGCCTGGGGTTGAACAAAGAATCAAGGAAATTTAGTAAGTATTGGCTGTTGGCCCCCTACACTGCCCAAATTTGAATCCTGACTCTATCTCTTATAAACATTCTGAGCCTCGGTTTGCTCACCTGTAAAATGGGGATAATGATAGTAGCTTTCTTCTGATTTTGTCATGAATGTTAAATGAGTAATACCTTTGAAGTGTTTAGAATGGAATGGAGCCTGGCACATAAATGTTAGTTTTTTGCTTTTTTATATAGAAGGAGCCAAGTAGCCAGTTACTAAGGAACTTATGATGGAGCAGTCAAGTATTAATAGCATAAAAAAAGGTATTAGGAAAGAGAGTTAAGGGGAAAACAGAACAAGACTAGAATTGTTCAAGAAGCCTGAGGAAGTTAACAGAAGAGGCTGGAAAAGAGTTTCACTTTGGACTGTGGAACTGCAATTATGGGTGGTTGGAGGCTAAAAAACTTTGGAACATGAAGCTATCATGGACCCAGGAGAGCCGTATGGACCCAAGTACTGGAAGTGGGATTGCTGAATGCCTACTTGGTGATACACACACAGTGGTTTATCAGAGAATATCTAAAGCTTTTATCCTCTCAGGCATCTATGTGCTTCCCTGTTTTGGAGACCATGTTGAAATTTAAGAGTTGGAGTCAACAGCACTGAGCTATAGGATCAGATGGGCATCAAACACTTGGAGGCAGATAAAAACACACCTTCTGGCAGAACCTGGATTATTTGCCTCAAAGCCAAATAAATTTGCAAGCAGCTTTATTAATTACAGGATGAGAAACTCTAGAAGTCTAATGAGCGGGGAGTGGTAATTGGAAAATAATACCACCGTAGTTACAATGACTAATTATCAAGTCTAAATGTCACTGACATTGTTTTTATTTAGCAAGTTGGATTATGGTTTCATTTTACTGAATTTAAAACAGTTCAGGTTTAATGATGTCCTTAGTTCTCTAATCTTGTTTCCTCTATAATGTCTAAAGTTTCTCAACTGCAGATTTTCTTACCATCAAGGCATTCAGAGACTTTGGAAGTCCTGCCATGCTACAGTAGAGATGAATACTTGGCAGGTGAGCTGAGAGGCTTCTCAGAATAGCAAGGATTTAAGCTGGGTCTTAAGAAAGAAAAGAAACTGGCATTTATTGCATGCTAAGTGCCTAACACCTAAGCATACCAGGAACTTTACACATATCTCAGTTTTCCCCCACCATGCATTAGGGGGACTATCCTCATTTTACAGAGGAGAAACTGGTGTCATAGATATTAAGTGACTTAATTAGCTGATATTGTCAGAGTCTGAATCGGAGATGTCTAATTCCAGAACCCAGGTTCTTCCTTCTATACCATCTTCCTTCCACTGTTGCTTTAACAGATGAATATGATGAGGGTGGGCAGAGATTTGTGGTGGGACAGGAAGGAAAAGGAGATGTGGGAACAGCAATTGACATAGGATAATTTGATCCGATGAATAGAAGTAGAAAAACTCATTCCTTCACAAGTCTAAGGCAACACTTACATTGTATGCAAGACTGTATAAAAGTTAGCTGATTAGTGAGCTGGAGAATATCTGGGGAACTTTGGTTATATGGCTAGAGGGCAAGCGATCAGAGGATGGGAGACTGTTTAGGTAACCGTGGCTTGGAAAGGCAGGTAAGAAGGAAAACTGGAGGGACTTGGGAGTACAAAGAGCTCTATCTCTGTCCTAGGTTGCTTTTGGATTTGATTTGGGCTTCTCTTGATTTTCTGGTTATAGACAACCAGGAGTCACTTGAGATTCTCTGGGTTATTTAGGATGATCTTGAACCCTGTAAACTCAAAGTAGCGTTGACTTTTATTTTAAAGGTAAGTGGGTGGTTGAGCAGGTTACCTAGAGCTGGTGAAATTTGTTATTCTCTCTCTTTTTAAAATCTTTTTGGGTCTTATGACCAGTTAAACACTAAGTTCCTGATAGAAAAACAAGTGGTTTTAAAATGTGTTTTTCAGGAAAGCAGTTGAAGAATGGTAGTAATCTCTCTTACTTTGCTATTAGCACTGTTGGTATCCTTTTCATCAGTGTAATCTTAGTTGGATGATTGCTATTCTTCTTTGCTTCTCTTGAATCCGTTGTGTTCTTCCTGCTTTTATTGTGGGAGGTATCACAGTTTATTAAAATTATTACCTGTTTGTCTTCGCTACTAGGTTGTTAATTTATAAATGCAAGGTAGGGCTTTCCAGGGGGCTCAGTGGTAAAGAATCCTCCTGTCAAGCAGAAGACGTGGGTTCGATCCCTGGGTCAGGAAGATCCCCTGGAAAAGGAAATGGCAGCCAACTCTAGTATTCTTGCCTGGGAAATCCCGTGGACAGAGGAGCCTGGCGGGCTACAGTCCGGGGCCATGAAAGAGTGGGTGACTAAACAACAGCAACAAAGGCAAGATAAATTTAATTGCCCCTGTTCCAGTTCAGTGCTTGGAACCTAGTAGTTGCTTAATATGTGTTTGTTGAGTTAATTTAAAAAATTACAAACCTCTCAGACAGTTTGGTAATAATAGTGAGTAGTGCAGGACAGCCTAAGCTTCCACCATAAGTAAGTCTGCTTTAAGTCCTAAGCAGTGGACTTCCCTGGTTGTCCAGTGGTTAAGACTTCACATTCCCTGTGTTGGGTGGGGGGGTATGGGTTCAATCCCTTGCTGGGGAACTAAGATGTTGCATGCCACCTGGAGTGGCCCTGTCCATAAAAGGGTAAATGTGTGAGTAAATCTAAATGAAATCTTGACTGTTTAAGTGGACCTTGTTGTATTGGGCAAATGTGAATTATCACCTATGGTACCTTGATTGTGCTAGATAGTCCCCAAATGTGGAAAAGCACATGAGACTTATCTTTTAATCAGTAGTATGCTGGTGTGTTAGTATCCTTTTCCATTTTCAGTGGCATTTTCCACTGAACAACACGACACCTCTGAGCCTTGAGCAGCTCCCACAGGGAACGAGCACTTGTTTTGAACTCTAAGGCATCCACAGCTTTGTAAACCACTGAACTGAATAAATGCACAAAGTCTTCTGATGCTGCCTGAGGAAAATAATCTTTCTCAAAGTTCAAGTTGTTTCTGTTTTTGTCTCAAAAATCTTGTCTGGGGGAGTGTGCTACATGTATCCTTTTATTTTGACTAGAAATTTTGCTTTTAACTTCTGGGCATCAGTCTTTTGGAAACTTACTGCTGCTTACCCCAAGTACGTCTTTCTTTTCAACTGGTCATTGAAGAGAATCTTCCTTTCCTCTGGGAAATTTAGGAATATTGGAGATTCAGGTGTCAGCAGCATCCTAGGAAAGAGGAATAAATATCTGACCCCTGGTCAGAATTATTTTTGAAGTAAAAATGGCTTTAATGTCATGCCGACCCAACTATTTGAACTCGTAGCCCAAATGTATTGTGTTTATAGAGCAAAAAACACTTAGATAATTTCTTATCACAGTGGCTTCCTACATAGATCCTTTGGAAGTGACACCAAAAAAATTTAGTCTTTTCCATCTCCTCTTTGAGAATAGTCAAGAATTTTGATGACTAGGTAGCTTTGGGTGGTAATTTTGTTCTTTACTTACTCAAACCATGTTACTAAACAATTAGTAAATAGTAAGCATTGACTCTTGTTGAGTACCGTGCCAGGAAGAAAGACACAGAAAATCTGAGACTAGTCTTAAGGAACTACTTGCAATCTAATTGAAGAGAAGGGGCTTTTGAAACAAAACATATATTATAAGCATCAGCAAGACACATACAGGATGTTTGAAAAGAGCTATTTAAATGTAAGATTTTAAGGCAAAACATGATGAATTGCCAAGCTGTGTTTTGAAGGAAGAGGAGGACAAAGGACAAGGTAGGAGGGATATTTCCAGTGGCCTTTGGTAAGGCGACAGAAAAGCACAGTGTGACAGCACTTAGAAAAGTGGTCAGTTTTCCTGTTTCACATAAAATGAAGGGCTTGGATAGAAACATGTTCTTGGAATATTGATCCAACAGCTCAGGGACTTCATACATGCAGTTACCTCTGCATTAGAGTCATTCCCTTACCTTTCCCACCTTTCCATCTGGCTAGGTTTTCTCATCTTTAGATTTTATCTTAGACCTCACTTTCTCTCACCAGCAACCCTCTGGCCACATCTGTTAAGTGGTTCTCTCTCTCTCATTTTTAGCTACGCTGCACAACTTGTGGGACCTTGGTTCTCCAGCAAGAGATGGAACCTGTGCCCCCTGCAGTGGGAGTGCAGAGTCCTAACCACTCAACCACCAGGGAAGCAGTTTTCTTGAACTGCAGACCAACACTACTTGCATGCTAAGTTGCTTCAGTACTGTCTGACTCTTTGTGATCCTATGAACTATAGCTCGCCAGGCTCCTTTGTCCATGGGATTCTCCAGGCAAGAATACAGGAGTGGTTGCCATGCCCTCCTCCAGGGGATCTTTCCTACCCAGGGATTGAACCTGAGTCTCTTTTGTCTCCTGCATTGGCAGGTGGGTTCTTTACCACTAGCACCACCTGGGAAGCCCAAGCCAGTGCTACCTTCCTTTAAATTTCAACTGTCTTTTCTCCTCAACTAGGTTGTAAGTTCCAATGTTAGGCCATGTATCCCCCTGAGCTCCAAATATGTCTCTTTGCATTATAATTGACTGTTTACTCATTCCTATCCCCACAAAGACTCTAAACAGACTGAGGGTAAGATCAAATGTGTCTTCCTGACTGTCTATCGCCCTAGACTAAGCAAAGTGTCTCACACCTACTAGGGGCACATAACTTGCTGTCAAGTACACATTACTATATTAAAAATAAATAACAAATAAGGACCTACTGTATAGCCCGGAGAACTCTGATCAATATTATGTGGTAGCCTGGATGGGAGAGGAATTTGGGGAGAAATGATACATGTATTTGTATGGTTGAGACCCTCTGCTGTGCACCTGAAACTATCACAACATTGTTAATTGGCTATACTCCAATATAGAATAGTTTTTAAAAAAGAAAATAAAGTATTCCATTTACAAAATCTATCTTAAAATGCACAAATCTGAATACATTTTTTCTTTTTCCTCTCTACAAAGAAAAATATGAGTTAAAGTATTATATTTTGTTTCTTTATAAGCTTTCTTTAAAGTTTTTTAAACACTTCTTCTAAGTGAAATTCCACTTATTAATCCTTATTTTCAATTTCCTATGCAAATCTAAGTGGTTGTTTAAATTTGAATAATTTTCTTGACTATTTCAATTGGAATCCAAAAACTAATGGATGTGAAATATTCTTGCCTTGATGAATGTAAAAATAAACATATCAAGAAATATTTTATATGCAGAACAGAAACATAATTTATGATAAAACATGCCATATTGGATTAAAATGATACAGAACCACATGAGTCAGACTGTGTACAAGAGAAATGCATCAGTTAGATGTTTATTTAAAATTAAAATTTAGATATATTTACTTTAATATTTGCATTCTTATATTTTGTTCTGTTTTAAAGAAGTTGAATAAAACATACTCTGCCAGCAAAAAAAATAATAATTCAGTGATGAACAAAGAATAGAACAGACTTAGTCCAGTGAAGGTGTCAGTGTTACTAGTATAAAAAGGATGAAGGGCCATTCCTTCTTTGGAAGCTCTGAGAAAAAATTTGTCAAGACTAGTGGTTAAGGAAATGGGATGGGAGAAGAGGGAAGAGAGGTGATTAGCAGATAAAGATTGTGGGGGTAAGGAAGGAGAAAGAATATTGTGTTAGAGCCTGATTTCTAGTCAGTTATCTTCTTAACAATTTCATTGAGATGATAGCTCATTGTATATCAGTCATCTCCCCGTCATCAGTTATCTTGATTTAGATTATATTTAATGTCTATACTCAAAGTGTATTTAAATCTTTTTAATTCTTGCTGTTGAATTTCATTTCCCCACTTCCTTTCATCCTTTGACTGTCATTTACTGGTTAACTCATCTAACGAATGTTTGAGAACCTACTTTATGCTAAGCTCATACAAACTTTGGTAACTGGATATATCTTGTGAAACACAGTAGTCCAAGTTTACGTGTTTTAATTTTTTTGTCTTTGCAATTTAAGCCCAAGCAATTGTTTTCACCCATTTGGGTTTTCTTAGCAGGATACAAGGATTTAGATGGAAAGTCCTGGCTGCCATGACTATATTAGTAACGGTAATCTGAGTCAGGCCCTTTGAAGTTTTCTACACAAGGTCACAGAGTAACTTTTTTTCATCTTGGCCAAATTCTCTCCTATCCCCATCTTCTTCGGCTATTCAGTTCAGTTCAGTCTCTCAGTTGTGTCCGACTCTTTGCGACCCCATGAATTGCAGCACGCCAGGCCTCTCTGTCCATCACCAACTCCCAGAGTCTACCCAAACCCATGTCCATCGAGTCAGTGATGCCATCCAACCATCTCATCCTCTGTTATCCCCTTCTCCTCCTGCCCCCAATCCTTCCCAGCATCAGGGTCTTTTCCAATGAGTCAACTCTTTGCATGAGGTGGCCAAAGTATTGGAGTTTCAGCTTCAACATCAGTCCTTCCAATGAACACCCACGATTGATCTCCTTTAGGATGGATTGATTGGATCTCCTTGCAGTCCAAGGGGTAATAACCCATTTTGCTTTCTCTTTCACTTCTCAACTTGTTTTTTTTACCTTTATATGCCTGAGATCTTTGTATCCGTTGGTGGTACAGTGATTATGGTAAATGGGTGTTATTTACCATTGCTTCAGAGTCGATTTCTAATTTTCCCTTGAAAAATGTTATTTATAGGCACACTATTTTTGCTCACAGGTGTGAAATGGCTCTGTGATACATGAAGAAGAAGCAAAATGTCACTTCTGAGGTTTGTGATAAAATTTCTTGATATATTCTTTAGGTAGCGTGAGACACCTTTCTCACTGCTGTGACACTGTGTTGCCAAGGCTGAGAAGTCGAAGGGAAAATGTGTGCTTTAGTGGGGAATGCCTGTGGTCACACCACTGTGCTGAATAGATTTCCAAGAAGTTTGGTGTTAGTTTATATTTTGTAAATGGAATTAACATCTTCTGAGCTTTCAGGGAATTTGTAATTTATAACAAGCTGCAGTGATTTTTTTTTCCCCAATGAGGTTTCCATTAAATAATACAAAAAATTTGTTTCAGTAACTCATCCTTATGTATTTGGATTCTTATATATTAAACATTCATGTTAATTCCCAGAACAGATTATTCTGTTTTCTACACTAAGCCCTACTCGACATGATGTTAAAAAAAGTGTGGTTGTTTTTTTGGACCCTGTGTTTCATTGATAACAAAGAAGAAGCTCAGTAGTAGTGTATTCATCTTTTGCCTAATCAACACGGTGGATATTAGAAAGTTCATTTTCAACCTGGATTTCCCTTTTTGATTGCCTTAATCGGGGAAAAGATAACCTCTCTAAATGAAATACCCCAGTCTCACCAGAATTAGGAAAGGCAAATACTTAAAATTATGTTTCAAAAGGCCTGAACTTGAAAAGGGGTTAGTTAAAATGTTTACACATTAAGGGATGTGTTCCTTAATCCATAGTACGTGCTTGCCAGAGAGTTGATAGATGCTGATTTGGGAGAGCTTGGAAAGGACTTTTCCAAATGTGTGTTTTGTGATTTAACATATGCTGTCTGTTTTTCTTCTTCTTGTCCAATGTATTCCCATTTGAATCCTTGGACTCGCCGAACCAAGCCCTCTCCAGAATAAGGTTAGAAAGCTGGTTCAGAGACATCACAGTCTGCAAAGAGGACTCTGCTGGTGCAGCGAGCATCCTTCCCTTCCCAGTACACCACACAGCTGACGGGAAAAGATGAGCTTCCAAAGGTGGGTAGGTTATGAAGGGCGTGGAGTCCATGCTAAAGATTTTGATTCACTTCCTGTAGGTGAAGGCAAATAGTTGGAGGATTCTAGGGGAAGAAGAGAATCATGTTTGTCTCTTAGAATGTGACTGGCGATGGTTGGGTGGTGGGATGTTGGTGGTATGGCATGAATCTGGGAGCTGGAGACCCACCCTTTAGGAAGCCGCGGCAGGAGATGGCCATTTTCCACTCCCACCCTAGCTTTGTGTTGAGTGTTCTCTGTATGTAGGCTTCAGTCTCCGCTTCTAGCAAATAGTTTAGAGTGTAAAGTTGGAGCTGTTGATGCAAACAAAGCTTATTCATCTCCCAAAAGGGAAGCCTGCAGTCCTGGTCCCATTTCCCCTCCTGGTTTGTAGAAGAACAATCTTCACTGGTGTTGCCTTCCTTTCCAAGATCAGTTATCTTCTACCATGACAAAGTTTAGTGCCTTAAGTAAAAAGCAGCAGAATTGGGAAATCTCACTTTGGGAGATGTCCTGGTCCTTCTTTATAACCTGTTCCTCCTAGTAAACTTGATTGACTTGTTAAAATAAACAGAAGTAGAGAACGGACATGTGGACACAGGGGAGAAAGAGGGGACAAACTAGGAGAGTCACACTGACATAAAGACACTACCATGTGTAAAATAGATAGCTAGTGGGAAGCTGCTGTAAAACACGGAGCTTAGCATGGTGCTCTGTGGTGACCTAGAGGAGTGGGATGGGGAGTGGGAGGGAGGGAGGCTCCAGAGGAAGAGAATATATGTACACTCACAACTGATTGACAGTGTTGTACAACAGAAACTAACACAACATTGTAAAGCAATTACGCTCCAATAGAAAATATTCTCAGGCAATATAAAAAGCAAAAAAAAAAAAAAAACCCACAAAAAACTTACTTTCAAGCCTAAATATAAAAGGGAAACCTTTTCCAGCTTTATTGAGATATACTTTACATATAATATTGTATACAGGAGGTTGTAGAGAATAATAAATGAATTCTCTCTTTTCATGAAAAATTGTCAATCCTGAGCCACCAGAACTTTTCTGTTGTATCTCTTTCACCACTGTAAGAATTAAATGACAATTTCCTCTCAAAAAAAAAAAAAAAAAGCATGAAGAAGCTCTTCTATGAAGCTTCCTTTTCAGTCTGATGTGTACTAAAGACTGTGTGTTCCAAGAACTTGGCTGTGATCCTCCAACAGGAGGTACACCTCAGTCCCCTGCCCCCCAGCCCCACCTGGCACCAGCTCTTGGTGCCATCAGAGCTTCCTAGGGGAGGGGCTCTTGAGGGGCATGGCCTGACACCTAGGGTGTTGAGTCTTCCTTGGGGGTGAGCTGGCTCTTTTCTTGGGGTGGAAAGAAATGAAACTCTTGATTTATGCATTTCTTTTTTTAAAAAAATAATTCTATTTATTTATTTTTGGCTGTGCTTGGTCTTCACTGCTGCACAGGCTGTATTTCTAACTGTGGCAAGTGAGAGCTACTCTGTAGTTGTGGTACATGCACAAGCTTCTCATTGCAGTGGCTTCTCTTGTTGCAGAGCATGAGCTCTAGGGCACGTGGGCTTCAGTAGTTGTGGCTCATGGGCTGTAGGGCACAGGCTCAATAGTTGTGGTGCACGGACTTCCTTGCTCTGCGACATGTGGGATTCCCCCGGACCAGGGATCGAACCTGTGTCTCCTGCATTGGCAGGAGGATTCTTTACCACTGAGCCACCAAGAAAGCCCAGGTTTATGCATTTCTTAAGCATGTCTGTATCACTGGAGATTTGTCTTCCTATTCCAGGATTGAGTCTCATGTCAATGTAATTATGAGGCAGGATATGATATTTCAAGCCAAATTTCCTCCCTAATTACTGCTTCAAGTAGAAAGAAAATTGGGCTGGGAGTTTAGAGAGCTAAGTTTTAAGTGTACTCTATTGTTAATTTAAATAAAAATTAAATAGCTTTTGCAGTACATAATTTTTATACGAATTCTTGCTGTTGACTTCATTTATTTGATTTCTCCTTTTATTTTAACATAGACACATAGCTCAGAAAATCTCCCCATTAACCTATCCATATCTATCTTTCTTTCCACACAATGTCCTCAAGCTTTGTTCGACTAATTAAAAAAAAAATGTCTTGAAGGACTTCCCCAGTGGCCCAGTGGCTAAAATTCCATGCTTCCAATGCAGGGGGCCCAGGTTAAATCTCTGGCCGGGAAACTAGATCCCACATGCTACAACTAAGACTCGGCGCAGCCAAATAAATAATAAAAATAATTTTAAAAATGACTTGAGATCTCATTTCATACACTGAAAGAGCTCCAGAATTGTTCCATTTCTCTGAGGGGATAGAAGGTATGTTAGTGAGTCTGTCTTACAGCTGATAGTCTACATAAATAAGGTAATAGAGAGTGCTCCCTAATTTGGATCCAGATTGCCTGGGATTAAATCCTGATTCTACTGCTTCCTTTGTGACCTTGGTCAAGTTACTTAACTTCTCTGTTTCTTAGTTTCCTCATCTTAAAAATAAAATAGCTGTTGTGTCTGCCCCTTGGGCTTGTTTTGAGGGTTAAGTGAGTCAATAAGTAGGAGGGTTGTTAATAAGATTGAATAAATTAACATATATAAAATACTTAGCACAGCGCCTGGCTATAGTGAACATTATTTAGCTGTTTACCATCCTTTCATGGCTGATTTTTCCATTGCTCGCTAGCTCCTACCCACTACTGTCTAACCTGCTATTGCCGCCATGCCCTTGTCTGCACTGTATTGCCTCATGCAAGACACCAGCCTTCTTCCTTCATACTCCTGAAGGCGTTGCACAGCTAAGGCTGCTGTGAGTAACAGTAACAGGTAATAATAACTTCCACTTACTGAGAGCTCTCCTGATGCCAGTACTCTTATTTGTACTTAACATCTATTCACTCATTTAATTCTCATACCTGCTCTATGAGATAAATATAATCATTTTACAGATGATGAGCCTAAGGAAATACCTGGAGTATAGGAAGAACCAAGTGTGTGCAGCCTTTGTGTGAGGCATTCTACAGCATTTTCTTAGGAAACTCTCACAGCCACACTCCACTTTCTTTCTATTTTTTTGTTAGCTATACTAGTTTATTGCTACCAACCCGTCTCCCTCCACCCCCTCATGCGTGTGTGCTCAGTCATGTAACCCTGTGGACTGCAGCCCACCAGGCTCCTCTGTCCATGGACTTTTCCAGGCAAGAATACTGGAGTGGGTTGCCATTTCCTTCTCCTAATTTGGACCATTTTTAATGTCTTCATTGAATTTTTTAGCAATATTGCTTCTTCTGTTGTTTATGTTCTGGTTTTTTGGGTGTGAGGCATGTGGGATCTTAGTTCCCCAACCAGGGATCGACCCTGCACACCCTGCACTGGAAGGTGAAGTCTTAACCACTAGACTGCCAGGCAAGTCCCCACATGCACTTTCTATTATTTCTATTTCTCTTTCTATAGTTTTAGGAAGGTAAGGACTTGCCTTCAGGTTGCACATTGTTCATGTGTTGTGAAGACAAACTTGAACCCAGGTCTCTCTGGCCCCAGAACATCATTGAGCATCTTTTCACCGTACCATCCTACCTTCATCAGAGTGCACTGGAGCCTTTATGCCTTCAAGCACTCCATGCTGTGTGACTTTTCTTATGGCAATCTTCTTCTCCCCTTTTTAAGAAAACCTCTCCGATTTAGCTTTTCTTTTCAACAGCTTGATCATATGAACAAATATTAGAGTGTCTACATTGTTAACATTAGGTAGAAGCACTTAAGTGGATTAAGGATGCTTATTGAAATATTTAAACTTATCATCCCAAAGGGGCTGTAAATGTGATATCACTAAATGGTCATTAAGGTTTGTTCATCTCAATGGCAGCTGTTATTATAGTATTATAAGATGTTAAAGCAAAATTTCTGCCCTTGAAATGGTCACCTTGGGTGGGAGGTGTGTGTGTGTGTGTGTGTGTGTGTGTGTGTGTGTGTGTTGCATACAGGTACCATTTCTCATGAAGTATGACAATCAAGACCCTTCCTAGGTTAATTCAAAGCAGCTACCCTGTCTAGCTGCTTTGCCTGCTGTCCAAAATTATTCTGGGATTTTTTTTTTTTTTAGTAGTAATAATTTATTTAGCTGTGCTGAGTCTTAGTTGCAGCATGTGAGACCTAGTTCCCTGACCAGGGATCAAACCCAGGCCCCCTGCATTGGGAGCACAGGGTCTTAGCCACTGGACCACCAGGGTAGTCCCTGGGAATGTGATTTAAGGGTTTGTGTCAGACGATTAAGACAGTCTATAGGCGTGAATGTTTTTTCTTTTTGCATGGCTTATCAACTTAATTGTAAGGCAGTTATTGGATGCATGCTTATATTATTGGTGGGGGGATGTTTCTGGAGAACTCTGGATTGCCTACCGTTAAGCCACGTACACTCAGCTGTTGGGTTTCTAGAACTTGCTGGTTGGCCATGGTCAGCTTCCAGAAGCTGATGGATTATAGTCATTACTTTCATGTTAATGTGCCCTAAAGGTAACTTAACTTTAAGCTTTTTGATTGATATATGGAGAAAAAAGTGTCCAGACAAAGTTCTGTATAACAAATGACCACAAATTTTGTGGTTTAAAAGAAACACCTATTCATTTTCTCTCAGAGCTGCAGTTCAGAAGTCTGAGCAGGCTTGACTAGGTTCTATGCTCGGGGTCTCACAAGGTTGAAATCAAGGTTTCATGAGAGATTACATATAAGAAATATTTTTGCCCCTCTGAGCTGTAGATTATATGACCATTTTAAGGACAGTCTTGTAGGACTTGATACATCAGATAGTTTAGCTTATAGAGATTTGAGAGGATGAACATTTTGGTATTCCAATTAATTTGATATAACTGGGCTTCACTACTTATACAAACAATGTAATTTCTTCTCTTAATCAACCAGTGACCATCTTTTCCCTGACTAAAGCACTGTATTGACAGCCAGAATACCCAAATTGAGCTTTTAGTTCTGCCACTTGAACAAATCATTTTTCTTTGTCCCCATTATTTTTGCTCCTTAAGAATATTTCATTTAGGAAAACCCATGCTCAGCAGAGGTCCAGCAGGTGGTATAGAGTTTCACGATCTCACTTTCTTCTGTAGCCAGTGTTCCTCTCAGACTTTCACGCTGGGAGAAGAAACCTCTTTGTGAGGTGGCTGTGCATGCCTTGTCCCTCCATTCTATCAGTCTCTTGGTTACCTTGTGCAAGAACATGTAGCATTTGCATTGTTCTTTACAATTCCCATGGAGGGACATGACCCATTCATACTACAATGTGCTGAATGTTTATGTCCCCTCCCAAACATATGTGTTGAAATCCTCATCCCCAGGGTGATGGCATTAGGTGGAGAGGGTCTTTGGGAGGTGATTAGATCATGAGAGAGAGCCCTCGTGAATGAGATTAGTGCCCTTATAAAAGAGACCTCAGAGAGATCTTCAACTATCTGAGGTTACAATAAGAAGGCAGCTGTCTGTGGGGAGATGGGCTATCACCAGACACAAATCTGCCCAAGCCATGATCTTGGACTTCCCAGTCTCTAGAACTGTAAGGAATACATATCTGTTGTTCATAAGCCGCCCAGTCTGTGGTCTTCTGTTACAGAGGCCCAAACGGAACATGAGTATCTTTCCAAAATTCTGTGAGATAGATATTATCACCACTTCTATTTTATGGGTGGGATGAATAAGATTCAGGAAATTAAATGATTTGTTCAAGTTCACATAAGAAACAGAGCCAGAACTGGCACTCAAGTTTCTGATTTCAAATCCAGTGCTCATTCTACCTTACCTCAGCTAAGCAATAGGAGAATGCAGAAGAATATAAAGACCCAGCTGCATGTGAAAAAAGTTTAGACTTCAGTTTTTGGTCATTCTTTTTGCTTGTGCCATTTCAACTCTAATTTTTGGCTCTTTTGGTTTTTTTTTTCCTCAAATGTATTTTCCCAGAATCCAAATCCGCATATTGGCATTGTCCTGCATGGTCATCGTTATACACTCTGGGGGACAGCTGAGCTTGGTATGGAAGACAGTAACTAGGAACAAAGGATTATCTATAATATTGCTTCAAGGTCAAAAGGAGTTGTACCATTCCCATGCTGGCCTCAAATGTTTACAATTCAATATGTTTTAATTTAAGTCTGAAAAGGGAGAAAATTTAATTGTAGGAGATTCTCAGGTATATGGTGATTTCTAGGATTTATATCTTTGAGACTCTGTGAATCCTCTTCATGGGAAAATTAGCATAAGAACTTATATACAAAGCTTACTATACAAATCAAGGAATTTATTCATCTTTAGCATTGTCTCTTAGCTATGACAAACCTAGACAGTGTATTAAAAAGCAGAGACATCACTTTGCTGACAAAGGTCCATATAGTCAAAGCTATGGTTTTTCCAGTAGTCATGTATGGATGAGAGAGTTAGTCCATAAAGAAGGCTGAGTGCTGAAGAATTGATGCTTTCAAATTGTGCTGTTGGGGAAGACTCTTGAGAGTCCCATGGACTACAAAGAGATCAAATCAGTCAATCCTAAAGGAAATCAACCCCGAATATTCATTGGAAGGACTGATGCTGAAACTGAAGCTCCAATACTTTGGCCACCTGATGTGAGTCAATTCATTGGAAAAGACTATGATGCTGGGAAAGATTGAAGGCCAAAGGAGAAGGAAGTGGCAGAGGATGAGATGGTTGGATAGCATCACTGACTCAATGGACATGCATCTGAGCAAAGTCTGGGAGATAGTGGAGAACAGAGGAGCCTGTTGTGCCACAGACCATGGGGTCACAAAGAATTGGACACTGCTTAGCTACTGAACAACAACAACATGCATTGTCTCTTAGTCCCATTCCTAACACAATTATTCATGTGTTCATTAATTCCAGAAATAGTAAATTGAATAACAATGTAGAATAGTGGATAGGAGGTAGGATTCTGAAGCCAGGCTACCTGCATTGAAATCCAAGTCCTGCCATTTACTAGCTAGGTGACCTTGGCTAATAACTTCAGCTCTCTGTGCCTCAACTATAGAATGGGCTCGATAAGAGACCCTACTTATTAACAGTTGCTGTGATGATCGATGAATTATTAAATGTAAAACACTTGGAACCATGACTGCCTGTACAGATAGGACTTCTCAAATGGTGCTCAAAGATGTCCTGCCCTAATTCCCAGAACCTGAGTCCATGATGAAGCATCACTGTCAGGATCATGTTATGTAGGCACCGCTGACATTAGATAGGAAGAGAATTTGGTGCAAGGGTCCCCAAACTCTGGGACCTAATGCCTGATGATCTGAGGTGGAGCTGATGTAACAATAATACAGATAAATGTAATGAGCTCGAATCATCCTGAAACCATCCCTCTCAACCCCAATCCATGGAAAAATTGTCTTCTAATAAAACTGACCCCTGGTGCCAGTTGAGGACCACTGATCTGGTGGACCTAACCTAATCACACAGGCCCCTTCTAAAGCAGAGAGCTTTCTCCAGCTGATGACGGAAGAGGAAGTCAGAGAGATCCCAAGTGTGAGAAGGACTTCATGTGCTATTGGTGGTGTTGACATTGGAGCACCCCAAGTGAGAAGGAATGTGGGCATCCTTAAGGACTTAATGGGGACCATGGACTGATATATGATAGCCAGCAAGGAAACGGGGACCTCAGTTCTGTAGCTGCAGAGAACTAAATTCAGCCAACACAAATGAGCTTAGAAGTGAATTCTTCCCAGAACCTCCCAATAAGAGCATGGCTGTGTGGTATCCTGACATCAGTCTGAGATGCTCTACAGAGAACTCAGTCAAACATGCCTGGATTTCTGAGCTATGAGATAATGAACTGGTGTTTTTAGCCACTAGGCTTGTGGTAAATGGTTATGTAGCAGTAGAAAACTAAAGAATCCGTCTGCAATACAGAAGATGTGGGTTCGATCCCTGGGTTGGAAGGATCCTCTGGAGGAGGGCATGGCAGCCCACTCCAGTATTCTTACCTGGAGAATCCTGTGGACAGAGGAGCCTGACAGGCTACAGTCCATGGGATCACAAAGAGTCGGACATGACTGAAGCGACTGAACTCACTTGCTATTGCGTTTCTTATTAGACATCTTAGTGTGTGACATACTGCATGCAGCCCTGGGAAACAGTGTTGAACAAGATGCGGTGCCAGCCCTCATGGAGTTTACAGTCAGGAGGATGAATCATTTCATTTTTTCTAACACCCAGGCTCTTTGAGGATTGATCGCTTCTGAATCTTGTACACATTTCCTTTTACTTTCCTTGCCTTGGTTCACTTTTATCATAAATATTTATGCTTTAGTTTCTCTCATTTTTAGCCAGTGGCTAGGCTCTGTTTAGCCACCAGCAGCAACTGTTCACCACGAGGTGAATGGGACTAGGAATTACTGATTGTCTCCTGTTCGATACCATTAGGAGGTCTGGGAAGCTCCAGCGCTTGTGCTTAAATATTGGAAGTCATACAATGAGGACGGCTGTTTTCTAACAGAGGAGCGATATAACCCTTTATCTCTAGAATCTACCACCTGGTGTTCTCTACAGCCCGGAGCACAGAGCAATTCCCAGTTTAATCAAACTGGAATATAAAAGGAGCCATGGGGGCTTCAGAGTGTGATCCCCTTGAAGTTGTTCCAAGGGAAAGGGATCTTTTGTTACAGAGACAGCTCATTTTAGAGTTCAGTGACCTGTGACACCTCCCCAGCTGGCAGCTCAGCAGGGACCTGCTGATACCTTCCTGCACTCAAAAGCCATTTCTGGTGGGCAGAACAGAGAAAGGATCATTAAGGGCTGCTTAGTGGGAGGGTGGTGGGGGAAGAATGAGAACAACGATGAAGCAGTGGTATTAATGAATATGCCTGCAGTGATTTTATGACTTTTATTCAGCTATGAACTGTCTTCATTTCCTGAGTCTTTGCTTTATGATAAGTTTGGTAAGGGTTTGTGTGTATTTACTATAGGTAATGGGGATAATATCACTGGACTTTTTTTTTTTTTCCTTTCAGTTCTCTCAAATTTATTTGTGTGATTGTCATTCCAGATTCTCTAAGATGAAGAGTATAAATAAATGGAATGTACCCACAAGGGTCACAACAGTAGAGTTCCTTATACCTGCAAGGAAATAAGATGCAAAGGGATGAAGTATTTTCCTCACTTGAGCATTATTTAAACCCCAATGGTCACTATGGACCCCATGATGTTTTCATTATACTGACTGAACTTTTTTTTTTTAATAAATTTATTTATTTTAGTTGGGGGCTAATTAATTTACAATATTGTAGTAGTTTTTGCCATACATTGACATGGACTTTTTTTTTTTAAACTTTCATTTTAAAGGTCTTTGCATTAGAGCTGGAGTGAAAGCTCCAGCTTTAATTGTGAAGCACCCAAACCCCTTCCTGAACTGGAATCTTGTTCCTTCCTACTGAGGTTTTTCAGAAAAAAAGACATGAACCATTCCCAGAGTCATTGCAATATCAAAATAAATTTTATACAAACCTCTGGCTATAAAGCTGGGAAGCTTCTGAGTCATTTGGTCTCACCCAGCCAAACTGCCCTTGTGGGCAGGAGTCCTCATGACCGCATCCCTGGTAGGGAGATCATGCAAGAATTTGAACAGCAAGGCACTCTGAAGAACAGGAGCTTGGGGTCAGGCAGACTAATTTTCAAATCATCATTCTGTTATTTCAGGGCTGTGTGATCTTGAGCCAATGATTTGGCTTCCCTAAGCCTCAGTTTCCTTATCTGGTAAGGGGGATAATAGTATTTAACCTTCAGCCTAATTGTGATGATTATAATAACAAATGTAATCGACTCCTAGTAATTTCCATCCAGCAATGGTTTTAAAATTTCCATGGTTTAAGTTATTACAGGAAATGACTTGGGCAAAGCTCTGTCTAGACTGGAGAGGCTGGAGGTGAGGGAAGAGGAAGGGGTGTTAAATGAAATCCTTGAACTTCAGAACCTTATGTCCAACTACTGGGTTGGCCCAAAAGTTCGTCAGAGTTTTTCTGTAACATCTTATGGAAAAACATAAGCAAAATTTTGCCAACCCAATACCTGTCTCCTGACAGGGGTCAAATAGGTTTCTCAGACTGAATATATTAAAAACCAAGATCCTATTTTTTTTCCCTCCAATTTACCCCTGGTCTTTACATCTCAATGAATGGCATTCTGTCTCTCCTTCTAGTTGTAATGGTCAAAAACTTTGATGGCATCCTTCATTTCCTCTCTTTCTCCTGCTTGTTCAGTCTGTCAGGAAATTCTATTGACTCTACCTCCAAAATACGTGTAGAATTACCACCTCCACTGTTTCTGAATTTGGTTCAAGTCATCAGCATTTTTCAACACAGGAGTCAGAGTGATTCTGCAAATATGTGTCAGACTAAATCACTCTTCGGCTCAAAACTCTCCAACAGGCTTCCTACGTCATTAACTACAAGTCAAAGACATACTGACCCACAGCACCTGTGTGTGTTTGTAAACTGTCACTAGTCCATCTGGAGATTAGGAGCTTGGGCCAGAATGTCAATCAACCATGTTATGTTCAATTTGTTTTTGTGATTCTCTCTTGAGAGAGTCTTGGAAGACTCCCGTCTTGTTCTGTTCATAGTTATGCTGGCCTACTTGTTCTTCAGACACACCAGCCATGCCCCTGTCTCTGCACAGGCTATATAGCCCAGAGTACTTTCCTCCCAGATGTCCAAGGCTCATTTCCTCACGACCTTCAAGTCTTCACTCAAATATCACTTCTTCAGTGAAGTCTTCCCTGATGACCCTGACAGTCCTTACATCCCAACTTCCTGCTTTATTTTTCTCTCTCACCCTATCACCTTTTGAAATGCTTATGTAATTTACTCGTTCATTTTAAAATCATCATTCTCTCAACACTGGAATATAGACTCCGTGAAATGAGGGACTTTTTAATACATTTTGTTTTCTGTTTTACCCTTGGCATCCAGAAAAATGCTCTTTAGTCGTACACACTTGAAGACACTCTAAACAGAATAAATGAGTGCATTTGAAATTAAATGGCTTGATGGAAGCTATGTCTTTTTAAATATTTATTTATATATCTGTCTGCGTTGGGTCTTAGTACGGCATACTGGATCTTTGATCTTCGCTGTGGCATGTGGATTCCTTAGTTGCTGTGGCATACAGGATCTTTAGTTGCAGCATGTGGGGTCTAGTTCCCTGACCAGGGATCAAACCCAGGCCCCGAGCACCAGGGGCATAGAGTCTTAGCCACTAGAACACCAGGGAAGTCACTAGTTATTGTTTTGTGAGATCACATTTTGAAAGCTTTTAAAAAATTATACAGAGGCAGTAAGGTTTGAACTAAAGGTATAACTTAAGTCAGGTATGGATGGAACTTGGGATGGCTAGGAAAGCAGTGAAAAGACTTAGTAAATCAAAGGCTTTGTCAAACAAGCAGTACTGATGCTGAAATTTGTAAGTATCAGTTCTTTTCTGGGTGCTCGTCATTATTTGCTATTACTATCACTGCCTCTTTTGCCCATTGTTAGGTAAAAATGGTATCATCTTACTGTTTTAAATTGCTTTTTTTAAATTAGAAATAAAGATGAATATTAGTTCCATATTTTGGCTCCTTTTAAAAATGTTATCTTGTGAAGTATCACTATTTATTTTTCTTTTATTTAATGATTGGTCTTCTAGTATTTTAACAATTTATATCAATTTATATAAACATTTTTCTCCTGATATAAAGATATGAAACAACCCTAGGCTTTTGTATTTGCCGTACATATTCTTCTGTCAGATGTTTATATTTTTTATCTTTAAGATTTACATATTCAAAGTTTTGAAATTTTATTTAGTTGAATATATCAGTCTTTTAAATTTTTAATATCTTCTGTTACTTTTGGGTTTAGAATTCAACCCTCCTTCAGACTTCTAATTTATAGTTTTTGACTTTTAATTTTGAAATGATTCCTGATTAAAAGTTGTAAATATGGTGTAGAGTTCTTATATAATCAGTTTTTGCATCTCCTTGGCCCTCTCTGCTGTAACAGTTTTGTAACAGTGATGCTGTAACAGTTCCTCAGTCTCTCCCGTTTTTTCACAACAAAGACACTTTGGAAGAGAACTGGTTCATTATCTGGTATAATGGTACCAGATATTATATGGTATAATGTCCCTCTATTTGTCTAATGATTTCTTGTGAGCGGATTGAGGTTACGTGTGTTTGGTAAGAATACAGCAGAAGTAATGTCACTGCCCTTCTCAGTGCATCATAACCTGAGCTTCATGATGTCCTATGTCATTACTGATGATAATGGTGGTATCTGCTGGGTTTCTCTTCTGTGAAGTTACTATTTTTCCCTTTGTAACTAATAAATATCTTGAGGGAGATATTTTGAGACCTTGTAAATATCCTGTTTCTCCTCAAATTTTGTCCACTAATTTTAGCTTCTGTGTATCCTGCCTGCAGTAATTATTGCTATGGTGTTCTAATGGTGAATTTCTTACTGCCTGTATTTATTTTACTTTTATTAATTAGAATTCTTCTGTAAGAAAGAACTGTTTTTTCCCCTCTTTTTAAAATTCGTTTCACTGTGGGCTCATGGATATTTACTTTACTCAGTTGGTTATCATTCATCAGTACTATTATTTCTTCTGTTGCTCAAACTATTGTGGCTCAGTACTATTGACTAATTCCTATGCACCTCCATCCTTTCTAAGCAAAATTTATTTGAGTTCTTTTCCTTCCTCTAATTTTACTATAAAAGTGTTTCAATTTGGGTAAGTGGAAAGAGATGGATGTAGGGTTGGTAACATCTCATGGAAGCTAAAGTGTCTTGTGGGGTCTTGAGGTCTTCAAAGACTTCTTTAGGGTGGGAGAATCCTTGGACCTAGAGAAGTTGAGTACCCTGAATCCTATGGTTGTTGCTGTTTAATTCATTTGCTGTGAGCTGAGTCTCAAGCGCTGCATTGGTTCCAGCTACGGCCCAACATATGTCATCTCAGTGATTCTGAAATTAATACCTGATAGAAGAGCTAGGTGTCCCAACTTCTCATTTCTAGTCCAGTGCTATTTCTTTGTTCTGAGAAAGTTTAGGGTTGACTGTGGCACTTCTAAGGATATAAGATTTTGAGACACAAGGAAAGGTGGAAAGAGTGGTAGCTTCCTAGGGGTGTGCAAACTTTATTAAAGTGATAATTTTCATTGGGGAAGGGAGTGATACTGCCAATTAGGGAGTGCGTGACACCTCAGTTAAATGAGTGCTTGTGTTGAGTTGTGGTGTTGGGTCTCCTTCTCAGCATCCCAGCTCTCAGCTGCCTTCTTCCAGGTGTCACCTGATAAAGCGGCTGGACACCTCTAATCCTTGGGTTCTTGTCCGTGACTAACCAGCACATCTCTTGCTGAATTAGTCGTCAGGGATCACAGGACAGCTTGGCCTCTTCCTTCCCCAAGCAATGTACTGCTAATGCCAAGTACGGGGAACTTGGTGTAATGCAATACAGATACTTGGAATCGCTGACTCACTTCACAGTGATGTCGGTGCCCATGAATGTGAGTGGGCAGCATGGAAGTAAAACAGTCTTTAAGGACATTACTAGACTTTTTAGACACTCCAGTCTTTCCTATACTTGTGTTAAATGTTTTGCCAAATAATGAATTCCGGTTAAGTTGAGAAGAATTTTCTGATACTCAGGACTGAGAAAAGTAAATGAGATATGACTCATAAGAACTTCTTGGTGGAAGTGGCTTAGATCAAATGAACACAGCACCTTAATCCTTTCTTGCTATATATGTAGATTCTTTTCTTTATTTTCTGTTTTGGCAGTCTTATCCATAATTTGAAAGATAAATTTGGGAGGGAGGGGGCTATGGAAGGGATGGAACAGTAGTTTGAAGTTAGCAGATGCAAACTAGTATATATAGAGTGGGTAAACAACAAGGTTCTACTGTATAGTGTGGGGAACCATATTCAATATCCTGTGATAAACCATAATGGAAAAAATATACAAAAAATATATATATATATACATGTACAACTGAATCACCTTGCTGTACAGCTGAAATTAACACAATATTGTAAACCAACTATATTTCAATAAAAAAAGAAATAAATCTAATTGTTCATAGTTTTAGATAGATATACTATCCTTTGAGCCAGTGACAAACTGTCCCAATCTGACAGCTTGTTTTTTTTAAGATGTAATTATTAATTTATTTATTTTTGGTTGTGCTGGGTCTTCATTGCTGCATGCTGGCTTTCCCTAGTTGCAGCAAGTGGGAGCTTCTCTAGTTGCAGTGTGTGGACTTTCTCATTGCAGTGGCTTCTCTTGTTTCAAAGCATAGGCTCTAGGGTGCAAGGGCTTCAGTAGTTGCAGCTCGTGGGCTTTAGAGCATTGGCTCAGTAATTGTGGCACACAGGCTTAGTTGCCCTGCAGCATGTGAAATCTTCCCAGACCAGGGATTGAACCCATGTCGCCTGCATTGTCAGGAAGATTCTTAAGCATGGGACCACCAGGGAAGTCTCCAATCTAACTGTTTGGACTCTAACTTGTAACTAAATGTGCAAGGCTAAAAGAAGCTCTGATGCCCATGGCAGGTGGAATGCATGCAGTACTGGAGAGGTGAGCAGCTAGATTCCCTTATTTCTAGTGGTTTATCTTCGATTTCTCTTTTTTTGTAAAGCATAGTGGGCTTCTCTGGTGGTGCTAGTGGTAAAGAACATGCTTGGAGACTTCCCTGGTGGTCCAGTGATTAAGAATCTGCCTTACAATGCAGGAGGCATAAGAGACACGGGTTCTATCCCTGAGTTGTGAAGATCTCCTGGAGGAGGACATGACAACCCACTCCAGTATTCTTGCCTGGAGAATCCCTCCCCATGGACAGAGGAACCTGGTGGGCTATAGTCCATAGGGACACAAAGATTCAGACATGACTGAGGCAACTTAGCATGCACACATAAATAATATTACATTTTCCTGTCTAGAAAAATTTATTCTTTCAAAATAAATTTACTAATCTTGTTACTGTGTGCCAGGCACTGCACTAATATATAACAAGATGGCCTTGACCTCTTGGAGCTTAAGGTCTGCAGCAGCACAGCCCAATAGAAATATAATGTATGCACATGTTGTGACTTAAATTTTTCTAGTAGCTACATTAAAAAAAAAGCAGGTAAAATACATTTTGAAAATATATTTTACTTAATTCAGTGTATCTAAAATACCATGATGCCAACATATAACCAACATAAAAATTGTTAGTGTGATAGTTTACAATTTTTTACTGTACTAAGTCTTCAAAACTTGCTATATATTTTATGCTGACAGCACATCTCAATTTAGACTCACCATGTGTTAAATGCTCAACTGCCTCACATGGCTGGTGATTACTGAACTGGGCAATACAGGTTTACAGAAACCTGATACACAGTCACACAAGTAAATATTTGGATGACAGTGGTAATAAGCACTTGGGAAGAACTTGGGAATGCTAAAGGTGAGACTTGAGGGATGAGCTGCTATTAACCAGTTATGAAAGAAGACAAGAATACTCCAGGCAAAGGAAATAGTCTGTGTGATAACTTTGAGTTGAAAAAAGGAGTGAAAAGGAGGCCAGTGAGCTGAAATTTGTGAGTAAGCGGGGAAATGATGACACTAAGAACAGAAAGACAGAAAACGTCCAAAAGAAATGTAGTTTTAGAGAAAAGGTAAATGTGACTTTAAGACACTGACTTTTTTAATGGATATCTTTCTACATCACTATTTTATTTTGTTTATTTTTTATTTTTTGCTGCACTGGATCTTTGTTGCTGTGCACAGGCTTTCTCTAGTTGTGGCAAGCAGGGACTGCTCTTCATTGTGGTACACGGGCTTCTCACTGAGGTGGCTTCTCTTATTGTGGAGCATAGGCTGTAGGGCTCAGGCTTCCATAGTTATAGTGCACAAGCATAGTTATCCTGCAGCATGTGGGATCTTCCTGGACCAGGGATCAAACCCGTGTCCCTTGCATTCACAGGTGGATTCTTAACCACTAGATCACCAGGGAAGCCTAAGACATTGACTTTTGGTTGAAAAAAAGAGAGATGTGGGATAGGAAGATGGGAGAAAGGAAAGACCAGAGATTTAGCCTTTGGAGTTGGTGTAGCTGGCAAGTTACCTCTTTTGTCAAAGTCCTAAGGTCTGGGCTTCTTTTTCTGGGGCCACTCCCAGGTGGGCTGGAGACCACAGCTGGGAGGGAGTGGATTAAGTTGATGAAATAGATCAGGAGCAGGCAGAGACAGAGTGAACATAAAGTGCATCTTCGAAAGGGCTAAAGGTCATGAAGGGGAGATTAAACCTAGCGATGAAGTCTTGGGGGCCAACAGGAAAAGGAATAAAAGTTTAAATCAAAGAGATGGAAGCCTGAGAGTGGTGGAATGAAGTGAGGGAGCAGAACCAAGAAGTAGGGGGCTCAAAGTTAGCAAGTCAAAAGTGATTGGTGGACAGTTGTATTCCTCAGGCCAGCATCTTTGTGGGTGGTGGGTAGACCAGGTTTAAAATAGAGGCGAAGAGTCCAGTAGATACTCTCAACAGCTACCATGTTTCCAGTACTTCTGTACACTGCCAGCTTCAGATGAAGTGACCCAGAGTCTGGTCCTGGAACATGAGGTGATCCCTCTCAGGGCAATGGTATGTTTCTGTGCCTGCAGAGAAAGCTTACTTGTTTGGGCGCTGTGGGAACCTGCCCTGACTGTTACCTCCCATGCTCTTACAATCTGGCACGCAAGGTGTCTGCTGCTCTCAGCAAATCTGAAGGAGATGGCGGTGATGAAAACTGGTGTTTATTTTTCAGATGGTGAAGCCTCTCTTCCACCCATCACCAGGAGAAGGCAGGGCATTTCTGCATCACTAGACCTTGGGTCAAAACCTGCTACTCTTAATTCCATCATGATTTGCTTAAAGCTTGCTGTGCTCCTGCTGAGATCATATGAAGAAGCCTGATTCGTAGGTTCCCGGAGTTTATATTTTCCTCTCACCTGGAAATGCTGAAACAGCAAAGTGTTCTCTTGGCTGAGTGAGAGAATGCAGCAGTTGGCAAGATGGGCAGTGAGCCTGTTTGAAGACCCAGTCCTGAGCTGGGCACAGATTGCAAATACTGCAGTTCAAAACCAAACCAAACCACCCTACAGACCAAATGTCTTTTAGCAGGAAAAAAGCTGTTTCCTTCAAATAATGTGATGATGCTCTGCCTTGGAGGTGATAACTGGCTTTCAAGGACAAACGTTTTGCTCAGTGATATTTGTGGAACTGTTGCCATCTACTCTCTAGGTCTAGTTCTGAAGGTATTCTCCCCTCATAATCTCGAAAAGTTAAAGATGATAGGTGCATGAATAAGAAGGGTAACAATGTATGGGATAGAGATCATTTCCAAGACCAAAAGAGTCATTTTTAATCTAGGCTTGTCAAAATAACTGTCTACATTTATTGATCGTGTTGATTAAATAATGATTAAGAGCCATGTTAAATCATTCTGAAACCATGCAGACTTAAACAATTTTGAGTAAATTAAAAAAAATATATGTTTAGGTCTTTGATTGTAAGCCACGCTGTTGGATGACAGTGCATTCAGGTCTTTTGTGAATGACAAGAGGGAAAGAAAGGAGAGGTGGTTGAGGAGGTGGGAAGCTACATAGGATCACTCAGGGCTTGGAGGTCATGACCAGGCGTTGGGTTTTAGTCAAAGAGTAATAAAATCTGATTTGTCTTTTTAGAAGCACACGCTGGCTACCTTGGGGTGCAGCCATATTGGATCTAGAGGGAAGGTGAAGTTCCCATTCTAGTTCTGGTCAAGTCGCTGCTGAAAGGCATGGATTCCCAGGTGATGTGGCAACAAATAGAAACAACTCAGAGGCTAGAAAAGAACAGGCCAACCTTGTAGCAAGAGGTTTCCTCCACCCAGATGTCCTACTGGCTTGCAAATGCCACCAGAATCAAAGGGTGTATAACATCATCAAGACCTTGGGGGGAGTTTTGTTTGCAGAGAAGTCATGCTTGGAAACAGGTTTGAAAAACTTGAAAATGTGATTATAAAAGTCAGGCCTGCCATTCTTCAGGGTTGGTACACGTCTGGTGTGCTGAACAGACTTGGCAGGGCAGGCCCCACCCAGAAAGTTCCCCTGCAGGCTTCTCAGTACTGCTTCTCTAGGGTGACTCCCACCCTGAAGAGGAGTCGAAGGGGATTTGGCTCCAGAAGGACCATCTGGGATTGGAAGTCCACCCATTTTACTCCTGATAGAGATATATTCTCTGTCCCTCTGGGTCACCCTCCCTTCATCCAGTTGCATAGCATCTCTTCTCCCCTTTGCCAGGCCTCTGTGAGGTGTAGGGGCATCCTGCCCATAGGCAGTTGACCCTGCAGAGAGGAGGCACACAGCACATCTTTTTCAGTGATTTTAGTGCAAATTTCCTTTATTACCGAGAGGATATTTCAGGGTTACAGGTTAATTACAGTCCTTCTCATTCTCCTTTGTGTGGAGTCAGTTAACAATTAAGAAGCCCCTTATTTTGCCCCTCTGCCTTGGCTAAAGGAAACCAGCATTTAGCGTAGCATAGCGTGCATGGTCAATCATGTCTGACTCTTTGCGACCCCATGGACTATATTCTGCCAGGCTTTTCTGTCCATGGGATTTCCCAGACAAGAATACTGCAGTAGGTAGCCATCTCCTCTTCCAGGGAATCTTCTCCACCCAGGGACTGAACCTGTCTCCCCAGTGTCTTCTGCATTGCAGGCGGATTTTTTTTTTTTTTTTTAAACCACTGAACCACCGGGGAAGCCCTTAACTCCTCTCCATAAGTCTGTGTGATTGAATTCTTCTGTTTCATCCTGGCTCTCGCCCTCCAGAGCTGAACTGGACTGGTTCAGCTAATGTCTTTCTCTATCTGCTTCTGAGTTTTCTGAGAAAAAAAAGTCCCTTTAGGTCTGGGTGCAGACTTATCTCTTTAGTTTCAGGCTGAGGTGGTTTTTCTTGAAGCTGCATAAGCCCCCATGCAGTTAGCAATCTCTAGATTTTGTTCTTGGACCTTGCCAGACTCCCTCACACCTTTTGTGTGTGTGTCTGTGTGTGTCCCAGGCTCCTTCTCCCTGGCTCACTCTGCTCAGCTGAGACTTTTGTCTCTATCCACATAATCTCTTCTGTAGCAAAGCCTTGGCTGACCCAGTCTGCCCACGTCTGTTGAACCTCATCTCTCTCTACAAGACGTCACCACCTAACCTTTCAGACACAGATTAGCAGGCCCCTCCCCATCATTTTTCACATCTTGAGCCCTGGGACGTGATAAATGTAGAATAACCTGTTCTCATGCCATATCCTAGGCCTGTATGCCATAAATTTTACAATGTTAAGATTTTGAAAATCCAGTTCGGTTATTTTAAAGGTCATCTCTATGGAGTTTTATTAAATTCCTTTTAAATTTTTTTGTTATATTTTTATTTCAAAATTTTACCCTCTATATACAATTTTCTAAGTATCTGGACCTCCCAAATTTATTAATACTTTTCTCTAAATATTTACTGTTTATCTTAAAGAATACTGTGCCATATATACATATATGAAAAAGTGGAATGGAAGTGTTAGTTGCTCAGTCGTGTCTGACTCTTACGATCCCACGGACTGTGGCCCCCTAGGCTCCTCTGTTCATGGAATTCTCCAGGCAAGAATAATGGAGTGGTAGCCATTCCCTTCTCTAGGAGATCTTCCTGACCCAGGGATTGACCCCAGGTCTTCTGCATTGCAGGTGGATTCTTTACTGTCTGAGCCACCAGGGAATTGAGAGAGCTCTATGATTAGATGACTTTTTATAAAACACATTCAGAATAATTTTAAGTGTACGTTTTGAACTTTAAACTGAGATGTGTCAGATACTTTTACTTCAGTAATTACAGTTAAAAGTAATTTTAGCTCTAATATTTAAAGAAGGAGACCCTAATAATTATATCCCTTTGTACATTAGCAAAAGCTGGTATTTCTATTATCAGAACAAATGTTCATTGGAATTGCCGCTTTGCCCAGCGCTGTGGCTGAGTTGAAGGTACATGAGGAAGGGTTAAGGTGGTGAGATGGAGTCTGTACATGAAGTGTTTAACAAACACAAGTTTAATGGGCTGGTAGGGGAAGAAACAGCATTTGCCTGGGATATTGTTTGGGTCAAGCTTCAGGAACTGTAATGACTTCTCAGAACTTAGGTTGGGTAACCCACTGATCATTCTTGGATCTTTTGTTTTTCCAGTTATAAATTCTCTTGTGGCTTAATTATATATGAAAATGTAAACAGAGAAGGGTCATTAAGCAGCCTATAATGAGGTCAAAGTGCCTGTGGATTCTCTACCTGCCTTTTGCTGGATTACATATTAATATTTCCTGGTAATGGACAATCAACTGGGTGTTCATAAACTTTCAGGACTCAAGACAGAGCAGTATTTACATAAAACCCAATATTCACTGGCTTCAAAATGAGGTCATATGAACATCTCCCTCCTGTCTTCTCTGCTGCTGACTTTGAAAAGCAGGTGTCTTAACAGTGGTCCAACCCAGAGTCTTTGTGGAATTCCATATCTGCACTCTTTGCTTCACTCTGACCTATGGCTTTTAACAATTTATGTCAATGGAGCTTATTATGGGAGTCTTTTCTTTTTTAAAAAAATTAAGAGCAAAGGGGATACAGTTTAGAGATACAATCCTTTTTTCTCTCTATTCGTATTCCTCCCACTTGTCACTGTTTCCATCAAGATGATTTTTTTAAAATTATATGAGCACTCCATGTTCACTGTGAAAAATTAGAAAATACAGAAGAGCAAAAGGAAAAAAGTTACATCAAATTCTACCATGCAGAGGTGTCCAATTTGGTTTATAACAAAGTTCTCATTGGAGTGCACAGCAGTTTCCATGAATTCTTCATGGGGGTGTTATCTACTGTGGATCTATGTCTAAAAGTTACTATTACTGGAACCAGGAGAGACAAACTGTTCTTGAGACCAAGTATAGCAGGATGAGAACATGGTAACACTACAGTGTCTTGTGCAGCCAAGGAAATATGGCATCGACTCACTCTTGCCATCCTGTGGGACCACTTGGCTGTGTGTGAGGAGGACAGAAGAGGTTTCTGTAAGGGCTGTGAACAGCTTGGTTCAGACTTCGGACTGACTGCAGAATGATCAACAATAGCATGGGAATACTCTGGGATGGCTTACTGCTTTTTTTCTTTAAAAAGTCTTCGAATTCTTTTAATCGTCTGGCTTCACTTATAATTAAAGAAACACTAATTGGAACAACCCTGAGCTCTGCTACTACTTATTAAATTAGCAAAAAATTAGTAACTGGCAAAATCCAATGGTAGTGGAAGGGTTGGCGCATACATAATATTTGTATGTTGCAAGTGACATTTCAGTTGCTTCAGTGATTCTGGAAAACATTTTGTTCACTTATAACAAGGACAGTGACACTGATACTGTGCCCTTTTACTCGGCTATCACCCACGTTATGGGATGTAGCTCAAGGAAATAATAAAAAATAAAATCATTTATATGAAAAAGTTACAATTTAAATTATTAGGAAAGGCATTGTCAAGAGACTCTCCTTCTATTTTATAATTTTCAAAATGTGCTTTATCCACTTAAGAGAGCTTTCCCAAATATTGTAGTATTTGAGTGGTGACTGAGCTCAAAGCTGTAGGAGAGAAACTTCTCTTGCTTAAGTGGAAGGGCACAACTGGTGACCTCCTGCACAGGAAAAGCTGCTTGTGGATTTTCCTTATTCCTGCCAAATTTTCCCAATATGTACACTAATGTTGATTGATAGTGTAACAGAATACAGAATGAACAGGGATCTTAGAGGACGTCTTGTTTAACTCACTAACTGAGACAAGTACCTCCTCGAAGCTTGTGGGCAGATGTCTGGTCACTGCTTCAACTCATAACCTTTTGGAACCATTTGTTGGAAGTTCCATTATTCAGAAAGTTCTTCCTTAGGTTAAAACACAATCAGAGACTTCCCTGGTGGTCCAGTGGTTAAGACTCTTGAACTCCCAATGCCGGGGGCATGGGTTTGATCCTTGATTCTGCTCAGCACAGCCAAAAAAACAAACTAAACAAAATCAGCCTACTTGCAATTTCACCTATTAATTCCACTTCAGTCTTCTAAGGACATGCAGAATAAATCTGATTTCCCTTTAAGTCTTTTTCCCCCCCAAGGCTGAAAATAGCTCTTTTAGACTTTCCTCAGATGTTCAACATATGGTTATTTTTCTCTGGAAGCATACCAATTTGTTGATATTCTCCTTAAAGCATTGCAGAAGAAAATGACCACAATCCTCTGTATGTAGTCTAAACATTTCGGAGAAGGCGTAGGAGGATTGCTCATTCTTGACACCACATTTTTATGCAAATTAAGACCTTATTAAGTTTCATTCCTGCCATATGCCCATATTGTGTGTGTATAACTAGAAGTTATTAATGTTTTCACTTATGTGGTTGTTTGCTTTCTCTCTTCTGTAGAAGTGCTTCATTATATATAAATATAGGAATACTTTGATGAGGAATCATTCAGAGATAGTAACAGGCACTAATCTGAATTTTTGAATATGTGAATGCCCATCTAACCACTACCTAGAACAACATGTAGAAATTTTCCAGCACCTCAGAAGGTTATCTCATGCCCCCTCAGTTAACAGCTCCCCAAATGTAACCTTTATTCTGACCTCTGTAACTGTGGGTTAATTTTGCCTGTTTGAACTTCATATAAATGAAATTGTGATATTCCAATTCTCACATAAGTGTCTATGAGTTTTATTCGTATCTTTGAATGAAGCTGAAGCTTACTCTTTTCAATGCTATTTTGCATTCTGTAGTATGAATTATACAACAATTTATTTATCTATCAGTTGTTAGCCTTTCTTGAATAAAACTCCCATGACAGTTCTAATATACGTCTTTTGGAAGATATAAGTACTCATACGTGTTAGTTATATACTCAGATATAGAATTGAGGACGAGTTTGCCTAGTTGCTCAGCAGTAAAGAATCTGTCTTTAGTGCAAGAGACAGGGATTTGATCCCTGGGTTGGGATGATCCCCCGGAGAAGGAAATGGCAACCCACTCCAGTATTCTTCCCTGGGGAATCCCATGGACAGAGGACCCTAGCAGGTTACAGTCCTTGGGGTCACAAAAGAGTTGGACATGACTTAGCAACTAAATAACAAAAGAACTGATAAGTTTCACTTAGTATATACTGTTTTGTTGGGTATCCACTGCCAAACAATTTCCAAAGTGGTTATATTACCTTATATTCTCACTAGTAATGTATGGAGCTTCAATTCTCCATATCTTTTCCGGCTAATTATTGAAAGTTCCTTTCATTTAGCCACGGTATTACCTAATTGTTGTTTTATTTTGCATTTTCCTGATGACTGGCTAGCTGTATAATACTCAAGTGAAATGAATTGCATGATTCAGCTCTCTTGAATTCATTTTGGATTGCTACTTTATTATCCCATAAATTTGCTATTCCACTCATTTTAATTATGCCGTTTATCCTCCAAGTCCCCATAATATGTGGATATGTACGGAATATGGCATCAAGCCCCTCTAAGTTGATATCATGTTTTGATTGGGATCCTTGGGTAGGCCTTTCAACCAGCTATGAAATCAGCCTAACTGTATGATTATCAGCCCATATTTCACCATGCTCTCTATGAAGTTGTCTAGAAATATTGAAATTCAGATCTTCTTATACCTATAATATTCTTCTTACCTATCAGTCTATTTGGTATTCCTACCAAAAAATGAAGTAAGTTTAAGTTGGTATTCTCTGTGAATCCAGAATGGCTCCTATTAATCATGTATTCCCTTTCTAGAGCTTACAAATGATCCTTTTGCTTTCCTAATGATATATCTTCCACTTTATAAATGTAAGACAGCATTTTCGACTTCTTACTTAAACAAAAGTGTGGTTTATGATGGACTTGTTGCCTCATTCAATCGCTGTGTTTAAGCTGATTTTCTTTTTTACAAATTGAACTCTTCCTTAAAGATTTTAAGATAGCTCATTAGTTGACAACTACATAATCAGTACTTTTTTCTTAGAGGATAGGAATTAAGCATGTCACAGTGTCAGTAATCATTTTTAATTTATTTCTAAACTTAAATTTCTAATTATCTGATTTTCCTAATCCTATGTATACTAAAATAATGCTTTGCTTTTGCAAATGGGCAGAATGATAGAAAAGATGGATAGTGGGAAATATTTTTTAAAAAGAAGATACTTCAAAACTTAAAATACTGTGGATCATTTAATAAAATTATCTTGCCCTATTAAATAGGATCTCAATGAGATTAAAGAGGTAGTCAACTTTTAAAGGGAGAATCTGGTCTAGCCTTGAGAAATATAGAAGCAGTAACAGATATAATCAATTTATATTTTAGGGCTATTGTTGCTTGTTATATTTCTTTGTGAATTAAGCAAGAAAAGTAAAGATTTCATGGAATATATTCAGTTAGCTACAGCAGCTGCCTTAAGATTGACGATTTGGGGGCTGCTACAACCCCCAGTTAGCCTCGTCTTCTATCCCTTCATTATATTGCAGCAAAATATTTGAATCAAAGGAAAACAAGAAGTTACCTAGTTCAATGTTTAAAATTTACCAGTGAGGAAACAAAAACGCAGTGAAAAAAAATGATTTGCTTAAATTTTACCACCCAAGTGGTGGTTGAAGAAGCAGATGGACAATATTTCTGCTTTCAGGGAGATCACATTTTAGTTAGAAAGGGACCTGGAAGAAGAAAACACAGATGCTAGAACAGAATAGATGGCAGTTTTAGATAGAGACTGGGATACATTGCATCGAGTGGTCAGATCTTGTGGAATTTAGTTCTCTTTCTGCTTTACCAAAATGCTTCTTGAATGACTGTTTCAGAATGGGAGGAGTGGGTAGGATGAATTGAGAGAGTAGCATTGAAATATATACATTACAATGTGTAAAACAGAGAGCTAGTGGGAAGTTGCTGTGTAACACAGGGAGGTCAGCCTGGTGCTCTGTGACACCTAGGGGGGTGAGATGGGGGATGTGGGAGGGAGGCTCAAGAGGGAGGGGATATATATACACTTAAAGCTGACACATGCTGTTTACTGCAGAAATCAACGCAACATAGTAAAGCAATTATCTTCCAATTAAAATAAAAAAATTAAAAAAAGAAATAGAGGAGATGAAAGATAGTACTTTGCATGTATATTGAATATCAAAATACAAATTTATTTTCTTTCGATTAACATATCCCCATTTGTGTGGTTTTTCTGGGGGGGTCTTATTATTGTTATTGAAGTACAGTTTTTTACAATATTGTATTAGTTTCAGGTGTACAGCACAGTGATTCTGTTGGTATTATTTTTTTGGAGATTATGTTCCATTATAAGTTATCACAAGTTACTGAGTATAATTCCTTGTGCTACACAGTAAGTCCTTCTTGCTCTCACTTGTGTTTTAAGAAATACAAACTCAGAATATATTTACAGAATGAAAATATATGTGAATGAAAAATATACTCAAGGAACTCAGAAAGTCCAGCAATGTTGCTTAGGGCAAATGAATTGTATCTTTTCATCTTTGAATCTGTTTTTCCAGATGTATTGATTAAAATCTCAGAAGAGTTTGATGAAATGGTATGACTAATGACTAATTTAGAAAATATTTCCATAGCTTTTAAGGAAGATTGGAAAGATACTCTTAGAGGCCTCCTCAAACCCTAGTTTTGACATTGGAGCTCTACCAGTGTACACTTCATCTAATTTGGTGGTTCTTCAGCTTTCCTGCCACCGAAGAGGGAAAACATTTAACATCAAAAACTGTGTTAGACTTCAGGGAGATTTTTTTAAATGTCTGAGATAGGATCCTGGCCCTCAGGGATGCCATACTTTAATTAAGGAGATAAGTCCCAGGTTAGTGTGTTGAGCAAGTAGACAGATAAGAGGTTTGATGGCTATCCAGAGGAGGGAGAAATTCCTTTCTGTAGGAAGATGGCTTTCTGGGAGAAGTTATGAGCTGGACTGGACTCTGGAGGATGAATGCTTTGAAAAGGAGAATGCTGTAACTATAGCAGTACTGGTGGAAGGTTTCTCAAATAAAGCTTCTACAGGGAATGGGGCAAAGGTTATTGTTGTTCCCCAGTGACATAGATCAAAAAAGTCCATTTGTGATGAATGGGTGACTCTAAGAGGTAAAATGGGGTAGGGAAGAGCAAAGATGGAGGTGAAAGATGACTTTGCAGTCCATGTCTGGATGATAGATGGTTTCATTCATACAACTGAGAAATTTCGAAGGGAAAGCAGGTTTGGGGGTAAGGTCATATCTGATGTTAGTAGCAAGTCTGATTCAAAACGACCATCAGATAGTAGGAGCGAAGGACTGGGCCAAGAGTGAGGTGATGGTAGTATTGAGGAATCACTGATGTGAGCACTGGTCAGTGAGATGGGAAATGTGGGAACTCTAAGTGAAACATTGACTAAGAGCCACTGCTGCTTTCCACTGGGGCCTTTCTAATTGATCTCCTAGAGTTAAATGATTCCTCGAAAGCTCAAGAGAGCTGACAGTTATTGACCCAATATTCACCTCATTCAATACTTGATGTTAATGACAGTAAATGGGACAATCTATATTAGTACCTGCATATTATTAATAAATTAATAATTAATTATTTAATTGGTTATTAACAGGATGAAATGTATATGTTATACACCATGTATCTATCTCATATACTTTGTGATCTAGACCAAGGCATACTTGAGGGTAGAAAGAAGCACAATTCAATCATTCCAGGACACCGTGTGTACACCAAGACTGCCCCAGGCAAAGCAGTAAGTATGGCAGACTACCTATTGAGGAAGTATAGTTGTAAAAAACTGGTAAGGTAAAAGAGAGCAATTTTTATTGTTTTATTAGCTAAGTGACCCTGTATAAACCACTCAATCTCTCTAAGCCTTGGTTTTCTCATCTGTAGAATTTAAAGAGGAACTGTCCCTCTACAGTTCTTTTCACATCAGAGTGACCCTTCCAATATACGTGCTAGTTCTGAGTACACTGTTGTTGTTGTTCAGTCACCAAGTTGTGTCTGACTCTTGGCAACCCTATGGACGGCAAGTGCACAGGTGAAAGCAGAGAAATAGTTAGAATCATTAGAAAACTATTGCAATAATCTAGATCAGAGATGGTTGTAGTTTGGACTGGAATGGTAGCAATGGAAGTTGTGAGAAGAGATTAGATTCTGGATATAACTTGAAGGAATAGTCTACAAGATTTTTTGGTGAGAGAATGAGAGATGTTAAGGAAGACTGTGACTATTTTGATGTAAGTAACTGAAAGAATAAACTTTCTATTCACGAGGCTGGGAAAACTATGAGTGGAGTAGATTTCGGAGGAAGATCAACGTTGGAAATGTTATGTTTTAGATGTCAGTTAAGCATCGAAGTAGAGGGATTGAGTAAGATATTGAAGTCTGTAGTCTGGGAGAGTTTAAGCTGCAGATGTATATATTTGGAAGCCCCCAGATGACATCAGTAAGTACGTGATGGTCCAAGAGAAGAGGAGAGGTCCAAGGTCTGAGCCCTCTGCATTCTGACTAAACGAGAAGGTAGAAGAGATGGAAGGAAACAGCAAAGGAATTGAAAAGGAGCAGCCAGAGTGTTAGGTGGAAAACCCAACAAACGTATCTTGGGATGAGCAAGAGGAGTATTTATTAATGGGAAGGGAATTATCAACTCATATGAGCAGTTGTCTGCTGCTGGTACATCAAGTCAGATGGGGACTTAAAATTGATCATTGGTTTTAGCGACATGAAAGTCATTGAGGAATGATGAGGACAAAAGCCTGAAGTAGAAGAGTTTAAGAGAGGAAAGGGGAAAAATTGGAGACAGCACTTAGACAACTTTTTAAGAAGATTTTCTCTAACCGGGAGAAGAGAGGTGAAGTGACAGCTGGAAGGGAAAGTGAAGTTGAGTATTTTTTTTTCCTGCAAGATGGACAATGATCAAGTAGAAAAGAAGAAATGGAAAATACAGCAATGAGGAATAAAATTTGTAGAGTGATGTCAAGAAGGAACAGAGCTAGTATGAAAGTTAAAGGGGGATGGTCTTTGCTTGTCTAGTAATAAGAGCACATGGCAGCAGATAGAAGTGGGGTTGACGTGAAAAGAGGTCAAGTCTCTGGTTTGTCCTGAGTGTGAGCCTGGTCATTCCACAGTGGCTTTGTGGAAGAGAGTTGTGTGTCCACTGTGGACCTTTGAATAAGACTCACTGAAGTCTAGTATATTAATATAAAGTTGGTGCTTTCAGTGCGTGAGACATAGGAAGTCTAGGGTTTTAATCTCAGTTCCACGTGAATTTCCCAAAGTGAGGTTATTTCTCTGACCTTCAGTTTCTGGAGATTGGAGGGAAAGGAGAGGCAGGGAGGGAGTGAGGGAGAGATGGGGTGAGAGAGCACTTTTCTTTTTCTCTTTGGTCTGGAGCATTTATTACTTCTTAATTCTATGCTTCCCTCATTCTGCTTCACTAAATTCTCCCACCCTCTCTCTTTAAATTCCCTTGCTCAGAAGGCAAAGTTAAACCACTGTTTTAAAATTTCCTTTTTGTTCAGAGTCAGTATACTTTTCTTACTATTCGATGACATGCTGTATTGGAGGAGCATTTTTATGGCTCACAAGTACTTTCTTATAATTTATACCATGTTTGTGGGCAAGGAAGTATCTATTTAACATTTAACATATTGGGATTTTGGGAAAGAGGTTAAATGACTAGTCCAAGGACACACAGCTACTATGTGGTAGACCTGGGCCAGAAATTAAGGTATTTTTATAATAGTACCTCTCTCTAATAATACCTTTCTCTAATAATATCTTTCACAATATTAAATTTCAGTATTAGAATGGAGGCTTATACTTGAATGTAAAATGCAAAGAAACTAAATAAAGAAAATATTCAAAATATATTCTGCCATTTTGTTCTTGTTAAAAATAAATTATATAAGAATATATTCGTTTTTTTAAAGAATTCTGACAGTTCAGACAAAGCAAGTCCCCACTTACTCACCCAAGTCTCGCTGCCCTTCATAGAGGTGACTACTGTTATCAATCAGCTTGTACATATCTCTCTTTTAAAACGTGGTCTCTGGTGTTGCTTTATCTGGTTTGAAAAGTAGTATGTTGTCATTATAAGAGAAAAAATAAGAGAAAAAATCACCCACTCATATCTCACTAAACAGAGATAAATATTTTAGTGTCTTTCCTACTATTTTTTTTTAAATTAATTTTTTTGGAGTGTAGTTGATTTACAATATTGTTAATTTCTGCTGTACAGCAAAGTGATCAGTTATACATATACATATACTCACCCTTAGATTCTATTCCCATATAGGTCATCACATAGTAGAGCTCCTTGTGCTATACAGTAGGTTCTTATTAGTTATCTATTTCTGAGTAGTGTGTATGTGTCAATTCCAATCTCCCAATTTATCCCTCCTCCTCCCAACCCTTTGAAAACCTTAAGTTCGTTTTCTATATCTGTGACTCTATTTATGTTTCGTAAATAGCCTACTAGCTTTTATCTATGAGACATTTATAATCATGCATATTTTACATAATTGTATTTTTAGTGCATGTACAGTTGCCTGACTTTTAAAAAGCTTTAACACTGTTGGGTAGCTGCCTGTTCTCCAGCCCAGTCACCCACCTAGAAGCTAGTACCACATCACAACCAGCTGTCTGCATGGCATCATACCCCCAAATGCCGGATATCTATCCCTTGAGAAAGAAATTCTGCTCCTAAGAATATTTCCTACCTCACTAAGGATAAGTGAGGCATTGTGTGCTAACAAAAAACAACACAGTACCCTAATCTCAACCAATGGGAGAAAGGTTAAATAAATTATGTTGCATCTATAAGATGGAATGCTGCCATCAAAAATCATGATTTCCCCTTGAAGAAAAATGACTTCATTTCTTCTCAAGCTAGGATGGATAACAACAACTAACAAAAGGTCAAAAGGGATTTTTGCATGTGAACATGCAGGTTTTGGTTGATTCTGTATCTATATAATACAAAAAATATGCTATACCCCAAACATTGTGGTCTATTGTTATTTAATAAAGGAACCTATCTAAAAAATTCATTATTTTCTAATTACCTGGGAAAATGCCTATAATAAAATAATAGGTATGTGTATAATTATTATATCATACTTATAATATATATATGAGTATGTATAAACTGTGTGTATAAAACATATATGAGTATGTATAAACTGTGTGTATAAAATACATATAATATTATAATTTTAAAATATATCTTTATGTATTTCATGCCTTTAGATTATGTTTTTTAAAGTATATTAATTTGTGCTAAATAATTTCATAAGAAATGCATTAAAATATTAACTGCAGTTATCTCTCAGAAGTGGATGATGGCTGATTATTTCCTTCAACATATTTTTCTGTGCTTTTCTACTTCTTCCAGTAAAGATATATTACTTTTATGAGGAAAACCAATTTTTTACCATTGTATTATGAGCATTTTCCCATATTGCTAACAATTTTTTTGGAACCCTTGTTTTTAATGACAGCATATTTCTTTAGTTAGGTGTGGTCCCCTAATTTAACTATTTACTATAATATTGGAAGTTTCCAATATTTTTGCAATTATAAATAATGTTGAGATAAATTATCTCCTTTATCAGGTGGGAATGTTCTTTTTCTCTCTAATAGGGTGCATCTTCATTTATGAACCTTACTGAGTGTTTTTCAGGAAGAGATAACAGATTCGATGTTAATTATTGAATCTCATTGTCTAGGTGAGTGCCTCACATCTACTGAGCCACTTACATCAAAAGAATAATGACGGGGACAATAATAATGAACATGCATCTTTGGTTACTCATTAATGCCATCTGCTCAGTAAACCATTAATGAGCTTACACTTTTGACCTGTGAAAAGTACTTTTAATTACACTTTTCTTCCCTCTTTTCACTGTGTTATTCTACCAGACTGCTGGATCCTTTGAACATGCTGTCACTTGTTTGGAGCAGCAAATAAGCTCTCTGGTTTTATGCTGACTTAAACAATGATTAAAAACAAATATCCCTCTAGGCTTTAGGTGTTGCACTGAGTATAGGATGAATATTTTGGGGTTAAGAGTTCCCACAGTCTATTTGATTAATAAAACAAATCATGTAACTTTTCAGTAATAGATAATTGCTCAATGATTACAAATAAAACAAAAACATAAAAATTATGAAACTAAATAGTAATCAAGTAAATTGAAGCAACTATTAAAATTAAATAACCTTTTAAACCTATGAAATTAGCAAAGATTTTTAAACTGAAACATCCAATTTTGTCAGGATATAGAGAAAAGCATTCATGAAAAGCTTATGGGCCAGTGAGATTGTAAATTGATTCCCTTTGTTAAATTTGGACATAAAAATTAATGCCTTAAAATCTGCTTTCTCTTTGAGCCAGTGTTTATACTTAGAGAAATGTATCCTAAAGAAATAATTATTACAGTGGGATTCTGGTAGAGATTAGTGACAAAAAATGTTCAGCAATATTTATACTAAGAGATAAAGAGATCAATCTCAACCTGAATATATTCAGTCAATATGTATTGAGTCCTATTATATGCCGAATTCCATCATTCCTCAGAATCTTTGTATACAAGGATGATAGAATAGGTGACCAAATATCTGTAGCTCAGTAGGTACATCCATTCAATGAAATCCTAGGTACCCATTTAAAAATTATGCTGCAGAAGTTTGCTTCAGTTAAGATAGAGTTAACAGGGTTTAGATTTACCTTACTGTGTTAAGCAACAAAATACAAGAGAAATTCTTTTTGTAAAGTAATGATATTCAGGCATTGAACAATGGGCAGTATAGGACTGTAATCTCTGAGAGAAGGGAAATTAAAAAAAAAAACTAAGATTTTGGGGAAGTCAAGGCTGCTAACATTGTTAGAGTGTAATGCTTGGGAGGAAGAACTCCATGAAGAGAGAGCTTCATAGATCTCTAGAGGGATCCCCTTGAGTCTTTGACTGAGTGCTGATCTGTATGTATGTGAAAAGAAACTTTCTGAACCTAAGGAAATAACTGCTAGAAGGAATGGGTAGGAAATAGCAGCATCACACAATGTTGGGAAGTACTAATGTTTCCTTTAGCCAGAGTACAAAGATTTTATAGGGTAGAATTCTTAGAAAGTAATGGTGATTAATTGGCCTTAGACTAAAGGCTGCTTTGGACCTATCCTAACAAACCTTAAAAGCAAGATACACAAAGATGCAGCTGATTGCTAATAACTTCACTGCACACCAGAACAAAATCCAATGCTGTTTAAAGTAATTTAACAAAATTCAGCTACCAATGATGTAAAATTAACTCTCCGTAGCAATCAATCAAAAATTATCAGATATGCAAAGAGGTAGGAACATCCGACCCACAGTCAGAAGAAAAATCAGTCAATAGAAAAAGAAATAACACAGGTACAGAAACTAGCAGAAAAAGAATATCAAAGCAGCTATTATATACACACACACACACACACACACACACACACACACATATGTATGTTCAAAAAGGTAGAGGAAAACCTGATGATGATAGAAATTAAAGATATTAAAAAAGACCTAAGTGGGACTTTTAGAGATGAAAAATAAAATATCAGAAACAAAAAATACATTGGAGGAGATTAACAGCAGATTAGATACTGCCAAAGAAGAGATCACTTTAAAGATATAGCAATAGAAGCATTCCAAAATGAGGCAAAGATGTAATTTTTTTTTTTTAAGGAACAGAACATCAGTGATGTGTGAACCAATATAACACATTCTATCACATGTGTTACTAGAAGCAGAAAATTTTATTTATGGAAATAACGCGCAAAGTTGGGGAGTTGATGGTTGCAAAGGGCAAGAAGATAATTTTTTGGATGATGGAAATATTTTATATCAATTAAATATATATTAATTATGGTAGTTATGCAATTTTATTCATCTGTCAAAACTCATTAGACTTAAAATTGGTAAATTTTACTGCAGATTTATCTTTATAAAAATTATGGTCCCCTTCACAAAAATGATGTGGAGTATCATGAAATGATGATGAAAAATGTAGTAAGGTAAAAAATAAAAGCTTGCAATACACATTTACATTACATTTTATTTTTTGAAAAATGTAGAAAAGACTCTTGAGAGTCCCTTTGAAAGCAAGGAGATCAAACCAGTCAATCTTAAAGGAAATCAATCCTGAAGATTCACTGGAAGGACTGATGCTGAAGCAGAAGCTCCAATACTTTGTCCGCCTGCTGTGAACAGCTGACTCATTGGGAAAGACCCTGAAGCTGGGAAAGATTGAGGACAGAAAGAGAAGGGGATGACAGAGGATGAGATGGTTGGATGGCATCATGGGTTCAATGACAGGAACTTGGGCAAACTGCAGGAGATGGTGAAGGACAGGGAAGCCTGTGTTGCAGTCCAAGGGGTCACAAAGAGTTGGACATGACTTAGCGACTGAACAACAACAAAGAAAAAGGCTGAAGAGATATATAACAAAATATTAGCCCTTCTGATTGCTTTGTAATGGGAAAAATTTTTTTAAGTAAAATAATTTTTCTTCTTTTTTCTTGTGTTTAGCTTTAGTTTTCAATTTTTCCCCAAAGACTAGTTCCACTGTTAAGACTTGAAAGATGTGATAGGAATCACCAGCCCTGCATCTCTCAAGTCTTTGATGATGGAACTAGTCTTTCTGATGGTCGGGGGGTGTGGGGGGGGATGGTGTTTCATAATACTCCACAGTTCAAAAGACTAATGTGCAGACTTTGCCCAAATCTGAGTATACGTACTCAGCCTGTATACTCTGAACTGGGGATACAACCACCTAGTAGGTTTATGGTCACCCAGGACCTATGAATAGGTGGGCCGATCTGTACGATAATCTCTTAACTATAAGTGGTGTACCTCAGGATGGGTCTCCAAGAATTAGCAAATTTTGGAGCCGAAGTCAGTAAAGATTCAGAGGACTGGTTATATCCCTCTTCAGTGCACAGTTTTCTTGTCAAATGGTCAGGCTTCCCACAGTTTTCATGGAAAAGTTAGAAGAGAGGTGGATGTAAAATCCCTGCTTTCCTGTGCTTGCAGTTTTCTTCCTCAGTAGTGCTTTGCTTTCCTTCTACGAACTGATTCCGGTCAGAGAAGTGGCTATTACAATCGTTCACATCAGTCCTTTGTTTGCCAGACTTAAAGTTGTTAGTTATATAAATGAAGTAGGATCTTAGTGGGCTCCCCACTATTTCAACCTGAGAGGATCCACAATAAACCAACAAAAAGAATCATTCATTGAATGTCAGACAGTTCTGCCCATTAGGTTATCTTTCATTTGGGTACGTTGCACTTAATCATTAAAAATCAATACTCAGCTTCTGTGACCCCAGAATCCTGGTTCAGTTCAGTTCAGTCGTTCAGTCGTATCCCACTCTTTGCAACCCCATGAATCGCAGCATGCCAGGCCTCCCTGTCCATCACCAACTCCCAGAGTTTACCCAAACCCATGTCCATTGAGTCGGTGATGCCATCCAACCATCTCATCCTCTGTCGTCCCCTTCTCCTCCTGCCCTCAATCCTTCCCAGCATTAGGGTCTTTTCCAATGAGTCAACTCTTCGCATGGGGTGGCCAAAGTATTGGAGTTTCAGCTTCAACATCAGTCCTTCCAGTGAACACCCAGGACTGATCTCCTTTAGGATGGACTGGTTGGATCTCCTTGCAGTCCATGAGGGGATGGTCTTGGGATGATTCAGTCACATAACATTTAGTATGCACTTTATTTCTATTATTATTACATCAGCTTTGCCTCAGATCATCAGGCACTAGATCCTGGAGGTTGGGAACCCCTGTTATGAATGGGGGTCTCACCAAACCTGCCTTCAGTGAGGTCTTCATTCTAGCTGATCACCATTTGCCCTTGGCTTCCACGGGCTGCTAGTTTCATCCGTTACTACCAGCCGGGCTTATTGTTCCATTTAGCTGCAATCAGGTCAGATGATAGATTCACTCATAATGCCTCTGTTTCATTAGGACTCTGTTGCTTGTCCCTGATACCTGCTACAGATATCTGCTTGTTTAGGTTCCGAGATAGGCAGAACAAAGCCTCTGAAGATGCCCCTCTCCTAATGCCTGGAACCTGTGAGTGTGTTAAGTTTACATGGCAAAGAAGAATCAAGGGTGCAGATGGAATTAATGTTGACAATCAACTGGCTTTACAATAGGGAGACTAGCCTGGATTATCCAGGTGGAACCAGTATAATCACCAGAGTCCTTAAAAATGGAGGAAGACATTAGAAAAAGGGAGAGTCAGAGGGAGATGTGTCAAGGGAAGAACGATCAGAGAGATGCAATGTTGCTGGCTTTAAAAATGGAAGAAAGATGCCTCTGAAAACTGGGGAAATCAAGAAATGAATTCATGTCCGGAGTCCCCAGAAAGGAATGCAGACTTGCTGATACCTTGATTTTAGGACTCCTGACTTCTAGAACTGTAAGTGAATGATTTTGTGTTGTCTTAAACTACAAAGTTTGCAGTAACATTGCAGTAGCAATAGAAAACTAAGTAGATTCTTAGTTTCAAGCACAAGAAACTACATGGCTTTAAATATATATATATTTATTTTTATTTATTTATTTGACTGCACCAGTCTTAGTTGTGGCATGCAAACACTTATTTGCTTAAGGCGGGGTCTAGTTCCCTGACCAGGGATTGAACCTGGGCCCCCTGCATTGGGAGTACAGAGTCTTAGCCACTGGGCCACCAGGCAAGTCCCCTAAATGTCTATTATTGAGAGAGTTTTATCAGAGAGCACATAGACTATCTGGGAGAACCAGAACACAAGCCCTGGAGGCTCTCTGTCCGAAGTTATACCACAATCTTCTCGAGAACGTGGTTCACTGAACCGTCTCAGTCCCCTTGGGGGCATAGCGACTGAGCTTGCACTGTTGATAGCATCGCTGGACACTAGGTCTCAAACACTGTTGCTGGAACTTCAGCCTCTCTCTGGAAACTAAATGTAGGTGCTATTCTGTATCACCCTCTCCAGACATAGATTTTGTGCAGTCTCCACTTCTTTGGGTCATTAACATCTAATCAGAACCTAGAATCTAGATGTATGATTATCTTGGCTTGGCTTGTGTGCTTGCACTGTAGCTGCAAGGGATTTTGAGAAATATCTGCCATAGCTTACTTTTCTGCTCTGATTCCAGGGTGGTGCGTTCCTCACTTAAGAAGGTGATTCAGCTGCTAGTTACTAAAAAGAATGACTAATGCCTACCACAGCATTTATAATTCCAGAAGAGGAGAGACTTTTGTCTCTCAGGGTCTGTTCCAATCTCTGAGAAAGATTCTGATTGGCCTTAGGTCTTTTGCTGACCCCCTGTAACGAATTACTGTTTAATATGAGTAGAGGGTCACTGATTAGCAGGTTTTGGTGGGGGTCCTTAACTTCCCTTTATGGAAAGATATAGGTACCCAAAGGAAAAGTGATTCAGTTAGCAGACAAAGAGGGAAAGGAAAAAGCCATATTATGATAAAAAGAGCTTATGACTATAGCTAAACCCATTTGAGTTAAATCATTGCTTGCTGGTTTGCAAAATTTACTCAAATGTACCTGCATTTTACCAGGGGGGTTAAACAGTCCTAATTCTGGTGCCAAGTTGTTTGTATATGTCCAGGTTCTGTCTCTACTAACTGGGTGATTTTTGTGTTTCAATGTTCTCATTTTTAGAATGGGAATAAGAATAGTATTTCATAGAACAGTTGTGATTAATACATAAATTAATGAACTTAGAATAGTGCTTGGTACATAGTAATTGCTATCATTAATTATTATTATTATTTTAATACAACTCAGACACACAAAGACAGGAACTTAATTATTTTTGTATAATCTAGTTTTCAAACTGTTATTTCTGCTAATGGTGGTGGAGTGTGGGTGGGAGGGGAACTGAAAATTGCCAGTAAGGGATAATTCAAGCAGCATATTTTAGAGACAAAAGCAGGAAGTTTAAAACTTAAACTCCTAAAACAACTGTCTCCCCTCTCTCATGGGGTCTCACCTCCTCTCCTTTCCTTCCCTAATGTGAACTGGGGTGCAGGAAGAAAACGTAGATGATCGTGGTAGCAGGGTGGTACTCAAGCTGTCTCCTGTATCTCCTCAGATGTCCATCTGACTGGTGTGTCTGGTCAGATCTTGTCCTTTTAATCTTGGCCACTGAAGTATGGCTGGTTTGGGGCGTCCCTGAAGAATTTGGGTCCTGCCACAGCCTCCAGAATCAAAGTCCATGCTCATTGTGACCCTTCCTACCGACTCCAGGCTGCTTCACTTTAATTTTCCTAGAATGCCCAGAATTTCCACCTGTTTTATCTCTGCATTTTATCGTATGCATTACCACCCTCTGGGCTTCCCAGGTGATACAGTTGTAAAGAATCTGCCTGCCGATGCAGGAGACACGAGTTCGATCCCTAGGTCAGGAAGATCCCCTGGAGGAAGAAATGGCTACCCACTCCTATATTCTTGTCTGCAGAATCCCATGGACAGAGGAGCCTGGCATTTTACAGTCCATGGGGTCGCAAAGAGGCAGACACGACTGAGCACTCACACCACCCTCTGAGCACCACCCTCTACCGTTCTACACTGTTAACCCCGTACCATGTTGAAAAGAGCATGTAAAATGCTAGTCTTTTTTAAGGAGTTTGCATTTTCTAAAGGCTATTCTTTTGAGAAATGAGGAGAAAGTCCCTGTACTTGGATTCCTCTAGCTTCCTGAACTTCTTCCTTTTCTTTTTTTCTTACTCTCTCCTGTCATCTCCAGTTCCCCCAGTGACCAAGATTTCTTTTTTTCCTTTCTCTGAGTTAAGAGGTGTACCATATCCTGAATTCTCTCTGCCTTTGTTTCCCTGCTTTGTCTTTCAGGCTCTGGTTCTTAGTATTTCAAGAAAAACCTTTTGAGTTGCAAAATTTTATTCCTTCTAAATAGAACTTGGTAATCAAAACTTAAAAATGGCAAATTAAACTGGACAAAATTTATCTTAACTTGCAAATGGTAATGCTCTTGTTTTATTGGGTAGCTGGCAACAATAACAATTTAATATTTAAAAAATTATCTGTTCCACCCTCACTTGCCTAACCCAGGCAAGAATACTGGTGCGGGTTGCCATTTCCTTCTCCAGGGGATCTTCCTAACCCGAGATGGAGCCCACATCTCTTGCATTGGTAGGCAGATTCTTAACCACTGAGCCACTAGGGAAGCCTAAACTGCCCTTAGTTTGCTGATTTTTGGAATGGGAAGCCGTTGGTAAAATTGATGTCTCTTACTGAGGAGAAAAGATACTGTTCCAAGTAGCAGAGTTCTGAGTGTGTCTTTTTGACCCTCTGTTTCCTAATTTTATGTAAACATGGTATAATTAGATTTCAAATTGTGAGAAGCTCATGGAGAAAGCGGTTAACTGGAAACATCTTGGCTATACTATACATGTCATGTATAGATCATATTTACCATTCCTAGTTAATAAGATAATAGGTAAAGCTATAGGTTAAATTTACTATAAAAATAAACATCAACAACTTAATTTTACTAGTTCTCTGTAATGATAAAAATATAACCAATTTTCCAGAGATCATATGAATTTTTTTGGTATGTGTCAAGGATATTCTAAAGTGTTTTGCTGTATACGAAATGGCAATTTTTCATGTGCAAAAGCAGATTTTAGAAAGATAGCAAAGATATGTCAAGATAAAACTGAAGATGCTTACCCATGCAAGAAAATGTCATATGTAGCCAGATTGGCTTGTAAATGCAAAAGCTTCTTATAACTCTTGAATCCTCTGAAATGTGTGCTTTTTTCCCCCTGTGTGCTAAGAAATCTCACAAAGGTAGCTTATCAGTTGTGACATACCTACTATGAGGACTATTTCCTTGGAAAAGGATCTCACGTTACCTGTACTTCTGTGTGCGCGTGCTAAGTCGCTTCAGTCATGTCTGACTTTTCATGACCGTACGGACTGTAGTGCACCAGGCTCCTCTGTCCATGGGATTCTCCAGGCAGGATACTGGAGTGAGTTGCCATGCCCTCCTCCAGGGGATTGTCCTGACCCAGGGGATCAAATCCACATCTCTTACATCTCCTGCATTGGCTGGCGGGTTCTTTACCACTAGTGACACCTGGGAAGCCCACCTATACTTCAGTGACTAAGTCAAATGCCTGAGAAATTCTTTGGAACCAAGACTGAGACATATTCCAATTTTTGAGCTGATTCTATGTGACATATGTGTTCTTAAACAGCTGTTTTAAACTATGTATTTTTCAACTTAATAATTTCAGTTCACTAAGAAGAACTCCCAAGCAAGTATCCAAAGCAAAAATCATCTTGTACTCTAATCACAATCTGATTTAGCTATTTTATAATTTTTGAAAAAGCAGGACATACCTGGTTTATATTTCACATAAGAGAAGGTTTTGAAAATACTAGATTTGTATTCATTAATGTGTAAAGTACACAGATGTTAACAGTACATTTTGATGGGTTTTGACAGATGCATGCCTACGTGACCAACATCTCAGCAAAGATGTAGAACATTTCCACAACTTGTAAATTTTTCTAAAGTGTCTTTGCAGTCAATCCCTTTTCTCCCTCCCAGCCATTGTTCTAATCTTTATTACCATAGTTTAGTTTAGCCTTTTCTTGAACTTTCTATAAAAGGAATACTCTCCTGCATCTGGATTCTTCTGTTCAAAATGTTTTTGAGATTCATGTTGTTATGGGTGTTAGTAGTTCATTCTTTTTTATTGCTATGAAGCATTCCACTTGGTGATTATGCCACAATTTGTTTAACCATACTTCTATTGATAAATATTTTAGTGTCCAATTTTTGGCAATTATAAGTAAAACTGCTGTGAATATTCTTAAAAGGTCTTTGTGTAGAAATGTTTTTATTTGTCCTAGGTAAATTATTAGGAGTGAAATTACTGGTTCATGGAGTAGGGATGTGTATAATTTCACAAAGAACCAATAAATAATTTCCTGAGGTAGTTTCTGCATTTTTGTCTTCCACCAGTAATGTGGGAGTTCCAGTTGTTTCATATCCTTGCAAATATTTATATTGTCTGTTTTTTAGCCATTTGAGTGACAATTCTCATTGTGGTGCTAATTTGAATTTCCCTGATGACTAATGATGAGCACTTTTTATGTGATTCTTGGCCATTTATGTCTTGTGTTTCCTTTTTTTTAAAAAAGTATATTTTCCAGTTTTGCATATTTTAAAAATTGGGTCATTATTATTAATTTGTGGTGGTACTTTATGTATTTTGGATATAAGTTCTTTTTTGGGTACACATGTCACAAATATTTTCTTCAGTTTCTGGATTTTTTTATTCATAAAAGATGAGCAAAAGATTTTAATTTTTATGAAATCCGATTGATTATCTTTATTCATGATTAGAACCTTAAAAAACCTTATCTGCAAAATCTTTGTCCATCCAAGATCATAAAGATAGCCTCTTAAATTTTCTTCCATAAGCTTTATGTTCAATCTCTAATTTTTTATATGGCATGAAATAGAAGTTCAGAAGTTGCAAATGGATATATATGTTTTCCTAGCACTATTGGTTGAAAAGACATTCCTTCCGCATTCAGTTGCATTGACTCCTTTTGTCAACAGTTTTTTATTTAACATGGATCTATCTTTGAACTCTCTATTCTACTCCACTGATCTATTTGAATATCTGTACATTGATATTATACCATCTTAGTTACTGTAGCTTACAGTAAATCTTGAAATTGGGTAGTGTAAATACTTTAATTTTGTTTTTCTTTTTAAAGATTATTTTGACTATTTTCAGTCATTCTCATTTTCATGTAAACTTTTAGAAACAGTCTGTTAATTTCTATTTTTAAAAAGCCTTGTAGGGTTTTTAATGGGATCACCTTATTTTACATTTATTTTTTATGTTTTTTTGAGGTATAGTAGATTAACAATGTTGTGTTACTTTTTGCTGTCCACCAGAAGTGATTCAGTTATACATATCATATATACACATTCTTTTTTTTATATTCTTTTCCATTATGTTTTATTATAGGATATCAAATATAGTTCTCTGTGTTGTACGGTAGGACCTTGTTGTTATCCATTTTAAACATAAAAGCTTGCATCTGCTAACCCCAACATCCCACTCCACCCCTCCCCCAGCACCCTCCTCCTTGGCAATCACCAGTTTGTTCTCTCTGTTCATGATTCTGTTTCATAGATAGGTTCATTTGTGTCATATTTAGATTTCACATATAAGTTATATCATACGGTATCTGTCTTTCTCTTTTTGACTTACCTTCCCTTAGTATGATAATCTCTAGTTGCATCCATGTTGCTGCAAATGGCATTATTTCATTCATTTTTATGACTGAGTAGCATTCCATTGTACAAATATACCACATCTTCCTTATTGAATGTTACTTTAAATCCAGAGATAAATTCTGCGAGAAAATGCCATATTAACAAACCTGAGTCTTACAAGCTCACGAACATTACATATCTCTATTTATTTAGGTCTTTAAGTTCTCTTAGTAATATTTTAGTTGTCACTATAGAAGTCTTTCACCTTTTTATTAAGTTTATTCTAAAATTCTTTTATGATATTATAAATGTCAATAAAATTTTAAACTTTTAATTATTAGCTTCTAGTTATATAGAAATAACTGATTTTGTTACATGAACCTTGTAACTTGAAATCTTGCAAAACCATCAATTAGTTAGTTATATTAGCTTCTCTATAGATTTCTTAGTATTTTCTATGTATAAATCATATCTACAAAGAAAGACAATTAAAAATTTTCTTTTTTGATATTTATGCCTTTTATTTCTTGCCTTATTGCACTGGCTAAGACTTCCAGTTACAAGTTAAATAGAAGAGCCATTATTAGAAGAAACTGCTTCTGATCTTAGGACAAGTATGTTAGTCTTTCACCACTGAGTATAATGTTAGCTGTGGTTTTATAGATGCCCTGCAAAATAAAGATATATTATTATTAGGTTATCTGCCACCAATTCCTTACACAAAACTCTTAAAACCCATGTAATCTCCTGAGTTATGAGGATGATGGGAACATCTAATAACAAAATTCTAATATTTGTTCTTTGACACCAATTCCTGAAACAAAGTTCCTAAATTCTTTGAAATTCCCTAGATGATAGGAGACACTTTTGCTCCTACGAGGTGACTCTTGGTGGGTTCATTATCATCTGGATAATCATCCAGACAACTTCAGGCTGGGTTACCAGAAAGACCAAGCCATGATAAGAAGCTTTGAACTTTTGGGCCTCCTCTCTAATCCTTTGAGAAGGGTAGAGGAGTTAGAGATTGATTCATAATCCTTTATGCCTACATGATGAAGCCTTTACAAAAATATCTAAAGTGTAATGTTTGGAGAACTTCCACAAGCAAAGAGAGTGGTACATCTCAATTCCATAGGGACAAAACTCCTACTCTGAGGAAGCTTCCAGACCTCACGCTATTGAAATGTCATCTGTCTGTTCATCTGTATACTTGAATTATCCTTTATTATATAAACTGGTAAATGCAAGTGAGTACTTCTCTGAGTCCCGTGAGTCATCCTAGAAAATCAACCCTGAGGAGGGGGTCTTGGAAACCCCCTGTCTAGAGTTGGTCAGTTAGAAGTACAGAAAGTTGCATTTGGCATTTGAAGTGGATGGAGTCTGTGAGACTGAGACTTTAACTTTGGAATCTAACACTAACCCCAAGTAGATAGTAGCAGAATTGAATTGTAAGACACCTCACTGGCATCAGAGAGTTGGTCAGTGTGGGGGAAAAAATCCACAATTTGGTGTCAGAAGTGTTGGTGAGAGCAGAGAAAAGACAATAGTATTTATTTCTATGTCGTTTACTAGATTTAAGTTGCTGCCTTTTTATTCCTTGTTTTCCAAATTAATGAATTTGAATTTTGTCATATGTTTGTGCTTTTAATGAGATGCTTTTATGGTGAACTAAACAACCTATTGGTCATGATGCATTATACTCTGTATATTATTAAATTTTTTTTTTTTTTGGTAAATGTTTTATTTATTTATTTGGCCACACCACACGGTATGTGGGATCTTAGTTCCCCAACTGGGAGTGCAATATCTTAACCACTGGACCACCAGAGAAGTGCCTATATTACTAGATTTACTAATATTTTGTTAAGAATTTTGGGGGAATTCCCTGGCAGTCCAGTGGTTAGGCCTCAGCGATTTCACTGGCGGGGCTGGGTTCAACCCTATGTGGTGTGGCCAAAAAAAAAAAACCCAAACAGATAAAAAATCTTTATATTTATATTCAATAGTTATTGGTATATATTTATTTATATATTTATATTTATTTCTTCCTGTTTTATTTTCTGAGTATGTATAAAATTGGTTTGTGTGTTCAGTCGCTCAGTCATGTCTGACTCTTTGCAACCCCATAGGCTGTAGCCCACCAGGATCCTCTGTCCATGGAATTTTTCAGGAAAGAATACTGGAGTGTGTTGCCATTTTCTACTCCAGTGGATCTTCCTGACCCAGGGATCATACCCATGGCTCTTGCATCTCCTGGATTGGCAGGCAGATTCTTTACCACTGTGCCACCTGGAAAGCCTATAAAATAAAATTGGTATTAGTTAAATGTTTGATAGAAATCACCAGTGACATCATCTAAGCCTTGAGGTTTCTTTTGGAAAGTTTAAATATTCCCACATGCAAAGTTTAATGTCTTGAACAGTTATATTCAAATTATTCCTATTACTTTTTCATTAGTTTTCATAATTTGTGTTTTCGATCAATCTCTTTTCCATGGATAATTTATTGGCATAAAGTTTTTCATGATATTCCCTTATTATTATCTTAAGATCTAGAAGGTCTGTAATGATGTTCTTATTCCATTCCTGATATGGCATTTTGTGGGTTTTATTTCTTCCTTTTTATTTCATGGTCCAGTCTTGACAGGATTTATCACTTAAAAAAATCTTTTCAAAAATCTAGCTTTTCACCAATACAGTATACTAATGCATGTATATGGAATTTGAAAGATGGTAATGGTAACACTATATGTGAGACAGAATAAGAGACACAGATGCATAGAACAGTCCTGTGGACTCTGAGGGAGAAGGTGAGGGTTGGACGTTCTGGGACAATAACATTGAAACATGTATATTGTCATATGTGAAGCAGAACACCATTCCATGTTCTATGCATGGGACGGATGCTCAGGGCTGGAGCGTTGGGATGACACAGAGGGATGGGACGGGGAGGGAGGTGGGAGGAGGGTTTGGGAGGGGGAGCACATGTGAATCCATGGCTGATTCATGTCGATGTATGGCAAAAACTACTACAATATTGTAAAGTAATTAGCCCCCAACTAAAATAAAGAAAAAAAAAAAAAAAGAAAAAAATACACTGAATTTCATCAAAAAAAAAAAAAAATCTAGCTTTTGACTTTTAAATTTTATCTGTTGCTTGTTTACCATTTCATTGTTTTACATTCATTTGTATTTTCATTTTTGCTACTTTGAGGTTAATTACCTTGGTTTTTCTAGCTTCTTTAAGTAGAAGCTTAGATCACTATTTCTTAAGTGTTTCTTCTTTCCTGATATAAGCATTCAAAGCTAGAAATTTCCCTCTAAGCTCAGTGTAGCTACATCCCACAAATTTTGACTTCATTAGCGTTTTGCTTGAGATACTTTCTAATTTGCATTTAAAATGCATCTTTGACTTATGGATTATTTAGAAGTAGGTTTGGTAATTTCCAGATTCTGTGGTTTTTCTATTGATAACTGACTTCTAATTTAATTCTGTTGCACTTGGAGGAATTCTCTAAGTTCTTTGACTTTGAGATTTGACTTATATCCCTATCATACAGGCCTTCTAGATATTTGTTCCATGGGTATTTGGAAAAAGCATTTTGTGCAGTTGTTGATGTATTTTATAAAAGTCAAGTAGATCTAGTTGGTTGATAGTGTTGGTCAAATTTTCAGTATTCTTATTGATCTTCCCTATTTGATATATTAACATAATGACTGAAAGAAGAATGTATACTTCAACTCTGCCTATTAGATTTCTTTTTCTCCCTTCAGTTCTGTTTTTGTTTCATGTATTTTGCGGTCATGCTGTCCATGAATGGACACTTTTGTCATTATGAAGTATCCTTCTGTATCTCTGGTAATATCTCTCATCTTGAAGTCTACTTTATCTGATATTAATATGACCATTGAGAAAACGATAGAGTTTAAAATGCTTTCTGTTCATCTCTCTCATCTGCCAACTTACTGTCCCTCCTGTTGTCCTTTTCCCATCAATATTAGTTTATTGGTGGGGAGTCAGAGACTGTTTTGGGTTCTGACACTGCAGTTTTCTTAAAACTGGGCAGCACTGAGACAAGTGCAGGGCAGGAGTGAAGCGCTTTGTTGGTCTCAGCCTATACCAATAGGATGACAGGCTTAATCTACCTTTGGAAACATTTTTGATTTTTGCTTCCACCAAGCTAGTTAGAGGTATTATTTTGCTGAGAGAGATTAAAACTGAAAAAGTATTTTCAGGTGGTATCAGCTTGCTAAGAATTGTAGAGGTTATTTTTCTTCAGTTGTCTTTATTTTCAATATTTTACACAGTAGAGGAAACCTATGGCATTTTGATTCGAAAAGCTTAAGATTCACTGGTCTGGGATTCCAGCCTGAGAGTCAGAAGAATGGTATGTTTTTTTGTTGTTTGAAATTCCAAATGTCTGACTTAAGGCAAGTTTTTAAAAAGCTATCTGCTGCTGCCATCCACCCCTCCTCCCTCAACAGATACTGAAACAAAGGCTGTGATGCTTATCATAACCTATAACTCATGGATTTTTGTTCTTGAATATACCTTTGAGATTATCTGCTCCTACTAGGTAATTTTATATGTAAGGAGACTGGGGCTTTGAGAGGCTGAGTGATATGCCTAAACAACATTCAGCATGCTCGCAGCAGAGTGGAATTTGAACCCTAGACTGTGATTTTTACTAAAATGTGATGAATTTAGAGAGCATTTAGAAAGACTCCAAAATAATGAGTCCAAAGATTCCAAAATAATGAGTCTATACAAAATTTGACTAATAAGATGTCAAATGATTTAAAACATTCTAAAAATGCTGTTACCTGAGTTTGAAAAAGCAGAGCAGTGTTTATTTTACGTAGCTGAATTTAAATTTAAGCAATCATGTCAGAAGAGCCCCATAAATCCTTGTCAAGTACCAAATAATCTGATTTAAAGAAGATGTCATTTTCTTCTTTATTTTTGACATAACAGTATCAATTTGTATAGCTTTTAACGATTACAAATGTTTCATTTGATCCTCACAAATAACACTATAAAAATAATAGCTAAAAATATTGAGTGCTTGCTATGTGCCAGGAACTCTTCTAAGAGCTTTATATCTATCAACTTTTTCCTTAAAACAACTCTAGTTACTCTTGTTGCCCTCATTTTATTGATGAGGAAACCAAAACACAGTGTTAAAGTTAACTTTCTCAAGGTCATGGAGCCTTGAAGGAGAGCTGGGACTGGCCCTAGAATGGATACCTTTAGTCACGTTCCTGGAGAGCTGCTTAGGTAAGCAGGGTCAAGGTGTAGATTGTTCTTTATCTTTTTCCCATGAAGTTTTATTTTATTTTTTTCCCCTCCCAGTGCTGCTATGTTTACCTGGAATGCTTTATCCAGGTACCTTTTTCCAAGGCCAAATGCTGCATTATATAACTTGGCACTGGCCATGTCTAAGTCATTAGGGAGAGCATTTCTCAAGATATTAAGAAAAATCATGATAAATTTTCTTGTAATTAAAATGAAATCTTTAGTTTTGACTTTGCTACATTTGGGGCTTCAAATTTCAGAGATTTTCCTCTGTTACACCCTTCAATTTGCCAGGGTTTATTTCGGGAAAAAAATTGTAATTCTGTATAATTCTCCTTCTAAAGAGAAAGAAGAAAAAAAAATGTAGAGACTGAGAAGACAAGCCACAGACTAGGAGAAAATATTTGCAAAAGGCACTTCTGTTAAAAAGCTGTTATCTAAAACATACAAAGAAATCTTAAAGCTCAACAATAAGAAATAACTCTATAAAAATGAGTCAGACTGCATATGAAAAGATGTTCCATATCATGTGTAATCAGGGAAATGCAAATTAAGTCAACAATAAAATGCCACTGCCCACCTATCAGAATGGCCAAAATCTGGAACTCTGATAGCACCCAATCCTGAGTAGTATTAGAGCTTATTGAACTCTTATTCATTACCGGTGAGAATGCAAAATGGTACAGCCACTTTGGAAGAAAATTTGACACTTTCTTACAGAACTAAACATTCTCTTACCATACAGTACACAAGTTGCATTCCTTGGCATTTATCCAAAGGAGTTGAAAACATGTCCACACAAAAACCTGCACATGGCCATTTATAGCACCTTTATTCATAATTGCTACAGCTTGGAAGTAACCAGATGTTCTTCAGTGGGTGAATGGATAAATAAACTGAGGTAAATCCAGACCATAGAATATTATTCAGTGCTAAAAAGAAATGTTATTAAGCCATGAAAAGGCAAGGAGGAAACTTAAATGCATGTTACTAAGTGAAAGAAGCCAATCTGTAAAGGCTATACACTGTACAATTTCAACCATATGACATTCTGGAAAAGACAGAATTATGGACACAGTAAAAATATCTGTCATTCCTAGGAAAAGGGATGAATAGGCAAAGCACGGAGGATTTTTAGGGCAGTGAAAATGCTTTGTATGATACTATAATTATAGATACATGTTGTCATACGTTTTTCCAGTCACTTAGAATGCATAGCAATGAAGAAAGGTATAAAGTAAACTATGTACTTTGAGTGATTATGATGTGCCAATATTGATTCATCAATTGAATAAATGTACCTCTCTGGTGGTAGATATTGATGATGGGAGAGGCTATATGTGCTGGGAGGGGAACGTAGTATATGGGAAATTTCTGTACCTTCCTCTCAATTTTGCTGAAAATCTAAAATGGCTTTGCAGAATCTTTAAAAAAAAAAGCATATATGAACAGAACTACATGACACATTGGATATAATATAGATGCAAAAAATGTGTATAGGAGGATGGGACTAGGTGAAAGATACAGACTTGCAGGTAGAGATAGTTCAGTTTTGTGTTTTACAATATTTATTTATTGAGTACTTACCCTGAGCCAGGTACTGATTTTTCCCATCCTATAGATGTAAAACTGAAGCTTAGAGAAAAATCAGCAACTGAAGTCTTAAACAGAGCAACTGAAGCAACTGACGCCAGAAACAGAGCTGGGACTTAAATCCAGATCAGTCTGGCTCTAAGGAGTGTATTCCTTATCATCTGCCATACTGCCTGTGAGATGCTTGTGAGACCATCTTGGAGAGATGTACACTAGGCAGCAGAAAATAAGTCTGAAATCCAGGATTAGGTATGAATGTGGCCACTGAGTTGAACTGAAGACAAAGGGAATGACTTGTCACTTTGGATGAATTTAAGTGACAGATTCCGCACGACAGAAAAGACAAGGAAGTATGCTACCATAATTGATGTCCAGGTCCAGGAACATGTTAGTCATCTGTTATGGTTGAGTTGTTACCCTCTCCAATCAGGTGACCCACTTTGAGACAAGTGTGACAGATAAGAATGTTTTATTTACAGTTTTCCATACATCGTAGCTGCCTTCTACATGTAGAACCCTTTAACCATCCTCCAAACCACCTTCTCTCTTTAGGGGATAACACTGTATGAAAATACCGGAATCTGGACTAGCACTCACTGTGCACCAGTGCTGTATAGAAAAAAAAAAATCAACATCAGAGTCCTGATCTGCTGAAAGCTCAGACCCTATCCCCAACTGGGATCAGGGCTCTGTACCCTTGATCTTAAGATGAATAAAATAAAGTGTGAATGTATCTTTTATCTGGTTATGTTCTGTTACTTTAAAATAGTTTAGTCTTGAATGTCAGTGAAGTCCTGTGACTTTTTCAGCCTCCCACCTCCCTTTAAACTAACCCAAAGATAGTTTTCTTTATTTCTCTGGGCTGCTGTCATCTTATACAGTTTCAAGACAGCCAAAAGCAGCACCCAGATCATATTTTTCCATCTATCCTATTTTTAAAGAAAATTTTTATACTCAAAAGCCTGTGATTTTTTTTTTTCCTCAGAAACAACCTGAAATGATAACTTGAACCTTTTTCCTTTCTGCTTTTCTTCTTGAGAAGAGCTGCCTTGGATCAGAGAGTCCTAGGTTTCATTGTAATTCTGTCAAGTATTAGCAGTGTAACAATAGGCAAGATCCTCAAGTACACTGATCCTTAATTTCCTTGCCTGTGAAGTGGAGAGAATACCAATGCTTTAGATAGTGAAGATGCAGTGAGATGTATTTTCCATTTAGATACATTCCATACATTCCATGGTTCCTGGTGTACAGTAGTCGTCTAATATATGCTTGTCTCTCTAGTCTTCTCTCCTTCTCTTTATAACTTATACTTCTCTTTCTTTTCCTCCTGCTGGAAGGGAGAGAACTGAAGACAGTCATTTTGTGTCTGGATGGCCTTCTGTAAGGGCATAGGGAAATTTTGCTTTGATTCATCCTCTTACGTGTTTTCTTTGCTCTCCTTTGCAACCTGCCCTGGCCTCAAGCCTCCTTGTTTAAGGTATGCCATTTGCTTATTTCTCCTAAATCCTCCTTTCTATTGCTTCCTCTATTTCTTTCTTTATTAAAGCAAGCTCAAGGATTGGTACATCTAACAAAGGAAAGACAATAAATAAGGACAGCTAAAGGGGTGGGATAAAATTGTCCTTTGAAACCCTCTACTGCAATTCCGTATATGTCGAGGAGGAACACGAGTGTATCTTACAGTCTTTGCCTGGCAAAATAGTTGTATAGGATGGAGGTCTTCAACCTTTTCTGTGCTGAGTTAAACTCTGAATGACATTCTTGTTCTTGACATACTTTCTTGGAGACAGAGGTGAGATGGGTTGTAGGTTATGGACAACTCTAAGAGCCTCTTGCTCTATCTTCTCTGTATTCACCCGTTTCTCTCCTAGAGAAGAAATGCAAGTGAATTTGAGATTATTATGGGCACAGACTTTAATTGATTCTTGTGTATACAAAAGGTGAATCATCCTAACTCCTTAGCACTCTGTGTTTATTAAAATTTACTGCCTTCTTATTCACAACAGATTGTACCCTAAGTCTCAAAACTGCATTTGGTTGGTTGCAAATTGCTGCTTTTGAGAGATCTGTTAATCATCCATAAAACCAGAAGGTCTGGTTTGGGCTTCCCTGGTGGCTCAGATGGTAAAGAATCTGCCTGCAATGCAAGAGACTGGGGTTCAATCCCTGGGTCGGGAAGATTCCCTGGAGAAGAGAATAGCTTCTCATTCTAGCATTTTTTGCCTGGAGAATCCCATAGACAGAGGAGCCTAGGGTTGCAAAGAGTTGGGCATGACTTGATGACTAGCACTCTTCTGGAGATTTCTAAGGTTGCTTTGAGTTTTAACATTGTATGTTTTCCTCACATTGTGCCACAAAGTCCCAGCTCATACTGGTCATGGATGACCAGATCACTTCTGAAAGACCTGGTGTTGTGGGTGGAGTTCGGTACCCAAATACATGTTCAAGTCCCCCAGTTCCTGTGAATGTATTCTTACTTAGAAATAATGTTAATTCAGATGTAGTCAAGTTAAGATGATGACATCCCGGGTTGGGGTGGAAGCTAATTCAGTGATTGGTGTCCTTGTAAGAAGAGGGAGACTTGGACTCGGACACAGACAAGGGAGAGAACACCATGAGGCAGTTGAGGCAGGGATCACAGTGAAGCATCCACAGTCCAAGCCACCCCAAGGATCGCTGGTGACATCCAGAGGCCAGGAGAGAGGCCTTGAACAGATTCCCTCCGGCCCTCCAGAAGGAAACAACCCTCCCACTAGTTTAGTTCCAGACTTCTGGGCCCCAGAACTATGAGGCAATATGTTTCTGCTGGTTTCAGCCATCCAGTTTGTGGTCATTTGTTACGGCAGCTTGAGGAAATGGATACACCTGACAAACTTGGTCCTGACCGGTGTTTAAAGTTTGGTGTTCTGCCATCCCTTTCCTGTGCTCTGAGACAGGATGGGTCTCCAGAGGGCATGTGTACTTGGCCTGAGGGACTGCTTCTCCTGATCTCTCCCCATGGGAAGCTTGTAGTCTTTCTGGCCTTTCTAAGGGACAGTAAGTCCCCTATGTATGAACCTTCAAGTTATGAACTTTCAAAGGTGTGAACCTGCATTCACACGTCCAGTCATGGAGGTTAATTCACGTGTCTCGCACACATTGTCGCATGCGTGGTGCCTCTATGATGGCTGTGGTTTTGTGTACTTTCCTGTACAGTACTGTGTAGAGTACAGTAGTACGGTACCTTTTATTCCAAACCCAGGATGGCTGGAAGCAAGTGTAAAAGCAGCAGTGATGTAGTTGGTACTGTACTGTAAGATTAAAAATGTTTTATTTTTGTGTTTGTTATATATTTGTATGAAAAGTCTTATAAACTTATTACAGTATAGTACCATATAGCCCACTTTGTTAGTTGGGTACCTAGGCTAACTTTGTTGGACTTATGCGCAAATTGGATTTACAAACATGCTCTCAGAACGGGACTTGTCTGTATGCAGAAGACTTGCTGCACTTGTTTCTTGGTTTACCTGGCAGTTGATTCCCATGGATTCTCTTGACCAGCTCCTGCTGTGGTCTTTCTGCATAGTGACTTCAAACCTAGACTAGAACTGAGAAGAGATTTTAGAAATCACTTCTTGGCTTCCTTTAGCTGATGTAATTTTAATTTATAATTTTCATGTCAGGGTGATCACCAGGAAATTTTTTAAAAAGACATTATCCAACAATCTCGTGACAGTGTCATTTTACGCTGATGGGGTAATTTGTCCCTTTAGAGAGAGCTGTTTCTTGAGTAATTATTTTGGGCACTAAGTGACAGGCTCAGACTATTTTCGGCCTCTGCAACCTTGTCTCATGACATGCGTTTACCTTAAGGATAACGCGGGTGGCAGGTCTTGCCCGTGACTCATTCCTCTTCCAGCAGCTTACTGCACTGTTCGTGTCTTTAGCAGACAGAAGCATGTGACGGGGCAGGCTTGGAAGACTTGCTACCAATGTGATTTTTATGTAAGACTGGCATAAACGATTGTCCTTGTTCCTTATTAAGCATCTTTTCCCTCAGACCAGACTTCTTGGTGACAGCCCAGGAAATTCACTAGATGTGAAGAAATACGTGATAGCCAAGTATTCCATTTGATAGTTTTATAAAAGTTTTCCAAATTGAGACTGCCTCACAAACTAATATAGGTTTATATAAAGTCATCTTCATTTATGTTTCCTAAAATGTCGACTTAACCAACTATATATTAACTTGTACTAAAAAGAGTACTTTGAATATGGACTATTTAAATTTATTTAAAAATATGTAGAGAAGCCCTTCAAATGCTTATAACACATTTTCAGGGTAATGACATATGCATTGAAATAATGTTCAAATCTTCCAACTCCTACCTTGTCCCCACCCTCACCTCAAGTGACAAACGTTAATGACTCTGTTGTGTGTCCCATTTCACCTTTCCGTGGTCTGGGTTGTAATAGCAGATTTTCCACAGATTCTCTGTTGCAAATCCACAGCTAAAGTACCTAGGTTTTCCAGTGCTTAAGAGATGGAAATGCTATGTTAGTAATACTGCTTTTTGAATATACAAAGCTCTGTGAAGATGAGGGTAAAGTGTCCATTGCCTGTTGTGCACAAGAAGAGTGTGAATGTTCAGATTTATGAGATAATTCTTACTATGTTTTATAAATGAAGAAATTGAAATTCAGCTAAGTTCACTTATTTGCTCCCAAGTATTTAAACCAGCAGCAAAATAGGATGATTGCCCTCTTCTGAAGGCCCACTAATTTCAGATCAAGAATTTGAGAATCTGCTTACAAAAATGTTGGGGCAAAATCATAGAGTGTAATGCAATCCTTCTAATTAATGGATTTAAATGGTTTTGGCCTATCCACAGTGTAATTACTTTACTGGCTATTAGCTACAAACATTTTTACTCCTCAGTGGTTTTTAAAATGTGAAGAAAACCTCAAGCTAAAGCGCTCAAAACAAAACACACTGTTTTTTCCTGATAATGACATTTTCCAGACATGATTTTTCCTGCTGTCAGAGTGTGATAAAAGACTTGGGTTTATAACTTGACCTAAGCCTTACCTTGGTTTTGCCCAGCAGAAATATGTTTCACTAAATGAACAACAGATCCTAGTGCAGAAAGGGAAAGTCAAGCAAATCCCCAAAGTCAGTGTTTTGTTCCCATAATATGCAGGTGTTTAAGAACCACAGAAATCAGTTTAGCACAATTTCCCCATTTTGCTCTGTTCAGCTTCTGAGATGGCAACTGCTGGTTTCAAACTGTTCAGAGAGTTCATCTTTCAGGGCTGTCAAGAATTTTAGGGCTACAAAGAGAGAAGCCTGAAGACAGAGCTTATTGATTCATTACTGCATTTATATAAAACACTAATGGAATTTTGAATAGCAGGAAATATAAGAATAATGTTTCTCACATTCAAAAAATGAGAATTTGTGTATGATGAAAAAAATATCTAATATTAATATGGTATTTTTCAGTTCAAACAGTGCTTTATTTCATTCTTACAATAATCCTATAAGATAGCTGAGCTGTTTAGCTAAAATGACACCCAACACACACACACACACACACACACACACACACATACACGAACATAAACATATATATTCAGTTTTCTCTCATATATAAATCACCCCAACACTACCATCTCCTCAAACTGTTACTTCTTACCTCACACCTTTTAAGTAATTTTTTTAAAACTTATTTTTGGCTGTGCTGGGTCTTCGTTGCTGCGCGCTGGCTTTCTCTGGTTGTGGTGAGCAGGGCCTACTCTCTAGTTGCAGGGCATGGACTTCTCATTGAGGGGCTTCTCTTGTTGTAGAGCACAGGCTCAAGAGCATGGACTCAGTAGTTGTGGCTCACAGGCTTAGTTGTCCCGAGGCATGTGGGTCCTCCTGGACCAGGGATCGAACCCGTGTCCCTGCATTGCAAGAGAGATTCCTAACCAGTAGACCACCAGGAGAGCCCTTCATTAATTTCTAAAATTCTTAAAAAGGTAACAAAAATGTTCCCATGACAGCCTTCAACTCCTGACTACCACTTTGTGAAATCTATTTAACCTTTATCTTTATAGAAAAGCTCTTAGTTACTAATAATTTTCTCAGTGCCAAATCCAGTTTATTTTTCTGATACTTATCGTCCAAAGCTCTTTGTAGTTTTAGAATCTGTGGATCAACTCCATCTTTTCTCTGTCTTGTCTTTTAAATGTTCCTCACCATGGCTTCTGTGGCAATATAATTTTCTTCCCACTTCTGTGGCAAGGCCCTCTCTGATGTCTTTGCTGGTTCCTGCTTCTTCTCTCCTGGAAAACGTGTGCATTCCCTAAGGCTGTGCCTGCTATCCACTTTTCTTTCAGGTTCTCCCCTCTCAGCCTCAGGCCCCGCTGAGCAATGATTTTACCCATTTCCTTTCATCGTCCTCCAGCACTTTCTACAACAGCCATCATGTTGCACCCTGACCCCTCCCCCTCTCAGCAGATGATTATGCCCCTCCTGTAAGGAGAAGGCAGGGTGTGAAGCGTTTTGGCTTTCTGTCCACATTTTGCTGACCTCCACATGCACTCACTCTCACCTCCTCTTCTCTGGTTTATGAGGAAGAGAATGCCTCTTCCTGCCTAAAACCAATCCTCAATCATGACCCTACCCACGCTGTCCTTTTTAGGAATAGAACCTAGTTGTATTGATTATTTCCTCCCTCTGACATTTTCAACCCCTTCCTCTTTATGGTTTGGAGCTCATGCACACGTTCATGTGTGTGTGCTAAGTCACTTCAATCATGTCCAACTCTTTGCAACCCCATGGAGTGTAGCCTGCCAAGCTCCTCTGTCTGTAGGATTTTTTTAGGCAAGAATACTGGAGTGGATTGCCATGAGCTCCTCCAGGGGATCTTCCTGACCCAGGGATCAAACTGGCATCTCCTGCACTGCTGGCTGACTCTTTACTGCTGAGCCACCAGGGAAGCCCACACACAAGTTCAGGTCTCTCCAATCCTTAGAAGTGTTGGGCTCTACCCAGGGCCCTACCAACCTATCTTTCTCTTTCCCAGCAGGGCCAAACATCAATAAGTAGCATCTAGATGTTCTTCTATTTCCTCTGTTTTCCCTCCATTCAGGCTTTAATGTCAGTTTTCTGTCCTTACTGAGGTTTTCAGGGGCATTTCATTGCCTCACGATCACCAGTAATTTAATTTATCAGCAGCAATTGACACTGCCCACCACACCCCCTTTTTTGAGACTTTGCCCTCTTGGTTTCCATGAGGCCACTCTCCTGTTCTCTGATTATTCTCTGTTTCTTTTGAACTCTCCTCCTTCTTTCTTATTCCTCAAATTATTTCTCTTCTCCTTTCCCACTTCCTTTGGCTATATGGACCTATGTTGGCAAAGTAATGTCTCTGCTTTTTAATATGCTGTCTAGGTTAGCCATAACGTTTCTTCCAAGGAACAAGCATCTTTTAATTTCATGGTTGCAGTCACCATATGCAGTGATTTTGGAGCCCGAGAAAATAAAGTCTCTCATCATTTCCATTGTTTCCCTATCTATTTGCCATGAAGTGATGGGACCAGATACCATTATCTTTGTTTTTTGAATATTGAGTTTAAAGCCAGCTTTTTCACTCTCCTCTTTCACTTTCATCAAGAGGCTCTTTGGTTCCTCTGCTTTTAGCCATAAGGGTAGTGACATCTGCATATCTGATGTTATTGATATTTCTCCTTGCAATCTTGATTCCAGCTTGTGCTTCATCCAGCCCAGCATTTCTCAGGATGTACTCTGCATTTAAATTAAATAAGCAGGGTGACAATATACAGCCTTGATGTATTCCTTTTTCTATTTGGAACCAGTCCATTTTTCCATGTTTGTTTCTAACTGTTGCTTCTTGACCTGCATACAGATTTCTCAGGAGGCAGGTAAAGTGGTCTGGTATTCCCATCTCTTTAAGAATCTTCCACAGTTTATTGTGATCCACAGAGTCAAAAGCTTTAGAATGAATGAAGCAGAAGTAGATGTTTTTCTGGAATTCTCTTGCTTTTTCTATGATCCAATGGATGTTGGCAATTTGAGCTGTGGTTCCTCTGCCTATTCTAAATCCAGCTTGAACATCTGCAAGTTCTTGGCTCACATATTGCTGAAGCCTGGCTTGGAGAATTATGAGTATTACTTTGCTAAGGATTACGTCAAGGCTGTACATTTTCACCCTGCTTATTTAACTTATATGCAGAGTACATCATGAGAAACGCTGGGTTGGAAGAAATACAAGCTGGAATCAAGATTGCTGGGAGAAATATCAATAACCTCAGATATGCAGATGACACCACCTTTATGGCAGAAAGTGAAGAAGAACTAAAGAGCCTCTTGATGAAAACAAAAGAAGAGAGTGAAAAAGTTGTCTTAAAGCTCAACGTTCAGAAAACTAAGATCATGGCATCTTGTCCCATCACTTCATGGGAAATAGATGGGGAAACAGTGCAAACAGTGTCAGACTTTATTGTTTTGGGCTCCAAAATCACTGCTGATGGTGATTGCAACCATGAAATTAAAAGGCTCTTACTCCTTGGAAGGAAGGTTATGACCAACCTAGGGGGCATATTGAAAAGCTGAGACATTACTCTGCCAACAAAGGTCTTTCTAGTCAAGGCTATGGTTTTTCCAGTAGTCATGAATGGATGTGAGATTTGGACGGTGAAGAAAGCTGAGCGCCGAAGAATTGATGCTTTTGAACTGTGGTGTTGGAGAAGACTCTTGCGAGTCCCTTGGACTGCAAGGAGATCCAACCAGTCCATCCTAAAGGAGATCAGTCCTGGGTGTTCATTGGAAGGACTGATGTTGAAGCTGAAACTCCAATACTTTGGCCACCTCATGCAAAGAGTTGACTCATTGGAAAAGACTCTAATGCTGGGAAGGATTGGGGGCAGGAGGAGAAGGGAACGACAGAGGATGAGATGGTTGGATGGCATCACTGATTCAATGGACATGGGTTTGGGTAAACTCTGGGAGTTGGTGATGGACAGGGAGGCCTGGCATGCTGTGATTCATGGGGCCGCAAAAAGTTGGACATGACTGAGTGACTGAACTGAACTGAGTGTGTGAGATGAGTGCAATTGTGTGGTAGTTTGCACATTCTTTGGCATTACCTATCTTTGGGATTTTAATGAAAACTGACCTTTTCCAGTCCTGTGGCCACTGCTGAGTTTTCAAAATTTGCTGGCATATCGAGTGCAGCACTTTCACAGCATCATCTTTTAGGATTTGAAATAGCTCAACTGGAATTCCATCACCTCCACTAGCTTTATTTGCAGTGATGCTTCCTAAGGCCCACTTGACTTCACATTTCAGGATGTCTGGCTCTAGGTGACTGATCACATTGTGGTTATCTGGGTCATGAAGATCTTTTTTGTATAGTTCTTCTGTATATTCTTGCCACCTCTTCTTAATAGCTTCTACTTCTGTTAGTTCCATACCATCTCTGTCCTTTATTGTGCCCATCTTTGCATGAAATATTCCCTTGGTATTTTATCCTCCAATTAAAAATACAATCAGTGGAGAGACAATGTTCTCTAGAGATTTATAGCAAGCACATTCTTTTATTTTTATAATGATTTAAAGTAAACATCCCAGTCACAGTGAACTATTAAATCTGCTTTGCCTTTAATAATTAAGGCTCTGAAGGTCAAAATCTAACCTAAAAATTTACGTTGACCCAGTTCATATTTATTAGTATTACCATTTTTCCCTATAGCTATCCCTATCTACTTCTATTTTTAGCTTTTTTCAGTAGAAAACCCATCAGTTTATCTCAGAAACATTAGATGAACAGCTTTTTAAAAATTGAAGTGTAGTTGATTTACAATGTTGTGCTAATCTGCTGTACAGCAAAGTGACTGTTTTACCTACGTATGCATTCTTTTTAAAAATATTCTCTTCCGTTATAGTTTATACCAGGAGATTGGCTATAGTTCCCTGTGCAATAGGTAGGACCTTGTTTCTTCAGTAGATTAGAAGCTTTTTCAAAGGTGAGAACCATGCCTTCTACTTCTATTTGAGTACTTTGTACACAGTTGATATGTAGCACATTTTTAAAAGTTTTACTCCATCAGTAAGTAAAACATTTATAGGAAATATAGATTTCTTTGAAAGGAAACTCTTATTATCCTATTAAGCAGAGATAATTACTATCAACAGTTTAGTGTGAGCAAACATTTTCTGTAAACAGACAAATAGTAAATATTTGAGGCATCTTGGGCCTTGTGGTCTCTGTCTCAACTGCTCAACTCTGCTGTTGTGGTGTGAAAGCAGCTATAGGCAATAGAAAATAAAACTATCATAGAAAATGTTTGTGGCTGTGTTCCAGTCAAACTTTATTTACAGAAACAGGCTGACTGGATTTGCCCTGCAGGCTATAGTTTGCTCACTTCTGTATATACTATCCTTTAAGCCCATATGTAATATGTATGGTATTATATGTGTAACATATAACATATATATGTGCTTAATCACTCAGTCATGTCTGACTCTACTCCCCATGAACTGTAGCCTGCCAGGCTCCTCTGTCCATGAAATTTTCCAGGCAAGAATACTGGAGTGGTTTGCCATTCCCTTCTCTGGGAACCTTTCTTACCCAGGGATGGATCCTGCCTCTCCTGTAATCTCCTGCATTGGCAGGTGGATTCTTTATCACTAGGGCCAGCTGGGAAGCCCATAACATATATACACTGGTTTTTAAAAATGACATCCTAAGGTAGGAGGGGAATTTGGGGGAGAATTGATACATGCATATGTTTGGCTGAATCTCTTTGCTGTTCCCCTGAAACTGTCATAACACTGTTAATCAGATATACCCCAATACAAAACAAAAAAAAAATGACATCCTAAGGATATTACTAAATACCTTTGAAATCTTGAAGTCTCTGGGGATTGTCTGTCCCAGAGCAGGATATTTAATGGCCCCAAAGGGGGCAAATACTGATTCTTTAGGGGTGGTAAAAGCAAAAACAAAACCCCTCAGCTTTTACAATTGTTTGTGACTCTCCAAAGTTCAGCTCTACCAACAAAATCTTATTCTTTAGCATTTAATTTGGGGGAGGAGAGGGTTAGGTAAAATTGTCTTCAGCATCTTTTTAGGAAAATAATAATGAAAAATATTGAGAAACACTGCTATATGAACCTTTGTCTTTGATCAGGATATTTTTCAACCCTATAGTTGGCAAATAACTGACAATTTGCAACAGACAAATTGTTGCAAACACAGATAATTGTTGTCTGTAGACTCACAAATGACTTCTGTACAGTAGAGAAGACCACTCTCACCCCCACTACCCATCACTTTAGAAAAAGCCAGTTTCGTGTCTATTTATAAATTTATTTCCGTGTTCATTCACCCCCTGTAAATGTGTGGTTCTCTAATTTCTCCACTAAATTAGTTGAAACACTTGCCTAGTGTCCTTATTCAATAATAACAAGTTAAATAAAAACCTTTGACAAGTGTATATTTTATCTTATGAGAGTCATAGTGTCACCTTTCAAAAAGATACAATTTACAATTTCCACTGGTTTATCACAATTCTTTTTCACTTGACAATAGATTAAATATCTTTCCATGTCATTACATGTATTAAAGATTATAAATATTCCATTAAATGAACGTATTTTTTAAATGATCTTGTATTGTTGGAAAATAATGAATAGTCATTTTGTGAACAAGGATAGAGTCCTCTCTTGAAAACCCTCAGAATATGGAAAGTCATGAAGTGTGTCAAAAGTCTGTTACTTAATTTTTTTGGCATACAGCTTGTTTGCTTTCAGTTCCACGTTGACTTTTTCGAGGACGTGGGCCAGTGGACATAAAGGCCAAGCTATTTTCACGGCTCTGTTTGTTGACGGAAGGGTGCATGGGTCGCTCCTATGAATCTAAGATCATTTGGGGGAAACTGCTGTGCCCTGGCCTTGTCAGAGGTCCACACGGGGTGCAGGACTCCAAGTACGCTGCCATGCTTTACTTGGCTTAAAGTACCTGGTCAAGAATCCGGTTTGGCTTGCAATTTATTTCAGGAACATGGAAAGGCCACTGTTTTTCTGGGCTTTACCTTACATTGCCAGCTCCTAAACTCTTTACCCTCTTACTGCATAGACCCTAATTTCTAGCTCCTACAAAAATGTTCTGTATTCTTTTAAAAGTTCAGTATTTAAGTAAAAATTGTAGAAATGGACCTCTTCCAATTATTTATCCTGTTTAACTCTTATTTAAGCTTGCTTTCCTCCAACCCTCCCTCTTACTCTCTCCTTCAGCCTTTCTCCCTCTTTACAATTGCCAAGTGAATGGGCAGCAATTCTCAGAATAACAGTTTTAGCTTCCTTTCAGGAAACCAAATAAATGTTCCATACACAGAGGAACAGGCAAAAGATAAAGTCATTTTTCTGAAGTAGATACTAGTTATAGGATCTGCATTGTGAGATGGAAGTCACCTTACCCAATATCCTATAAAAAAAGCCACTCTTACACGTCTGCATTGGTGAATTAATCTATTAATATTGTTTTATCATTGTTAGGAAAAAAAACCATAAAATGTAGCAGTTTCAAGATCAAGCAGCACTTTATAAAATGATGCCAAATCTCTCTGCCTACAATAGCATCTAAATTAAGCACTTACTTTTTAAATATGATAATGCGCTTTCTCTTTATTATATAACTGCATCTCAAAAATTAATAACAAAATGGCAATTCCAATTAAAAAATAAGCAAAAATCTAACCACCTTAGAGTCAAAATGCATATTACAAGCATACTCAACCTCACTAACAAAACAATTGCCAATAAAAATGTGTGTGTGTTTTAGCATCTTAATCATTTTTAGGTGTACAGTTCAGTGGCATAAAATACCTTCACATTGTTGTGCAGCCATTGACATGTCCATCTCCAGAAATTTTCATCCTCTCTTCAGCCCCTGGTAATCACCATTCTACCTTCTGCCTCTATAAATTTGACTGCTCTAAATAATTCATGTGAATGAAATCATATAATATTTGTCCTTTTGTGACTGGCATATTTTAATTAGCATAATGTTCTTAAGGTTCATCTATGTGGTAGCATGTGTCAGAATTTCCCTCCTTTTAAAGACTGAATACTATTCCATTGTATGTATATATAAGTTCTACATTTTGGTTATTTATTCATCTGTTGATGAACACGAGTTACTTCCACATTTTGGATATTGTGAATAATACTACTATGAACATGAGTATACAAAAACCTAGTCAAGTTGCTGGTTTCAATTATTTTGAATATATACCCCAAAGTAGAATTGCTGGATCATATCAATTCTACTGCTAATTATTTTTGATGAGTTGCTCTGCTGTTATCTATACTGGCTGCCCCATTTTACATTCTCACTAAGAGCACAGTGGGTTCCAATTTCTATACATCTTTGCCAACACTTGTTATTTTCTTTATTTTTGGATAGTAGCCATCTTAGTGAAGGTAAGATGGTATCTCAATGTGGTTTTAATTTGCTTTTCCTTAATAACTAATGATGTTGAACATCTTTCCATGAACTTATTGGGCATTTGTATGTCTTCTTTCTGGTCAAGTCATCAGCCATACTTAAAGCAGATTGCTTGCCTTTTTTATGTTGGGTTTAAACACTTGTATTTGTATGTACATGTGGAAGACTAAGTTCAAAGAACTGATTTTTTTCCACCCAATATCCAAATAAATACTTGGGATAGTTTAGAGAATTACCCAGTTGATGATTGGGAAAACTCTTGAAAATACAAAAATAATACATGTTATTTGTTTGAAGACAAGATTCATTTATTTCCAGTGAGATCACCGCTCTAAAAAATTCGTCTGTCATCAACCAAAAGATCATCCACTTAAAACTATATAGGCTAATTTATAACTAACTTTTATGAATATGACTAGGTAATAGTTGACTGAAATAATTCTGTAATACATCAGGGAAGCATTACCAGGTTTCAAAATGCAAGGTTAGTCCTTGAATGGTAAAGAGATGAGATCAGATCTCTGTTTCAGTTTAAATGTCAGCAAAGAGTCTTTCTGAGGATGGTTTGTTGGTGTCCCAGTAATGAATGCTAAAATTGCCAGCTTCTCCTTAAGTTGTAGGAAAGAAGGTTGAGGATGGGGCCCTAGAAGTCTGAGCAGGCTTCAAGGTGACCCTAGAGGCCAAACAGTTTGGTTTCAAGCACAGAAGCTTAACTCACTGCTTTAAGTCAAAGCTCCTTTCCATTATTCAAAGTCCACTGCATTCTGGTCTCACCTTGCTCACCCAATCTAATTTCTCATTCTCTTTCCAATACATTCTCCCCAGTCAGGCTAGCCTGCTCTTCATTTCAAGCATGCATTGTATTCCTATGGCAGGTATTTATCTTGGGACATGAGGTATGCAAATAATGTGACTTTTTCTAACAACTTAAACTTCCATTTCAAGCCATTTTTCTGCTGAGTTATCAAACTCATTTTCAGTAAAATCAAAGTTTTCTTATATAAAAGTCCCAGGGATTTAAGGTGAGCCAAGGTATCAAATAGGGAGTCCATATTTCCTTGAAGCCCTTTGTCCAGGACAGAGGACTTCACCTCTCTCCTTCCTCAGCCTGGAGAATAATAATCTAGCATTCTAACTCTTTTCTCTATGGCTTGAGTACTTTCTCCTCTCTTAAGAGCCCGAACTTTTTTTTTTAAATTAATTTATTTGTGCCAGGTCTTAGTTGCAGCATGCAGGATCTTTAATCTTCATTGCAGCATGCAGGACTCTCAGCTGGGGCATGTAGGATCTAGATCCCTGACCAGGGATTGAACCTGGGTCTTTGGCACTGGGAGCGCAGAGTCTTAGCCACTGGACCCGGGGAAGAATCTGAACTTTTAAAAGTCAAAAAACCGCAAGGAAACTCCTTTCTCTTTGTCACTGCCTACTTTTCCCAAGGCAAGACACACAGAGCAGCCCTGCTCTCTGAATGAGGGAAAAGGGGAAGGGGAAGCGGGTAGAGGAGAATGAAACACTGGGGGAAAATAATCAGTCCATACCCCAAAATTTATCTCACCAACTTCAACCCTTTTACCTTGTTCAGGTTGTTCTTGGCTTAGAACATTCTTCCTCCTTTTTCCTTTACGACTTCTCTTGTAATTTGTCACATAAGTTAACATTGAATGTCTTATACTTGCTGTAGGACTGAAAGAAAAGTCACCTAATCAGAGCCATCATATCAGGCTAGAATTTCTAAGGTATCCAAGTGTTTATTTAACTCAGTAGTTCTCAGCGTGAGTCTCCCAACCTGCAGTATCAAATGGGAAGTTGTTAAAAATGCTAATTCTCAGGTCTCTTTCTAGATCTTCTGAATCAAACTCTGAGGTCAGGTCCTGAATCTCCATTTTAACAAGTCACCCAGGGGATTTGGTTACTCTGGTTTGAGAAGCACTGGTTTAACCAGTGTTAGTCAGTGGAAGGAGATGCTAGCTAATAGAAGTGATTTAAATATTTGAATGCCTATTGAATGTATTTGAGTACCTCTAAGTGATGAGGCACTCATAACTTGCAGAGCATGTTTGGAAAACTGATTTATATTGGTCTGAAATCTAAATCTGAAAACTTCTACTCATCACTCATATTTACCTTCCTGGATTATGGGGAAGAAATTAGATTTCCCTTCCACACGACAATCTTTAAAATATCTCAATATTACTATCATTTGCTTCTCTCTGCTCCTTTCTTATCCAGGCTGAAGTGGCTTGACTTTTGAGTTCCTTTACTGTCTTGTTTGGGCTTCCCTGGTGTCTCATATTTTTAAAGAATCTGCCTGCAATGCAGGGGACCCGAGTTCAATCCCCAGGTTGGGAGGATCCCCTGGAGAAGGGAATGGCGACCCACTCCACTATTCTTGCCTGGAAAATTCCAGGACAGAGGAGCCTGGCGGGCTACAGTCCATGGGGTCGCAAAGAGTCAGACACAACTAAGTGACTAACACTACTACTGCTACTGTCTTGCTTGCACATGGCTGAACACAATCCTATTTATTTATAGTTCTCTTTAATGAGCTCTGCTGTGGTTCAAGGTCAATCAAACTAAAGTACAATTTCTTGCTTCTAGGTACTATATATACTCTCATTAATGCTGGCTAATATGGCCTTAGCTGCTGTTTTGGTGGCCACATTGCTAATTCATACCAAGAGTATTATTAACTGAAATTCTTGGCTGTTTTTCATCCCTATCTTGTTTTTTTCTTTTTAACAGATGTTAGTACTTTATTATATCTCCTCTATTTTATACCTTTAGGCTCAGTTCCTTGGATGCATGTAACTATGTCTATTATTGTTCCCTGATTAATTCTTTGACTATCTGATTAATGACATAATTCACTCTCTTGGCAATACATACCTCTTTTCCCTTGAAGTAGGTCCGAGATGGCATAATGAGTACTCAATAAATAATTTAGAAATATTTTATTGATTTATTGACAGATGTTTCCAGTGCAAAAATGTTCAATGCAGGATCTACAAGTTTTTACTTAATATGAAATAAAAACACCACTGTCTTTAGTAGCAAACATTCAGAATTATATATGCTGCTTTTAAAAGTTTTCCCATTGGTTGATTATATCCTCAGTCTATATTCTTTCAAATTATATCCAAGGATCAATTATAACCTCAGTCTATATTCTTTCAAAATAATTTTGTAGTTTTTTTTTTTTAGAATTGCTTCCAGAAGCTACTTTATGAATCACAGAAAAGAAACTCTTTCATCTTATAATGGTGGCAACTATTTATTTTTAAAATCAAAGTTGGAATCTTCATGTTGATACCCCTCTGAACCCCTAGGAATTTATTTTTAAAAAATGGCTTTTGGTTGTGTATACATATGCTCTCACAGAAGGACCAAATGTAGTTCTTGGCAGAAATTCCAATAAAGACTTTTTGAAAAGGTTTCTAACAATGGCAATGTCTCTGTGCCAAAAATTGGGAGCTGCAGATAACACATAATTGGACATATATGTTTGTGTACTTGCTTCTTATGGTGACTTTGCCTCACATACTTGTTGTGACAAATATCCCCACCCTAATAGAAGGAACCACAGAAAGAAATTTGACCTCATAAAACACAGCCCAAACATTTGTAGATCAAAGTAGTGACACTCCTTAAAATAGTAGTAGGTAAACTCTATGCAGTAAATAGTATAAAATATACTCAAATAGACAAGATTAACAATTCAACCATTAAGTGAGAAAAGCATGAGTTTATTTATTCATCAATATGTATAGAGCTCCTTATATATAATGTGTTGGAAGAACGAATATATATTAGACTCCTGGAATATGCCAGTCATTTTATGTGAACTCCCCATGAAGTAGAACTCCCCGTGATTATCCCATTTTACAGCAGAACACACTGGCTCTGAAAGGAGAAGCTGTGCTCGGCCACAGTGACAGTCAAGTAAGTAAAAAAACAGATACTTGAACCCAGGCCTTTCAGGCTCCAAATCTTTTTCTCTTTCTACTATATTATACAAGGAGTATTACAAACCAAAAGAGATGGTTTCTGTACCCAAGGAGCTCAAGGTACTTCATAGAAAAATAAATAAATATGGATTTTAAAAATTCTCTGTACAAATCAAAGAAAGCTGAGTTAAAATAAAAATTGAGTTAACTGAATAAAGAATAATTTTAAAATGGCAATGTTTCATTTTTACAAGAGTTGAATAAAATCAAGCCTTTTTCTGCCAATTGGTTAAGTTTTATTTTGAAATAAATTTAGCAATACAGATCAAGAACCATAAAAATATTTATATCCTCTTTTATTAACCTTTATCATAAATCCATTTCTGGAACTTTAGTCTAAGACAGTGTTATAAATGTTGAAAAGTGGCATAAAGGTATTCCTAGCTGAGTTGGAAAAAAACACTCCTGTATACATGTCAGGAGAAGGCAATGGCACCCGAGTCCAGTACTCTTGCCTGGAAAATCCCATGGACGGAGGAGCCTGGTAGTCTGCAGTCCATGGAGTCGCTAGGAGTCGGACACGACTGAGCAACTTCACTTTCACCTTTCACTTTCATGCATTGGAGAAGGAAATGGCAACCCACTCCAGTGTTCTTGCCTGGAGAATCCCAGGGACGGGGAAGCCTGGTGGGCGGCCGTCTATGGGGTCGCACAGAGTCGGACACGACTGAAGCGACTTAGGAGGAGGATACATGTCAGTGCTGCTTAGCATGGAATATATAACTAGTGAGAGCCCACTGGGTAGCACAGGGAACTCTGCTCAGTGCTCTGTGGTGACCTAGAGGGAAGGGAAATCCAGAGGGAGGGGATACGTGTGTACATGTGGCTGATTCACTTCACTGTACAGCAGCAACTAACACAACATTGTGAAGCAACTATACTGCAATAAATTTAAAAAAAAAAACCTATGGCTCAGATCATGAACTCCTTATTGCCAAATTCAGACTTAAATTGAAGAAAGTAGGGAAAACCACTAGTCCACTCAGGTATGACCTCGATCAAATCCTTTATGAGTATACAGTGGAAGGGACAAATAGATTTAAGGGACTAGACCTGATAGACAGAGTGCCTGATGAACTATGGACAGAGGTTCATGACATTGTACAGGAGACAGGGATCAAGACAATCCCCATGGAAAAGAAATGCAAAAAAGCAAAATGGCTGTCTAAGGAGGCCTTACAGATAGCTGGGAAGAGAAGAGAAGTGAAAAGCAAAGGAGAAAAGGAAAGATATTCCCATCTGAATGCAGAGTTCCAAAGAATAACAAGGAGAGATAAGATAGCCTTCCTCAGCAATCAGTGCAAAGAAATAGAGGAAAACAACAGATTGGGAAAGACTAGAGATCTCTTCAAGAAAATTAGAGATATCAAAGGAACATTTCATGCAAAGATAGGCTCGATAAAGGACAGAAATGGTATGGACCTAACAGAAGCAGAAGATATCAAGAAGAGGTGGCGAGAATACACAGAAGAACTGTACAAAAAAAATCTTCACGACCCAGATAATCACCATGGTGTGATCACTCACCTAGAGCCAGACATCCTGGAATGTGAAGTCAAGTGGGCCTTAGAAAGCATCACTACAAACAAAGCTAGTGGAGGTGATGGAATTCCAGTTGAGCTATTTCAAATCCTCAAAGGTGATGCTGTGAAAGTGCTGCACTCGATATGCCAGCAAATTTGGAAAACTCAGCAGTGGCCACAGGACTGGAAAAGGTCAGTTTTTGTTCCAATCCCAAAGAAAGGCAATGCCAAAGAATGCTCAAACTACCGCACAATTGCACTCATCTCACATGCTAGTAAAGTAATGCTCAAAATTCTCCAAGCCAGGCTTCAGCAATACGTGAACTGTGAACTTCCAGCTGTTCAAGCTGGTTTTAGAAAAGGCAGAGGAACCAGAGATCAAATTGCCAATATCCGCTGGATCATCGAAAAAGCAAGAGAATTCCAGAAAAACATCTATTTCTGCTTTATTGACTATGCCAAAGCCTTTGACTGTGTGGATCACAATAAACTGTGGAAAATTCTGAAAGAGATGGGAATACCAGACCATCTGACCTGTCTCTTGTGAAACCTGTATGCAGGTCAGGAAGCAACAGTTAGAACTGGACATGGAGCAACAGACTGGTTCCAAATAGGAAAAGGACTACGTCAAGGCTGTATATTGTCACCCTGCTTATTTAACTTATATGCAGAGTACATCATGAGAAACACTGGGCTAGAAGAAACACAAGCTGGAATCAAGATTGCTGGGAGAAATATTAATAACCTCAGATATGCGGATGACACCACCCTTATGGCAGAAAGTGAAGAACTAAAGAGCCTCTTGATGAAAGTGAAAGAGGAGAGTGAAAAAGTTGGCTTCAAGCTCAAGGTTCAGAAAACTAAGATCATGGCATCTGGTCCCATCACTTCATGGGAAATAGATGGGGAAACAGTGGAAACAGTGTCAGATTTTATTTTTTTGGGTTCCAGAATCACTGCTGATGGTGATTGCAGCCATGAAATTAAAAGACGCTTACTCCTTGGAAGGAAGGTTATGGCCAACCTAGATAGCATATTTAAAAGCAGAGACATTACTTTGCCAACAAAAGTCCGTCTAGTCAAGGCTGTGGTTTTTCCAGTGGTCATGTATGGATGTGAAAGTTGGACGGTGAAGAAAGCTGAGCACCAAAGAATTGATGCTTTTGAACTGTGGTGTTGGAGAAGACTCTTGAGAGTCCCTTGGACTGCAAGGAGATCCAATCAATCCATCCTAAAGGATGTACTTAAGTCCTGGGTGTTCATTGGAAGGTCTGACGTTGAAGCTGAAACTCCAATACTTTGGCCACCTCACACGAAGGGTTGACTCATTGGAAAAGACCCTAATGCTGGGTAGGACTGGGGGCGGGAGGAGAAGGGGACAACAGAGGATGAGATGGTTGGATGGCATCACCGACTCGATGGACATGGGTTTGGGTAGACTCCAGGAGTTGGTGATGGACAGAGAGGCCTGGCATGCTGCAATTCATGGGGTCGCAAAGAGTCGGACACGACTGAGCGACTGAACTGAACTGATTTCCCCTTTACTCTCACACCAATGCCATACTGCCATACTTCTGACAGCCGGTGTGTGGGTTTTCCACACATCAAGCAGTTCTCCATGACACCAACTGAGGGCCCACGATTCTATTTAATTCTGACACTGTCTACTCAGAGTTAACATCAGATCCCACAAGTTAAAGGCTCAGTCCCACAAGACTGCCCCAACTTCAGATGCCCATTGCAAGTCCCAGGTTGTCACTTGGACTCTTCACCAGTTATCTATAAATCAGGGTTCCCATGACCCTCTTCTCTTGGGTTTGATCAGTTGCTAGTATGGCTCACAGAACTCAGGGAAACATATTGATTTATTTTAAAGGATATAATTCAGGCTCTGAGTGAAACGCCAGATGAAGAGATCGATAGGACAGAACACGGAGTGCTGCTGAGGTCAGAGCCTCTGTCCCCATGGAGTTGAGGTGTGCTACCCTTCCAGCATGTAGATGTATTCACTAACCCAGAAGCTCTCTGAACTCCACACTCTGGAGATTTTCATGGAGGCTTCATCACCTAAGTGTGAAAGATCATTAAGTCTATCTCCAGCCCCTCTCCATTGTCTGGAGAAGGGGGAGCTGGTGCTGAACGTTCCAACCTTCTAATCATGACTTGATCTTTTTAGTGATCAGCCCCCATTCTGTAGCTACCCAGGAACCCACCAAATGTTGTCTCATTAGAACAAAAGACACTCCTGTCACCCAGGAAATTTCAGGCGATTTATGAGCTTTGTGTCAGGAATCAGGGTCAAAGGCCAAATATTAGGGTACCAAGATTCTTTTGGTGCTCATGTCACTTAGGATATTACAAGGGTTTGAGGAGTTCTGTGCCAAAAATTGGGGTCAGGGACTGTTTTAAGTATTTTTTCTGTTTTACATTACCAGCAGTAATTTAAAAAACAGGAAAAAACTGCGACAACTTTATATACCTAATTTATTGCCTAAATAGTTGGGTTAAAATAAACAGTTTGGTCTGTTTGTGTAATATTTTTCAACCATTAAAATAATGGTTATAAAGGCTATGTAGCATTATAAAAACAGGTTGTATTAATAAATAACCATATGTGGGTCTGCAATATATCAAGTACTTATGATTCATGTTGTACGAAAGATATAGGATAAAAATGAAGAAAATATATGAGATACTATGTATTGCAGTGGAATAGTTTAAATTTTTTTTACAAATCTTTTATTAATTTTGTGATGAAGGTAAAAGAAATCACATTTTCCTGGTATTGTTTGCTTTTGCTAGACATATCACATTCCTTTTTTTTCCTTTTTTAACTTATGCTTTAGTTCCACTAGAGCTAAGTTTTTGGAAACCAACTTTGTTTATTAAATTGCAATCAAATAATTCTAGCTCAATCTTCTATAGTTCTAGTAAGGGGAATATGACACATTTGACACATTAGAGTAACGTAAGTGTCACAACTTCTCCATTCATTGTGAATCTGTACACTTAAATTTTTGAAGACATTATGGCTTCTAGGATTAGTGGTTGAGATTGAGGATGCAAGGTCAGCCTCTTGGCTTCCAAGGAAAGTATTTCCTTTCATTGTGCCCTGAGTGTGTCTACACTGTGAGATGGAGAACAGAATTAGTGAGATGCTATTGAGATGTGAATTCTCCTTGGCTCTGGCAAGGCTGTTGGGACTTACATATTTTTAAAAGAAATATTTTGATAGACAAATGGTTCCTTAGCTCTGCTGGGGCCTCAGCTTGGAACTTGGTGACTCTGGCTGTCACAGCAAGGGGGAAGCTGAGCCAGGACAGATAGCTGGACAAGAGTTGGAGCCCACATCAGATGTGGGCCAGCGTGAGTCCAAGGCCTAGGGAAGGAATAAGTGGGATGAGGGGTTAGTGGGGGATTGGGTGCTTGAGATAGTATAGGGAGGAACTGGGAACAAAGGCAAGGCCAGGGTGGAGTTTCACGCAGAGATGGAGCTGGCAAGAGTCAATGCTCATGGTAACAAAGGGCGGACACAGGCTTGAATATTAAGCCTTATCAGAGAAAGCAAATGCAAGAGACAGAAGCCAGGGATGAAGTTGGGCTGAAGCCTGAAGGAAGTCTGGTGTTATAAAAGGGAGTAAGGAAAGGCTGGAATTCTGGGGGAGACTTGGGACTTCCCTTGTGGCTCAGTTGGTAAAGAACCTGCCTGCAATGCGAGAGACCTGTGTTCCACCCCTGAGTTGGGAAGATCCCCTGGAGAAGGGAAAGGCTACCCACTCCAGCATTCTGGCCTGGAGAATTCCATGGACTGGGTAGTCCACGGGATCACAAAGAGTCGGACACGACTGAGCGATTTTCACCTTCACCTCTCTGACTCCAGCTACCTGTTGTTATGGCTCACATGTTCCAAGTGCAGAGAATTCAGTGTTCAGAATGCCCCAAAGGAACTCAACAGCTTATGACCAAATGCCACACAGATTTCTGGATAAGGTTTCTCAACCAGCATCTTCTTTAAGACACCACCACTGCTCCAGGGTCTACAGTCTAGATTGAAAAGAATGTTTGACTTCTGGGAAGCCCTTTCTCTTGAGGACTGTGGTTTATCAAGAAAACCGGATCTCTGTTGTAACTGCCCAGATAATACAGAGTTCAAGTATTTCTAATGCTATTGGTAAGCATTTGTCATTTCAAACTGTCAGGGATAGATTCTCTGATTTTTACAGATGATTTTTGACCTTGGAGGATGTGTGTGCACAGATGCACATCTCATTCCTCATTTAGATATTTACATCATGTATACTGTTGACCTTTGAACAATGTGTTGGTTAGGAATGCCAACCCTCCACACAACTGAAAATTCACGTACAACTTTAATGTCAGCCATCTGTATCTGCGGTCAGCAGCTGCATATTCAACCAGCGATCATGTAGTTCTGTAGTATGTATTATAGAAAAACATCTGCATGTAAGTGGACCATGTCGTTCAAACCCATATTGCTCAAGGGTAAATTGTTTGTGTATACATTTGTATAAATACATATATATTTACATATCTGTATCTACAGATACATATATACACACTTACATGTATATTACCTTTCTTTCAATTTGAAAGTATACTTTTATTGAAATATATTTGACAGATAACATTGTGCAAATTTAAGGTATACTGCATGTTGATATGATACACTGGTATATTCTAACATGATTGCCATTGTAGAGATAGTTAGCTTCTCTATCATGTCACATAATTATCATTTCTTGTTTGTTGTAGGAATAACTAAAATTTAGTTTCTTAGTGAGTTGGATTATAATCCAATAATGTCTATATTCACTATGCTCTGTATTAGATCTCTGTGACTTATTTATTTACTAGTTGCAAGTTTATACCCTTGAACAACATCTCTCCTTTTCCATCTACCCCCTCCCAGGCCCTGGCAACCACCATTCTATTCTTTTTTTCTGTGAGTTTGGCTTTTCTACATTCCATATATAAGTGATATCGTACAGCTTTCGTCTTTCTCTAACTTTTCTTACTTAGCAGTGTAATGTTCTCAAGTTCCATCCATGTTGTTGCAAACAATAGGATTTCCTTCTTCCTCGTGACAAGAGTCTACCTATCTATCTCAAATCTTCTTTAACCATTTTTCTGTCTTTTTCTCTTAAAATTTTCTTACAAAACATGGTGGTTTTGAATTGAAGTCACCTTGACAATGTTTTGTATTGCATACATGTCTTTCAACTTTTCACTAGATTTAACATAGACTAGAACATGGAGTATCTCGTGGAAAGTTTTCATAGACTCTGCCCTTCTGTGGTCTCGCCAATACTGGACTGAATTGTTTGTGGGAGAACAAAGCAAGGTGTCTTAACAATGCAGGCAGCAAACAGCCCAGTTTCTCCTGTAGCCCATAGACACCGGCAAGTGTGGCCCATTACATGTGACTTTCCTGACCTTCTGTTCTAAGTCCTCTCTGCCACTAAGCAGTCACTGGCTGAGTCTTAATAAAGACTCTCTTTGACCAAACCTTGGTTAGGCTCTTAAGTCCTTGAGACCTTGACCTTGTGGTTTCTGTCTGTTTTGAGCCAGCATCACCCAGCTATAGCAAGAATCTTTCTAAATCGGTTTAAAGAGAACCCTCCACCCTTGATATCTGAGAAAATTCCACATCTCCCAGCATTTCTCAAGTAATATCTGATCACCCTGGCCTGCCATCAGCAAGAATTCTGTCAAGTCACTTTACACAGAAATCCTCCCTTGGGACTTCCCTGTTGGTCCAGCGGCTAAGGTTCTTTGCTCCCCATGCAGGGTGCCTGGGTTTGATCCCTGGTCAGGGAACTGTATCCCACATGCCACAACCTGACACAGCCAAATAAATAAATTAAAATAAATATTAAAAAGAAATCCCCCCTTTCCCCTGTAAATAATGTAAGTAATCCCCTTGTAATTTTCCATTCACTGGCCTCCACCCTTGACTATAAATCCCCACTTGTGCATGCTGTTTTTGAAACTGAGTCCAGTTCCATACTGAGATCTCTTTTCCTCTGTTGTAACTTTCTGAATAAAATATATTTTTACCACTTCAACTACCATCTAACTCTGTCTTTAATAGTCTCAGCTTTAAAACTTTCTGCCACAGTTGCCTTTTGAGCCATTTGCCGTACATTTCATTGGTGCAGAGTTCTGTAAATTAAGATGATTTAGGCATGAGTTGCAGAATCACATAGACCTGTTTTGAATCCCAGCTCTTTCATCTGCTATCTGAGTGACATTTTTAAGAATACTTTATCCATTGTACCTCAATTTTCTTCTTTTAAAAATGGTCATAAATGGAAAAACAGACATAGAGAATAGACTTATGGACATGGGGAGAGGGGAGGAGAGGGCGAGATGTATGGAGAAAGTAACATGGGAACTTTTATTACCATATGTAAAATAGATAGCCAGCGGGAATTTGGGAGGGAGGTTCAAAGGGACGGAATATATGTATACCTATGACTGATGCATGTTGAGGTTTGACAGAAAACAACAGAATACTGTAAAGCAATTAACCTTCAGTTAAGAAATGAATTTTTAAAAAAATGGGCATAACCATACAGATCTACTAAGATTATGAAGAATAAATGAAGTAACACTTGCATAAGTGCTTAGGACAGAATAGTTACATAGTAAATGATATTATTATCATTTTGGTGGGGTTGCACAATGACAAGAAATGTAGGAATGTTTTATAGTGAGAAAACTGCTATTTTAAAGTGTATTTCTTTTTTTATATATTCTTTTTCATTATGGTTTGTTATAGGACATTGAATATATTTCCCTGTGCTAAACAATAGGGCCTTATTTTTTTTTATCTATTCTATATATAATAGTTTGCATCTTATAGTCCCCCAAAAAGTATGTTTTTGCTGTTGGAGATATCAAGTCAGCTTGGACCAGAGCTTCTTTTTCTAGAAAGAACTAGTTAATGGCTTTTCTCAGAATCATGGATGTTTAGTAACAAGCTGACTTGTTTATGGAGCAATACAAAAATACTTAAATCATAATCAAGAAAAATATTATGACATTGAGTATACAATATGATCAAATGCTTATAATTCATATTATAAGAAAGGTATAGTATAAAATTGAAGCAAATACATGAAATGCAAATGTATGATGGTAGTAAAATTGTATTTTATCTGGCCAGACCATTGTCTGGCCAACCCCTCTCTATGCTCTTGGTAAATAGGGGTTGCTGGTTGGTGTATGTGGGGTGGGAAGAGGGAAGACATATTTATTTACGTGAGGTGCCAAGGAACTTTTAAAAATCAAAGGGATCAAGATCCTTAACTCTTCTCTTTTGAGGTTCAATATTGTTAGAATGTCTCTGACCTCATGGACTAAGGTATTTCCAGTTGAAGGCCCTGACCAGGAAAGGAGACCAGGTTTCTCCCACCCAGGAAGAAAGTCACTATGAAGAAGGGAGGGTTTAGGCTTGTGACGCATGTCCCAAAAAAGGTCCTGGATGGTGATGGGGAAGACGGGGTCAGTGTCGCTCATTTAACCCTCAAAGAAACTCTACAAAGCGGGACCTGGTTTTATCCCTGTTTTTCACTACAATGCCTAGGCATAGAGAAGTGAAGAAATCTGCCCAAAGTACGAGTGCCAGGAGGTCATTCAGAGCTGAGACTTGAACTTGTTTGTCTCCAGGATCCTTGCATCTCACCACTACACCCTTTGTCTTATCTATATCCTTGTGGCTCTTCTCCTCAGTTGACAGAATAAAGAAATGCAAGCTGGAGTTGAGGATTAAGACATATACTTCAGTGAGAAAGGTACTGGCAATTAAAAAGAACCCCAAAAGGCTTTGAGGTTTCCTAGCCTCCTGCGGGAGGGTAATGATTATGTGATGTAATCCACATTCTCGTCTGACTTTTGGAAATGAAAGAAAACAAGAATTTTCAAGATGATTACCTAAGATTAAAGGTCATTCTGTGGCCATGTTTAGTTGGTTATTTTTCCTGTGAAGACTTGATCTTTGCAGACCTCAATGATCTCATCTGTAAAAATAAAAGTGTTGTACTAAGTCATTGTTTAAGCTTCTTTTCATGCCTTAAAGTTTGTGAGTGCAGGAATTTACAAGCTTTTTTTCTGGTATTTAACCTTTGGCCTTAGCCTCTTTAGCACTGTGATCAAAACTGATGAACTCAACTGAAAGTTGATGTGACAGGTGAGGAAGCCAGGACAAAGGACTTGAGGAAAGTTATGAAGCAGGGACAGGTTTCACAGGTAGCTGTTAAATGGAGTTGAAAGGAAAGAATTCAAGACTTCAGAAACCAGTGGATAAAGCAGAAAAGGTTGAAGCTCAGAAAAGGCTTTCAGAGGGATTACAAAGAGAAATGGTCGAGATTTGGTTGTGGTTTAGACTTTAGTGGGCTGCAAATAGGTTGGCCAGTGTGAGTCAGAAGAAAGGGTTACCCACCACAGGGCTGTGGGTGATGGATGGCTGTCTGGCGTCTTGGCCTTACCATCCCAGCCCCAGTCTCTCAGAAGCTGGTATAGCATTGACACTATTACCGATAATTCTACTCCCAACTACACAAAGCTTTCTTAGTCTTAGTTCAGGTAAAAGAGTAGATAGTAATTAAGTAAAGGAAAAGTTAAAAAAAAAATCACAAAAACATAGATGGGAGCAAATTTTACTCTGATTCGTTTGAAAGAGTAACTACTATTTGTTTCCTCTTCCTTCTTCTCATCTTCCTCCTTTTTGCTCATTACGCACTTCTTTCTCCTTCCTTTCTCTCTGGTTCCCTTTCCTCACCCCTTCATTCTTTCCTCCCCCACCCCCAGCACTTACAACACGGTGTTTAAAAGCTCTTGGTAGGGACTTACCTGGTGGGTCAGTGGTTGAGGCTCTATGCTTCCAATGCATGGGTGCAGGTTTGATCCCTGGTTGGGGAACTTATATCCTATAATGCCACAACTGAAAGAAAAAAAAAAACCAAATAGTTTAAAAAATCCAATTAAACCAAAAAAAAAAAGTCCATCTGAGCACTTGGCCAACACAAAATAAAGGAGACATGTTTCTAGTTTCTCACATTGTTCTCAAGCAACAAGGGAGACAGACAAAGAATGTGGTAACACATTGTAAGGCTTCCCTGGTGGCTCAGTGGTAAAGAAACCACCTGCCAATGCAGGAGACCAGGGTTCAATCCCTGGATTGGGAAGAACCCCTGGAGAAGGAAATGGTGACCCACTCCAGTATTCTTGCCTGGGAAATCCCATGGACAGAGAAGCCAAAGAGTAAAAATCCTCCCGCAGATTTCTTTTCCTCACTTCCATCCTGTCTGCGCAGCCCAATCCCAAATATGCAAACGTTCTTTCCTCTTCCTCCTCTCTTCCTCCTCTCCTCCCTTCTAAAGCTTGCTCTGAGGATTAGATGACTAATGGCTAAAGATTTTCCCTATGTTGGGAGAAAAAAAGTCTCCTAAGGTTCACTGTGTCATATGAAGCAAATTTCAGACATAAGATCACTCACTAGTTGGGGTTTCCTTCTCTCTCTCTCTCTTTTTTTTATATTGAAACAGATATACAGAGGGTTTTAAAAAAATAAGGTTCATCTTTTTTTTGTTGAGTAATGATGGTATTTCTAGGACTTTACTGAATGCTTACTATGTTCTAGGTGCTTAATATATGATTTCTAAGCCTTGTTTTATCACTCCACTGCTACTCTCAATTCATAGATGAGAAAACTCAGAGCAGTTAAGTGTTAGTTGCTCAGTGGTGTCTGACTCTGTGACCCCATGGACTGTAGCCCGCCAGGCTCCTCTGTCCATGGGATTCTCCAGGCAAGAACACTGGAGTGGGTAGACATTCCCTTCTCCAGGGCATCTTATTGACACAGGGATTGAAACAAGGTCTCCTGCATTGCAGGCAGATTCTTTACTGTCTGAGCCACCAGGGAAGGCCCAGTCTGAGGTAAAACAGCCAGAAGTGGAATTAGAACATAAATCTGTCTAACTCAAAAACTCAAACTCTTTTCACTACCTCTAGGCTTTAATGACAAAGGGAATTCCATACAATCTTTTTATTCCTCCTCAGAATAATTCTACTGTCAAGTTCTCTGTTTTTTGTTTTATTTCTTAAACTTATGAGGTAAGGCACATGTTCAAGCTAGACTACTAGATTTGAGATACAATTGGATTCCTTCTAGGTTATACAATGAGTATCTGCTCTGTTTTTGTTATCAGTTGTAAACTCTACTATGATACTTGATTAAATTTTTTAATAATTAGAAAAAAGTCTCAGTGGTATAATTTTTTAAAGTTAAAACTTTTTCCTCTTAAAAACTGATTAATGCTTATTTATAAAAACACATGTAGTTTCATACATTAATATTCATGGTGCAAAACACAGATGGACTTATAGGCATTAACAAAGGCAAAAGGAAATTGTAAGTGTTCTTACTGCTTGGTATCACATATAGATTTAATAGAAGTTCCCAGAAAAAAATCTCACTTCGATGTTGTACACCTTTAAAATAACATTGTGAATTCAAAAGATTGTAACAGAAACCTAATGGATTGTTAATTTTTTTATTTTGACATTGATTATATCATTCTTATTAATATTAATATCATTAATATTAATTTGCAATGAGACTATTATGCCAGTATGCTTATGTTACAATATAATAATCAATAAGGGAAATTTTAGCATTGAATTGAGATGAGTTATAACAGACAGTGACATTAATTTGTGCTCTTCCTATCATGAATTTGTATCAAATTGTTGAACTGATGCAGGTCATGTCCATATTACAACAGAATTTCATGCCATATTTATGTGGTGCCTGTATATTAGAGGCAGAATTTAAACAGTGGTTCCTTTAACCCATCTGGATGTCAACGCTTTCATCTGTAGGTACAGATTATATTGCATCAAAAGTGTGTCTGACACATTGCTAGCATTTGGTGTGAATTTACTATTCTAATTTATGAGCCCTATTTTAAGAGCAGGAAAACTATTAGTAAGATTGCCTGTAACAACTGTGCTTGAAGCTAAAACTGCCAGTGGTCAGAGATATTAAATCCGTTTAAAAGTGGACCTAATACAGCTTACAATCCATGAGAGAGGTTTGAAGAGAAGGACTTGGACCATATATGAGGGGTGGGATCTTTAATAGGGGAGAGCAGGGAACAACATTCTGATGTCAGCCATCAGTTAAGCTCTTAATTTTCTGAGTTTTCCAAAATGTGAGTCCAGGGCATGCTCAGGAAGAAATTTCAGCATCCCATCCAAATAAGCTTTAAAAACATTGTGTAACCTACTCTCTTCTTGGAGACTCACAGTATTCATTTACATAGCAAAGGCTTAGAGATATGTGAAAAAGAAGCCTGCTTTAACTTAATTCCACCCCACTTTTCTCAAACTTATTTGATAATGGAACGCTTTAAAAATATACCACCTTTAAATAGCCTGTATAATTAGTCCTCCTTGGAACACATCTAGAGAAATGCTGATTCATAGAAAACTCAAAATTCAACTACTTTTCCCTTTTTAAAATTCATGAGTTCAAGACACATTGTACTGACAAGTAGCCTCTCCAGTTTACCTTTCCATCCATATTTAGGTGTAAATAACTTATCAACCATGTGGTAGGTAGTGAATTCATAAAACCCAGGTAAGGAGATCAGATGCCACGTTCATGCCAGATATGTCTCTGTTTGATTTTTTTTTTTTTTGGTGACTTCCTCCCTCCCTGGCTCCCTCTCTCCCTTCCTTTCTTCTTTCTTTCTTTCTTTCTTTCCTTCCTTCCTTCCTTCCTTCTTCTTTCCCTGTCTCTCTCTCTTTCTCTCCCTCCCTCTTTTTTTCTTTTCTTTCTGTTCTTTCAGTTTCATTGAGCTGTAATTGACATATAGCATTGTATAAGTTTAAAGTGTACACCATAATGATTTGACTTACATATATCATGAAATGGTTATCAAAATATGTTTAATGAACACCCGTCATCTCACATAGATATAAAATTAAAGAAATAGAAATACAATTTTTCCTTGTGATGAGAACTCTTAGGATTTATTCTCTTTAACAGCTTTCAAACATAACACTCAGTAGTTTTAATTACATTTATCATGTTGTAAATTATATCCCTAGTACTAGTTTATCTTATAACTGGGAGTTTGTACCTTTCGTTCAATTCCCCCTCTCCTGACTCCCTGCCTCTTGTCACCACAAATTTGATCTCTTTTTCTATGAGTTTGTTTGTTTGATTTTGAAGTGTAATTGACCTACTACACTATATTAGTTCTTGTTATGCAACATAATGATTCACTATTTCTATACATTACGAAATGATCACTATGATAATTCTAGTTACCATCTGGCACCATACAACGTTATTTCATTGTGACTATATTCTTCATGTTGTACATTTCATACCTGTGGCTTATTTATTTTAAAACTGGAAGTTTGTACCTCTTAATCTCCATCACCTATTTCTTCCCTTCCCGACTCCCTTCTCTGTTGCATGCGTGCTGCTCAGTCGCTTGGTAGTGTCTGACTCTTTGTGACCCCATGGAGCGCAGCCCACCAGGCTCCTCTATCCTTGGAGTTTTCCAGGCAAGAATACTAGGGTGGGTTGCCATTTCCTACTCCAGGGAATCTTCCTGACCCAGGGATTGGACTCACATCTCCTGCATTGGTAGGTGTATTCTTTACCACTGAACCACTGGGGAAGTTCCTCTTCTCTGATAGCCACCTGTTTGATGTTTTTTTTTTTTCTATTTCTGTAACTCTGTTTTGTTGTTTATTCACTTGTTTTTTTAGACTCCACATATAAATGAAATCATACAGTATTTGTCTTTCTCAGTCTGACATATTTCATTTAACATCATACCCTCTAGGGCTAGCCATGTTGTTGCAAATTGCAAGATTTCATTATTTTTTGAGACTGAATAATATTCCATTGTACAGATATACCACATATGTATATCCATATATATCCCAGCAGTGCACTCTTCTTTGGCCACCAGAGCTATATGCTCTAGGGATGCTCCCTATGTAGGCTGTGTGGGTCTTTCTATTGTGGTGGGCTGAGTACTGTGTGTGGTCTGGTAAGCATGACTGGGCCCTGGTCTTGTTGGTTTCCAGGCCCTGTCTTGTGCAGGGGCTGTTGGCCACTTGTGGGTAGGACCAGGTCACTAGGCTGATGGCTTCAGAGATGTGGGGGCCCTAAGGATAATGCTGGCCCACTGGTGGGTAGAGCCAGGTTTCATGGTAGGTTGTTTCAGGCCTGGGATTCCTGGATCTCATGTCAGCTTACATGGGGGTGGAGTTCCTGATATGATTGGCTGTTGTATGGTCCAAGGTGTCCACCCACTGGTGATTGCGGCCAGATCCTGAGGCAGCTGACTAGGGGGTCAGGGTGTTTCAGAGCTGGTGCCAGCCTTCTGGTGGGTGGGCTGGGGTCCTAACATGGCAGGCGACAAGGCCCAGGGATTCTGGGGCTGGTGCCTGCCCCTGGTGGCTGAGGCTGCTCTTGGAGCTCATGCTACCCCACTGGGGGCTGAGCTGGATCTTTGGGTTTCTGGATGCGGTGCTTTGGGGTTCCCATGGCTAATGCTGGTGCACTGTTGCACAGAGCCTGATGTTGAGCCCTCTGGTGAACAGAGCCGTATCCTGGAGTGGCTGTGGGCTCAGGGAGTCTAAGTCAGTTAGCCTGCTGGTATGCTTTGCCATGTTCCTGACTGCCTAGTTGCTTGGCCTGAGGCACACAAGTCCTGGTGTCGACAAACTGGTGGATGGAACTGGATTCAGTGCTAATAAACTGGAGAGGGAATTTCAGAATTGTGCTTGTCAGCACCAATGTCCTCTTGGTAAAAACAAGCTCCCCAAAATGGCTACCACCAGTGTCCATGTCCCCAGAGTGAGTTCCAGTGGCCTCCTGCCTCTCTGAGAAGCTCTCTAAGATTAGAAGATGGTTCTGACCCTGGATTCTTTTAAATTACTGCTCCTGCTCTGAGTCCTAGAGTATGTGAGATTTTGTGTGGACCCCTTCAGAGTGGAGTCTCTATTTCCCACATCTCTCTGGTTCTCCCAAAAGTAAGCCCTCCTGGCCAAACAAAGCCAAGCATTCTAGGTGCTCATCTTCCTTATGCAGGGTCTCTGGGCTGGGGAGCCCGATGTGGAGATCAGATTCCTCACTTCTTGTGAGCAATCATCATCCTGTTTGTTGGTTGCCCACCCAGTGACATGGGTCTTGGCTATATCTCCTCTCTGCCCTCATACTTATCTCATTGTGGTTCCTTCTTTATATCTTTAGTTGTAGGAGATCTTTTCTGCTAATCTTCTTGTCTTTCTCATCAATAGTTTCTCTATAAAGTGTTGTAATTTTGGTGTATCTATGGGAGGAGGTGATCTCAGGGTCTTTCTACTCTGCCATCTTGGCCATTCCTCACTATTTGATTTTTCAGAAAAGCATTTTAAGACCCTAAAACCATGTTTGTAGTCTCATTTCAGTTTCTTGAGGACAACAAAGATGAATCTGGGAAACTACCATAGGGAAAAAACACATGTTACACCTGGGTAAATTTGCATCCAATAATCTAGGCTTTGGCATTACTAAGTCTTGTTCAATAATTATTTAGCACTTTGTGCCAACAGTGCTAGATATACTCTAGAAACACTTAACTGTCATGTACTTTATGACAGTTATTCATATCTTAAATAACTGTATTTATATCTTAAAGCTCTTCTTTTTCCATATTTTATTAGTTATCTATTGCTGCATAACAAATCACTCCCAAATTTAACAGCTTAAATAACAACCGTTTATTATCCTTACACCTTGAGGGGCCAGACTGCAGCCAAGGGGCTGAAGTTGTCTTGAGGTATGACAAGGGGAGAATGTGCTTTCAGGCTTACGCATGTGGTTGTTGGAAGGATTTAGCTCTTTGTGAGCTGTTGGACTGATTGCTGTGTAGCAATCAGCTCTGTTACTATTGGTTGTTAGCTGAAGGTCTCCCTCTACCCCTTGCCACATACACCTTGGCAAAGGGCAATTCACAGTATGGTAGCTGGCCTTCATCAGATGAACAAGTGAAAGAACAGGAGAGGATAAGCAAGATAGAAGCCAGAGTCTTTCTGCAACTTCATCTCAGAAGTGACAGCCTATCACTTTCGTGACATTTTATTTGTAGGAAGCAAGTCACTAGGTCCTCTCCACACTCAGGGGAGGGAATTATACCAGAGCATGAATACCAGGAAGTAGGGATCATTAGCAGCCATTTTAGAAGCTGTCTATCACACACATTAAGAATTTGTGGCATGGGAGTGTTATTCCATTAAATGGGTCTGGTACTTTAGAATATGTTGCTATTAGTCTGGTTCAGAGTTTATAAGTTCATGCATTAAACTTTAATAAAATATTGAATGATAAAATAGAGAAATTTGTACTTACCTCAATTCCTTTCCAAATAAATATAGGACACTGTATTTATTTGGAAAGAATGTCTTGGTAATCTCTGGTTAGGTGGAAAAAGAGGTCTAGAAAGCAAGGGTCAGTACTCTGTGTCCAGAATGATGCCACAGAGTGGAGTTCGCAGTCCACAGCTATGGAACTCACAGGGTTCTGAGCAGAGTCAATTAGATCTAGATATCTGAATGGCAGATGCTAATACTGACATCTGAATTACACTTGTTTGTGATGTAGAGAGTTAAAAATAGCCTTGGACTTTAGGTTTTTATTTAGACCTGATGATCAAAGTACAAACTTACATGACTTATCTACTGATGAGAAACAAATTGCCTCCAAACATAGCAGTTTAAAACAACAAACATTTTTAGTCCACAGTATCTATGGGTCTGAATTTGAAAGTAGCTTAGCTAGATGGTTCTGGCTCAATGTCTCATGAGGTTTGACTCAAGATGTCAGCAGGAGCTGCAGTCATCTGAAGGTGTCACTGGGACTAGAGGATCTTCTTCTAAAATGGCTTGCTCACACAACTGCTGGCTGGAGTATTCCTTGCCAGATAGATCTCTCCATAGATCTGCTTGAGTATCCTCATGACACATCATCTGGCTTCCCCCAGAATGATCGACTCGAGACAAATAAATAATAAGGAAGCCACGACATCCTTTATGATCTAGTTAAGGAAGATATACACTTTTGCCATATGCTCTGCACTAGATGTGAGTCATTAAGTCCAGTCCACACTCAAGGGGATGGGAATTAAGCTTCGCTTTTTAAAGAAAGGAGCATCAAAGAATTTGTGGGAAGCATTTTGAAACCACTGCAGTACTCTAGATGTTTTTCTTAGCAAAACAAACCTTCAAAAGCACAGCAAAACCAAATGAACTTCCTAAATATAAAGAGCCCTTGTTATTCATTAGAAGAATGCATTTAAGAACAAATTTACCTATATGCCTCCTTTCATTGACAAATAAATTAATTCACAAATGTTCAAAATGAATATATGCCTGAGAGTCTGAATTTCAGCATATTTTTGTATCTGAAGGTCACTTATCAAAAGATCAAACATTAGCTTACTAACTCTAAAACTTTGAGGAATGCACACATAAAACTTCTAATTCAGCAGTGTTTATAATAAATAGCTTTTAAGAATTAAATGAATCAAAGTGGTTTACAATATGCTATTTTAGAGATCTAGTTGATAAAACTTTTTCTTCAATTCCAAAGCAACACTCTTTTGCTTCAAAGCGTGTTAGAATTGCTACAAATAAACAGATTGTACCCAAAAAGCAAACACAAATCCCAAGCAGAATTTACACTTATCTATTATTTTTCAGGAGTTCCTAGACTTGAGGTTGGTCTTTTTGCCCTTCCTCTCAATTCCTGAAATGGAGCACAAGGGCAGAATGAATAAGAAATGCTAGGAAATACTAAATAACTTTGGCAGTAAAACACTTCCTTTCTTTTAGGGTCAGCCTCTATTAGGATTGCTTCTGATTTCCTAGGTTGTCTTGAATTTGGGAAACCTTCCCAGATTGGAGAGCTCATATCTTACACAGAAAGCTTTTTTTCTTCATCCAAGCACTTTTGAAGTCATCTCTTACCACTAGAAAGATTTGGAAATGTGGAGAGATGTTTTTAGTTATCACCATTGACTAGGAGCTGTTCTTGGCTTTTAGCAGTGTGTGTGTGCATGCTCTCTCAGTCCTATCCCACTCTTTGCAGCCCTGTGGACTGTAGTCTGCCAGGCTCCTCTGTCCATGGAATTTTTCAGGCAGCCTTTAGTGATAATGTGCTCCTTACCACTAAAGGATAACCTTACAGCACAAATAATACTCTGCCCTCAAACGTCAGTAGTGCCTCCAGTTCAAAAACATTTCCTTGTCCTCTCTTCAGCCTTGCCTCTTGTTTAGATTGTAAACTCTGGGACGGAAGGGATGTGGTGTATGCTGTTCATTGCCCTAACCTAAAGGTGCCCTAAACTAGCACCTTACATGTAGTAAGTATGCAGTAAATATTTGTTAAGTGAAGTGTCACCCATGAATGATTGGTGAACAATAAGATAGATATAACAAAAACCTACTAACCAAACTTCAATTTCCTTAGGCCTTGAATGATCTGGTGTTGGGATCCTAGATAAAGCTGCTTGTGAATAAAGTTTCTATTAGAGCTTTGAGTCTGTCATTTTAGGAGATGGTTATCCTATGTGCCATTGTTTACTGTGATTCTGGGATGGGAATATACTCCTAGAGGGCTGTAAGAAATCACAGATTTAATTTTATTTTGTGAATCTGTATTTAGGGAAAGTCAAAATATGATGTATACTTTTCAGTAACAGTTTAACACCAAATTTATAAAGACATTAACTTGAAAATATCATCCCCTAGATTTTCTGGAAACGTTTAGAAATCTTATAACTAAGCTGTTTTGTGACCGAGTCTGTTTTCAGTCTGTAAAGTGTGATATTCAGGATTAATAGGGGTAAAACAGGTTGTGAGGCTTTGGGTGGGTATAACACTTCTCTTGAGAAACCTGTATGCAGGTCAGAAAGCAACAGTTAGAACTGGACATGGAACAACAGACTGGTTCCAAATAGGAAAAGGAGTCTGTCAAGGCTGTATATGGTCACCCTGCTTATTTCACTTATATGCAGAGTACATCATGAGAAACACTGGGCTGGAAGAAACACAAGCTGGAATCAAGATTGCCGGGAGAAATATCAATAACCTCAGATATGCAGATGACACCACCCTTATGGAAGAAAGTGAAGAACTAAAGAGCCTCTTGATGAAAGTGAAAGAGGAGAGTGAAAAAGTTGGCTTAAAGCTCAACATTCAGAAAACTAAGATCATGGCATCTGGTCCCATCACTTCATGGCAAATAGATGGGGAAACAGTGGAAACAGTGTCAGATTTTATTTTGGGGGGCTCCAAAATCACTGCTGATGGTGATTGCAGCCATGAAATTAAGACACTACTCCTTGGAAGGAAGGTTATGACCAACATAGATAGCACATTGAAAAGCTGAGACATTACTCTGCCAACAAAGGTCCGTCTAGTCAAGGCTATGGTTTTTCCAGTAGTCATGTATGGATGTGAGAGTTGGACGGTGAAGAAAGCTGAGTGCCAAAGAATTGATGCTTTTGAACTGTGGTGTTGGAGAAGACTCTTGAGAGTCCCTTGGATTGCAAGGAGATCCAACCAGTCCATCCTAAAGGAGATCAGTCCTGGGTGTTCACTGGAAGGACTGATGTTGAAGCTGAAACTCCAATACTTTGGCCACCTCATGCGAAGAGTTGACTCATTGGAAAAGACTCTAATGCTGGGAAGGATTGGGGGCAGGCGGAGAAGGGGACGACAGAGGATGAGATGGCTGAATGTCATCACCAACTCGATGGACATGGGTTTGGGTAAACTCCAGGAGTTGGTGATGGACAGGGAGGCCTGGCATGCTGCGATTCATGGGGTTGCAAAGAGTTTGACACGACTGAGCAACTGAACTGAACTGAACTGAACACTTCCTCCCAATAAGACTTTCCAGAAGGCAAATTGACTGTAAATGTTGGGCTATGGTTCCTAAAAGTAAATAAAAATTTATCAATTATCATAAATATTGTTTACATGTAATTTGTATTGTGTAGAAATTACAGGAAAGGATTTTCATTTCAATATTTCAAAGAAAAAATTTCCTACTTACTACATTTGTCCTTTCTCTTCTTTTTTCTCAAAGTTAACTTTCATATTATATAAGAACTGCTTGCTTGATTAGCATTTGAAAATCTCTTCTCTGGGAATGTCTTTGTTTTGCATTTCTAGTTATTTATACCACCAAAGAACAACTTTTTAAAAAAGAAGTATTAAATTTATCATAAAAGAAATATTTGCAAATTACTTTTCTGGTGGCATTTACTGTTTGTTTCACCTTCTTGCCTCCTGCTGCATTTATAGTATATTCACACATTGAGCTTTTAACATTCCTTCATGATTCTACAACAGAACTTCTTTCCCCTCAGACAGCTAATTAGTGTTTTTTTTTTTATCACAATAGCATATATATTATTTTGTGGCTAAAAACTGCATCTTTTTTTTTTTTTTTTTTTTTACTGAAATGGATGTTTTAACTGGAGGGGCGGGGGAGTTGACTGACTCTGTGGACCTGTCTTCAAAGCTGGATTCAGAGCAGCTATTAACATAATGGTCCCTGCTCAATTCTAGCTTCTGGTTTCTTTCTAAATGCAATAACAAGACCTTTGGAAAATAATGATAGCCAAATAAAGAAAACCAGTCCACTGCAGAAAGTGGTGACACTTTCTTGGGAGTAACTGCCATTATTTATAGGCTGGTGTTTGTCTGATTAAGTTGCTTTTGCCAGTGCACACAGCAGTGAATCTCATCACAATCTGTTCTCCTAGGCATTTCTTCTCCCTCTTGATATTGTTTCCTTTTAGTACATATTGGGATGTTCTGGAATGAGCTCAACCAACAGTGCTTTATTTCTGAGCTGAGGATAGTTGAGGAGTGTTAATGCATGTGTGTGTGTGGTTGGGTTGTTCTGCCCTTTCCTTCCCTATGAAACCATTTTTTTTTTTAAATAAACCGTACATGGGGAGAGGATTTGGAGGAGGAAGATGTATTCATACTACCTTTTCTGTTTAAACTAGAAAAAAATTTTCAAGGCAGAAATTCTGGTGGGATAACAAAGGATTATCCCAAGAAATGCCCAAGGGAGAGCTTTGAGTTGGAAGGTATTCTGGCTGAGATGGCCATTGGCATATCTGTACAAGTACGTACAGATTGAAGTATAGTTGATTTGGGGCATCCTTGATGGCTTAGATGGTAAGGAATCTGCCTGCAAGCAGGAGACCTGGGTTCAATTCCTTGGTCAGGAGGATCCTCTAGAGAAGGGAATGGCTACCCACTCCAGTACTCTTGCCTAGAGAATTCCATGGACAGAGGAGCCTGGTAGGCTATAGCCCATGGTGTTGCACAGAGTCAGACAAGATTGAGCGACTAACACACACACACACACACACACACACACAGTTGATTTACAATATTGTGTTAGTTTTTGGTGTACAGGAAAATCATTCAGTTATATATATATTTTCATATTCTTTTCCATTATGGTTTATTACAGATATTAAATATAGTTTTCTGTGCTATACAGTAGGACCTTGTTATTTATCTATTTTATATATAGTAGATTGTATCTACTAATCCCAAATTTCTAATTTATCCCCCCTACCCTTTTTTGGTAATAATAAGCTTGTTTTCTATGTCTGTCTGTTTCTGCTTTGTAAATAAGTTCATTTGTATCATATTTTAGTTTCCACATGTAAGTGATATCTTATGGTATTAGTCTTTCTCTTTCTGTTTTATCTCACTTAGCGTGACAATCTCTAGACCTATCCATGTTGCTGCAATGGCATTATTTCATTCTTTATGGTAAATGCTATTCCATTGTGTAAATATATCATATCTTTCTTTATACATTCATCTGTTGATGGACATTTAGGTTGCTTTCATGTTCTGGCTATTGTAAATAGTGCTGCTATGAATACTGGGGTGCATATATGTTCAAGTTACAGTTTTCTCTGGATATATGCCCAGAAGTGTGTTGCTGGAACATATGACAACTCTATTTTTAAGTTGAGGAGCCTCCATCCTGTTCTCCATAGTACCTGTACCAAATTACATTCCCACCAAGAGTGTAAGAGGGTTCCCTTTTCTCCGCACCCTCTCCAGCATTTATTTGTAGACATTTTAATGATGGTCATCCTGACAGATGTGAAGACTGGAAAGTGAAGATGCTCAGTCATGTCCGACTCTGCGACCCTGTGGACTGTAGCCTACCAGGCTCCTCTGTCCAAGGGATTTTCCAAGCAAGAGTACTGGAGTGGGTTGCCATTTCCTTCTCCAAGAGATCTTCCCGACCCAGGGATTGAACCCAGGTCTCCTGCATTGTAGGCAGACGCTTTACAGTCTGAGCCATTAGGGAAGACAGGTGTGAGGTAATACCTCATTATAGTTTTATTTACATTAATAATTAGCAATGTCAAACATCTTTTCACATACCTACTAGCCATGCTGTGTGTCGTCTTTGGATAAATGTCTGTTTAGGTCTTTCCCCTGTTTTTTGATTGGGTTGTTTGTTTTTCATTATTGAATTTTAACAGCCTTGTTTATATTTTGGAAATTAAGCCCTTGTTAGTCACATTGTTTGCAAATATTTTCTCCCAGTCTGTATGTTGTCTTTTCATTTTATTTATGGTTCCCTTTGCTATGCAAAAGCTTATACATTTGATTAGGTCCCAATTACTTATTTTTGCTTTTACTTCTATTACCTTGAGAGACTGAACTAAGAAAACATAGCTATGATTTATGACAGAGAATCTTTTGCCTATGTTTTCTTCTAGGAGTTTTATGATGTCATGTCTTATATTTAAGCCATTTTGAGTTTATTTTTGTGTCGGGTGTGAGGGTGCATTCTAACTTCATTGATTTGCATGTGGCTGGTCAGCTTTTCCAACACCACTTGCTGAAGAGATGGTCTTTTCTCCACTGTATATTTTTGCCTCCTTTTTTGAAGATTAATTCCCTGTAGATGTGTGGGTTTGTTTCTTGGCTCTCTATTCTGTCCCATTGATCCACATGTCTGTTTTTGTGCCAAAACAAAGCTGTTTTGATTACTGTTGCTTTGCAGTATTGTCTGAAATCTGGAAGGGTTATGCCTCCAGCATTGTTCTTTTTCCTCAGGATTGCTTTTGCAATTCTGGGTCTTTTATGGTTCTATATAAATGGTATGAAATTTGCTCTACTTCTATGAAAAGTGTCATGGGTAATTTGATAGAGATCACGTTAAATCTGTAGATTGCTTTGGATAGTATGACCACTTTAAACATATTAATTCTTGCAATCCAAGAGCATGGGATATCATTCCATTTCTTTAAATTATTTTCAATTTACTTTATCAATGTTCTCAGTGTTTAAGTCTTTCAGCTCCTTGGTCAGGTTTATTCCTAAGTATTTTTTTAAGGAGATTTTAAAGGGAATTGTTTCTTTACTTTCCCTTTATGATATTTCATTAATAGTATAAAGAAGTACAATAGATTTCTTGTATCCTGCTACCTTTGTGCAGTTCTTGGTAGAGGCATTTTCTGATTTTACAGGGAAAAAATAGCACTAAGCAAAATTAAACATCTAGATTCCTGTCCCTTCATATCACTGAGGATTAGAAAATGGGGAGTATGGGAGTTGTTCTAATTTTTTTCTCAGCTAGAGTTATTTCTGGAGAAGGAAATGGCAGCCCACTCCAGTATTCTTGCCTGGAGAATCCTGTGGATGGAGGAGCCTGGTGGGCTGCTGTCCATAGGGTTTCAGACAGTCGGACACGACTGAGGTGACTTAGCATGTATGCATTCATTGGAGAAGGAAATGGCAACCCACTCCAGTATTCTTGCCTGGGGAATCCCAGGGACGGAGGAGCCTGGTGGGCTGCCGTCTATGGGGTCGCACAGAGTTGGACACGACTGAAGCAACTTAGTAGCAGCAGCAGCAGCAGCAGAGTTATTTCAGAAACAAAAATTAGAGTAAACTCCTCTCTTCCTCACTCTCTAACTGAGGGGCTTTGGGTACAAAGTTCCAGTTATGCAAGATGAATAAGTTCTGGAGATCTACTGTATGGCACAGTGTCCATAGTTAACAATACTGTATTGTACATATAAATATTTTCTAATAGGGAAGATTTTATATGAATTGTTCTTATCTATATATATATTGGAGAAGGAAACGGCAACCCACTCCAGTATTCTTGCCTGGAGAATCCTATGGGCAGTGGCAGGCTATAGTCTATCAGGTCACAGAAAAGTCAGACACGTCTGAACAACTAAACAAAACAACAGTCCATACGTAGAAAACATAACAAATAAGATGTTGGGAGGAAACTTTTGGAGGTGGTGGATAGGTTTCTGGCATAGACTGTAGTGATATTTTTCATGGTATTTCTAAACTCACCAACTTGTATATATTAAATTTGTACAGCCTTTTGTGTGCCAGGAAGATATCCTGGTGGAGGACATGGCAACCCACTCCAGTATTCTTGCCAGGAAAATCCCATGGACAGAGGGGCCTGGCAGGCTACAGTCCATAGGTTTGCCAAGAGTCAGACACAACTGAAGTGACTTACCAGGCAGGCAGGCTGTGCCTCAATAAGATGGTTTTAAAAAGTGGGTGTGAGTCAGAATGGCTGCTATCCAAAAGTCTACAAGCAATAAATGCTGGAGAGGGTGTGGAGAAAAGGGAACCCTCTTACACTGTTGGTGGGAATGCAAACTAGTACAGCCACTATGGAGAACAGTGTGGAGATTCCTTAAAAAACTGGGAATAGAACTGCCATATGACCCAGCAATCCCACTGTTAGGCATACACACCGAGGAAACCAGAATTGAAAGAGACGTGTGTACCCCAATGTTCATCGCAGCACTGTTTACAATAGCCAGGACATGGAAGCAACCTAGATGTCCATTGGCAGACGAATGGATAAGGAAGCTGTGGTACATATACACAATGGAATATTACTCAGCCATTTAAAAAAATACATTTGAATCGGTTCTATTGAGATGGATGAAACTGGAGCCCATTATACAGAGTGAAGTGAGCCAGAAAGAAAAGCACCAATACAGTATACTAATGCATGTATATGGAATTTGAAAGATGGTAATGGTAACCCTATATGAGAGACAGAATAAGAGACACAGATGCATAGAACAGTCCTGTGGACTCTGAGGGAGAAGGTGAGGGTGGGACGTTCTGGGACAATAACATTGAAACATGTATATTGTCATATGTGAAGCGGAACACCATTCCATGTTCTATGCGTGGGACGGATGCTCAGGGATGGAGCGTTGGGATGACCCAGAGGGATGGGATGGGGAGGGAGGTGGGAGGAGGGTTCAGGAGGGGGAGCACATGTGAACCCATGGCTGATTCATGTCAATGTATGGCAAAAACTACTACAATATTGTAAAGTAATTAGCCCCCAACTAAAATAAATAAATTTAAAAAAAAAGTGGGTGTGGAATTTGAAGTTGAATCTTCTCTGAGTTTGCTATCAAAGAAAGGGTTGAAGGGTTGCCTGTGGCAAGTCTGCAGGTGCAGGGCCTGGGAGTGGTATGGATCAGCTCCCCTCACATTTCACTAGGTAAATTTCAGACAAATGACTACAAAGTAGGCTGGAAAACATGGCTGAACTGTGTACCCAGGAAGAAATGGAAAGAGAGATGATTTTTGTTAAGAGTCCAGCTAGCTATCTTTATCACGATCATTAAAAAAAAGATATTTTAACTCTTTGGAGACCATAGCTTCTTAAAACATTTCCAATGTTAACTTGCTTCAGTGAAGACTTCAGGATGAAATTTCATTTGCTTTATTGAATGATAGAATGCCCTATGGTTGCAGAAAAAAAAATGCTGTTACAAAAGCATCCTCACTACCAGCAGCAATTTATCTGTGAGAATCGCTGTCATCACCTTCAAAAGTAGTTGCAAAGAAAATACCAAAAAAATCCTTAAGTTCTAAAACTGATATGTCTTCAAGTCATCTCTAAAAATCCTGATCACATTCATCCAAAAACCTCCTTGTTCTTAGTAACTAAACTTGCAGCATTGGACAGAAATGTGAACTTACACATTTATGTCAATAAAACATTTCTCTCATCTCTTCTAGGTATATTCAGGTTGTGTGCAAGATTTATCTCTTTAAAAAGGGGTTGCTTTGCTTAACAAAGTAAAAATAGTGCTATCTAGAGTCTCTTCCAGCTCTGACATTTATGCTTTCTATTTTTACATGCCATTGAAGAGAAGACTAACTCTTGATTGCATATAAATGGTTCAATGCAAATTACTAAAGTTGTTTTCCTTAATAGGAAAGTTAAGTTGCACTAGGGAAACTCTTATACAATGTGCTTCCCCAGCTTCTCTTAAATCAACTATTTCTAGAAAATCCTAGTGGCTTGAAATCTCTGGAGGTACCTATCAGCTAACACTCCATTCCAATAGTTTCCACAGTTTATCTGAGTTTTGTAATTCAGACATGCTTTTGCTTGTTCAGAACCACCCTCACTTCTCTAGCATCGATTGTAGTGTCAGGTCAGGGGTCTGTTTAATTAAAGAGCCACAGGCCTGCCAAAACTAGCATTGAATGTGTCTGCCCTTAGATTTCTACTTGATTAGGTCTGGACATCTGCTTTGGGACTTCCTGGCTCTCCCACCACCCTTTTAATGGACTAGCCCCTGCCTACCTCATTCAGGGGCTGCCTTGGGTCTGAAATCTACAGCCAGGCAACTCAGACATAAATTAGATGTTGCCAAGGCTGGAGGTGCTATGGCTTTTGCTTTCAGGCTTGCATTTTGAGGCATAGGTCATAACTCCTGTTCCCATGACTGCTGGCAGCAGCCACAGGGTTGCTAAGGGAGCAGCCACAGATCAGACTGTGATGGGAGAAATGAACTCAGGTGACCCCGCCTGGCTCACACAGATAAAGCCATTTGGAGCTGTGCCTTCACTGGGGAGTCCTTGCAGGGGACCAGGCTCCTAGATTGTTCGTTGCCCTTTACTGAATTGGCACAGGCGTCCTGGATGCACAGTGGGGAGTTTTGAAGACCAGTGTTAGCTTACAGAACTGAGCTCTGAGGAAGTGGAGACCCCACAACTTATTCCCGACTTCATCTGCCTGCTGTTAGCCAGTGACAATGATTTGCTCGGTTTGACATCTGCACTGAAACTGGCCCCATCTGTAAGATCTTCTGGGTTTGGATTGTACTTGGTCTGGTCCACTTGCAAAATGACCATTTGGGGTTTGAAAGCAGATGTGTTTAGATCAGAGGCAGGAGAAGACAAAATGGTTTCAGAATGCTGAAAAAGGACCTTGGCAACTCTGAAATGGTGCTTTTATTCAGGGCTGACTGTGTATGTTAAAGCAGATGCCGGAAGGTCTCTTAAATGTTCTCTTAAAAATTGCTATTATTATAACAAAATTTTTAAAAATAAATCAAATGCAAAAAATTTACTATTACTTCTATGACTATTAGTCCTTAAAGAGCATAAGATGTGTGGATCTGGCACAGGAACACTCAGACATCTATTTTCTTTAACCACCAAGTGTGTCTTTTATATTTCCCTGTATCACTCCTCATGTTAGCCTTTCTGTAATTTTTTTATTTTCCCTCTTATTTATTTTCAATCTTTTTTGACCCACACCCCTGTTTAATTTTTTTTTTATCCAAACCATTGCAAAGAATGACAAACTTGAAATGCTACAGGTGCAAAAAAAAAAAATGTAAAGCTATGAAATACACGTTTTACACGCTCTTTGGAGACAACATAGAAAATTCAAATTTTAGAAAAAAGAATTAAATCATTCTGTTTCTCTAGATCCATCCTACTCCATGCTACTGAGTGCCTAGGAGCCTGACTGCATTGCCTTCTGACGCCCCCCCCCCTTGGGTTTTGCCAGTGTGAATGAGGCTGGGTTATTTATTTCCTCCCTGCGGGGTTGCTGCCAGCTGGCTGTGCACCTTGATTGAAGGGCACAGCTCCTACCAAGCAGGCTTCTTAATAGAATTCTCTCTATACGTTCGGGAAACCACTTCCTCCTCCAGCCCCTACCATGTAGGCTGGGAATGGGGTCTGCTCTGGAAGCCTGTACCATTCTGCCCCGTATCTTGCTAATAGTCCCTTAATACATGCTCCACTCTCCTTAAATTATTTAGTTTAAGAGTTTCATCTCTTTTCTGCTGAAACCCTGGGTAGTACAATTATAATTATTAACCAGAGATAAGCACTGATAAACATTTTGGTATATTTCTTTAGCTGCCTTTATTTATGACCCCATGTATGGGCAACAGCTTTAGTATAATTCTGGGTATGCCTCTTTGTATCTCTGTTCCCTCTGGGATTATTTATGAGAGGGATCCCCCATTAGTAAAATATCCCATACCCTAAGTCATGATTTTCACTGGCTACGTTTTGTTCCACTGTATGGGGGTAACTGGAATTTGTTTTAGAATTCAACAGCAGTTTTATGATCTTTATTTATGATTTTGATTTCCTCAAGCTTAGTAACTCCCTGTTTCTTACGTGTGTTCATTTTACAGCTGGGTCAGTGGGTCGTCACTCATTCAGGGACACCCCTTTCAGGCACAACTTTAAGCCAAGTTTCCTCACAGACAATTAAACCTAATTATGTCCAGTCTTCACTCTCCTCAGTGGTTAAGGGACTTCTCCAAGGTCTCATTCTAGTAAACTGCAGAGCTAAACAAATTGAACCCATGACTGCTGTCTCTAAGTCCAGAGCTTACCTACTCCAATATGTTATGTTTACCAATTTGTAAAATAGAAGCTCTTCCTCCAATTATGGAAACCACAGTTCCAAGTTATGGAAGAAAGTCAATTAAAAATACGTGTGGTTCCAAAGAAATGGACTATCAAGCCATGAAAAGACATGGAGGAAACTTACATGCATATTACCAAGTGAAAGAAACCAATCTGAAAAGGCTACATATTGTATGATTCCAACAGGATGACATTTTGGAGAAAAGCAACACCGTGGAGACAGTAAAAGGATCAGTGGTTGCCAGCGATTGAGAGAGATGAGTGGCTGAAGCACGGAGGAATTTAGGACAGTGACACTATTCGGTATGATACTACAATAGTGCATACATGTTATACATTTGTCCAAACCTGAAACCTGTTGAATGTACACCACTGTACATGGTAAACTGTATGTAGTCTATGGACCTGGGTGATGAGGATGTGTTAGTTCAGGTACATCAGTGGCAACATATGTTATCACTCTATTGTGTGGTACTTGTGGGGAAATTGCATATGTGTAGGGGGAAGGAACATATGGGAACTCTCTCTCTCTCCTTTAAAAACCTAAAAATACTCTACAAAGTAACATCTGTTTTTAAAAATGTGTAGTTCTTTTAAAATAGGCAAAGTATTAAGTTTTAATGCCAACAGATTTGCCATGTCTGATTCTAGTTTTCCCTTAAGACAAATAAACAACTTTCCTCTTTCATCACTAATGCTGGTAATAAATTGACAGCTCATCTCTGGGGCTTTCCCACTGGCAACCAGTTTTCCTATTGTTATTTTCAAACAGCTTTAGCATTGGTCTCCTATATTCAGGTAATGAGGACACATAGTTGATTATAAAATATACCTGGCTCTAAGGGTGTTTTCCTGCTGGTGAGGTTCATACTCGAGTCTTGTAGTGAAGATATGAGAGATCATTTTCTATAAAGCCTTGGAGATTTAGTGAAATAAACTGGAAGCTTAACTTAAGACTTTCAAAATCCTAAAATCTATTCAAGCATCCATCAGATATGACAGAATGGTTATATTACCTCCAGAATTGGATGCAGAACTGTATGTATGTTGCATCAAGTTAATCTGGCTCTCAATTCTGATGTCCACTAAGTATGTCTTTCTCCAGTATATCAACAAGCATGGAAACTTAAAAGTCAGAGCTTTGAAATGCATTAATTTCTTTTTGTTGAAACAATTAAGGAAATATTCTTCATGGGCTTCCCTCATAGCTCAGTCAGTAAAGAATCTGCCTGTAATGCAAGAGACACAGGTTGGATTTCTGGGTCAGGAAGATCCTCTGGAATAGGAAATGGCAACCTACTCCAGTATTCTCACCTGCAGAATCCCACGGACAGAGGAGCCTGGCGGGCTACAGTGCACGGGGCTGCAAGAGTCAGACACGACTTAACAGCTAAACCAGAAGAACATACGTGGATAGGTTGCCCTGTGGGTTGCTCAAAAATGAACAACTGAGACCATAACATAAACAAGTCTTTATGTTCACATTTTCTGAGACTGGGTGAGTTAAGAAATGCATAAAGAATCAGTGACTAATTTGTAATGGGTGAGTTCTATTGTGTATATTGACTGTTTGTACTTCTAGTGTCCCCTTCCTGTTGATGCGTGGTTATGACAATGATGTTTTGGAAATTTGGTCACCTCCTGGTTTGTAAAATCAGGTCTTCCTGGGCACAGAGTTTTGTTTTTCCCTTTGTCTTCTGACATAGATTCATAGGTTGTTCTTGTTACTTCCACAAAAGGGGGAGGAGAGAGATGTAGATGTGATAAAACCGGATTATCTGAAAATCATTTCTGTTTGGATTTAGAATTCGTTGTTTATTTTTAGATAGAAGATACACTGTCCTACGCCATTTTCCTTGGGCCAATTTAAAAGTTATATTACTTGAGCATAGAGTGGGAAAAGGCAGCAGAGGCATATCTGAAGGAGGAGGGTGACAGGAGAGGAGAATGAGATTTAAATTTTATGGATATCACTATCTTGTTCATATATACTCAGATAACTTAGTTCTGTGATATTTGCTCACAGTGCTGTCTTTTTACAAGTTGTATAATAGATAAGAAATAAAATAAACAAGTTTCCGTTTCTGCTGTCAGTTTGCTGTGTGCTCACTGTAGACTGGGAAGTGAAGTCCCTCAGTTGTGTCTGACTCTTTGTGACCCTGTGGACTGTAGCCTACCAGGCTCCTCTGTCCAAGGGATTTTCCAAGCAAGAGTACTGAAGTGAGTTGCCATTTCCTTCTCCAGGGGATCTTCCCAACCCAGGGATTGAACCCAGGTCTCCCACATTGTAGACAAACGCTTTATAGTCTGAGCCATTAAGGAAGACTGAGAATAACCAACTATCCTGTTTCCCTAGGACTGAGAGGTTTCCAGGATGTGAGGTTTTATGTTTTAACACCAGGAAGAGTTGTTCACCTTAGCTCAAGGGAGTGGCTGTGGAGAAGGCATGGATTCTCCTTGTGGCCTAGGCGAGTTATAGAACCTTGGAGACAATGAGCAAAACTAGTGGGTTAAAGAAAGAATCAGAGCAGAGTTAAGGAGAGAGGCTGAAATTGATGGCCAGGTCAATGTTTGAGGGAGTGAGGGGTGTCCTGGTGTAGAGTCAAATGAAATTAGAACAAGCTACCCCCATTCTAGATGGATAGTGAGGATTGTTCTCCACCTCTCCCCCCCCCCCAAACAACCCCCGCCCTAGGAATTCTGGAAGAGTTGGCTTCTATCATGGTCTTCTCATTTGATTCCTTCTACTGCAGGGATGGGCCGGCAGAGGAAGCCAGCACTGTTCTTCAGAGCACTCGGCTGTCTCCATCCTACCCCAGTAATAAAGGAAACACTTCATCCTAATAATGAACTCTAGTTTCTTGTTTTCATTTTTTTAAAGTGCTGAGTATTTTATTTTATGATTATACAGGAGAATTAAGTGGTATTACATGACACTCAAAAATGCATTCCCTGAAAGGTACCCTCCCATGAATGAGGTGGCCTGGCAGGTGATGGCAGCTTGTGATTTTCCTGTACTCTTTCTCTACGGGAAGAAGAGAGGCTCAAACTCCTTTCTGGGTCTTCATGGGTAGGATTCTTGTCCAATCCCAATGTGGTATGTTTGCCTCTCTCCATACATGGGCAGGAGCTGTGCTACCCTAGCCTGTGGTATGTTTACTCAGTGTACTATATTGACTAACTCAAACATGTAAAAGAGTGGAAATATTTAAATGCAGAGAAAATAGGTAAAGAATGATGAATCTAGGAGTGAATCCACAAAATGTATGCTGCAAGGTTCTGTATGATGGACAAAGGCCACAAGTCACCTCTGTGCCGAGAGAGAAACATCGTCTATTCTGAGTCAGTGTCCATGAGAAAAGAAGTACAACATGTCTTTGTATCAAAGCAAGAGGTCATTTTTCCCCAGTGGGTCTTTTTTTCCTTAGCTTTAATCTTTATTTATTTGTGTCTTAGGCCAGGCTGTGCACAACATTCAGTTCTAGTTCCCTGACTAGGAATTGAACCTATGCCCCCTGCATTGGGAGAGCAGAGTCTTAACCCCACCAGGGAAGTTCTCGCAGTGGGTCTTCTTAGGAGGACACTTTGAAATATAATGAGTAACATTCTCAACAGTACCTTTATAGGCGTTTCATAGAATGTTTCCCATAATGTTCCTCAAATAAAAAATGGTATTGGTCTACAGTTCAACAAAATTCATATCTTAAAATTTTTAGAACAAAGGGAACTATAGATATATACATTTTAAAACCAAAATAAATAAAATTCATCAAAAGGTAGAACTAGATGAGACTGTCTATATATGAATATCTCTGGCTTAGATCACTTCAAAGATAGATTTTAGAGTATGCAGAGGAATGTCTGGGTTTTCTATCCTTCAGGCAATTCTCCATAATGATGTTTCCTAAGCAAGCTTTGAGGTATTGAAAGCGATGATTTTGATGAGATTCTGTCTGACAAATACCTCTTGGAAAGCACATTGCTCTGTGGCCAATTGTGTCTAGAACCTATCAGATAGAATTCCTCAGGTGAATGTGAAGAATTCAAATATGGATGCCGCCTGAGTAGAGGCCTTTTCCTGGGGTTGGGCCAAGGAGTGGTTGTGGCACTTCCAAAGCTCTCCTCACAGTTCTGGTTCTGTTCCAACACATGGCTGAACGGAAGGGCTGTAACATTCTGTATCTGTAGAGCAGTGTGGTAAGAGTGTAAATATAATATGTAAAAAAGATGAAGCTCTCAGTCATGGAGAACTGACGTCCTTTTATGACTAGGCCTCAGATAAATCTCTTTGGCTTCATTTTGACACTGTTCTCAAAATCGCCTCAGAATGGAATCTCTGCTTAACTTGTTCACTGACTTTTCCTTTGATTTTCAAAGCACTGCTGAATGTTCAAAACACTGAGTAGCTTGGCCTATGTTTTTTTCCCCCCAGAACTCTCTTTTCTTTTTCTTCCTCCTTCTATCCCTCCCTTTTTCCCTTTATCCATTCTTCCTTTCTCCTCCCTCCACCTTCCTATGTCCCTGCCTGCCTCCCCAGCCCCTGCTCCTTAATTCATATCTAAATTCACAGACACTCTCAGAGCTTGAAAGTAAATTTCTATTTGTCTTCTCCACCTGCTGTTCAACCTATCTGGGGACCATAGCTCCAGTTTCTTAAAGGGTTTCCACTGCTTTTCTTAATTAAATTTTGACCCATATTTCACACAGTTGTTTCTTAATATACACATATGAACACAAACATAACTGTTTATATAATTTATTTCAGGCCAGTTATGCTGATTCTAGACAGTCTGAAGACATCCCCAAATTAATAATGGTGTGGGGCTGAAGGAAACTGTGTTATTATATTCTATCTTTGACAGGCTTCAGAAGGAGCACTAAGACAGTATGGGAGTTATAAGTTTTTGTTAGTAATTTAATCCTGAGATGCTAATCACATTGATTTATGTAATGTTTTTATAATCCTTACAAGCTGTACATTTCCATTTTATGTGAAAAACTGATATATAGGAAGATATTTTTAATTTGAGAGTTTCCCAGAGATAGAGATTTTTTTAATCTTATGAACAATGAGACATATTCTTTACATTTGCAATTTTTTCTTAAGTGTTTTACTGATACTCCCTGTTTTGTGTCTAATTTTGTCAAGAGACATACTCTTAGAAGCACTTTTGACCAAATTTCTGGTGTTCCATTGATAACCTTCAAGTGTCCTCTTCCCTATTACAGAATTAGCATTTGGCACCTATTTATGAATTAATAAAACTGAAATGCTATTTTCCATGTTAAGTGATATCTCATTTTTTGGCATTTCTAGCTACTATTTTTTAAAAATTGTGTCCTTTGGATATTCATATATTTTGGATCTTAAATATCAAGCTTTCCACATTTGTCCTTTTCGAGACTGTGTCACAAGGTTGAACTCTAATACCTGAAAACAGTTTGAGTTAAATACTTTACAACTGTTTGGATTATTTATCACCTGTGTTACTTCCAGCTTGTTCTATAAATTCAGACATTTAGTACCTGACTCTGAATCAAAATGTTGTGAAATATTTCAGTAACTTGAGCAAACCGTGCAATGATCAAGAGTTTCAAAAAACATGCTTGTGGTTATGGTTATCAAGGAAACCGTTGCCTTATATAACGTTTGACAACATCCCTGTTTTGGGGGTTTTTTTTTTTTTTTTTTTTGAATACTATAAAAACAAAACTTATCTAGTAGCTTGGAGAAGTAAGTGTACAGTGAAATGAGCCACAAGCTAACCGGAAGTAATGAGAATGTACTAGGTGCAAAATGCTTGATATTAATTGATGTGTTGTATGATAATATAAACATGAAACTCAAGAGGGATAATAGGTTGAAAAGTGTGATAGAATAGGAATAGGAGTAAAATTTCCTTGTTGAAACAAACTTGAAGTCCCACTATGTTCTTAAAATACACTATGTGCATGTTTAGGAGAATTGTTTCATTTAGCAAACTGACAATCCCATCTTTGCCAAAGGCAAATTCAAAGGATGGGATTTTAAACAGATTTGTTAACAGAATTAGTTGGAGGTTTAAATGCATTTCCCTGATAGACTAGACTGCTAGAAGCTACAGGGCTGCAGGACATGGTGAGCTTATTTTGGAGGTTTGTCCAGTTTACACTGGGTTTTGCTCTAAAGGGAAGTAGCAAGTTGTAGAGCACAGATATGCTAAAACTCCTGATAGGAAAAAAGATCCTAGAATGTTGATAATGGATGAAATGTATTTCTTAAGCCTTTTCTCAAGGTCTATACATGTAGAACAAGACCCTAAAGAGAAAAAGATGATGTTGGTTTGAACACTGATTCTGAAATTTTATGTTCCCATATATAAATCAGGAACATAAAGTGTGACAAGATGATAAGAAAGGTGAATTGCAAAGTGAATGACTTTACAGGAAAAAAAAAAAAAGAGGGTAAATAGAGCCTCCTTTGAAGCTATTCAACCTATAAAAAGAAGTATTTTATTTAAGAGATACTTGATTTGAAGTGTTAGAAGCCAGATGTCAGTCCAATTGGATGACAGCTTTCAAATAGATTCTGATGTCTGGAAGAAATTATAGTATCTCTTTCTTTGTTGAGCAATGTCTTTCCTTATTTTAAAAGCTATTACACTATGTATGTAAACAAAAAAGCTGAGTTTACACCTCTCTCTGCTTTCACCTTTGATGTGTAAAGGCAGATGCAGCACGGAAATAGTAAAATGCTCACTTTTTTCCCCCTTAAACTTGCTACAAAGGATGTTTGGACGACTTAAGATGTCCAAAGACAGAGCTGGCTCATCATTGCCTGTGACCTCACATTTAAATATATTTTATTTCTAAAAGACTATGAAATATCGATACTTAAAATGCTGCACTCAATATGCCAGCAAATTTTGAAAACGTAGCAGTGGCCACAGGACTGGAAAAGGTCAGTTTTCATTCCAATCACAAAGAAAGGCAATGCCAAAGAATGCTCAAACTACCACACAATTGCAGTCATCTCACATGCTAGTTAAGTAGTGCTCAAAATTCTCCAAGCCAGGCTTCAGCAATATGTGAACTGTGAACTTCCAGATGTTCAAGCTGGTTTTAGAAAAGGCAGAGGAACCAGAGATCAAATTACCAACATCTGCTGGATCATCAAAAAAGCAAGAGAGTACCAGAAAAACATCTATTTCTGCTTTATTGACTATGCCAAAGCCTTTGACTGTGTGGATCACAGTAAACTGTGGACAATCCTGAAAGAGATGGGAATAACCAGACCACCTGACCTGCCTCTTGAGAAACCTGTATGCAGGTCAGGAAGCAACAGTTAGAACTGGACATGAAATAACAGACTGGTTCCAAATAGGAAAAGGAGTACGTCAAGGCTGTGTATTGTCACTGTGCTTATTTAACTTATATGCAGAGTACATCATGAGAAACACTGGACTGGATGAAGCACAAGCTGGAATCAAGACTGCTGGGAGAAATATCAATAACCTCAGATATGCAGATGACACCACCCTTATAGTAGAAAGTGAAGAACTAAAGAGCCTCTTGATGAAAGTGAAAGAGGAGAGTGAAAAAGTTGGCTTAAAGCTCAACATTCAGAAAACTAAGATCGTGGCATCCGGTCCCATCACTTCATGGCAGATAGATGGGCAAACAGTGGAAACAGTGGCTGACTATTTTTCTGGGCTCCAAAATCACTGCAGATGGTGACTGCAGCCATGAAATTAAAAGACGCTTACTCCTTGGAAGGAAAGTTATGACCAACCTAGACAGCATATTAAAAAGCAGAGACATTACTTTGTCAACAAAGGTCCATCTAGTCAAGGCTATGGTTTTTCCAGTGGTCACGTATGGATGTGAGAGTTGGACTATAAAGAAAGCTGAACGCTGAAGAATTGATGCTTCTGAACTGTGGTATTGGAGAAGACTCTTGAGAGTCCTTTGGACTGCAAGGAGATCCAACCAGTCCCTCCTAAAGGAGATCAGTCCTGGGTGTTCATTGGAAGGACTGATGTTGAAGCTGAAATTCCAATACTTTGGCCACCTGTGCGAAGAGCTGACTCATTGGAAAAGACCCTGATGCTGGGAAAGATTGAGGGCAGGAGGAGAAGGGGACGACAGAGGATGAGATGGATGGATGGCATCATCAACTCGATGGACATGGGTTTAGGTGGGCTTAGGGAGTTGGTGATGGACAGGGAGGCCTGGCATGCTGTGGTTCACGGGGTCGCAAAGAGTTGAACACGACTGAGTGACTGAACTGAACTGAACTGATCCTACTGCCCAACACATTATTTTCATAAGTAGTTTAGTACAGAAGGATGGGAAGAGAAAAACAGAATTAATATAGTTTAAGGGCATGAGAAACCTGTATGCAGGTCAAGAAGCAACAGTTAGAACCAGACATGGAACAACAGACTGGTTCCAAATTGGGAAAGGAGTATGTCAAGGCTGTATATTGTCAACCTGCTTATTTAACTTATATGCAGAGTACATCATGCAAAATTATAAGGTTGCGGTTGCCAGCCATGTGCTACACTGGGATTCATGACCTACGGAGGAGAGGATTTCGATCTGGGGCCAGAGATGAGGCTTGCCTACTTGGAGCTTTTTGTGTAGCAAAGTTTTATTAAAGTATAATAGAGATAGGGAAAGCTTCTGACATAGACATCAGAAGCGGACAGAAAGAGTGCCTGCTTGCTAGTTTTTAGCAAGGCATTTTATGTCTGTTAGCCAGCTGCTAATCAGATAAGAGAGACACCTCAAGGCTGAGGGGGTTTCACCAAGCCCCTCTCTCACAATATGCATTTTTGAGATAGAATGGCACAAGGTGTGTCATCCCTGGCCTACAACAATGGACATGAATATTGGTTTCTTGAGCCATTATCAGCCCAAGGTTTGAGAAAAGAAAAAAATTTATTCTTCAGCAGAACAGACTTGAAGAAAGGCAGAATCCAAAGCAAATGCATGGTTTCCTTAACATAGCTTAAGAAAAACATTTCCATAAGAAAAACACATTGGTTAGCTCAAAGTCTGAGAAAAGTTAAGTTCAGGCAGAACCAAGCGTCCTCAACAGAGAAGGGAAAAACGTCTGCCACTTGCAGTTTACTTCCTCCTGATGCTTGAGGACTTCTGGCCTCCACCTAGTCAAAGCTATGGTTTTTCCAGTAGTCATGTATGGATGTGAGAGTTGGACTATAAAGAAGAGCTCTGAAGAATTGGTGCTTTTGAACTGTGGTGTTGGAGAAGACTCTTAAGAGTCGCTTGGACTGCAAAGAGATCAAACCAGTCCATCCTAAAGGAAATCAGTCCTGAATATTCATTGGAAGGACTGATGCTGAAGCTGAAGCTCCAATACTTTGGCCACCTGATGTGAAGAACTGATTCATTTGAAAAGACCCTGATGCTGGGAAAGATTGAAGGTGGGAGGAGAAGGGGACGACAGAGGATGAGATGGTTAGGTGGCATCACCGACTCGATGGACATGAGTTTGAGCAAGCTCTGGGAGATGGTGAAGGACAGGGAAGCCTGGCGTGCTGCAGTCCATGGAATCTCAAAGAGATGGACACGACTGAATGACTGAACAATAACAAGAGCATAATAAGTAACCTAGTAAAAGAAAGTAAATGGGAATGAACTGAAAGAAGATAATAAGGCATCATGGAATTAGCTTCAGATCCCTGCAACATTTCAGTTTGTATAAAAAGGTCCTAACCTAGTGTTTACCTGTAGGTAATTTTTTCCTCTTCTATTACCACACCTCCTGGCACTGTCAACCATAGCATTTCTTATCTTTCATATTCTCTTAGAGTTTCCATCTTCCAATTAGTCAATCTAGAAGCATGAGTATGAAGAAAAATGGTGACATGTATGAAAACCATAAATAAACTTCAGACAAAAGAAAAGGGGGGGGCATGCATTTAAAGGGTTATTACATAGAAGAATTTAACCTATTCTCCTAGATAGAACTAGGATCAGTGAGCAGAAGATATATCAAAGTAGACATTAAGTTCTCAGAGTTGCTAAAAAGGGACTAGGAGTTTTATCATGGAAAGAACTCCACATTATTGAAGGGATACTTAACTTATGACCTGCCCTGTCTTTGGGTGTCATTTGGATGAAGGAGGAGGCTTTAGGGTTTTCAATACATCAACTATCTCCTTTCTCTCAAATGGTTTTTCCCCTTAGACTAGAATCTCTCATGTCTCTCCCTATAATCCAAACTCTTCTCCTAATTTCCTCACCATTCATTCATTTCATCCAAGTGAGAAACAGGTATCCAGTGCTGTTGGTTTGGTGTCCCCACTGTCTCTTGAGTCTGCCCTCTTGTTTCTTTTCCACTGTCCCTCCATCATAGGTCTTGCCTCCTGCTTGAGATGTGAACTCCTTGAGGGCGTGTATTGCCTTTTATTTATTTTTTATCCCTAGTTAGCATAAGAGGAGAAGGCAATGGCAACCGACTCCAGTGCTCTTGCCTGGAAAATCCCATGGACAGAGGAACCTGGTAGGCTGCAGTCCATGGGGTCGCGAAGAGTCGGATACGACTGAGTGACTTCACTTTCAATTTTCACTTTCATGCATTGGAGAAGGAAATGGCAACCCACTCCAGTGTTCTTGCCTGGAGAATCCCAGGGATGGAGGAGCCTGGTAGGCTGCCGTCTATGGGGTTGCACAGAGTCGGACACGACTGAAGCGACTTAGCAGCAGCAGCAGTTAGCGTAAGATCTGGGTGCTCAGTAAAAATCTACCAAGTGAATATATGACTTTCAACATTTTACTCTGAAGCCTCTTTTACTTTGAGTGGCATGTTGGTCCATTCATTCAGTAAATATTTTTGAGCATCAACTATGTGCATTGGGGATATGGGAATGAATTTGACACAGTAATTTTCCCTGTAAAGATCGGGGTCTAGTTGAGAGGAAGGTAGGTACACAAAACTTGGTTTTGCTCAGGCAATGTTATAAAAAGAAATATCTACCCAATAAACTTAACTGGATCTCTAGAATATCAAATTCCCATCACTTTGCAGGAACTCCACAGCTAGATTGGCAGATGTTCTTAGTGAAGCCAAGGTCAGGGTCTGGATTTCATGGAGCTGAAATAGCTCCTCCCAGAGGTAACAGAAAACATCAATATTTGAGTAGGTGAACTAAGCAAGTTTAGGCAGACAAGCCACAGTTCCCATAGTTTTGATTCTGACTACCAGTCTCTTCTTGCTAGGGACTATCTTCTCCTAGGCTAACAAGGCTCATGTTTTTAGTTTTCTTTTTGGGCCTCATCTGTTTCCACATCAAACTCTGTGCCACACTGGTTCACCATCAAACTGGTCACTTCTTAGAATTAGAGTGCAAATATAATTACAGAGCTTTTGATTTTTCAGTTCTGCAGTTGTTTAAAGTTCAGACTTTCTTCTTGGTTTAATAGTGTGGCTAATTGTTTTATGATCCCCTAGTTATTTATTTTCCCATCTTCAGTACAAATCCAAGCAAATATATAAAATGTTAGACATGGGAGGCTCCTCCAATGTTATGTATTCTGTTAACCAGTTCACTGGAATTGCTTGTAAATGCCTATTCCTTCCCTATACCAAAAATGCTTGTCAAAGTTTTCTCTGAAGCTTTAATGAGAGTGGTTTTATAGACCACCCCGAATTTAGGAAGAAAAAGAAAACACGTTCTTGGCTGAGTAAAGGCTGGAAGACTTTCCCTCTTTACTATGATCCCATTCTGTATCTATTTCTGGTCTCCAACTTCTAGATGTCCTCAGGCTATGGCTCTTGCAGTTAAATATGATTTGGTTATTTTATCTGTTTCATGCTTCTCTCACATAAACAAGATGGGTATTACTATTTTAGTAGCAGAAGAGGAGAAACATAGAAACTGCATATGTGTGTGTTTTTATGTAGATAATTATGAATACATATGTGTGTATATGTTTGTGTGAAACAGAAAATTCAAGGGATAAAGATCAGAACTGTGAATAAGACAAATAAGTAGAGAAATAAAACTTGGTCCTTTGTGACCTCAAGTTTTCCCTTCCTTTCTTTCGGTCTGTTTAATTTCCTCCTGTTTAATCTCTAATCGTCCTGACATTCAGAATGGCAGATATTCGAAATGAGCTTTGTCTCATGAAACTTGATTCCCAGCTCTGTAGTCTGTGACCGACGCTGTGTGTACAGTTGGTGACCTGTGACACACCTAAGCCACGTGAGGCCATCACACCACAGTCAACTGAGAAACAGGTGAAGTTTGAAGTCTGTGAGTAGAACCATGAAAGATGCCCTCAGGTTACTTTCCAAAAGCACTTGACATTTAAAGAAATGTCTGTGTTCTGATTTTATGATCTAACCAGTTACTCATTCACCAAAAATGTTATATGTCAGTGATGGAAAACTTATTTTATCAAGTTATTCCACTGCTGCCTTGTAATGATTGAGGGTAGAGTGGGGTGGTATGAGAAACCACAAAATAGCATGTGTTCAATGTTCTCCAGCTCATTTAAAAGCTCCAATTAGCCTAACAGGCGTTCGTTTTGGTACTTTTCAACCTTAAAATCTTCTCTCCAAGTGCCTATATTAATTTGATGTTTCTTTCCCATCTTTCCCTTTCAATCAGAATTAAACAATTAAATTCTGCTATTATTTGTTCATCTTCTACATATCAACCTCAGCATCTCTAGTGTTTTCTGGATTCACAGGGATGGATGTGCCCTTGAGGAAATACCACCTTCAAACCTAGTGTTCATGGAAGGCTTAAATCCAAGACTAACTTAGACCTCTCGGGCTTAAGATCACATAGATTTTTTCCTTAATAGGTAATCCCAGAGTTGGATAGAAAAGAATTACATGTTTTATACAATGCAATATGGCCAACTCCAGACTATTAAGAAGAAAGATTTTGTCATAGATAATCTCAAACTTAAAATATATTAGCTTGTATGAAAGCTAGGCTTTTCATTCTGCCTAATGAAAATTAGGCAGAACATTTAAGTCAGGCACAAACTAATCTTTCTAAGCATATCCAGTGTTCTCTGCCAACTCTTGATTATGTGGGAGTTGCCGATCTGTTTCTCAGATTCTCTGGGGGTCTCCTAAGGTCATGTTCTGTTTTAGGATTCAGATTTCTATGCTTCAACACAAGGCCCAATTCCAGCCTGCTGCTTCTAAAGAGGATAAGGAAGGAATTCCCCCAGTCTCCTGAATCATGAGAACCTGGTGTTAGCTAGTTCTATCTTGGGTCAGATTAAGTGGCAGCTAAAATACTTGTCTTTGGCAAACCTCCCAGAAAGCACCACCTTCCCTCAGTCTGAAAATCTCCTCTAGTGTTTTCTATGCAAAGTCTATTGTCTCCTGAAACCTTGGTTAAAACAGGGGAGGGAAGGCCAGGACTCCACATTGGTGGATAATATAGACTGAGTTCCAGGCTCAGGGCTTCTATGTGTTTGTCCAGTGGATGTATATTCCTTGTGAGAGGAAAAAAACGTCCTGATGAAGTTTATCTGATCAGCTAATTAATGTGAATAGACAGTGTTTGTGACCAGAGAGAGACTGCAGGAAGACGTTCGTGATATATAAGCACTTGGTAATGACTTAGAGTGACTGTGTTGCACATCTGAACACAGATACTGAGAACCCCATCAAAACACTGAATCGGGCTCCTTGGAGGGTAGGGCCCAGGAATATGCAGTCCCCACCCCCTGCCCCCAAACTCCACAGGATATTTAGCCACAACCAAGGTTGGGAATTATTCCAACAAAAGTAAGTTTCCTAGAACAGTCTTGAGTTTAGTGCTTTATGGCTATGTGGAGAGACGATGAATGCTGATTGATTGATGGACTGAATGAATGGATTCATCAGGGACTAGGTAGAACTTGAGTCTTTAATTATAATTATAGCCTTGCAGCCCCACCCACCCCATTGCATTCAAGCCTACACTTCTTTACTAGTACCACTAGATCCTTTGCTGTAATCTGGAGCATAAGGAGAGGAAAGGAAGAGCAAGGAGGAGACCAGCAGAAGATGACAATTGAAGTAGCATCTAGAGGTGGTTGAGGTTCAATCTAGCCACCTCCTTTTCCCCAAAAGAGGCAGATCAACATCCCATCTCCTCCAGCCAGCTGATGGGATGTGCATGATTGAAAGTAATTTATGGCTCCTTCCCAGGATCAGCCTCAGTGCAGGAAAGCGGAGGATAAAATGGTGCATGTGACAGAAATATGGCCTTGCGGGACCCCCAAAGGAGCTCCAAATCTAATCAGCTGTCCTTCATTAATCAAAAGTTGGCTGTAGCTCACTCCTCTATTTGGAATGAGTCTAGCTTTCCATCATTACAGCAGAACAGCAGGTTCATGAATAAGGTTTTAGCACGAAACTGGGTGCACGCTTGCTATTGTAATCTCAGCCTGCAAAATGAAATGTCTCAAAGGCCAAATCAAGCTCATGGTCTGCAGTCCCACGCTGGGAGTGTGTTGGCTCTTTCTCCTTTATTCTGCAATTGGTCTCCTCTTTCTTCCAGTGTAAATTGTGGCTGGTGTTCAGTGCGTGTGCCCTTAAGCATTCCGCTGGAATCTGCAGTGATAAGTCAGGACTGGGAGTGGTCTTTAAGGAAGAAGTACTGGTGGAGGGAGAACCTTAAGATCTGTGCCATTTATTTAAGCACTGGGCATGCACTCTGCAGCACAGAAATTCATTGAGACATATCATTAATCTCATTTCACCGATGAAGAAACAGACTCCAAGATGCTGAGAAATCCCCCTAAATGGACATAGGCAGTGATGTGGCAGGGTAGTCAGTAGACGGTGAGGAGTAGAGAAGTGGAGGGGAAGGCACAAAGAGGATGTGACAAGATCAGTCATAAAGCAAGAGGAACAGAGATGTTGAAAAAGAATGAGGAGAAGAAGACTTAAATGAGTGCCGTTTTTTTTTTTTTTTTAATACCCTGTTCACCTGGATTTTGGTTATAAATCATTTGACATTTTGATTGGTTATCTCTGTACTCAGTGCCAGTTTAGAGTCTTGCCTCTAAATAGCACAGCACGGAAGGCCGGTAGGGGAAATTCTTTGGACAGAGCTGGCTAAAGTCTGGTGCCAGATCAAACACATGGGGAATTAGATCCGACCAGGGGACCAGACCTTCTCTGCTGCTGGTGTCAACTCATTGTGTCCCAGTTTGGCTAGAGCTTTTCCCTGACCCAGTACCTCCTTCTCCTATGGTCACCAGGCAAGGGTCATGCACATTCTGGGGACCACGTGTCTGTGACCTCCTCAACCTGTCACTGCTCTCTGTCCCTTGTTTCTTGCTGCAGCAAGTTGGACCCTGAATCAAATTACATCACAGGATGCAGTCAGGAAAAAAAAAAAAAGTTCTGTTCAACAAATGTTCCTGCCTCACTCTGCATGCTCAGCTATGGATAAAATAAAGATGGCAAGAAAGTACTTAAAATAGTAATGATCTATTTCTTGCATTTTCTTGTACACATTGAACTGTAAAAGTAACTTTAAATTAGCCACATTTCTTATACATGTGGTCTGAGATTCACTACTTATTTAATAATCTTCAGCCATTGAGAACTTGGTGCTATACCTGTGAAATTTTAAAACTGAAAAGGACTGATAATTGCAGAAGGCTGATAGTTATGCAAACATTAGAGGGGATTAGAGTTCGTTCATGGTATCTTTACTGTTCCCTGGAAAGTAAATATTAAAACTGTGTTTTCAATTAGGGACCTTCTTTTCATTAACCAGGTCCTTGAAGAGAGTGTCAGGAGGTTGACTGAACATCTCATGAAAATCTGAGAATTGCTATGGCTTGTACTTATAGAGAAATTTTTGTCACTGGGACCCTAATCATGACAAGAGACTAATATGTGTCATAAGGTCCCAACTGTCAAATTTATAATGACTCCATTATGATTATATTTTTTCTTTGGCAGTAGGGAAGAAAGACTTAGAAATAGCTCTTCTAAGAATGAGAGTTTGTACTGTGCTTTTTTAAAAAAAACAGAATGATGCTTGTATTGTTGATCATTACATGCTCTCTGCCTGTCTTCTCAAGGCTGCCATCAATCCTGGAAATTACCTCCTTTGATGAGCAGCAGTTAAGAGGCGAACTAGGTCAGAATTCTGAGTGGGGATTGTGAAAAGTACAGCAAAAGCTGTGTAATTCAAGACACCCTATATAAAATTAGTCCTCTATAAATAATGACAGGCAAATATACCTGATTCTGAATTACTAGGGGCTTCCCAGGTGGTGCAAAGTATCCACCTGCCAATGTAGGAGATGCAAGAGACATGGGTTCGATCCTGGGTCAGGAAGATGCCCTGGAGGAGGAAATGCCAACCTGCTCCAGTATTCTTGCCTGGAGAATCCCAGGGACAGAGGAGCTTGGCAGACTACAGTCCATAGATTTGCAAAGAGTCAGACATGACTGAGTGACTGAGCATGCACACACACATACACACTGCATTACTACTGTTGCTATATGAGAGTCTGATTTTTTTTAATGTTCCTGGTCTCCAGCCCTTTATCCTTCTGAATTATTAGTTGAAACTTGAAACCTTAGTAGAATGTCTGTCTGTTTCTTTGTAGGAATTGGTTCTCCAAAATAATCATGTAAACTCTCAGTTAGAAGAAACTGGCTAGCTATTATATGGATTGGACATTGCAACCAAAATGGGACAGCTCCTCTCTGTCCACCAATGTCTGCCACCAGTCGGCCTCTGCCTTCTGACTATGATTTCCTATACATAAGTGGAGCAATCCAGCTGGAGTTTGTATGATTATTTTGGAGACAGTTCCAAGTACTGTGACTTGTCTTTCTGTCCAGCCAGCCAGCCAGCCAGCCAATAAATATTCACTAACCATTTAGTATGTACAAGTCATTGAGCATATAATAGAAAGACAGGATAGGATAGATAGGGCTTCTGCCTTCAGGAAGCTTATTATAGGACGGTAAAGGAAGACAACTTAAAAAGAAAATATAAATAATATAAGAAGTGTTATGGTAGAGGAAGAAAACAAGAGCGTGGGAACACACAGCGTAAACACATTAGCTGTAGTGGTGAGGTGGGGGAGGGTGTGAGAGAAGCCCTCACAGAGGAAGTGATGCCTGAGCTGAAACCTGAGGCTGAGTGGGAGGAAGTCAATCAAAAAGCAGGCAGAGCCGTGCTCTGGGCAGGAGAATTAGCCGACAGGGAGAGAGTCATGGGCATTCAGAAAACTGAAATGTTGAAGTTCAGGGAGAGGAGTAACAAGAAATGGACTTGCAGAGGTTAGGAGGTGTCTACCTACCTCTTCTGAAGAGTCTTGAAAGAGATGCTAATGAGACTCGATTTCATCCAAGACAGTTGTAGGTTTGGAGTAGGGAAAGAGCACAATTAGATTTCTGTTTCACAAGGATTACCTTGGCTACAGTGCAGATAACAGAGGCAAGACTGAAGAAAGGGGGGCTACTTGAGTTTCCTGGTGTTTTTTTTTTAATTCGTTGTGCAGGATCTAGTTCCTTGACCAGGGATCGAACCTAGGCCCCCTGTGTTAGGGAGCTCAGAGTCTTAGCCACAGGGCCACCAGGGAAGTCCCTGATTGTCATAGTCTTGACAAAGGACCTAGGTGGTCTGAATGATGTAGCAGTAGTCGGGAACAGAGAGATATAGGGAGCCAAATAGCATAAATAGTTCTTTGTCAAGGACATGATAAATCCTTATGATGCTGAGCCTGGATTCTCAGAGGAAAATATGTGAGAAGCATGAAGTGTGGGGATTTTCTGGAGCTTGGAACCAACTATCACTTGGATTGTATGTTTGATCTTTTCTAGACTTGAAACTCTAGAAAAGTTCCAAGAGTTAGGAGGATAGAAATCATGCAGTGTACTTTCTCCCTGTCCAGTTGGTATCATGAGAGAATTCACACAACAACTGGGTTTGTGTCATAGCTTTGCAGTTTAGTAAATTTGAGCTATGAGTCTAATTTGAGCTATTAGACATTATACATAATGTCTAATCAGAGCCTATGTCAGGCCCCAGGAAGACAACAGGGAACACGAATGAAGTCTTTCACTTTTATGAGCTCTAGCTGAGAAGACAGATAATACGCAAATAAATAGAAAACTAGGTAATGAGAAAATGTGACAAGTGCTATGAAGGAAATAAAAATGATCATGAGATAGAGCTAAAGAGTGAAAATTGGTCAGACACTAAAGGGCTGGGGGAAAGTCATTACAGGCAGAAGGGACAGCACGCGCAAAGCCTGCCAATGGGAAAGAGCTTGGTGGTCAAGTAACAGGCACTCCATGGAGGCAGGCCTTGTAGGCTAAGAGGAGGTTACATTTTATTCTAAGAGCAAGAGAAACCATTAATGCATTTTAAACAAGGGAATCTACATGTCCAGATTTACATTTTTATAGTGTCATTCTGGCTGCTAAATGGAGAATGAATTGAGAGAAAGTGAAGAGATCAGCTAGGAGACTATTACAATGGTCCAGGAAATGTAAAAGTAGCTCAAATAATAAGTAATGTGTCTACAGCACTTACATTCTTTAAACAAATGTTTATTTGGCTGTGTCAGGTCTTAGTTGTGGCAGGCAGGCTCTTCACTGCATCATGGCAGGGTCTTTCGTTGCAGTGCCAAGACTCTCTAGTTGGGGCACATGGGCTCAGTAGTTGTGGCTCACGGGCTTAGTTGCTCTGAGGCATGTGGGATCTTAGTTGCTGACCAGGGATCCAACCTGTGTCCCCTGCATTGCAAGGCAGATTCTTAACCACAGGACCATGAAGGAAGTCCCTTGAAATTTTTTTATAATTATTCTGGGTAAGATTTGGATTTAAAAAAGACACTGAAAATTTTTTGCTTAATTTATGCATTTCCATCACTTTATTATAAAAATGCAGAAAACTTAGAAAAAATTACAGTGTTGCACTATATACCTACCTCAAAGATTCTAAAATTAACCTTTAACTGTTCTTGCTTTGTCACATATGTGTTCCCCTAATCATTGCTCTATCAGGCCGTCTTATTTTTTTTGATGCATTTCAAAGGAAGTGCACACACAACTCATAAGCACAGAAGCATGAATAAACTTAACTCAGAATCTGTATTTTTTTATGATTCCTTTTTTCTTTTGTGATAAAACATACATATTTGTAATGTATAAATTTAAATGTACTCTTTGATGCAATTGCCAAACACATATAGTTGTGTATGCCCTTTACTTTGGAGATTCCAGTAATACTTTATGAGACTTTTAATATTATTTCATAGGTCCCCAAGGCTTCGTAAACATTTTTCAATCTTTTTTCCCTCCATTATTCAGGTTGGATAATCTACTGAACTATCTTCAAGTTCACTTTGGTTTGTCATCTTCAATCTGCTATTAATTTCATTCAGTGATTTTAAATCTTCATAGTTTTTTATTTTTCAGTTTGGGAACTTCTTTCGATATTCTGTTAGTTTATGTTTCTCTGCCAGATTTTCTTGTTCCTTTATTCATTTGTTGTTGTTGTTCAGTCACTCAGTCATGTCCAACTCTTTGCAACCCCATGGACTGCAGCATGCCAGGCTTCCCTGTCCTTCACTATCTCCCGGAACTTGCTCAAACTCATGTCCATTGAGTCGGAGATGCCATCCAACCATCTCATCCTCTGTTGTCCCCTTCTCCTCCTGCCTTCTATCTTTCCCAGCATCAGGGTCTTTTCCAATGAGTCAGCTCTTTGCCCATTAGGTGGCAAAGTACTGGAACTTCAGCATCAGTCCTTCCAATGAATATTCAGGACTGATTTCCTTTAGGATTGACTGGTTGGATCTCCTTGCTGTCCAAGCGACTCTCAAGAGTCTTCTCCAACACCACAGTTCAAAAGCATCAATTCTTCGGTGCTCAGCCTTCTTTATGGTCCAACTCTCTCATCCATACATGACTACTGGAAAAACCATAGTTCTGACTATGTCGACAAAGTAATGTCTCTGCTTTTTAGTACACTGTGTAGGTTTGTCATAGCTTTTCTTTCGAGGAGCAAGGGTCTTTTAATTTCATGGTTGCAGTCACCATCCACAGTGATTTTAGAGCCCAAGAAAATAGTATCTCACTGTTTCCATTGTTTCCCCATCTATTTGCCATGAAATGATGGAACTGGATGCTACGATCTTCGTTTTTTCAATGTTGAGTTTTAAGCCACCTTTTTCACTCTGCTCTTTCACTTTCATAAAGAGACTCTTTAGTTCCTCTTTGCTATCTGCATATCTGAGGTTATTGATATTTCTCCCGGCAACCTTGATTCCAGCTTGTACTTCATCTAGCCTTGTATTTCTCATGATGTACTCTGAATATCAGTTAAATGAACAGAGTGACAATATGCAGCCTTGATGCCATCCTTTCCCAATTTTGAACCAGTCTGTTGTTCCATGTTTGGTTTTAACTGTTGCTTCTTGCCCTGCATACAGATTTCTCAGGAGGCAGGTAAGGTGGTCTGGTATTCCTGTCTCTTTAAGAATTTTCCACAGTTTGTTGTGATCCACACATAATATTCATTATGTAGATGTTTTTCATTGTAATATGCAAATTATAATAGCTGCTTTAAAATCCTTGTCTATTAATTAGAGTATTTTGTTCATTTTATGATTGGTCTCCATTGATTGCCTTTCCTTTTGAATTTTGTTTGTATATTTCTGTTTCTTTGTGTATAAAGTAATTTTGGATTGTATCCTGGACATGTGGATAATATTTTGTGTAGACTCTGGATTCTGTTAAGATCTTCAGAATATTGTTAATTTTTTTCAGTTTAAGTAAAATAAAAACAAGAGCCATCTGGTCCTAATCTAAATCTTACATTTTTTGTAAGCAGTCTATGTATATTGACTGATTAATTTTCACAACCCCATAAATCCTATAAGATAGATCATTTTATAGATGAGGAAACTAGGCACACAGAAGTTAAATAACTTGCCCATACAGCTAGTAAGTGGAGAAGCTCTAGAGTCTGACCTTATAATATTTCTTAAAGTGGGGTGCTAGCAGTGGATACAGAAATAGGTGCACAGATCTGGAAAATATTAAGAAGTTAGAGTTTCCACAAGACTTGGAGAGATTAGGTATGAGAAAGTGATGAAAAGAGAAGAATCTAAGAGTGCTCTGAACTTTTGTCTTGAGCAATGGATAATTGGTAATAAAACCTATTGATGTAATGAACACTGGAGGAATACCTAGATTCTGTTGTTGTTGGGAGGGCAGTAGTATTTTAGATTTTTTGAGTTTGAAATTTTATTAGACATTCCAATAGAGTTGTCTAGTAGGCAGTTGAGAATATGAGTCTGGAGTTTGGGGGGTAGGGTGGTTACATGACTGCATGACTGCATGACTGCAACCATGTAGATACAAGTTTGGGTATCTACACATGGATCTCCTTTAAAGTCATTGGACTGAATGAGATAACCAAGGTAAAAGTATAGCTAGAGAAGAGCAAATGGCTGGAAAAAAATTCCCAAGATACTTACACACCAAGGAAATGGGAAGTATTTGGCAAGAGAAACTAAGAAAGAGCAGCGAGTAATTCTGAAGAAATTGTAGGAGAGCATGTGTCATGGAAGCCAGGAGAAGAGACAGTTTTCAGAAGAAAGAGGTGATAATATGCATGAAATACCACTGGAATGTTTAGAAAGATGAAGACAGTAAAGCGTCTATTGGAATTAGTAAAATGGAGGTCAGTAGAGTAATAAGGCTGGACATATTAGAGTAGGTTGAAGAATCAATATTTGAGTGAGGAAGTGGAGACAGGAATTTCTGAATCATAAGTTAATAGGGTTGTAGTGAGTTGGGATCAAAGGAAGAGCAGAATTTTTTATCTGAGTGGGAGCCATACAATAGAAAGTGATACATTTATCAACATTAATCATTAACCAAATAGCTGATTTAGCCAATTCATTGGACTGTTTTGAAAATCAAATGATTTCTGCAGAACATGAACTATTTTAGGAATATGTTTTTTTCTAGGCTTTGTTATTTCTGTGGATCATCCTTTCATCTTATATAGTAAGTACAGGCTGATCACAGTCCACATTGACTTCTCTTCTTTTTCCTTGTTATATTAAAAATTGATGTTTAATGAATGCTTTTTCAAAATCACTTCTTTTGAAACATTGACTAATTGTTTTATTCCTCTGGATTTTGGTTTTCCCATTTTGGAAAATAGATGATAAATGATGAAGAAATATATATCTTGTCAGAGATGTCTGAACATGAAATAGGGGGTTTAAAAAGTAACATAAAGTATATGATTCCATTATTGAAAAACAATATACATATATCAATGTATTTATCTATTCAGTTAATTTATTTTATATATCAATATCTGAAAATATTTTTAATAGTATACCAAAATAGAATTGTGTTTATCAAAATATAACAATATGAAACAGTAAAATGAAGAGAATAAAGAAACAGAGCTGTGTAAAATTAGGTAACACTAATTTTTTTCATAAGGTAGGACAAATTTTGTCATTTGCAAAAAGATAAGTATCAAAATCAAAGTGTCTTCTATGAAGTGAAATCCAGTTCAGTTTATTTGAGCCTGAGCACATCAAAGACAATGTTAATTCTGAACTTTCTACTGTCCATCTAGGAAGGGAAAAGGCCAGCCTGAATCCCAGGTGTCTTCTGATCCTTCCTTAAACTTTCCCATTTTCTGTATGTCTGTTCTTCAAAAGGACCTGCCTCCGTCTATCTTTTGCTAATAGTACCAGCTCCACTTCCTGACCCATTTCTATAAGTGACTTCTTTTGGTTTCAGCTTTGAACATTTTGTCAGCTGACTCCTACAAGCTTCCTTTTATTCTGTGCTGTATCCAGAGAGTGCTGAGTCCCAGCTCAGTGTCAGTTTTGGAACACAGATTTCCTGCCTGGCTCTGCAGGACAAAAGCTACTCTGCTAAGTGTGTGTGTGTGTGTGTGTGTGTGTGTGTGTCTGTCTGTCTGTCTGTCTGTCTGTCTGTCTGTCTGTCTGTCTTCCACTGTGTCTGCGGTGGGCAGTGGTGGCCATCATGTTCTGATGCCCTCAATGCAGTCTGCTGCTTGCTCAGCTGCATCTTGGCTTGCCTCCCTGTGTTCCAGTGTTCTTTGTCGTTGTCCTTTTGGATTAGAAGTGCTTCATAGGAAACTGGTAACACTGCTTATTTTTGGCTACTGAGAAAAGAGTCCAAAAAGTCTCGATCAAAAAAAAAGGACATCTAATTTTTCTAGTGGTTTTCTTTGTTTTTAAAGGTTATCTGAAGGTGAAGGAGTTGAAGAACATTTTGGGGGGCTGTTTACTCCGCCTTAGGGGCCCTTTCTTCTCCCTTCTCCTTGTCTAGTGCAGTTCTACCTTCAAAATCCAGTTGAAATCTCAGCTACTCTGTGAAGACTCTCCACCCCTGCCTTAGGAATCTGCCTTTTCTCTGTGCTGTGGTGACACAGAATGTCTACACTAGTTTTCGAACTTAACATGTACTGCCTCTCTGTTAAGTATAGGTTTTGTCTTCCCGGTTAGTCTGTTGACTTAAAAATATTCACAACCCAAAAGTTGAGAGTTATGTTTTATTTGGTGGGAAATTTTAGGATTTCAAGCTCAGAAGACAGCATCTCAAGTAACCAATCCTGAGAGAACTTCTCCGAAGAAGCAAAGGGAGGAGCCAGGTTATAGAAATTTTGCAACAAAGGGCAGGTAGTCTGAACATCAAAAGATTACTGCTAATTTAAGAAAACCAGATATCCCAAGTTAAGGAATTTAGTGATTTTCTAAGTATAGGAAGATGCAAGAGTCGGGGCTTACTGACATCATTCCTTTCGTGGTCATCTCAGCTATCTGGGGCCAGTATCCTGTGTTTTTCACAGACTGAGCTCTCTTGGGACTCATCGTAGGGAGTGGCTATAGTCTAATGGCTGCTAGATGGCAGCTATTCTTCTCCTTCCTGAGTGCCCTTAGGACTCACCAGCTTATATTGAAGGCCTGGAATTGCTGATTATGGTGACATCCTTGTTTACTGGTATGGCAGGAAATATTTCATTTCTTAAGCCTATCAGCTTTGCCCCTCACTCACTGATTCTAAGTATAGGCTCTGGAGTGAGTATCTGGAATCCTGGCTGTATCACTGGTTACTTGTATGACCTTGTTCAAGCCTCTAACCATCCCTATGCCTTAAACTCCTTCATTGTTCAATGTGACAATAGTCTCTATCTTTTAAGGTTGTTGGGTGAGTTAATTGAACTTGTGTACGTTACATGTTTTATATGTTGGTACATAGCTTGGCACATAGCTTGTTGTTCAGTCACTAAGTCATGTCTGACTCTGTGACTCCATGGACTGCAGCATGCCAGGCTTCCCTGTCCTTCACTATCTCCTTGAGTTTGCTCAAACTCATGTCCACTGAGTCCGTGATGCCATCCAACCATCTCATCCTCTATCGCCCCCTTCTCTTTGACATATCAGTTCAGTTCAGTTCAGTTCAGTCACTCAGTTGTATCTGACTCTTTGCGACCCCATGAATTGCAGCACGCCAGGCCTCTTGTCCATCACCAACTCCAGGAGTCTACCCAAACCCATGTCCATCGAGTCAGTGATACCATCCAGCCATCTCATCCTCTGTCGTCCCCTTCTCCTCCTGCCCCAATCCTTCCCAGCATTAGGGTCTTTTCCAATGAGTCACCTCTTCGCATGAGGTGGCCAAAGTATTGGAATTTCAGCTTCAACATCAGTCCTTCCAATGAACACCCAGAACTGATCTCCTTTAGGATGGACAGGTTGGATCTCCTTGCAGTCCAAGGGACTCTCAAGAGTCTTCTCCAACACCACAGTTCAAAAGCATCAATTCTTCGGCGCTTAGCTTTCTTCACCGTCCAAATCTCACATCCATACATGACCACTGGAAAAACCATAGCCTTGACTAGATGGACCTTTGTTGGCAGAGTAATGTCTCTGCTTTTAAATATGCTATCTAGGTTGGCCATAACCTTCCTTCCAAGGAGTAAGGGTCTTTTAATTTCATGGCTGCAGTCACCATCAGCAGTGATTTTGGAGCCCCAAAAAATAAAGTCTGACACTGTTTGCACTGTTTCCCCATCTATTTCCCATGAAGTGATGGGACCAGATGCCATGATGTTAGTTTTATGAATGTTGAGCTTTAAGCCAACTTTTTCACTCTCCTCTTTCACTTTCATCAAGAGGCTCTTTAGAGAAAGAGAAAGAGCCTCTTTGATATATACTAGACTTCAATAATTATGTTTGTATGGTTATTGTTATTTAACTTTTGAGATTAAAAGAACTGGAGAAAGTTATGAAATAGTCTACAAAAATGGGTTCTGCCATAGTGGAATTTAAATTCTAAATGTTAATAACTACTCAATTATGTATTTAAATACTACTCTTTTAATAAGTACAGGGTAATCTGAGCATCCTGGAGGGTTTGGAAAAGTTCCCCTGAGGAAGTGATAAATGAATTTAGATCTGGAAAAGGAATAGGTATGAACCAGGTGAACATCAGGAAGAATATTTCAGACAAAAGGAATAGCATGTGTGGAGACTCTGATCTGGAGGAAAGCATGGGGTATCTAAGGAACTAAAAGAAGGCCAGTGTGACTAGAACACAGTGATGGAGTGAGGAACTGGGTTTTGTGTGTTGTCATTTTGCTGATATCTTGTGTCTATATATTGAAGAGCTCGATTTTTAATAATACTTGCTGGTGGTATAGTCTTCTTGGGTAAAGTGGGCTCCCCTGATTCTTTTAGACACCAAAAGAAAGCAGCTTTCTGGCTAAGTGGTGCATCAGTAAGGGTCTGATCAGGAAGACAGAAGCCACATTGAACATATCAGCAGTGAGAATTTGAAGGATGAGTTAAGTTCTAGAGGGCATTGGAGAAATGAACAACTGGGGAAGAAACACCAGAGGGAGTGACTATGAGAAGCCATTACATCTCCAGACCAGAATCTTATTGCCTCTCTCGCACACACACATCCATTCTCTCACAAAGTCCTGTCTTTATACAGCCCAGAGGAGCTAGAACTCAGAACCACGTGTGTGAAGGCATGGGGTTGGTGGAAGAGGGGCTCTCTGGGCACTGCCAGTAGGTGCTAGTACCTCAGGAGCTTGGAAAAGCTGGGAAGACTTCTCAGTTGGTGCTGGTACCTATACCATTAAGAATGAACCATTCACGTTAGTTCCAAGAATACAGAAATAAAGTAGAAGACCGAGGCCAATTGCCTGTCCCAGGGTGGGACGTCATTGCTAAGACAACCCGATAGGAACCGGAAGAAAGCCGGAAGGAACTTGCCTTCTGGGCTCCCTCTAGCGGCCACTATTGGTAGAAAATGATAGGGGGTCAGAAGGCAAAGCAGAAAAGTGCTTTACAGAATCCTAGTGTGGGAACCTCGAAGGACTGATGTTGAAGCTGAAACTCCAATACTTTGGCCATCCGATGCGAAGAGCTGACTCATTGGAAAAGACCCTGATGCTGGGAAAGATTGAAGGCGGGAGGAGAAGGAGACGACGGAGGATGAGATGGTTGGATGACATCACCAACTCAATGCACATGAGTTTGAGTAAACTCCGGGAGTTGGTGATGGACAGGGAGGCCTGGCGTGCTGCAGTCCATGGGGTTGCAAAGAGTCGGACACGACTGAGCAACTGAACTGAACTGAGTGTGGGAACTGGCGTGCTGCCTGTTCAATAGGTCACGAAGAGTCAGACACGACTGAGTGACTGTACAGCAACAAGGCTGGTAAAGCTGAGCAGGTGACACCAGAGACCATTTTATAACCCGCCCCTGCCCTCGAGCCCATAGTGTGGAAGATTTTGTCACCTAAACCACAAACTATAGGTTATAAGTAATTTCTCAATATTTGTGAATAGCAATATTCTTAAAAGTTAACCACTGTTTGATACTAAGTTGACTAAACTCCAACCACAAGCAAATGGATTTTTAGTCATCCCAAAAAGTTCTAGCAAAGACTAAAATGTGATGTTCATTAGATACTTCGGAATATTAAAAATAATGACTGGACTACCCAACACTGCTTTTAAGTACCTTAAAATACACAAGTTTAGGTATAACTAGTTTTTTTCTCATGTGTCCTATATTGAAAGATGTGTTTGCATGGAAGATTTATTTAGTGAAAACTGACTTCGATTAATTTCTCTTTGTCAGTGACAATACTTGAATTCAGTACTTTAGTTCCGTTATTTCAACTCATATTTCTCCAGAGAATTCGTGAATTAAGGACTTTGGTTTGAAAGGAATGAACTTTTTACTTAAAAAGAACATTGAGATGTTATTTATCATTCAGATTGACCCATCTGTCTCAAACATTCATTTCCTAAAAATAATCCATTGGTATTGTTTGTATAATAATTGAAACCTTATTGTTTTATTTCACATACTTTTCCTGTTCTGATTTTCAGCATTAGAAAGCAATAATAACCTTGGTGACGGAAAATTCCTGTATGTCATTATTCCATGGCCGGTCCTAGCTGGCCATTAATCCCTCAGTAATGCCACATACTTTGATTCCGTTGCTTAAATCAACAGGAACTAGAATTACTGGCAGTCACAAACAAAGCTCTGATAACTCAACGTTCAAATGTAAAACAAAAATCAATTTTTATCAGAAATACAAGATATAATAAATGGATGAATATGTTTATTTCTCAAAAATATAGGCATGTTATAGATTTCTGAAAAATTACCCGGGTATTTTTTAAAATAAGTTATGCGTCATTTATGTGTTTGTTTCTCAACTGGTAATAATATTTATGTGAGAAACAGGAAAAAAAACCATGGTACAAACATAACATAAATCTTTAATGGATTTAGACTTCTTTCTACTTTCAATATGCATGCCATTGCTGCTTCTTTATGGGATCAACTATGGGTTCGACAGACGGGTCTTCAAAAGTTACTTCATTTACTCTGGATGCTTCACTTTCTGTTAGAATATATTGCCATAAAGTACTGGCTAGTATCTTGATTATGTTGTATAGTTGCATACTTTAATATTAATGCATAAAGATATAACTTATTAGCATAGTAAAGCATAAATGTTGACCTGAATTATGAAACATCATGATTATTTTTAAAGTAAATACCAAATTGAAAACAAGATTAAAGTATGTTTAAAAAAAAAAGTAAGTATAATTCTGTACCTTTGTTGATGATCTTAGCTCTTGTCAATCAAACCCCAGCTCTAGTCCAGTTTTAGTCTGGGAAGAAGTTGCTAATACTTAACTTGGCCAAAGACCTTTTTGGCACTTCCACACTTTACTCAGAGTTTTAGTAGCTTCTCTAGCTTCACTTGTATTCCTGCTACAAGATTTAACTTTCTTACAGATGCAGTCTTCTATTTGTCTTTAGCTTCCTCACTTAATACTACCTAGTTGTTTTGTTCTCTAAGTTCCATGTACCCTGTCTCTTACTTTCTCTTTAATGGGGCAGCACATTGTCCTCCTGATTCACAAGGCCGATGTTGATGGAGAGAAATTACAGATATGTTATGCCTCTCCCAGGCAGCAGCACACCTAAGTTGGCAATCACATTTTTCCCCCTCAACTACATGAAGACTTACTAGTTTCATTTGCTCTTTCTTAAAGAAAACTACTCTGAGCTTCTTTTCTTTTTTTTCTCGACAAATTGCTTAGTTGAGTGTCTGTAGAATGAAATGTACATTAAATCAATTCTATAGGAACCCTCATACCCAAGGTCTAATGTGTTTTCTTTCTGGTCTTGCTGAGACCATATATTCTAAGTTAACGATCTAAGTAATGTGAGAGTGTAACTTTTTAAAAAACATTTTCTTTCTTTCTTTCTTTTTGGCTACACTGGGTCTTTGTTGCTGAGTGTGAGCTTTTTCTAGTCTCAGTGAGCAGAGACTACTCTCATGTTGCCGCGTGCCGGCTTCTTGTTGCAGTGGTTTCTCCCTTCTTGGAGCACAGGCTGAAGTGTGCACGAGCTTCAGTAGTTGCGGCATGCAGGCTCAGTAGTTGTGGCACACGGGGCTAGTTGCTCCGAGGCATGTGGAATCGAACCTATGTTCCCTGCATTGACAGGTGAATTCTTAACCACTGGACCACCAGAGAAGTCCCAGAGTGTAGCTTTTAAAACCACAATGAAACTCTTCCAGAGAGCAACCAACAAGCACAAAGCGGTTTTAAGACAAACTCAAACACATTAGGGAAAATGATAACTATGTGTAATGCTAGTTTTGGTGGCTAGATTAAGGCAACTCCTTACAATAGTCCTTTCATAGACAGAGTTCATCTTTGGGGAGGAGATAGGAAAATTTGCATAGGAGCCAAAGAATTTTCTGGGACTAAAGAATCAAGAACCTGGCCCCATCTCTTTTGAGTTTCAATGTTACTAGAACATCTTCAGTCAGTTGATGCTAACTGAAGTCTGCCATCAGGACAGACTCCAAACATTGTAAGAAATGTGCAAAATATTATGGTGTCCCAATTTTAACAGCGAGGTTGTGTGTTGGTGGCAGATGTCCACAGAATGTACAAAATGTGAGTATGGTAGAAGCTATTCTTGCCCAAGCCAGAAACGTTCTGGGGAGCCATATTTTAGAAGCAATGACTGCATATTTGATTATGACCTAAAAGAGCTATAGCAAGGGTCAGTGAAGAAATCATTCCAAGTGGACAAGCATCCTATGGGTGGGCACTCAGAGCTCAGTAGTTATGTGATGGGGTTGCTAGTGAATAATCACACTAGTGGTTTTGTTATACTTCTTGGTTCTCATCATGTGATATTTGAAAACAGGACCGGCAACTTTGGGGTGAATAAGTAAACTGGATAAGTAAATTTGTGTAGTTCAGAGCAAATAGTGGTTCCTAGGCTTCCCTGGTGGCTCAGGTGGTAAAGAATTCCCCTGCCAATGCAGGAGACACAGGTTCAATCCCTGGGTCGAGAAGATCTTCTGGAGAAGGAAATGGCAACCTATTCCAGTATTCTTGCCTGGGAAATCTCATGGACAAAGGAACCTTGAGGGCTACAGTCCAGGTTCCTCTTTCTAGGGGTTGGAAAGAGTCAGACATGACTTAGTGACTCAACCACCACCACCACCTACCAGTGGTCCCTAAAGGGAAATACTAGGTTTCTTGCTAATGAAATAATTAATTGGTATTATAAAGGAAATATAATTACCTCTGCATTCCAAGCTTAGTAAAGAAGGTCATAATTAGTAATGCATATTTGAAAATGTTAAGATAGCCATAATTCATTCTGACCCTGTGTGTTAGTCACTCAGTTGTGTCTGACTCTTTGTGACCCCATGGGGGCGTAGCCCACCAGCCTTCTCTGTCTGTGGGATTTTTGCAGGCAAGAATACTGGAGTGGGTTGCCATTTCCTTCTCCAGAGGATCTTCCTGACCCAGGGATTGAACCCAGGTCTCCTGCATTGCAGGCTGACTCTTTACTGTCTGAGCCACCAGGGAAACATAATTTATTCTGAACTTCAAAAGAATTTGTCCCACATTATGACATTTATCTGGGTTTCCAAGGTGGCATTAGTGGTAAAGAATCCACCTGCAATGCAGGAGCCACAGGAGATGTGAGTTCAGTCCCTGGGTGGGTAAGATCCCCTGGAGGAGGGCATGGCAACATCCACTCCAGTATTCATGCCTGGAGAATCCCATGGACAGAAGAGCCTAGTGGCCTACAGTCCATGGGGTCACAGAGAATCAGACACAATTAGAGGGATTTTGCATATTTGTAATATTAAACCTATTTCTTGCAAAGGTATGGCCTCCCCCTTCAAAATTCATTTATTAAGGGCCATGATTTATCTTTATCTCAACTCTTGCTTCACCTCCCGTGGAGTATAGCAAATCACCTTATGCAAAATGAGTACTAAATTAGCCAACTCAATATTAAATTATAGAATGAAAGAAAACATTTGGAACACCCAGAATATTTTAAAATGCTCACACATCTTTATGAGCAATATTTGGTTTACTTAAGAAAATTAATATGTTACAATTAAAGTTTAAAATAATGATTCTAATGTTCCAATATACAGAAAAGTGATGTGATTTGAGGAGTTAAGTCTAAGTGAAAAGAAGACTTAGCCCTCAGCTGTGCGCCAGAAATTCTGATTGATGTTTGGAACTTGCTGTTATATGTTTTGGGGAAGTCTTTTGATCTCAATTCTTTACTTTCCTTGTCAGTTTTATCTGTCTTTATATTTTTATATGTGTAGTAAGTGTTTCAAGGGAATTTATTCTTAATATTTGATTTTTAAAAGTTTACATGCCACTCTTACAAAGTCCACATCCTGTTTGTAATGACTAGTTTGATGTGGCGACTTGGCTAGGCCACAGTACCCAGCTATGTAGTCAAATATTATTTTGGATGATTCTGTGAGGCTGTTTTTGGATGAGATTTATATCTAAATTGGTGGGATTTGACTGAAGTAGATGGTCTTCCATAATGGCCATCCAGACACTGGAACTTTACAGATCTCTGTATCTTGGTTTTTCATGAAGCAGGACTAGCCATTCTGGGAAGCAGGGAGGGAGTTGGAAATATGGAGAAGGATGGTTATTTCGTCACAAGCCTACATTTTCCTTTGAGTGAAGATTCATTTCTTTCATTAAATGAGGGGACAATGAAAGATTTTTAGGTTTGGGAGTGAGCTGATCAGGTCATAAAAGCATAACTTCAGTGGCCATGTGCAGGTTGAAATCAAGGAGGCAGTATTTCAGGGTATTAATGCGTAGGTGGTGCTTACAACAGACTGGAAGGGAGACGATAATACTCTAAATTTATACACTAAGTAATGATGATGGAGAGAAAAGAAATATAAAGAACTATTAAGGGCATATGGATCAAAAGACATAGAGATCATATATATTGTGAAGGGGAAAACAAAAAAATCTAGAATGATCCCCCACTTTGTGGCTTGAGAAACCACTGTGTGTTGGTCCAATCCCTGAAATGGCAGAAAAGATGAACAAGAGTATAGTTTAGAGGAAGACAACAAATTTATCTTGGGATATGTTAGTCTGAGAGCCTCTGAGCCATCTAGATGGAAATGTCTGGCAGGCATTTGCAAATACAAACCAGGAGGTCAAGACCAAAATACCAATGGTAGAAATGGTATGGAAACCCCCAGCCACTGAAGCCAAGAAAATGGATAAGATCGTCAAGGGAGAACATAGGCCCAGAAGAGATGAATTCTTGATCAAAGAATCACAGAGTCGTGAAGAAACAGAGGAGAGTCCTGAAAGAAAATGTCGGTTAGAGTGGTGAGAAAGGATGGAATCATTAGGAAGGAAAAAAGAGAATTCTATTTTAATTTATTATCATTTCAGGAAAATATGTTTAGCAGCTGTGGAAGACACACTGTTCTGTGTTCAAAAATCTGTTTCCCACTCACGGCTCTGGGTTCCAGGAATACTATATTTTCCAGTCCCCCACTGCATCCACGTAGGACCAAGAGATTGAAAATTAGCCAATCGGAAGAAGGTAGAAGTGGAAGTAAGGTAGTCTACTTCCAAGCCAGGTTCCTAAGATATTGCAGGAGGTCTTCGTGCATCTCTCTCTTTCCCATTCATGTGACCAGATATGACAGAGCTCTCTCATCAGAAATATTTATAATCAGATTTTGCCTAAGTGGGAATAGGCGTTTATTGTGTTAACCTACTAAGATATTGAGGTTATTTATTATAGCAGTCAATATCCTTTTATCTATACAACAATTTAAAAACTTTTTTTTTTAATTATACTTTTGGTATTGCTGACACACTTTATAAAACATAGCCATCCTAACAATATTTATCTTTCAAGACTAATTTACTGTCATTTCAGGATGTAAGTTTCAGGGTCATTGGAATGGCATCAAATCTTAAATTTATGTTTAAAAAGACTGACAATAGATGGAGGAACAAGAGGTTAGTACGTGCATACACTTCATGATCTTGTCCTGGTTATGTTGTAGCCTGTCAAGAACACAGGCCTTCTCTCAACAACCCTCTTGGGGCCATCCAAATCCTTAAAGGGTAGAACCTAAAATCTCTAGTGTCAAGGGTTCATGATGTTGCACGTCATTTCTCTGAATGGAATGTCTAAGCAGTGATTTACTACCATAACAGAAGCCTCCTGGTCCTAGGATTATGAACAAAATATCATATATGTGGAGAACGTTACAAGAGCACACAAGGAACCTCCTCGAAGTCAGTCTCCTGGACTAAAAGCAAAGACCTCAAAGGCAGTCTGACCAGTTATGAGCTCCTCAGGGGGTGTGTTCAAGAAAATTAATTCAACCACAAAAAGGAATGTAGACAACAAAATTAATAACTTTTGGATTAATTATCCAAAGTATGAAATGCATCCATACTCAAATAAATAATAGGATAACAAAAATAAATAATTAATAAGTAACTGGGAAGGAAGAGACAAATCTCCCATAACAAAAATTCCAAATAATTAATGTCGATACTGTCCCTTCAAGGAGGTGGAATAGAACTCTCCACCCCTTAAGGGTGGACTACGCTTCATGGCTTGCTCCCAAAGAGTACAGGACAGGAAAGGGGAAAATAACTCATCAGTGGAGAAACCTGGCGACCAAAAGCCTCCTCCAGGTAATCAACACCATCGGCAGGGAGTCACGTCGACAGCATGTACCCTTGATATGATGTGGTAAGAAAGGCCATTTCACCTCTATGGTCTTCCTTCCAAATTGGTAACCCCAGTGAGATCAAGAGAAACACATCAGACAAAACCAAAGTGAGAGATATTCTACAAAATAGCTGAGCAATACTCAAAACTGTCAAGGTCATCAAAAACAAGGAGAGTCTGGGAAACTGTCACAGCCAAGAAGAGCCTGAGGAGACACGACAACTAAATGCAGTGCATCTTGTGTGGGATCCTGAAAGAGGTGAAGGTCACTGGAGAAAAACTAGTGATATTTTGATAAAGCATGGTTGAGTTAATAATAGCGTATACACATTGGCTCATCAGGCTTCCCATGTGTGGTGCTAGTGGTAAAGAACCCGCCTGCAAATGCAGGAGATGTAAGAGATGTGTGTTCGATCCTTGGGTCAGGGAGATCCCCTGGAGGTGGGCATGGCAATCCACTCCAATATTCTTGCCTGGAGAATCCCCATGAACATAGGAGCCTGGCGGGCTATAGTCCACGGGGTCGCACAGAGTCAGACACAACTGAAGTGACTGAGCATGCACACATTGGCTCATCAGCTGTGAGGAATGGATCACAGCGATCTAAAAATCTTAACAGGGGAAACCAGGTGTGGGATACATGCACACTCTCTGTACTATTTTTGTGACTATTCTGAGAAATCTAGAATTATTCTAACATAAAAACTTTGTGATTTTTTAAAAAAACAATTTAGAAAAATCATTTATTTCTTGAAGAAATATAAGTATATAATTCACAGCAAAACTGACCATAATCTTCTCTAATTCTCCAGCTTTCTGAAACTCACTGGTGTACCATCTCCCCAAATCTATAACCATTCTTCATCTCCATCTGTCTCCCTGGTTACTTTCCTGCCTGTATTCCTTCTTTAAGCTCCATCTTCCTTAGTCCAAAATGTTTCCCATCAGACACAGGCCAATGGGAATTTAGTTTTCCCTCTGTTACTACTATTTTTCTTGGAGAAATTAGGTGACCCAGTTCTTGTCCTCTGCACCCCTTCTCATCTTTACTTCAGTTCCAGTAAAGGGCTGGGGTGAGCTGTGGGTGTGTTGATCATTCTCAGTCCCATTATATGGACAGATGACTTTAATAAATTAGCAAATTAAGGAGGGAAAGGCAAATTTCTTTGTTTCAGAAAAGCTACTGCAAAGTTAGTGAAGGAGGAAGTAAAGGTAGACCCTTAACTACCACGCTTTTTATGTTTACTGCCCAATATCACATATTTAATAAGAATCAGCAACTATTAAATATAAAGTGAAAGTCGCTGTCATGTCCAATTCTTTGCGACCCCAAGGAATCCTCCAAGCCAGAATACTGGAGTGGGTAGCCTTTCCTTTCTCCGGGGATCTTCCCAACCCACGGATCGAACCCAGGTCTCCCACATTGCAGGTGGATTCTTTACCAGCTGAGCCACAAGGGAAGCCCAAGAATACTGGAGTGAATAGCCTATCCCTTCTCCAGCAGATCTTCCCAACTCAGGAATCAACCCAGGGTCTCTTGTATTACAGGCAGATTTTTTACCAACTGAGCTATCAGGGAAGCCCATTAAATTATGGGAAGCCCATTAAATTAAATATGAAGGGAATTTGATAAATATCTAATTCTCAAGTAGCACATTAGAAAAATAAGTGTCAGATGGCCTCAGTGGCCAACTCACCACAACGCAGTTAATGACCAGAGGATCCGCGACTGTTCAGCTTTTCCTTCTTGCTTCTTTAATGTTCTGCAAACACCAAGTTCAAATTTTTGTCATGATGCAGGAGAGCTACAGGCTTTGATATGGTAATTCTTTCTTGTCAGGTAAGAAACATGGAAAGAGATAAAACAGCAAATGAATACACTAAAAGGGTCAAACTAACCAAATACTGTTATATTCTTTTTGATTTAAAGACTTATCTAGAGATATGTACCCAATAAGGGTCTGAATGAGCAGCATGTCAACCTTCCTGATCAGCCAGCAGCCACTACCTTCTAGCTCCTGGTGTTCAGATGTGTGGAGTTTCTCAGCCCCATCTCCTAGGTATCATCCCTCATTAAACACACAGCAACCACTGTTCTCCTTCAACCTTGGAGAGCTCCGGAAAGCTAACATCTTGTTTGATAACCCCTGTCTTTATCATTTCCTTCAGTAGTCATTCACTCATTTGTTCAGGCATGTGTTTGTTCATCTCCAATTTGCCAAACACTAGGCAAGGAGCTGAAAATACCAACAGAAAATGCATCATCCCTGAAGTCCAGATTCATACGGTCTACTAATTTAAATGTTATGAGAAGAGTCTGTATCATTCTTCCAGTTATAAAAATCAAGTGTCTCTAGACATTGACAAATTTCCTGTGGGGAGAAAAATTGCCCTCTGTTGAGAACCATTGCTATAGCGTATTCATAAATCATTCCTTAGTCAAATATTCTCTGCAATTAACCAGAGTTCTTGTTCCATATAGCTCCCTCCTTTCTCATAATCTGTCCTACCAATTTTAGCTACTTTTATCTCCCCAGATTCAGATCTCTAGCTCCTCAACTCAGAAAACTCTGGGTCTATTTGACTTCTCTCTCTCTGGAAAGCCACTGAAAGGCAAAATGAAGGTTTTTTTTTTTACAGTCTTGTGGAACAAAAATTAGAGTTTGTAACCATAAGGAATATACCAGGTACCCAGGTGAAAAAACTAGAGGCTGTGGATAATAGTAGAATGAGCATAAATACAGCTTTGAATTGGCATAATTTCTAGTTGGATTAAGGTCAGTACCATCCTGTTAGCCTAGTAGAAAGAAAGTGAAATATTTCTGGAGTAAGGCAGTAGCATCTGTAACAGTCATAATTTTTACACAAAAAAGTTCAGTATTCAATCTAAAAATACTAGACACATTGAAAACCAAAACCACATGACTAAAATTCAAGACAAAAAATCTAAAGAGATCTCTATGTAATTCAAATGTTAAATTAACTGACCTATACTTTAAATGACTATAATAATACATAAAAATAGAGATTTAATATTAGAGACTTACCCAAAGTGATTGAAATCTATAAAAAGTAGAAATTATGAAATTTAAAAGTATAGTTTCTGAAATTATTAACTGATTTTATGAGTTTTAAAGGAAGCTAGACCAGCAGACAAATCGATAGTAAATATTCAAATTAGTGACTACAGACAGAATGAAAAACACAGCTCTCCAGCTGCAGTGGGCCTCAGTGAAAATGTTTGAGAAGTTATAATCTATGAGTAATTAGAGTCCCAGGAGAAGAGGAGAAAGGGAAAAAATAGTATTTAAGGAGATCATGAATGAGAATGGTCTCATATTGTTAAAAGAAATTAAGGCATAGATTAAAATAAGTCAAAATAGGCTTTAAAGAAAGAAACCATTAAGGATAAAGGGGATTCTTACATAAAGACAAAAGGTTTAAGTTAGCACTTGTGAAAATTGTATACACCTAATAAAATAGCCTCAAAATACATAAAGTGAAAACTCTCAGAACTTAGAAATCAACAAAATAAATCACTGAGTGAAAGATTTTAACATATCTCTTACGAAGATCTTCAAGAGAAGATTTTAAGTTCCTTTAGGAATTGATGAACTGAGAAGACCAAATGGTCAGAAATATATACATGTGTAAGATTCAAACAACACGAATAAGTACAATCAAGTAACAGAAAAGTCTACCTCAGATTTATAGAATATATGCTTTTCTCAAGCACACAGAAACATTCAGGAAAATTAACCACATACTAGGTTATAAAGCAATTCTTTATTTCCTCTTTCCTTCTTTATTGAAGTATAACTGGTGTACAACACCATTAGTTCCTAGTGTACAACACAGGGATTCAATATTTCTATACGTTACAAATGATCATAATGATAAGTCTAGTTATCATCTGTCACTATGCAAAGTTATTGCAGTATTGTTAACTGTATTCCCCATGCTGTACATTTTATTCCCAAGATTTATTTATTTTGTAACTGGAAGTTTGTACCAACTAGTTCCCATCACCTATTTCACTCATCCTTCTAATCCCTTCTAATCCAGAAACCATCTGTTTGTTCTCTGTATCTATGACTCTATTTCTGTTTTGTTATATTTGTTCATTGGTTTTGTTTTTTAGTTTTCATATACAAGTGAAATCATATATGATATTTATGTTTCTCTAACTTATTTCACTTAGTGTAATACTCTGTAGGTCCACTCATGTTGTAACAAATAGCACAATCTTATTCTTTTTATGAGAAGGGGACGACAGAGGATGAGATGGTTGGATGGCATCACCGACTCGATGGACATGGGTTTGGGTAGACTCTGGGAGTTGGCGATGGACAGAGAGGCCTTGTGTGCTGCAGTTCATGGGGTCGCAAAGAGTCGGACACGACTGAGCGACTGAACTGAACTAATATGTCACTGTGTATATAAGACAAAGAATGGACAAGATCTTTATGGAGAATATTTTAAAACTCTATTAAAAGATATCAGAAAGTGTTACTAAATAGATCATGTTCATTTACGGAGAGTATACAAGATTTTGAAGATGCCAGCTGCCATCAAATTAGGTTTGTACTTAGGACACTTTTCATAAATTTTCTGATAGGAATATTTTTGGAGCTTTTGACAAATTGACTTAAAATTATATAGAAAAATAAATTTACATGAAAAGATAAATTTGCAGAGAAAAGAGGGAGATACTTTATCAGATATGAACAATCAATAATAAAAGGAGAAGTCTGTCACAGGAACATTATGCCGATGAAAGAGAAAGGGAAATTAGAACATCTTATTTATGACTGAGAAATTGGCATAGCTAGTGGTGGTCCCTCTGAAACATGGAGAAGGGGATGAATTATTAGATGGTATTGGGAAAAATCACCTCACTGGATAGAGAAAAATAAATGTGGATCCCTAATTCATACTATATATAAAAATAAAAGTAGAATGGACCGAGTGAGAGCTCATGCTATGAAGTTTGTAAAGAAAATAAAGAAGGTATCTTTGTGACTTAAGCTTTAAATATCTTATCTTAAGATAAAAAGGGAAAAACATGAATTTTCCTATAGCACAATTAGGATTTCTGTTCCACAAAATTGAGAACAGACTGACTGGGGACAATCATGATGTCTAAAAATGAAAAAGGGTTATTATCTAGTGTTTATACAGAGTAACTGTGAACCAAAGAGGGAGTGACAACGCACAATAGAAAAGAGGAAAAGAACATGAATTAGCAAGTCTCGGAAGAGTAAACCCCAGTGGTTAACATGTTTAAGAGATATCCATGTCAGTAATAATTAGAGAATAAATAAATGAGAATTACAAGGAAAAATTTCTAATTTATATGCATCAAATTGGCAAAAAGTAGAGGGCTGGATGATGCCAAATGTTGGTGAGAATAGAAACTCTTAACTCCCCCAAGGAAATGCAGACTGGTGTGGCCATTGGAAAAGCAGTCTGGCAGCATGGAGGGAAATTTGATCCATATCTACTACTGGAGCCAAAATTTGTGTACTTCTATGTATTTACTCCATAGAAACCTATGAGGGGTTATATATTAGAATATTAACCTCATCTCTGATTGTGGTAGCATGTTACCAGGGGTCTGTTACTAGAATACAGATAAAGGATCCTTTGGAAACACACACTGGAGCACTCTGCTGCAGTCAGTACTAATGGCTCCAATACACATACAGCCACATGTGTACAGCTAGAAACTGAATGGGAAGTGACAAAAAGGAAGAAACAACTTATGCTCTAGCATATTATAATTTATATAAATTAAAATGTAGAGGGACAGAAAATTATTTTATGATTATATTAGCCAACTCTGACTGTCATAACAAAATACCACCGAATAGGTAGCTTAAACAGTAGGGATATGTTTTCTTATAGTTTTAGAGGCTGCAAGTCTAAGATCAGGGTAGCAGCATGGTTTGGCTCTGGTGAGAGCTCTCTTCTTAGCTTGGAGATGACTGCTGTCTCATGGGAGGAGGGAGGCTGGGTGAGAGGGAAGGAAGGAGAGAGAGAGAGAGAATATCTTCCTCTTACAAGGCTACAGTCCTATTGGATTAGGGCCTCGCTTTTATAACTTCATGTATCCTCATACTTCCTAAAGACCCTAGCTCCAGATACAGTCACATTGGGGATTAGGCCTTCGACATATGAATTGGGAAGGGACATAATCCAGTCCATAGCATTCCACCCTAAGCCCCCACCCCAAATGCGTGTCCTTATTCCATACAGAATACAGTTATTTCATTCCAATAGCTCCCAAAGTCTTAACTCATTCCAGTGTCAACTCTACACTTGAAAGTTTTATCTAAATATCATTGAAGTCAGGTATGTTTGAGACTTAAAGCATGATTCATCCTGAGGCAAAATTCTTCTCCATATGTGAACTGTAGAACTGGACGTGTTAACATGTTTCCAAAATACAATGGTAGGCAGGTATGTGTGATTAGTCATTCAGTTATGTCCAAATCTTTGTGACCCCAGGAAATGTAACCCACCAGGCTCTTCTTTCCATGGGACTCTCTAGGCAAGAATACTGGAGTGGGTAGCCATTCCCTTCCCTAGGGTCATCTATCAAACCAGGGTCTCCTGCATTGCAGGTGGATTCTTTACCCTCTGAGCCAGCAGAGAAGCCCAGGTAGGTATAGCATGGATATTCCTATTCCCAAAGGGAGACATCAGAAGGAAGGAAGGGATGATGGATCTCAAGCAAGTCCAAAACCTAGTAAGGCAAATACTATTTGATCTTAATTCTCAAATATAATCCTCTTTCCTTCAGTACTTTGCAAGGTCCCCACCTCTGAGGCATGGGTGGGGGTCATGTTGACCCCCTGAAACTGGGGAGATTGTCCCATTTTTTGAAATGGAGGAAAAAGTCTTGCCCATGAACTTGTGGTAGGAGAGACAGTGACACGATTTGATACAAGGCAATCATTTTTTAATTTCATGGCCATGAAATTAAAAGATGCTTGCTCCTTGGAAGAAAATCTATGACAAACCTAGATAGCATATTAAAAAGCAGAGACATTATTTTGCTGACAAAGGTCCATCTAGTCAAAGCTATGGTTTTTCCAGTAGTCACGTATGGATGTGAGAGTTGGACCATAAAGAAAGCTGAGCACCGAAGAAGTGATGCTTTTGAACTGTGATGCTGGAGAAGACTCTTAAGAGTCCTCTTGAACCACAAGGAGATCAAACTCGTCCATCCTAAAGGAAATCAGTCCTGAATATTCATTGGAAGGAATTATGCTGAAGCTGAAGCTCCAATACTTTGGCCACCTGATGCGAAGAACTGACTCATTGGAAGAGACCCTGATGCTGGGAAAAATTGAAGGTGGGAGAAGGGGAAGACAAAGGATGAGATGGTTGGATGGCATGAGTTTGAACAAGCTCTGGGAGTGGGTGATGGACAGGAAAGCCTGGTGTGCTACAGTCCATGGGGTCTCAAAGAGTCGGACACCACTGAGTGACTGAACTGACCTGAATCATCTTTTAGAGATACATATATAACTGACACATCAAACAAAGTAGAGTGGGTATCTGTATAGGAGGGAGGAAAACGGGAATATGAATAGGGAATGAAGAGAAAAAAATGTTAAACAAGGACTAGACTTTGCATGAAGCTGGGATCGTAGCATACAATGAACAGAGAAGTAGGATTACCCCATCTTTGTGCACTTGAGATCCAAATAGGAAAAATGAATCTAGCCTCCTCCTTTTTCACCTTGTGCCTGCATAATTAGTTTCAGCTCATAAGAATTCTCCTTGTGTGACCTTCTGCCATGGAAATTGAGAAAACAACTCCTGTGAAATGTTGATGACTTGGCTGGATTTTTACTTTTCCAGATGAGCTTCAGAAAAAAGTAAATTTATTTATGGTAAGAGAGAACATCTAAATGTTAATTATTCCAAAAGGAAAAAGAGGCAAAGGGGAGAGTGTACCAACAACTCATTTCATTATTTGGCAGGAAGTGGTAAAAGCAGTGGGGAAGGGAGAGTAGGGTTTCCATTTGTTGACTGGCTCATTAGGGTTCTTCTCGCTCTGCATTAAGTTTTGGTCAGTTGCATGTTTAGGTTCTAGTCTTCCCCCCACCAGGCATGTCTTATCCTGCCTTATAGCCCCGAGCTGTAAGTGTTGCATTAGGTGTTCGGCAAATGGCTTGCCCGGTGGCTCAGACAGTAAAGAATCTGCCTGCAATGGAGGAAACCTGAGTTCAATCCCTGGGCCAGGAAGATCCCCTGGAGAAGGGAATGGCAACCCAGTCCGGTATTCTTGCCTGGAGAATCCCAAGGACAGAGGAGCCTGGCGGGCTGCAGTCTGTGGCATCACAAAGAGTCAGACACAACTGAGTGACTCAACAATAGCAGCAACTGACTAGAGCAATTTTCCAAGAAGCCTTATCCCTGCCTGGAAATATTACAGCAGCAGCATCTGAGCCAGTGTAGTTGGCCTCTAGGATGACAGAAAACAAGTTTGAATACTCTATTTTCAAAATAAAGGACCATCTTGGTTGAATTCTAGCCTGGCATCTAGAGCATATAAGTCCTTCTAAAAATAATGAAAAATATCTGTGCCCCTGTTGGCTGGATGAAGTTTTATGTGAAAGGGTCTCAGTACAATAATAAAAATTTTTCATATTATTTTCTTCAAATGTAGAGTTCTAATATTTTATTAATGCTTGGACATTTAATTTTTGCATTTTAGACTAAGCTCACCATATTTGGGGATTCAGTCTTTTCAGTGGCTCTCCTACAATTTGAAAATCTCTGTTCGGTCTGAGGAGTAAGTTTTGTCTTTGTTTCTCGTTCTCAGATTAAGACATCCTGATTTATTTCTTTGGCTCTCAGGGGATTTAGTGTTTATTTCTTTTTTTAATTGCCACTAAGAGACTAAGCATAAACTGTTCGTTAACTTCTAGTAAGAACCATAATGAAGAAGCATTAAACAAGAAGTTTAATAGCATGATATTACTTAGCAGCCATACTTGCTTGTGTTTGGGGGTATATAAATGAATATAAACAGCACTTGCTAAGAAATAAACAATGATACAGAAAAAGATAATGAACTTTCTGGAGCAGGTTCAGGGCAGGGCATTTTTTTCCCTGAACACTCAGTTGTAAATTTTCCATGCAGTTTTCTTTGCAGACTGAGAATGATGTGCTAGGCTTTTGGATTTGTGATCTAACTATTTAATCTCCTTGCTCCGAAAGTTAGAAATCTATGTGGCAGCTGATCAAAGGTTGGGAATACAACTAGAACTTCTGATTTTTGCTTGGATTTAAAAATTATAGCAAATTTAGAAAATGGAAACAATAGAACCTGTTTTTAGAAAGCATATGATATGTTTGATTTGGGGCACATGAAGCCTAAGATGCCCATAGAATCTTTAACCCTAACCCTAACCTCATTATAACTGAGCCAGAGCAATTGGCTGAACAAGACAGAAGTGTGGGATAGAATTTCTGTTTTGGGACTCACTGATATTGAGCTATTATTATATGTCAATATTGAGCTATTATTATATGTCAAACAGTATTGCACATGTATTAATTCATTTTACAGGTGAGGAAACCAACGTCAGAAGGGTTGAATAAACATCCTGAGGTCCCAGAGCTAAGTAAAAGGCAAGCTGGGATTCAAACCCAACATTTATTGGGTTGCCTGGTTATCAACAACCTTGCTGAAAAAAAGAAATCCTAGAGGGACAGGACATGTGGAAAGGAGTGAATTCCTTTTCGAGTCTACTAACCTATACTTTCTATGGGTATTTTGATTAGTATTTATAAAGGAAGCAGTTAATAAGTTTGGAGTTATGATATGACACTGTTTTAGTAAGAGCAGTACTTTATTGAGCTACTAAAAGAACAAATCTGATTTAGTTAAGAAGTTTAAGAGCTCCAAGATAAATTCCATACAATGAGTAATCTTGAAATGCAATATTGTAGAAATTTCCTAAATCAGATTGTTGCTATGAAGAAGGTAATTCTGCAACATGTATAATGATGCTTTCTCCATGCTGTTGACAACGTTTGTGAGAAATGCACTTTCAGGGCTTCCCTGGTGGTCCACTAGTTAAGAATCCTCTTGCCAATGCAGGGGACACAGGTTTAATCCCTGGTCCAGGAAGATACCACATGCCATGGAGCCATTCAGCCTGTGCACCGCAGCCACTGAGCCTGTGCTCTAGAGCCCATGCTCTGCAACAAGAGCAGCCACTGCAATGAGAGATCCATGCACTGCAGCAAGAGCAGCCCCGGCTTGCCACAACTAGAGAAAGCCCACATGTAGCAATGGGGTGCCATTGCCTTCTCCAAATGAAGACCCAGTACAGCCATAAAGAAAGAAATGCACCTTTAACTGTCTCACGATTTCATCAAATTTCTGATGTTAGGTGAATCAGTATTGAAACCAACCAGCCCTTTAAGTGCACCTTGGATAAATGGATCCTTCTGTGACAGGTCAGCACATGTCACTTTTCCCATTGCCAGACTTTTAGTAGAAATATTTTAAATTCCTTGGAGTCTAATATCTCACTTCTACCTCTAAGTCTTGAAAGCCTCCTTCTGTCCACATTGGGGATAAGAAACAAACCTCTTTGTTCCTCAGACTTCCACTGTTATTTTAGTTTCCCCTTCCTTGGCATCCATGCCAGTGCATTTTATGAGAACTGGCTGTACAGTATCAGTGAAAAATTGACGATGACCTCTATTTGAGCCAAAAAATTTTCAAGAGCACTGAAGTTCAGAACTCTCCATTTTGCTTGTTTTCAGATGGAATACAGACCCCTCACAATCTGAATCCTAGGCAGCTGCCTGGGCAATACTGGGCATTTATTTCAGTGCCAGGCTAAATGACAAAAGATCTACTTAGATATTAAATCTGTTCCAGTTTTGGGAGGAGTTGTTACCAATTGCTTACAATGGTTCTTTACATTTCTACTGCTGGTAGTTATTACTTTACTTACAGAAATCAGTCCATTCTGCCAAAGATTTGGGGATGAATCGATCTTCTTAATGATATTTCTTAATTAAATGACACTTACAAGTAAAAACCCAGCTTAAGTCACTAACACATACAGTAACAGAAACTAAAACTATCAAGATAATAACAGAAATCAAAAGGCACAAAAGCCCCTGACCTGTGTAACTGAAAAACCCCAGTTAAGTAGTTTCTAATGGATTCACATTCAACTGTGATTTTTTTTTACCTCATGTCTAATATTTCTACTTCAGCTTTTAATTAAAGCAAAAGAATGCATGCAAAATAAGAAGCATATTTTAAAAGTGAAATAAGAAGGAGTGACTTCTGAAATGGAATCAATATTTATCAATTAATAGCTTTGTGGGAAATTCTAGAGTTGGGAATTTAGTAGAGGGATGTATTGTATTCTTGTAAAAATTATGATGTAGTGATACTGTCTCACTTGCATTCCCTCTAGTTCCTCAAGACAGATAATCATCCATCCATCCATCATTTCCTAAGACATAGTTATTTTGGGCCTAGTATATTCCAGGTACTGTTTGAGTGCTGAAAACACAAAAACACAGCTTCTTCCTTGGAGAAGAAAGGCAACTAAGTCAAAAATTACAGGACAATATTCCTTAGCTACCCAGAGTCCCTTGTTTCAAGGCGAGATCCAGGTCTGACTCCCCAGGATAGTAAACCAGGGACCTGGAGTTTTCCCTTTTGTTCCTATTAACTCCAGTAATAAAAGATAAATGATTTTTTTCTTTCATATGGAACGTAGAACTCCTTATCACAAGTGGTATCACAAAAGCGAAAGGATCAAGATAAATTCATGTCTGATGCTCACAGTTGACTCCAAATGGAAACTAGGACACCCTTAACTTTTGAAAGTGATGACAAGAACAACCTTGTTCTTCCATGTCCCTTCAGAACCACTGTCACCAGGAGAATATGGGGTAGTACAGAGAGGGACAAGAGAAAGAAATAAATGAAAAGTTCCGAATACAGTTCAACATTTTAGGTTTCCATACTGGGGAACTTAACTTTTTTTTTCCCAGTTGTGATGCGGAGACACTTAGGCATTACCATGGCCTTTTTCTGGAGAGAAAATTATACCAGGAAGAAAATAATGCTTTTGAGAAAAACTGGAAAATGACCTAGTTGTTATCTGAATGACACACAGACATGAGTAATCTCTTTATTAGCGTCTCTATTGCTTCAAAGAAGGGAAACAAAATCTGAACCAAAGGGTGAAAAAATACATGTATTTTCACTGATAAACTTAAATGCAAGATGATGACAACATCATACCTTTTAAAAGATTGCTTCCTTTTAAGGCCTTGAGCTTCAATCCGACTGGTTGAATATGTGTTCTCTGTTGTATTGCTTCTCTCATCTTTCCCAGACACGCAGACCTCCCAGCACAAGTGTGTATGTTCTATCTGACTAGATTTAAAGTGCTAATGGATAGAGTTTTTGGATTGGGGACCTGGCAGGCTGTTTTTCATGTTTCCTGATAAAACATGGAAAAACACCTCCAAGGTCTTCCAAAATATGACATGTGGTAGATGCATTCAGTTTTCCACTACATTGCAACCACACTATAATATGACTAACCATGGCATCGGAGATTAGTTTAATACCATCCCATCCTCTAGCCAATGATATTTTAAAAAGTAAGTTTGGTGTCCAAACAGTTGTAAAACTCACAATATGGGACTTATGGATATGATAGCGAGGTCCCAGTGAACCAGGAGTCACTATGTAATTCTTAAGATTTAAAAAGTAAACTTCCTCCATGGAGTATAAGAGCACACTCTTTGTGGATATGGGCAAACTAATGATTTTGGCAGTCCTCTTTTTTTCTCCTTGTTCAAAAATTACTCAAGTTCTGAGTGCATATAAGAGGCCTCAGCAGTCTCGAGTCCTTAGAACACTGCACATGGCTGCTTTTAACCAGCACAATATCATACGCATAGGATAGTAGCATAATGAGCTATCCTTGTTTCCAAATTGTAGGAGGGATGCTTAGAATTTGACCCTAAATGTTGTCCTTTTGGCTTTAATTCTTTCTGGACAAGATAATGTCAAGGGGAACAGGAGAATCAGAATGAAACAAACTTGCATTTCTGCCAAATACTGAATCAATAATCCTTTGGGAAGAAAGCTTTGAAGCCTATTGATTGTAAGAGCCAATAGGGGAACAATGATGTACACTCATTATGCAAATATAGTATTTTACCTGACTCTTAAGAGGGGCTTCTCCGGAATGCCATTCCATGTTCTATGCATGGGACGGATGCTCGGGGCTGGGGCATTGGGATGGCCTGGAGGGATGGGATGGGGAGGGGGGTGGGAGAGGGGTTCGAGACGGGGAACGCATGTGAACCCATGGCTGATTCGTGTCAATGTATGGCAAGAACTACTACAATATTGTAAAGTAATTAGCCCCCAACTAAAATAAATGTATTAATAAAAATAAATAAATAAATAAATAAACTGTACTCTGATGAAAAAAAAAAAAAACAGGGGCTTCTCAACCCAGGTTTTTCTCCTTTTAGGCAAGGCCACCATTTGGGCTTCACTGCACAGTGTTTAATCTCTGTCCTTGAAGTTCACAGATTAACTTGCTCTGTGATTTCCTCCCTATGACAGCCTCTGGCTGTGTTTTTACTGCCTTAACAGCTACTGGCAGGCAGCTTGTCTCCCACATTCACTACAGAGTAAACAGGAATTTGGTCCCAGGGTAACTGGCTGCTCTCCAGCCTAAGAATGCAAGTTATTCATGAGCCCAGTGAGCTTGCTTCTGCTTCATGTAGACTGTTTTCACTCCGGAGCACAAGGACAAAAAGAGCTGTGAAGGTTTTGGATCTCGAGGATTATTCTTTGTAAACATGTGACAACCGGTGTTTCTTCTCCCCAGCTATTTGCTAACCTTCCCCCACCTCTTCTACCATCTTACATTTCATGGTGATTACCAGAAATTTACCGAAGAAACAGCCATGACATGGCATATTTCTTTCAAAAATATAACTGACTCAATAAACACATCTGGGTGCATTATTATCTTGGAGAAAGAATTGGTTTACAAAACTTTTAAAATTAAATCTTCATGAGAATGTGGGGGTAAGTGCCAAATGAGTTTGTGAGCATGTAGATTAATGATAATTTAAAAAAAAAAAGAAAACAATGGAGGAAAAAAAAAACAGCTTCAAGGGTAAGTGTATATATACTTTGAAATTTGAGTTGGTGAATACTAGATTTCAAGTCTACCCAAAATTAAGAGATTTAAACAAAATTTAAAAAGACAAAAAGAGTTATTAATTTATGACCATTGGGAGAAGGTTAAGATTTCCTGCTCCTTGAAGATAAGGCACTTAAAATACTGTTAGCTGAAAGGTTCATCCTTTTACCCTGGATATCATACTTTCTGAATTCTTTCATGAACCACACTACAAATAAGACTCTAGCATTTGATACTATAGCCCTAAAATCTGCTTAGCAGAGACACTAACAATTGTCTGAGATTTAGGAAAAAGAGAAAATGTTTCATTCCTTCAGTTTACTCAAAGGCATGCGATGAATGTACAACACACAGCGTATTAAATATATTACACACCCTGATTTATTCAGATATTTATTAGTATTTGCTGAAAACCCGAATGGAGTTATTTTATATTTTTGGAATGTAATTTACAGTACCAATTCTTTCATATTTCAGTTCCCAATCAGCATGTGGGCTTCCCCTGTGGCTCAGCTGGTAAAGAATCTGCTTGCAACGCGGGAGACCTGGGTTCAATCCCTGGGTTGGGAAGGTCCCCTGGAGAAGGGAAAGGCTACCCACTCCAGTATTCTGGCCTGGAGAATTCCATGGACTGTATAGTCCATGGGATTGCAAAGAGTTGGACATGACTGAGCGACTTTCGTATTTTCACTTTCAATCAGCGTGTGGCAGTTTCTCTCTTTCTTGATGATGAGTCTAACTTTTGATCAGCACTTGCCAACTGTGTGGAATCTTCCAAAACAGACCTGTGGAGATTGGGAGAGATCTATTTTTATTAGTGAGTGAAATAAAATATTAGCTAACTTTAACATGTCACCTGTAGCTTTTAAGACCAGTATATTTCATAGTTCAAACATTTGTGTTCCAGGCACTGGAAGCTATAAAATTGAATGATGTATGATTTTTGCCCTTAAGGAGATTTCAGTCCAGTGGAGAATATAGAAACACAAACATTAATGATAAAGTATAAGTGCAATAAAGGGGAATGTAATAAACTGCCATGGAAATACCGATGAAAAAGACATTCATCCTGAAAGGGAGATTGGTGAAGGCGAGTCTAGCAGATGCGGTGCTGTCTGAGCTTGGCCTTGAAGCTTGTATTGCAGGAGATGGAGGGAGGGGATGGAGAAGGGTCTTCAGGCAGAGGGGCAGTGTGGACAGAGCTGTGAGCCGTGAACTTCTGGGCAGTGTTGAGAGGAGAGGTACTGGAGCAAGAGGTCTCCTGTGCGAAGGGCATCTGCGTACACACGACATGGTTTCAAGGTCCTGTAGATGGTCAGGAGTCTTCAGAGCAAGTAGCATAATCAGGTCCAGGTGCCATTTGGTGTTTTACATGAGAAGAATCTAAACATTTGTTAAATGTTCACAAAGCATGTATCCATCTGATTTGTACATTTGGATGTGGATTATTATCCCATTATTACCAATCTTGTTCCTTAAAGATTCAGAAAATTCTTTGTAACTGAAACCCTCTGCCTGGGGATATGTGAAGAGTAGGATTAAACTAAACAGGCTTATAATGTTCTGCACTAATACCAGCTTGAGCGAGATTGCACTCTTCAGACTTTCTTACAGGCTCAGACTTTCTCTCTTCAGACCAGCTGCAGGGGCATCAGAAAAGCCAGATATGAGTTCCAAGTTTTTATTGCAGCTGCCAAGCCAGCTATGCTCTCTTTGGCAAACCGCTTGACTTTAAGTCTCAATTGCTTTGTCTGTAAAATGGTAGGTTGGAAGAGTGGATGAAGATGATTATACCTACTTTTTTCCAGAGCCTTATGAAATTAAATGAAATTAATCAAGTGATCTAATAGACGCAAATTTTTTTGAAACTGTGAAGTATCACAAAAGATACAGGGTTATGGTTATATTTATCAAAGACCAGTAATGACAACAATTATTTATTATTTGTTGTGCCAGCACTGTTCTATGTTCTTTACCTATGTGATCTCATTTAATCCTCATAACAATCCTATAATGGAGGTTTTTTAAAAAAAGGAAGCTGGGCTTGATAAGGTTAAAAATTCATGAGCAATAGAGCCAGAAGTTAGACCCATGCTTTTCTGACTACAAGCCTAGGCTCTTAACCACAACTTCCCCATCAATCTTTGCAAAATTTTTACTTCTTCCTTTAAAGTCCAGACAACTGACAAGAGATCAGCAACAAATGATAATTTCAGAGTTACTAGGCTAAAGTTGATCAAGTGTTTCTTCTTATTAATACTATCTGAATTAGGAAGCTAGAGATGGGAATTAAAAATGCAATTCCTTGCCCTTTATTCCAGATAGGAACACTAGCTATGGATTGGCCAAAACATACATTTGGGTTTTTCTGTAACATCTTATGGAAAAATCTGAGTGAAATTTTTGGCCAGCTGATTATTGTTGACTACAAATATAATATGCTATGAATTTTTGTTGTGAAAATACAACTCAAGGAAAAATATAAAATAGGAGTCAGTTTTTCAGGGAGGCAAAACTGCACAAATTTTAAAGTTATTCTTTTTTTTTTTGCTCTTTAAGGACTACATTGCTAATAGTGGAAGGCACAGAAAACCTGGAATGCTTGTACCCAGTCCTCTACTGCAATATCTGAAGATCCATCTTCCCTTAAACAGTGAGTAAAGATGGTGTTACTTTCAGGTCTGTGAGAAAACTGAAAAAAGGTACAACTGTCTTTCCACAATGTTGCTGAGCATTTGAAGACATTGTACAGGTCCAGGAGTGGTGAAGCTTTGAAAAGCAGTGGAATGCACTGTTACACATTTGATATAGATCCAGTAGAAACCCTGGCTTGGTTTAATTATCCACAGTGTTGAATTGATCCTAGTATCTGTTATTTGTGATGCAAGCCTTGTTGCATATCCTGGGCAGTATCTCAGTGGCTTCTCTCCATTCTTGTCTAAGTGGGTTTTGGTGCTCCAGCAAAGATCCTGGGGACTCAGGTCCCAACCTTCCATGGTCTCTGCTCCAGGCAGTAGATGGCAGAATTGAGCTTGGCTTTTGTGATTCTTGGTTCTCACATGTCTTCATTGGTGAAGTTTAAATAGTCTCAAGCTACTCCTTAAAATAAGTTCAGTTTTTAATCAAAAGAACTTCAATGTGTCTCTCTTATTCTATTGAATCTCATATATTGCATACTGTATAATGCCTTTTGAAAAAGCTTATAATAACTCTGGTGCATTTCTACCTCATTCGGACTTTATCTACTCTAAAAAGGATTCCACCCACATTTCTGTACTTTCTCTTCTGTCCAAGCTCATCAAAATTTTCTATTTACTTCCCATTCATTTAGTAAATCTTAAAAATCAATGCTAGATTATTTTCTTCGTGTCCTTCAAGTCACTCAAACAGATCTACCAGTCTTAAGACTATGATGAGAACTCTTGCTTTCGTAGTATGTGAGAACTAAAGTATACTCTGTCAATGGAGGCAGAATCCTCTTTTGATATAAATGAGTGTTTTGAGAAAGCCAACGTGTTATCAGTTCAGTTTAGTTCAGTCGTTTCAGTTGTGTCTAACTCTTTGCAACCCCTGCAGCACTCCAGGCTTCCCTGTCCATCACCAACTCCCGGAGCTTACTCAGACTCATGTCCATCGTGTCGGTGAAGCCATCCAACCATCTCATCCTCTGTTGTCCCCTTGTCCTCCTACCTTCAATGTCTCCCAGCATCAGAGTCTTTTCCAATGAGTTCTTTGCATCAGGTGGCCAAAAGTATGGGAGCTTCAGCTTCAGCATCAGTCCTTCCAATGAATATTCAGGACTGATTTCCTTTAGGGTTGACTGGTTGGATCTCCTTGCAGTCCAAGGAACTCTCAAGAGTCTTCTCCAACACCACAGTTCAAAAGCATCAATTCTTTGGCATTCAACTTTCTTTGTAGTCCAACTCTCACATCCATACATGACTACTAGAAAAACCATAGCTTTGACTAGACTGACCTTTGTTGGTGAAGTAATGTCTCTGCTTTTTAATATGCTGTCTAGGTTGGTCATAGCTTTTCTTCCAAGGAGCAAGCGTCTTTTAATTTCATGGCTGCAGTCACCATCTGCAGTGATTTTGAAGCCCAAAAGATAAAGTCTGCCACTCTTTCCATTGTTTCCCCATCTATTTGTCATGAAGTGATGGGACCGGATGCCATGATCTTCGTTTTCTGAATGTTGAGTTTTAAGCCAACTTTTTCACTCTCCTCTTTCACTTTCATCAAGAGGCTCTTTAGTTCTTCTTTGCTTTCTGCCATAAGGGTGGTGTCATCTGCATATCTGAGGTTATTGGTATTTCTCCCAGCAATCTTGATTCCAGCTTTTGCTTCATCCAGTCTGGCATTTCGCATGATGTACTCTGCATACAAGTTAAATAAGCAGGGTGACAATACAAGGCCTTGACGTACCCCTTTCCCGATTTGGAACCAGTCCGTTGTTCCATGTTTGGTTTTAACTGCTACTTCTTGACCTGCATTCAGATTTCTCAGGAGGTCTGGTATTCCCATCTCTTCAAGAATTTTCCAGTTTGTCATGTTCGACAGAGTCAAAGGCTTTAGTGTAGTCAATGAAGCAGAAGTAGATGTTTTTCTGAAATTATCTTGAAATTCTCTATGATCCAGCAGATACTGGCAGTTTGATCTGTGGTTCCTCTGCCTTTTCTAAATCCAGCTTGAACATCTGGAAGTTCTTGGTTCAACTACTGTTGAAGCCTGGCTTAGAGAATTTTGAGCATGACTTTGCTAGCATGTGAGATGAGTGCAATCGTGTGGTAGTTTGAACATTCTTTGGCATTGCCTTTCTTTGGGATTGGAATGAAAACTGACCTTTTCCAGTCCTGCAGCCACTGATGAGTTTTCCAAATTTGCTGCCATATTGAGTGCAGTACTTTAACAGCCACCCATCTAGGTCATCACAGAGCATCAAACTGAGCTCCCTAGGCTATACTACAGGTTCCCACATGAACACTATTTAGATGCCATTTCTTAGTATCAGTTTCCCGTGTTAATTGGCTAGCCAGACTTTGGCAAGAGAATAACAGTCATTTTGCTCAACTTAAATTTAAACAATACCTGATAACTCTGTACTTGCTGACCGGAACCAAAGTAAACAAGAGATGCCATAGCTCTGTTGTTATTTCTACCCTACTGAATTCGTTAGGATATGCAGAAAGAATGTGATGTGATTGGAAAAGAATTTTTTCCTGAATGAGAGATTAATCTATGTTCTGTGATTTTTTAATCCTCTGGATAAAGCCTTTAAAAATAATTTGGAACTAATAAATGTTACAGAAGTAATAACTTGAGCCAAGTTAAGCTGTACCCTGTCATTTCTTTTAAAGAGAGAGCAGTCAATACAGACGATTTCTAGGAGCCTCCAAATGGAGATTTCAAAAACAATTAGATCAGGTTCTCAATCTTTGCTACACATTGTAATTACCTGGGAAACTTTAAAAAGATATTAATGCAGATTTAATCAGTCCAGGGGAAGGCCCAGGCAGTACATTTTTTAAGAGGTCCAGAGGTGATTCCAAGTTGGGAATCATTCATGGCTGGATGGAAGGGTACTTGGTAAAGAATAGCACAAAATGAGATTTGAGAGAAATTTGTACATCTGGTTAAGAAATCTGTATTTATCCTACAGATAATGCACAGTGATTGAGGGTACTCTAGGCAGAGAAGAGCCATAATTTTGATAGTTTTGAAGATTATCACCTTTTTGTTGGTGTGGATAATGAATGAATTGGCATTGGGAGCCCTTGGGAGCAGGCTTCAAGGGTTGCCTTCATATTTCATGATCTTGAGATTACATGTTTGCACTCATTACAGCAAATGTTTTTCATTTTATTTTATTTTTTAATAAAAATAAAGTTAAAATTAATAAAAATTTAAAAATTAAATTAAAAATTACAGTATGGTTGATTTACAATGTTAGTTTCTGCTGTACAGCAAAGTATATCAGTTATACATATACATATATCCACTTTTTTAAAGATTCGTTTCCCATATAGGTCATTACAGAATATTGAGAAGCATTCCCTGTGCCATACAGTAGGTCCTTATTATTTATTTTATATATAGTAGTGTGTATAATGTATATGTCAATCCTACCAGGAAGAAAGGATTTTCCTCCTTCCCGCCTCCCCACTTTCCTCCCAGTAACTATAGGTTTGTTTTCTACATCTGTGACTCTATTTCTGTTTTGTATATAAGTTCATTTGTACCATTTTTTTTAGAATCCACATATAAGTGATATATTTGTCTTTGTCTGTCTGACCTACTTCACTCAGTATGGTCATCTCTAGGTCCATCCATGTTACTGCAATTGGCATTATTTCATTCTTTTTTATGGCTGAGTAATATTCCATTATATATATGTACACACCACATGTTTTTTAAAATTTGTTTTCTTTCTTTTTAAAATTCAAGCAGTCTTATTAACATGTCCTCATGTGGTAGCTCCTTTGATGATGATTTTGTTCTAGTCAAGACTTTCTCCAGATTAAGCCTCTAAAATTGTTTCCTACAAATCAATAGTTGTTAGATAATAAACTTACATGCTTAAGTCCATTTAATCTCTAAGCCTTTTTAGTTTGGAACATATACACTTAGTTTACTCCTTTGGAAGCATCTTTCTCTTTCAAACAACCTGGAATTGTGAATTCCTTTTTGAGGAAAAAAAAAGACAATGAACAAATTATCAGTTTGCTGTTAGGAAGTTTATGGTTCATAAATAGGAGAATCAAATGACATTGATTTGAAAAAATACAGTTAAAATAAGAATCACCTTTAAAAAATGATTATTTTACATTTTCTTCATTTAAGCCTCTAGAGACACTTCATTGCCTGTACCAGGGACTTCCTTAAGGATTACAGACTTGGAAGTGGTTTAATGAATATGCCAAAAAATTATAAAAGTCTTTGAAATGGGCAAAAATATTATGAAGTATTTTTTTCAATTGAATCCTGTGCTTTTTTTAGTGTATGCTCTAGAGTTATCTGATGCTAAAAGAGTCTGTGTCTTTCAATGTCTTTGACTTGTTTTATGACTCTGTAAACTGAAGAAAACTGATGGTAATGCAAATTACAATGCAAGCCATTTCCATCTGCCCTGTAAGAGAGTCCTGTTTGAAATCCATAATGTATTTCAGCAGTCCTAATCATCTGTTGTGTCCGACATCCTCCAACCACTCTCAGGCTTGATGATTCACTTGAAGAACTCATAGGATTCAGAAAAAACCCTTATATTAGTGGATATGGTTTGTTAAAGTGAATGGCTACAGATTAGAATCAGCGAAAGGAAAAAGTAGGTAGTACAGAGTCCAGAACACACTAGGCACAAGCTTCGAGTGCTGCCAACCTGGGAGGCTCATCCAAGCCTTGAAGTCCAGGATTTTTATTGGGGATCAGTTGTAGGCACGTAGTATGTGAGTGACTGACATTAGCTACTCAGTCACTATGCCCCAGAGGTCAGACTGATGCAGTGTGACCCAAAGCCTCAGACATGAAATAAACCACTCTTGGCAGGCAGGATATTCCAAGAGCTCAGAGGTCTTCTCCCAGGTGTCAGCAGAGGACCAGTCCTTTCGTTTGGGTCGAGTAACCAAGCCTGCTGAGTTAATCCTTTCCTGGACACACCCACACATATATACTAAAGAAACTGGGGTGTGTGTGTGTGTTCTTTAGAGTTCCCATTGAACTGGCTGTTGTTGATTTTACCTTACTTGTTCCCTCATTAGTGGAATAAATAAAATCTGTGACACATTTGTGTTTACATTAATTGTCATAGTTTAGTTTTACCCTTTAAAAATTAATCCTGTAACAAATACATGAGCATAAAAATCAGTAGTTTGTTTTGTTTCTGTCTGTATGTTTTGTCTTCCTCCTTCCTCCTTTCCTTCCTTCCTTCCTTCCTTCATTCCTCCCATCCTTTCTTCCTCTTTCTTTCTTTCCCCCCTTTCCTCTTTCTCCATAACTGTGTGTATCTATGCCAACAGGGACATACGGAAACACAGAAACTTACTGTATGCCCTATTTCACATTTTCCTTAACAGCGGGAGTTACGTGTCACTAACCAAGCACTCTGCACATCTGCACTGAATTGTAGTTTAGAGGGGCCCTTAACAGATGCTGTTTCCTCTGTCTTCCCTCCACCCTCTCGCGGCAGGCAGGTATCGGGTCACATTTTTCAAATAATGAGACTGAGGCTCACTGTTTACGAGGTGACTTGTCCAAAGTTTCATGACTGATAGATGGCTTGACGTGTTTACAGATCTAGACACCTGTACATAACAGCCCACTGGTGTTTCTGCTTGAAGGTGTTGCAGACAACGCAGACTTCGCATGCAGAACTGAAACTCTCGTCTTACGCTGTCCCCTCCTCCAGTGTCTTCTGCTCCAGTTTTTACCTTTCAGCAAATCCAAACTGGTGGCATTCCTGACTCCCCCTTTCTTTTCTCTCACCTCTCATATCTAACCTATCACTAAATGCTCTGGATTTTAACCGTAAAGCATATCTCCAACCTATCCTTTTCCTTCCACCTGTACTGTGTGCATGATGGTTTGACACCAGGTCCTCTTTCCATTAAACCTATTTCCTACTTACCTATAATCATATATCCGTATGCCCTCCAGAGTGATCTTTCATTAAAAATAAATTTCATTATTGTACTTAAAATCCAGTCAATGCCACAGTAACTTACTTCCTAATGTTTCCGCAGAGTCTCTGTACAATTTGGGCCTGTTTGCTTTTCCAACTTCCATGCTGCTTCTTGCCGACATGTTCTAGCCCCATGAACCTCTCTGTGGCTCACACATGCCAAACTTGCTCTGCTTTAGAGCCTCTCTATGCTGTTTTCTCTGATTACACCCTCCCCATCCCCACACAAGCTTTTCATTAATCAGTTGCCTGTCTAACTCATACACATCCTTTAAATGTCACATCCTCAAGAAAAACATTCCCCTAACCATCCAATCCAGTGTAAGTCCTCCTGCATTTTCTAATGATACCCTTTCTTTTCCTTCTGGTTTTTATTATAATTTTAATAATTTTTTTTCATGCTCTCCTAGCTCACAAAGGCAATGATTATGTCTGTTTTGCAATATTCCAGCAACTGTAAAGTCAGAAAAGGGTTTAGCATACAGTAGGCACTTAATACATGTTTTGTGACAGAATGAAAACCAAGCAAACCCCAGAACCAAAGTTTCTAATTCTGATGGTGGTTTAGTTGCTAAGTTTTGTCTGACTCTTGCAACCCCATGGACTGTAGACCGCCAGGCTCCTCTGTCCATGGGATTCTCCAGGCAAGAAGACTGAAGTGGGTTGCCATTTCCTTCTCCAGGGGATCTTCCCAACCCAGGAATCAAACCCCGGTCTTCTGCGTTGCAGGCAGATTCTTTACCGACTAAGCTATGAGTCAGGGACTTTTCCCTGATGCTACATTGACTCTCTAGGGAGCCCTCTTCCCATTGTTACAATTTCATTTTCAGTCCCACTCTTCCAGATTTAATTTGCTGTTACCCAAGTAAAACATGATTAACTCTTTTATCATTAATTTTTTTTTTCAAGTGTTGCGTTAAAGGTTTGAAAATGACTGTGCCCTGAGGGGTGGTTAAGTCAGCAAAAGGAATTTGAGGCTCTTATTCTTAAGGCATTAAATCCTAGACCATACTGGACATTTCCATTCTCCATATCATCCCCTTAGCTCATTTCATTTTCTTCTTCTATTGCCTTGATCAAGTCTATAGTTTTCTTTTTTTAATTAATTTTTTTTCTTGTGGTAAAAGTCATATGATATAAAACATACTATTTTAACCATATTTAACTGTACAGTTCAGTGGCACTAAGCACACTCACATTGATGTACAACTCACTATTTCCCAAATTTTTTACCTTCCTAAACTGAAACTCTGTCCCCATTAAACACCAACTCCTGATTCCCCCTCCCCCCTAAGTCTATACTTTTCAAAGACCTGCAAATTGGCCTTTCCACCAGCCCCACACAGCTCAACTCTCTTCTTTTCAAATTACTTTTGAGGTTGAAAAGAACTACTTTTTCCTGTAATCCATGTTGTGTTACATTTTCTAGATATGTAAATGATGCAGAAGGTAGCTCACCACGTAGGGGAGCCACTAACTAGTAGTCAGAGCTACGTTTCCTGAGGAGAGGTTGGGTAACAAATGAGGCACACGCCATTTCTAACCCTCACAACGGCCTTGGAATGGAGGTACTATTATTTCCATTTGTATTAACTGTGTAACAACCCCCCTCCAAAAAAAAAAAAAAGCTTAGAAGCTTTAAATGATACATGTTTATTTAACCCATAGTTTCTGTGAGTCAGAAAAGCAGGCTTGACCCCAAATGGCTTAGCTTGGCCCTCTGCTTTAGGGACGCTCAGAAAGCTGCACTCAAAGAGTTGGCTGATGCTATAACCATTCAAGGATCAATTAGAAGATGGTGTACTCTCACACTTCCAAGAAATTGAACTTCCACCCCACATGACTGTTGTTAGGCCTCAGATCTTCACTGCCTCTTGGTCCTAACAGAGGAGAGAGGAGAGAGAGAAAGGGAATGTGAATAAGGGAGTACCTAATCTCGCAAGTGCTATCACATCATTTTTGCTGTATGCTGTTTTCTAGTCATTAGAAGCAATGGACTGGGTTCAACCAAGCCACAAAGGAAGGGGAATACACAAAGGGGTGAATACCAGGAAGCCATCATTGGGAGCTGTCTTAGAGACTGCCTACCATGCCAGTGGACAGAAAAAGAAGAAAAGAGAGACAGATAAATTAATTATGAGACTAGGATTCACACCCAAGTCTGTCTGATTAAGAACTCATATTCTTTCCATCTCATTTGGTAGCCTTACGATGTTCAACAAATGATGGTTGCTGAGATGACTCGGACATCTCAAACTGGTGCCCTAACATAGCCAGGTATTCTCCACATCCACAGACTAAACTGCTAACCTTGGCCATCCGTTTAGCAATGGCCTACAGTTGTTCTGAAGAAATATCTGGTTAGATTAGCAATATAGTAGGAAATCAAGCACAAGAATGCAGAGAGTGCAACCTAAAAGCAGTCAGCTGTGACATGTCTGAAAGACATACCTAATTACTCCTGTAGAATCATAGGAATGTTGGTGTAGCTTCTGTCTAGATAAATGGGAATTTAGTCAAAGAGTTATTGACCCAAGTATTCAAGTAGCAAATGATTCCACAAGTTCCTGCTTGGTGGGAAATAAGTCTGCTAGAGACTAAGTCTCCTAGAAGATCATTTCTTTGGTTTCTATTTTCTTCTGTTCAATTAAAAAAAAAAAAATCTTGGCCACACCACAGCGCATGTGGGATCTCAGCTCCTGACCAGAGGTTGAACCCAAGCCCCTGTGCTGACAGCACAGAGTGCTAACCACTGGACCACCAGGGAAGTGCCTCTTCTATTCAGTTTTTTAGTACTATTCATCGTACATTTTCTGTACCCCAAATTTTGAGATCACTAATAAAGAAAAGTCACTCGCATAATTCCTTCTTACTTTAAAAAATAATCTTTATTAGAGTCACTCAGATAGACCTGAGTGAACTGACCTTTTAAAAGGTCAATTTTAAATGGTTTCAGGCGCTGATCACCAGAGGAAACAGGGAATAGCTGGCAGTCTAATCACCACCCCTCCTCTGTCCCTAAGTTTTGTCTCTCTTACCATCTGTTTCCACACGCCCAGAAGCTCTGGAGGGGGTGAGCTGCAAGAGTTGCCAGCTTCTTCTTCCCAAAATTACATTAGAAGACTTTCAATCCTAACTGTAAAGGTTATTCTTCTTGTCCTAAAGCTAGTTCATAGCTGCAGATTTATGTATGACTGTAAGAAGGACTTGCAGAAACAGACACAGAATTGTTTGATGTCAACTACATGGTCACCGGGCTTCCCAGGAGGCACTAGTGGTAATGTCTACATGGTCACCGGGCTTCCCAGGAGGCACTAGTGGTAAAGAACCTCCCTGCCAATGCAGGAGACATAAGCAACGTGGGTTTGATCCCTGGGTTGGGAAGATCCCCTAGAGGAGGGCACAGCAACCTACTCCAGTATTCTTGCCTGGAGAATCCCATGGACAGAGGAGCCTGGCGGGCTGCAGTCCGTAGAGTCACACACAGTCGGACGTGACTGAAGTGACTTAGCACACACATGCACGTGATCACTACTTGTAAATTTGGGCATTTATAATTTTTTAGGATCTAGGCATGAGAATTTTAATAGATGGATGTTTTGTATTTCACATACTGTCTCCTAACTCTTTTAGAACAAAAATGCAGCTGAGTCCTCCTAATAACCCTTCAAAGGTATCCTCTCAATGTCAAACTGCAAAGCAGCAGCTCTTATAAGATCCACTGAATGATTTTTAGATTACAGGAATGGAAGAAAGGGCAAGGATTCCATGCTAAGCTCCTAGTCAAATCTGGAATAGATAGCTTACGTGTAAGTGAAAGAAGATTAGTGCCTTTTTCTGATAAGTGTCAAAGTACATGAGCTCTTTGTTAGCAAGGAAGATCAGGGAAACAAGATAACCATCACCCATTTGATAGTAGGTAACCCGCCCTGTGTAATTTGGCTTTCTTTGAATTTTCTTTTCACATAACTGCTTTTAAAAAGCACTCCAGCAATTGTGCGACAGAATTGCCAGGGCCTTTCCTTCTTGGATAAGAATGACTTTGTCTGATTCATGTGACAGTCAGGAATAATAAAGAAACACACTCAGCATACTTAACTCCCATGAGGGCACTTTACCAAATAGCTCTACAGATCATAATTGAGACCAGAGAATATATTTTCTTTCTCTGCTCAGTGATACAGTGTACAACTGTATATGAGATACAGTTGTGGGATGGGCAATGGGGCATGTAGAATTCTCAGGATTGGCCCTAATATAGTTTAATCATCCAAGGTCCAGAACTTCCCTACTGACTAGAATTTTTAAAAGACCCAAGCAATTCTGGAAAAACTGGTATCTGATCTGTCCATCTAGAAGACACACATACATATTGATGAATGAATGAGAAGCATGGGTCTTGGGGTAACATAATGTTTACATCCTTCACTGAAACTGCCCTAATTGGCATCAAAGAATTTTAGAACTGGAAGGGAGGTTAGACATATAGTCAGAAATGGTGATGTTTACAAGTAGATTATCTTATTAATCCCAGAGTTTTTAGGTGAGCCTGTCAGTTTGCTGATCAGTGGTAGAGTCCAATTGAATTCAGTAGGAGTCTTCGTTATGGGTACTGAAGTGAACTTTGAATGATTCAGGCAGAAAAGAGATTTATCTAGATGATATTGGGTGGTTCACAGCATCCCCAGAAAGGCTAGAGAACCAGTATCAGAAGGGGTTGGGAGCAGGGCATGCTGCACTCTGTGTGATATACGATGCTGCTGGCACTGCCCCTCTTGGAAACTGGATTTCAGATGGCTCTTCATCTGCCATCAACACGGTAGAACCTCCAGCGTCTCTAGGTCTTCTCTGGTGGCTCAGAGGACAAAAAGTCTGCCTGCGATGTGGGAGACCTGGGTTCAGTCCCTGGGTTGGGAAGATCCCCTGGAGAAGGAAATGGCAACCCACTCCAGTACTCTTGCCTGGAAAATTCCATGACAGAGGAGCCTGTATACAGTCTATGAGATCACAAAAAGTCGGACACAACTGAGAAACTTCACTCTCCAGCATCTCTGTTTGTCAGTGTCATGAAGTTACAGTTTGAAATGTGATTGGGGGATTGGAGTAACCAGGAACTTGGGGAAGTGAGTATCTACCTTTATACAAAGGGACTTGTATAAAGCTTTAAATATTAGGTTGGCCAAAAAGTTGGTCCAGGTTTTCTATACCATCTTACAGAAAAACCTGAATGAACTTTTTGACCAACCTAATATATGAGGGAGGTTTAGATGGTTGGAGATCAAAAAATTGACAGTGTTCACTGTCTCAGGTGTCTCCTGTTATGGTTCATCAGAGAATATTAAGGTCCACTTCATAGTTTTATAATAGTTCATTCAATGTGATTTTTTGAGCAATTAGAGTATCCTGAGCATATTACCATGATTCAGCAATTTCTCTCCTTCAGGGTTTCACAGATAGCCAGACCTGTACAAATGTAAATTGTAGTAAAATTGGAAGAATGTTTTAATGTCTGTTCCGGCTGCTATAATAGAATATCATAATCTGGGTGACTTTATGCCACAAATATTTATTCTTCGCAGTTCTTGAGGCTGGAAAATCCAGGATCAATGTGTGGGGTCTGCTTCCAAGTTCATAGACAGCAAAGTCTGTGTCCTCACAAGGTGGCAGCGGACTGGGGACTCTGGAGTCTCGTTTATAAGGGCGCCAATCCCATCCGCGACTCTCCACTCAGTATCTCCCAAAGGCTCTAGCTCCTGAAATTGTCATATTGGGAGATAGAATTTAACACATGAATTTGAGAAGGGACACAAATATACAGGTATTAGCAAATGTCTCAAGAAAAGAATTTCTCCGTAATCTACTAAATAGACAATATTCTTCCTTTAATTCTAAATAATTCTGCAGGTTAAAGTAAATTGTATAGTTATTTGGCTGCTTGGTGATAGTTCAGAAGTTCTTATGACCAAAAAAGCCCTCAGAGATACAGGTTATATTGTATCCTTATTGAAAATAAATTTTTTATTTTAGTCTCTACACAGAATAAACTTCACTACTTTTTTTCTTGTCCAATGAACATTTGAAAAATCAAAATACTGGCTTATACTGAATTTTAATTGGTTTCAAAATGTTATAAATTTGACTTAGTTTTTTCTCATTTTGAAGTTTAATAATAAAGATCAAAAGTAAATTTTCTTTTTTTTTCTGTACAAAAATGTATACATAATAAAGTTTTCATCAGTTTTGGGTTTTGCTCAGACATTCTTATTAGAAACAGTTTAGAAATAAGACCAGACATGTTTCTAATACACAGAAAGGAAAAACACTTTATTTACTCAAGATAGACACACAGGAAAATTGTGAGGGGAAGTTTGTTTTCAGGGTCACTGCTTCTGCCCCTGCCACCCCCACCCCCTTTCCAGGCCTTTTCCTCCCACCAGCACCCTTCCTGGGTGCCTGTGTCCTTGACTTGACCACAAATGCCAGCCCATAGATCAGCTGTTTCTCCTACACAGAGCTTGCTGCTGTCGATACTGTTGTTTTTAACCAATTCCGTATTTTCTGTTCTGAGTTGGGCTTAAGGTATTTTGCTGAGCTGATTAGACATATTAATTTTGTAACAAATGAAAAGGGTTAGAGGAGAACTTCTTAAATTATGCTCAGTGCTCTTTCTTCAGTCTTCTGATAATAATAGTTACCACTTACTGAATGTTTTGACAGACTGCTGAACCCTTAACAATTCTCACACCACCCTCTACAGATGAATAGCATCATTGGCATTCCCGTTACATGTATTCATGAATGTTATATGACTTCTTTAAAATCCACTCATGTGGCTGGGTTTTCAGTCGAGATCGGTATGACCACAAACCAATATATTTCCATTACAGGGTTATTTCATTTCTGAGAACTGTTTTGCTTTTCCTCCAATTTGAGATTAGTTATACTGAACTTTATAAGTGTATGTTCTTTTTTCTTTCCTTGAGTTTTAAGTATCCCCCTTTTCTTTCATTTTTTTTTTCTTTCGGTAGAACTCTATTCACTTGCTTCTTGTCTATAATGCCTTCCCACATTATGTGTAATGGTAACTAATGAGCCAAATTTGAAGTCGCCATAGGCAAATCAATCAAGTTTTTGTAAATAGGCAGGATGAAAAAAAAATGGCAGAACAACAAAAACTCCTGGCCTTTGTGATAAGTACTTAGAAGGCAGGCTGTGTACCAGTTCCTTAGGGCTGCCATAACAAATTACTACAAGCTGGTGGCTTAGAACAAAAGATGTTAATTATCTGAGTTCTGGAGGGAAGAGGTTTAAAATCAAGATGTGGCCAGGGCTGTGCTTCCTCTGAGGACTCTAAGGAAGAATACTTCCTTGTCTCTTTGTAGCCTCTGGTAGGTGTGGGCAGTCCTTGATGTTCCTTGGCTTGTAGACACATCACTGCAATCTCTGCCTCCATTGTCACATGACCCTGTGTATATCTATCACTGTGTCTCTTCTCTTCTTATAAGAACATGAGTTGTATTGGATTGGGCTTCCCAGGTGGTGTAGTGGTAAAGAATCTGCCTGCCACTGTAGGAGACGTAGGAGATGCCGGTTCAAGGGAAGATCCTGTGGAGTAGGAAATGGCAATCTGCTCTAATAGTCTTGCCTGAAAAATCCCATGGACAGGGGAGCCTGGCAGGCTGTAGTCCATGGTTGCAAAGAGTTGGACACAACTGAGCAGCAAAGCACGCATGTACGCACGCGCGCACGCACACACACACACACACACACACACACACACACACACACACTGGATTAAGGGCCCTAAGGATTCTACTCTAGTGGGATCTCATTTTAACTTAACTAATTAAACATGCAATGACATCTGTTTCCAAATCAGTTCTGAGGTTGTAGAGATAAGGATTTCCCTGTGTCATTTTGGGGAGAAACATGTCAACGCATAGCAGGCCATAATATTTAAGCTAACATTAATTTCCTCTTATTTCTTAGGGGTTTCAGTTTGTGCTGCCATTACTTAAAAAATGCATGTGAAAAATAGCCATAAAATACAATTATCCTTATACTGGGAAAAAAATGAGTCCTTGAAAAATTATTTCATTAGCATCTGTTTGTGCTTGGAGCTAGGTATTATGGAGGAAGATACAAGAGGGAAAAAAAATTGTTGCAATATCACCCAGCAACTGGTTAAAAATGCAGATTGTCGGGATCCACCCCAGATCTCAAGAATCAGAATCTGCATTTTAGCTGGTGCCCACAAGCTGCAACAGACTAAGACCACCAGAGCAGGGACTCAGGGCAGTGAGTCTGAAACTAGGCTGCACATTTAGAATCACCTGAGAATCTTCAGAAACATTCCCATGCCCAAATGTACCCCATGCAAATGAAATAGTAATTTCTGGAAAGAGATTAGACAAGAGTAGTGTGAAAGCGTTAGTCACTCAGTCATGTCTGACTCTGCGACCCCATGGACTGTAGCCTGTCAGGTTCCTCTGTCCATGGGATTCTCCAGGCATGAATACTGGAGTGGGTTGTCATGCCCTCCTCCAGGGGATCTTCACATCCCAGGGATCAAATCTGGGTCTCCTGCATTGCAGGAGGATTCTTTACAGTCTCAGCCACCAAGAACAGTAAAAAAATAAAAGCAAGCCCATGTGATTCCAACTCACAGCCATAACTTTGCTTCTCAAATTCTCAAGCACATATAAATCACTTGGGGCTCTTGCTAAAATCCAGATCCTGATTGATTAAGACTGAGGTGGAGACTGAGAACCTGTATTTCCAACCAGTTCCCAAGTGATGCTGATGCAGTTTTATGTCTCTTGTATCTTCTGCAATGTGTTGAGCTCCAGGCACAAGCAGATGCTAAAACTAAATTTTTAAAAAGCAAAATGGTCCAATTACAGAATAAGTCATTTCAGATATGAAGGAAGAAATGGTGTTTGCAATGTTTAATTTGTAAGTACTTCAAACGGATTTTTTCTCCTCCTCAAACTTGAAGAAGGCAGAAACACTTCAAACAAGATGGCTTTTGTTTTCTCAGAATTCTCTACAAGAAAATAGACTCAATAAGAGATAACAGCTAGGGTTGTTTTCCTGTTCCTTTTACACAGTTGCTTCAAGTTTCGTTTTAGGTTCCCTGGGTAGGAGACACAGAGATCTTTCCCAGAGTGTGTCAAGTTCTTGTGGACTGATTATTTCATCACAGCCCGTGTACACAAACCAGTGATTTGATAAACAATAGATCACCCAGGACTCTTTATTAAGCTTCATGCCACTAATGCATTGTTTTCTGTTTCAAAGGAAATACATTCTAGTTTTGTTAGAGAAATGCTTTTGGGGATAAAAGCTATACCATTTCTTGGTTCCTGATCAAAGTTTAAAGCATTTGACTTGATTAAAAACAATGGGCTTCCCTTGTGGCTTAGCTGCTAAAGAATCCGTCTGCAATGTGGGAGACCTGGGTTCAATCCCTGGGTTGGGAAGACCCCCCTGGAGAAGGCTACCCACTCCAGTATTCTGGCCTGGAGAATTTCAGGGACTGTAGAGTCCATGGGGTCGCAAAGAGTTGGACAGGACTGAGCGACTTTCACTATACTTCTTTTACACAGACTCCATCGCAAGATAATCTCACTTTGGTATGATAAATCTGTTTTTAGGCATTCTAGAATTCAGAATATAAAAATATAAAGCTCTGTATATTTCATTCATTTCTTGCTTCCCTCACACTCACTATTTCAAACATCTAATCTCTTCTTGTTTTTTTTTTCCTCACCTCTTTTCAAAGGTGCTTGTTTACTTCTGCCTTAAGTCAAGGATTGTGTGATTCATATAATTTCACAGGAGAGTCAAACTACCTACAATAATAATCTACTCAGCCCTGTGTGTTCAAATTCAGTTCCTGCTTAGCACTCGGTTCAACGCTTCCTCCCGCCCCTGTCCCTCTATGCCTCTCTTCATCCCTCAGGCGTTCCTCCAAATTATTCTGTTTGTCTAGGCACTGACATCTGGCATTCTATCTGTTCTGGGTGCTGAGCGCAGGGCTAAGTATACTGTGATGAATAAAATACAGCATCCCCTGAAACCTTTCTGAGTTTTTCCTTTTGCTGAATTCTCATGTACTTCTATTGAATACAATGTCATTTCGGATTAAATGGCTCTGTAATTTTTTTTTCCTGTGAGTTATTTTTCAGTTATTCAACAGATCAAAGACTCATTGAAGATGTTGAGTTGGTAGTATTCAAAGTTGGTAGTACACAAAGGAAATGCACCCCTGGAGGGCTGAAGAGGCTCTGGAAAATAGTAAGGGAGACATCTGCTCTAACTTTTAGGGTCATGGAAGGCTCATTGAAGAAGATGACATTTAAAGCTGAGTAGGATAAGCAGGAGGTAGCTCAACCTGTGTCCTTGATGTGCAGGGGACAATACACAATTAGTATGATGAAGTGTCAGATTGTGCTATAGATGCAAAATTCTATAAAGTAAGATTTTGTTCATTGTCCCAGGGACTTTACAGGGCTAACAGAATGCTATGAGGCAGATGAGAGATGGACGAGAGTTGAAACAGTATCCATAGCAGAGATGGCCTCAAACTGTGGGCTGAGTTGGAAAGACAGAGAGAAGGGCAATAACACTTCAGGCTGGCAATACAGTCTGAACAAAGGCCCAGTGGTTGGTAGTCATGTTTTATGGGCCTGCTGAGAACAGAGATTTCTGCTCAAATTTGCCCAGTGATACGTTGGGTTGGCTGAAGCAGGACTGTAAAACCAACTATCTGTTTCCTAGATCACAGAATTATTTATTATGCCCCAACGTCAATTTTCTCAGATCCCTGAATATGCTTTTTTCATCTTTTCATTATTTCTCTTTGATAATCGTACAGCACTGACATCCTTTATATCCAAGTTTGCGGCTCAATAGGCCAAGTAAGTTAAAAACAGAACAATGAGTTCTATGCTGAAACAACAATGATTTTTATCTTCATCATCTCAGAAATATTATCCTCATTATTTTCTTGCTCACTATCATTCTCTTCTTTCTTTTAGCTACTCTTCTTTAAGTTCTTTATGCTTTAAGCACGATGGTTAGTTATTTACAAATTGTAAGGAATTTCTTCATTTTTAGCATCCCCTCCCTCTTCTTCCAGAAATAATTTTTTTTTCCCCTGTTTGGAGACCAACCCTTCCTCATTCTAGGTCATTGCATCCATACCACTGCCCATAAGCTTTGCAGTGGTTGGTGGTCATGGCCTGGTTGAGTCCACAGGTGAGCAAATATCCTGAGGTATATGCCAGGCTTTTGCTGGAGTTTTTAGAGAGGAGCTGCTCGCCTTCTGGTGGGGTCATATTAGGCATAAGAGCCATTTAAACCTGAGACTGCCCAGAAGCACCTGCTCCAATAAGAAGAGTCCCTACCTGACTGAGGTCAACACATAGGAAAGCAGTCTAAGAGGTGAATAGGGAGCAGAAGCATCCTTAAGACATGAAATTCTGAAGCCAGCCATTCCCAAAGGGAGCATGCTGCTGGGCCTTTCTGTTAGGTGACCCAAGGAATTCCTATCTGTCCTCATTAAGCTAGTTTGAGTTGGGCTTTTGTTCTTGGTCAGTGGAATAGGCAAAGACCTTGCCTTTTTCTCTTTTTACTAAGAAGCTCCTGTTTTTAAACACCAGTCTCTTGAAGGATGTATACTGGTGAAATAATGTAAGTAGTCATGTATGGGTGTGAGACTTGGATCATAAAGAAAGCTGAGCACCAAAGAATTGATGCTTTCAAACTGTGGTGTCAGAGAAGACTCTTGAGAGTCCCTTGAATGGCAAGGGGATCAAACCAGTCAATCCTAAAGGAAATCATTCCTGAATAAACGTTGGAAGGACTGATGCTGAAGCTGAAGCTCCAAAACTTTGGCCACCTGATGCAAAAAATTGACTCATTGGAAAAGACTCTGATGCTGGGAGAGATTGAAGGCAGGAGGAGAAGGGGATAACGGAGGACGAGATGGTTGGATGGCATCACCGACTCGATGGACATGAGTTTGAGTAAGCTCTGGGAGTTGGTGATGGACAGGGAAACCTGGCATGCTGCGGTCTATGGGGTCAGGAAGAGTCAGACACGACTGAGCGACTGGACTAAACTGAATGTGACTAAACTCAGAATTGCTGTCCACCTGCCCCCAAATTTTGAGAGCTTCCCTTTAAAGAACAACGTATTTAGTATGGCAGCTTAGCAAAGTATTAGATTGTGCACAGAAAAACAAGTCCATGAGAGTGCTTATTTTCTCTTGGATGAGACCTGTAATAGGATGGGAACAGCTGTGTGAGTTTTGGGGAGCTGTTCAAGGTGCCTGCATTGCTGCCAGTATTCTCCCAGTCCTCACAGAGGGGATCACAGGCTTGAGGCACTCTCCCAACCCAAGCTGCGACTGACAAAGTGTCCTGGCTCTTCTCTTTTGCAACTGGTAAACAAACTCCTCACCACCAGTTGAAAAGCCTGCTGTCACAAGAGAACAGTTTTGCTTCAGTACAGTCAGGCTTGAAATTGATGAAATGGCCCCCTCCGGTGGTTAGAGCAGCTGCTGTATTCTCCTTTTTCAAGAAGCTGTCTGCAGATAGGAGATCTAAAACGAACCTTAGAGACTCCCTTGTAGATTCTGCTGCCCCTCATATTTACTGTGTTGGAAAAACTGTACAAACTAGCCTGCAGTGACCACAGTACTACTTAGATGGCATCGTTCAAGAAATCCCAGTTTGAATGACTTCTAAATACTAGAATGGAGTTCCTTATATTCCGGGAGTGTTAATTCACCTTTATAAGGGGAGGCTCATGAAATAAGCTTTTTGGGAATGTATACTAAATAAAACAAAGCAACCATAACATAGTAGACTAATTTATCTATGTTTAGTCTGTAGAAGGGCAAGATTAAAATGGAAGTACTATATCAGAAAATTAAAAAAAAAAAATTACAGGCTTCTTGATGTCCCTGAACATTTGGCCTAAATACTTCCTGGCTTGTTTTTAAATCAGCTGATGTGAATGACAAGTTATAAATAATCAGAGAACCAGAGTGCCCTGCACTAGAGAGAGATGACCTTTGTGTTCCCTGAACATCTGTTCTAGTATACTCTAGCGAGTCCACTTGAAATTAGAATGAGTAGAGCTTATGATGATGTTAAGAATAATTCTCCTTCTTTTCTTCTTTAAATTTCATGAGACTTAAAGTGATTCTATAGCTACTAAGATGGACCTTTGAATATTTTCAGAAATATTTTAAATTTTCATTTTGCAATTAGATTGGTAGGCCCAGCTCCTATAAAATTACGTATTTAGTTGGAAAAAATAACTTTGTAGATGTCACCGCAATGTTGAAGTCTTAATCTTTAAATACCTATCTGATTCTAAAATTTTGATAGACATATTCTTAATGAGAGAGACAACTTACACCAACTAGATACTGTGATTCCTTCTCCTTTTGAAATGTTCCTCTGGCTTTGAGATGGCTGATTTCCTTGTATTTCTGTCCCCTCTCTTTCTGCTGGCTCTTCCTCTTTAGCAAGTGCCTTAAACATTGTTCACCCCAGTGCCCTGCCTGTCCTTAGTTCTCTTCTTAATACACACCTTATCCTTGGGCAATTTCATCCAACTTCATGGCTCTACTTAGCTACCCATATATTATGGCTTCCTAAATTAGTGTTGTTATCAAAACTCCAGAATTCAGCCCTAACCTCCAGACGTAGACATAACACTGACTGCCAAACATCTACCTGAATGTCCCTTAGGACTCAAATTTAATATACATAGTAATTTAATAAAGTAAAAATAAACCTACTCTATTTCCTCCCAGAACCCAGTATGAGTTCATTTCATGGCACCAAAACCTGGGAAACATACCAGAATTTCTGTTCCCTCTCTTTCTTCAACCAATCACTTACCTTATGCTAAATCATCTACTTCTTCGATGTCTCTTGTATTTGTCTTCTCCTTACTATTCCCACTGATGTTACATCATTGAGGCATTTGCCATCTTTTAACTAAACTATTGCAAGAGATTCCACTCTCAACTCAATCTGCACGTTGTAGCTAGAGTTACTTTTCCAAAATGCAAACTAAGTCGTGTTTCTCTCCTTTGAATACCCTTCAGGGTTTCCATTTCATAAGCATACATTCAAATTCCTCAGAGTAACAGACAAGATCTTCCACACCTGGCTAACAATTATCTTTCTGTATCAGTTGTGTATTGCCAGGAAAATGCTGTGTAGGAAACAACCACAAAAATCTCAGAAACATACTGAGGAAGCGTTAATGCCCTCTTGTCTGGGCTGCTATGCTGCATGGCTCTCTTGATCTTGGCTGAAACTGCTCTTGTGTTTGGTGGTTGGCTGGCCTTGACTGGTCTAGGACAGACTTAGCTGGAAAAACTGGGACAGCTTGACTCAGCCTATGTGTCCCTCATCTTCTAGCAGGGTAGCCTGGGTGTGGTTTATGGGAATGATAGAGGTACAAAAGAAAGCATAATCAGAAACATACAAGGTTTTCTGAGCCCTAGGCTCAGAAGCAACACACTGTCTTATCTGCTAAATTTTTTGGACCAATGGAGGTCATAAGATCACTCCAAATCACAGTTCAGGAAACAGAATCCTGTCTGTTTAATGAAAGGAATTGCAAAGTCATGTGACAATGGGCTTGAAACAGGTTTGGGGGAGGATGAAGAGGGGGAGAATTGGAGGCTTTATTGTTCTCTCCATCTTCATCTTCACTAGTCTGTACCTCTACTTTGGCTCTTCTGAACAGAATGGATGACAGTCTCCTAAACATGTTCAGCTCTTTGTCACTTCTGTTTTGTTTAGCTCTTACATATATTAAAAAATAAAAGAACAGGGCACAATGAGAAAAGAAAAACTAAAATAAATAGAATTTTTAAAAGGATGGCAAAATAAATCAGTGGAAAGTTTGGAAGATTAAACTGAGGTATATCCTAGAAAGGAGAATAAAAAGGCAGCAAAGTGGAAAGAGGCATAGGAAAGAAATTATAAGGAGACCAGAGTCAATCTGGCTTCCCAGTGGCTCAGCGGCAGAGAATCTGCTTGCAATGCGGGGGACACAGAGGACACAGGAGATGTGGGTTCAGTTCCTGGGTTGGAAAGATCACCCAGAGGAGGAAATGGCAACCCACTCCAGTATTCTTGCCTGGAATATTCCATAGATAGAAGACCTGGTGCGTTACAGTTCCATAGGGTCACAAAGAGTCAGACACAACTGAATGACTACATGTACACGCACACAGAGTCAACCTAGAATATTCAATACCTAATGAATAAGGGATCCAAATAAGAGAAGGAAATTATCAAAAGTATAGGGGAAAAATGCAGATGCCTAGGGTTTATGGCTGGGGAGCTCTTGATTCAGAAGGTCAGTAGGTTGGATTAATGAATTAATTTTATACCTTTCCTCCAGCTTCTTTGAAGCATGCAGTATGAAACATGGAACAGAATTCTAGAATTGATGATGCATTATTAAAAGTTGTTTGACTTGAAAATGTGGAGGCTGAATGTGGGAAAACGTCATAAGGATGGGGTAACTGTGATTAAAACTTATTTTGAAAGTAGAAAATAGCTCCACAATGTTCAGTGATTACAGGAAGTAGAGACAATGCAGTTGCTAAATGAGTCCCTTAAATATTGACATGATTGATTCTGGTGTGGCTTGTTTAGTAGGAAGTGGGAGAAGAAGCAAAAATAGACCAAAGCAAACATTTGCTCAGACAAATGAAGAGAAACACATCCTCTCTGTGCTCCTCCACCCCTGTGAAAACATGGCCACACGCTTATGACAAGTTTTTTTCCTTATGTTTCTATTGTTATATTTATAACAATATAGTAATTTTTAATACACTATATTATTTCTAAGTCATGATTGTGATGTAGCACATTCTAATGACTTATTTGTGCTTGTTTGTCTGACCACATGCTAGACAAATATTTTGTGTTTCCATTGTCACAACTCTTCAGGGTTGAAGGTTACTGCTTTCCTTCATCAGAGACTGGAAAGAAGTATTCAGCACTAGCATCTTTTCTAAGATTATTTTAAAATGCAATTTCAAGGAATCTCATTTTTTTAATCTCATCTACTTAAAAAATTATTGAAGTATTAGTTGATTTATAATGTGTTTAATTTGTGGTGTACAGCAAAGTGACTCAGTTATAAATATATATATTCTTTTCCATTATGGTTTCCATCATTTCCATTATGGCTTCCATTATTCCAATATTATCACAGAATATTGAATATAGTTCCCTATGCTATATAGTAGGATCTTGTTGTTTATCCATCCTATATATAATAGTTTGCACTTGCTATTACCAAGCTCCCAGTCCTTCCCTCCCCAGGACCTCTCCCCTTTAGCAACCACGTCTGTTCTCTATATTTGTGAGTCTGTTTTTGTTTTGTAGATATGTTCATTTGTGTCATATTTTAGATTCCATATAAATGATATCATACGGTACCTGTTTTTCTCTTTCTGACTTACTTCACTTAGTATGGTAATCTCTAGATGTATCCATGTTGTTGCAAATGGCAGTGAGAGACTTTATTTTCTTCATCTCCAAAATCACTGCAGATGGTGACTGCAGTCATGAAATTAAAAGATCCTTGCTCCTTGGAAGAAAAGCTATGACAAACCCAGACAGCATACTAAAAAGCAGAGATATTACTTTGTCAACAAAGTTTTGTCTAGTCAAAGCTATTGTTTTTCCAGTAGTCATATATGGATGTGAGAGTTGGACTACAAAGAAAGCTGAGCACCGAAGAATTGATGCTTTTGAACTGTGGTGTTGGAGAAGACTCTTGAGAGTCTCTTGGACTGCAAGGAGATCCACCCAGTCAATCCTAAATGAAATTTGTCCTGAATATTCATTGGAAGGACTGATGCTAAAGCTGAAACTCCAATACTTTGGCCACCTGATGAGAAGAACTGATTGATTGGAAAAGACCCTGATGCTGGGAAAGATTGAAGGCGGGAGGAGAAGGGGATGACAGAGGATGAGATGGTTGGATGGCATCACCGAATCAATGGACATAAGTTTGAGTATGCTCCGGGAGTTGGTGCTAGACAGGGAAGCCTGGCGAGCTGCAGTCCATGGGGTCGCAAAGAGTCGGACACGACTGAGCAACTGAACTGAATTAATGAATATAGGGTTGCATTTGTCTTTTCGAATTATACTTTTGTCTGGGTGTATGCCCAGGAGTGGGATTGCTGGATCGAAAGACAACTCTATTTTTAGTTTTTAAAAGAGCCCTCTGTACTGTTTTCCATAGTGGCTGCACTAATTTACATTCCCACTAACAGTGTAAGATAATTCAAGTGATCCCATTTTAAAGGTTGTGGGACTGTGTATAGACAAAGTTAGTGGAAGAAATTGAGGCAACACTTAAGTAATTCTGAACACATACTGTTTTACTGAATTTTCAGTTATAATTGAGGTAAATTCAGTAAAATATGAGCACAGTGGATAATTGCTTAGTTCTCCACTGTGCCTTTTATGTGTAATGTGAGCACTAGAGAGTTTAAATCCCCTGCAAAGAAATCTCAAAACAAAGGAATGGAGAGCACACAAGTCTCTTTTGCCTTTTCTTTTAATGAATGAGAAATAGGTACTACAACAATTAACTCACTCAGGCTATATGGAGTGTTAAGCAAACGATTTTTTATGTAAAGTAAATTAATTCATTATTTCTATCTCTACTGTTTGAGAAAGTATTTCTAGAGACACGTTAGGTGGAATTAGTGTAAGCACCTTGAGAAATGTCTGTTCTTATTGTACTTGTCTATCCTTACTGTACTGAATAGATGCATTTAGAATTAGACTGAATTTTTACAAAAATTAAAGTCATAAAAATCATATGCATTTATTGAATAAAATAATAATTCTTATTCTCTGACTTTCTCTTTGATTCTTTATTTAGACTGAGCTTTTCATTTTAAACTATGTACCTAAAAATAAACTATGTGTTGGTGGTGGTGGTGTTAATACTTCAAAGTTTACAATGGTAGGCAATTATATTCTATAATAAGTATATTGTTGTTGCTCAGTTGCTCAGTCACGTCTGACAGTTGGCCACCTCATGGACTACAGCATGCCAGGTTTCCCTGTCCTTCACTATTTCCCAGAGTTTGCCCAAACTCATGTCCATTGAGTTGGTGATGCCATTCAACCATCTCGACCATAGCTTTGACTATATGGAACTTTGTAGGCAAAGTAATGTCTCTGCTTTTTAATAAAATTTAAATCCAGTTGTCTGGGTTTGTCATAGCTCTTCTTCCAAGAAGCAAGCGTCTTTTAATTTCATGGCTGCAGTCACCATCTGCAGTGATTTTTCAGCCCAAGAAAATAAAGTCTGTCACTGTTTCCATTGTTTCCTCATCTATCTGCTACAAAGTGATGGGACCGTATGCCATGATTTTCGTTTTTTGAATGTTGAGTTTTAAGCCAGCTTTTTCACTTTCCTCTTTCACCTTCATCAAGAGGCTCTTTAGTTCCTCCTTGCTTTTTTATGCAATAGTAAATTTTGAGAATATATTGCAAGTGCTGTCCTAATATGAAATCCTGAAACTTAAGCACAATTTCTAGCAAGGAATTGCTGTAATAAAGCAAAATATTAATTGCCTATGCCTACTTTATGATATAGGTCATATGACTATGACCTATGACTATGACTTTATGACTCTAGGTCATTTGAAAACTTCTTCAGGTAGATTTAGCAACATCCTACCATAGCTATTTAAATGTGAACGATTACTATGCTTTTCCAAAGATTCTCCTCATGTTTATCAACAATAACAGTTGTATGAATTAAGCCTGGGTCAATAATAAGCCATTTATAAAGAAGAGGCCACCAGTAGAATCCAGCAAGAACTCTGCTACCCAAATGTACTTGAGCACTTATTTCTTAAGGTCTATTTAATACTGTTTTTAAAGTATTATCAACTCTGATTAACTTTGACAAGTCGTAGCCTCCATATCTTTCTAAATCGATTTAATACAATACTATTGGGGGATAAACTGAAGCAAAGAAATAAGAAATAATAGTTCTTTGAGGTGATAGAGACCAATGTATATATATATTCACAGGATAATTTCAGAAATCATCAAAGGCAGGTTGATGCTTCTTCCTAATCCTTAGCTTCTTTCCCTAGAAGATGTCAAGAAAGTAAGATGAATGATTTTTTATTCTGTATAAATTTTAATAATTGTGCATTTTAAGGATCTATTTTTTTCTACCACTGCCACACTTTCTTAATTTTTCCTTCTGCTTTACTATAGTCCAAAATTACAGTGAAAAACCTGTCTCAATGAAAAATACTGATTCCAAAAATACCAAAATTCCACTACATGGTATTGGAAGCCCTGTGGTAGAAACAGAAAGGGAGTTAAGTTTACTATCATATTAACAAATATATTATCCACATATGGTTAGGAACTTTAAAAACATTGTCTGATTTCCTCTTTGCAACCAACCTGGGAAGAAATAATGAATTCCTCCATTTATAGACAAGAAAACTGAGGCTCAAAGAGTTTATATGAATTTCCCAACATTACACTGCAAGTAAGCAACAGAATTGTCACTGGTAATCCAGATTACATGATTCCAAAGTTCATACTCCTTTTACTCCACCACCTAGACCTTAAGATCAAAACAAAATAATGCCAAACCAAGTCAGTTAGAGCAAAGTTTCTCACAGCCTGTCTGTATCCATTGAGGTGAGGTAGGGAGTTTGTGTGCATCCCTGGTAGCTCAGCTGGTGAAGAATCCACCTGCAATGCAGGAGACCCCAGTTTGATTCCTGAGTCGGGAAGATCCCCTGGAGACGGGATAGGCTGTTCAGTTCAGTTCAGTCGCTCATGCTCAGTCATGTCCGACTCTTTACGACCCCATGGACTGCAGCATGCCAGGCTTCCCTGTCCATCACCAACTCCTGGAGCTTACTCAAACTCATCGAGTCGGTGATGCCATCCAACCATCTCATCCTCTGTCATCCCCTTCTCCTCCCACCTGCAATCTTTCCCAGCATCAGGGTCTTTTCCAATGAGTCAGTTCTTTGCATCAGGTAGCCAAAGTATTGGAGTTTCAGCTTCAGCATCAGTTCTTTCAATGAATATTCAGGACTGATTTCACTTAGGATGGATTGGTTAGCTTTCCTGTTGTCCAAGGGACTCTCAAGAGTCTTCTCCAACACAGGGATAGGCTACCCACTCCAGTATTCATGGGCTTCCCTGGTGGCTCAAAAGGTAAAGAATCTGCCTATAACGTAGGAGACCTGGATCCAATCCCTGGGTCGGGAAGATCCCTTTGAGGAGGGCATGGCGACCCACTCCAGTATGCTTGTCTGGAGAATCCCATAGCCAGAGGAACCTAGAGGGCTATAGTCCATGGGGTCGCAAAGATTCGGACACAAATGAACAACTAAGCTCAGCACATCACAGCACAGGAGTTTGTACCAGAGCACAAAACTAGACACTGCTTCCCTCCCTTTGCCTTGAAAGCAAATGTCAGTTGAACTAAATAGTGTGCTTAATGAGGTAGCTGATTTGTCTTCTGGAACAAGCCCTTTATCACAGATCCATAACAAAGAGTTTGGAAGTGGCAGGACTACACTTTCAGTAATGCTCAACTCAAAAAAGAAACAATAACTACCGTGAACTAACCAGGGTCACCACCAAGCCCCCTTTGAAGATGGAATCAATACAACTGCATGCCTTGCTCCTGTCTAATTTACTACATTGTTATCCATGTGTGTGTACATGTTCATTTGTGTCTGACTCTTTGTGACCCCATGGACTGTAGCCTGCCAGGCTCCTCTGTTCATGTAATTTTCCAGGCAAGAATACTGGAGTGGGTTGTCGTTTCCTTCTTCAGGTCATCTTCCTGATCCATGGATTGAAACTGAGTCTCCTGCATTGGCCAGCAAATTCTTAACCACTGAGCCACCAGGGAAGTCCGTTGTTATTCATAGAGGAAATCAAAGTGTTTACTGTAAAGAAGTTCAACATTTCCTATACAAGGAGAGGGAAATGATTCTGAAATATGGACAGAATCCTGGCTTAAATCCTAGCACTTTCTGGAGCTGTGGTATGAAGGAAAAAGCAGAGTTCATGTTTGAATTACTGGAACTTTGGTAACTGGATGGACTGGTAAAAGTGTGTCATAGTGAGGTTAATAGCATAGGCCTGGGAACTAGACCAATTTGAATTACAAAAGGGTCTTCTTTAAAGGGCTGTTGTGGATTATGCAAAATGCTTAGCACAGCCTAGCATGCAGTGCTCAATAAATGGCACCTTTATTAGATTAGGATCAACTTTACAGAGAAGATACATAAGAGAAGTAATTTGAGCATCTTATTCACAGTACATGAAATGCCATCTTAAATTGTAATTTCTTCACATCTTAAAGCCTTTTAATCTTCCAAAAGCCAATTTTAAAATGCAAATACTCTAGACTCTTTTTATCTTTGGCTAGTAGGAATAAGGGGTCAATTTAATTTTCTACTAAGTGTTGGGCAGATTTCCAAAATAATCATTCAGAATTGTAAAAAGTATCTTTCTGGAAAGGAGACATCTTAGGTAAACTCATTAGGAATTAGCTTATGTAACAGTGCTTCCCAAATTGTGTTTTAATTTATTATAGTGCCTGTGACATATACTTTGTTTTAAAAAAAACAACAAAAAATATATTAAATAAAGTTGAGATGTGAATATCTGAAGATATTAAAGACCAGGAAAAAGTATACAGAAAAGAAACCTTTGTTTAACCTAGAATTTCCAAACCTCATTTTATCAGAGACCTCTTGTTAGGCAACATCTAATCATATACCATGGAGCACATTTTGGTTTAGGACCATATAGTGGCTTAAGAGATTGTTTTCCAAACAATAGTTACCTGGAAAACCAGACTTTTTAGGAACAGGACAGAGCCTAGGCACTTGGAACAAAGGAACATGATGGGGTTGGGGGGAATCCTAAAAGGGAATATGGGAGGATGACAGTCACCTCTGTCCTACATACAAAGAGCAGAGAAGAGAGATTCATGTGACCTTTTGTCTATTTCTTGTTTATTCACTAATAGCCACTGACCTGTGCTTACATCTAAGTCAGTTAACTTATCTGGTTTTTAGATTTTTCCTCTGTCAAGTGAGGGGTTCAAGGCAAGATACTTTGTAGAGTTTCATCTATTAATAGGTCAGCTGTCCTAATCTTTGCTTATTTTGTTTTGGAAAAAAAAAAAAAAAAAAACATCTTTTTTACTTTGCTGGAAGTGGTATAAATTTGCTTTACACTTTTAGAGGTGTTTCGTTTTCTTTCAAGAACTCTATAGACTATCCCAAAGGTCAAAAAAATATTGTGTTGGCCAAAAAATTTTGTTCCGGTTTTCCATAAGATGTTATCGAAAACCACAAATGAACTTTTTGGCCAACTAAATATTTGACATAAAGCATTTTAGTAACTTTTCTTAGTTCAAATATTGTTACTTGTTATAGTTCAAAGTCTCTGTCTATATATGGATTATTAATTCAAAACCTGAATTAATATTAAATGTTTTTTTTAAATAATGGTAGATATTTTAGGTGGACAGATCAACTCATGATTTCATTGCCTCCTCTATTATGTCCACTCAGCTTACTGACAAATTGAATGAATCTGTAGACAATGGGAGAAGTAGAAGATGCCTCATGCTCAGTGGCTAACTGGAATTACTCCATTAAACCAGCAATTGTATTTCACTAATGTGCTCACTGTTGACTCAGGTTATTATGGTCTCAGGGAGGGATTAACGTATTTTCACAAAATACGGATGGATTGTCAGGTAGGGACTGGATGTCAGGTGGTCAACTTTTGTTACCAGATGACCTGTAAAGGATTCAGAAGCTTTATGGACTTAATAGCCGTAAAGTAAGTTGGCTGACAAAGGAGGAGAATAAAAAGAGAGATCTAGAGGGCATTACTAACCTCTGAATAATAGGTATGCATATCACTGGATTTTCAGAAGTAGCAGGTGATCATGAGTCACTGTGTTTAAATTTGCCCACTTTTCTGTTACATAAGGGAAGTGTTTTGGTAAAATACGTGGTTTTATTGCAAAATAGTTATTTATCCATTATAGCAATTCTAATGATACCTCTTTGGATATAAAGTATATCGATTTTGTTTGTAGCCACATTTAACATTCTTACTACAGTGATTATATTTTCACTTAACAACTTGGTTTTTTTCCACTCCTTTTAATTCCTGGGAAAGAAAAGCCCTTTCTGTTCAAGTCTTTTCTCTTCTTCAGACAGCATGATTATACAGAACATGAGGTCTCTTTTATACCAAGTAGGAAGTGCTTTGAACTTGTTGGATGATGAGATGTCAGCAGTTATTTTTGATGAACTTCTCAAGAATATTAAATAGATATGAATTAAAATTCTTAATGATTTTCATATAATATTTATTCTTTGAAACTGCAGTCAGCCTGGAGAAAGAAAATCTTCACTATAATAGTCTTTCATTTTTCTAATTTAATTAACACATAATTGCTATCTTCAGCTCTCCAAGAGAATGACCATACCTTTCCTTGGTAAAATGCCATTACAATTAGATAGCTAAATGGTAGAGTTTAGAGAAGGTGGTAGTTATTATTCAGTGCTAATAGGTGTGTAGGGGCTTCTCTGGTGGCTCAGTGGTAAAGAACTGCCCTGTGATACATACAGGAGATGCAGGTTTGATCCCTGGGTTGGGAAGATCCCCTGGGGAAGGAAATGGCAACCCACTCCAGTATTCTTGCCTGGGAAGTCCCGTGGAGAGAGGAGCCTGGTGGGTTTACAGTGCATTGGGTCACAAAAAGAGTTGGACATGACTTAGCAACTAAACACCACCAACAACAGGTGTATAGTTCATAATCAGAGAATTCATATTCCTGATGATTTTCTAAGAAGTGCAGCTCAATTTGTGCTTCCCCAGTGGTAGAGCGGTAAAGAATCCCTCTGCAATGCAGGAAACACAGGTTCGATCTCTGGGTCAGAAAGACCCCCTAGAGGAGGGCACGGCAACCCACTCCAGTATTCTTGCCTGAAGAATATGGACAGAGGAACCTCATCGGCTATAGTCCTGGGGTTGCAAAGAGTCAAATACGAGTGAAGCAACTGAGCATGCTCCCACTGCTCAATTTAGCAAAATTGTCATAGTTTTTCAATTATACTTATTTCCTTGTTAGGTGTTAAATTGTATTTAGACTTTTATGGCTGAACAAGAGTAGGATTTCAAGTACAAAGAGGTAAGTGATGAACACATTTCAGTTCAGTTCAGTCACTCAGTCGTGTCTGACTCTTTGCGACCCCGTGAATCGCAGCACACCAGGCCTCTCTGTCCATCACCAACTCCCAGAGTTTACCCAAACCCATGTCCATCGAGTCAGTGATGCCATCCAACCATCGCATCCTCTGTCGTCCCCTTCTCCTCCTGCCCCCAATCCTTCCCAGCATTAGGGTCTTTTCCAATGAGTCAACTCTTCGCATGAGATGGCCAAAGTATTGGGGTTTCAGCTTCAACATCAGTCCTTCCAATGAACACCCAGGACTGATCTCCTTTAGGATGGACTGGTTGGATCTCCTTGCAGTCCAAGGGACTCTCAAGAGTCTTCTCCAACACCACAGTTCAAAACCATCAATTCTTTGGCGCTCAGCTTTCTTCACCGTCCAACTCTCACATCCATACATGACCACTGGAAAAACCATAGCCTTGACTAGACGGACCTTTGTTGGCAAAGTAATGTCTCTGCTTTTAAATATGCTATCCAGGTTGGTCATAACCTTCCTTCCAAGGAGTAAGCGTCTTTTAATTTCTTGGCTGCAATCACCATCAGCAGTGATTTTCAAGCCCCAAAAAATAAAGTCTGACACTGTTTCCACTGTTTTCCCATCCATTTCCCATGAAGTGATGGGACCAGATGCCATGATCTTAGTTTTCTGAACATTGAGCTTTAAGCTAACTTTTTCACTCTCTTCTTTCACTTTCATCAAGAGGCTCTTTAGTTCTTCTTCACTTTCTGCCATAAGGGTGGTGTCATCTGCATATCTGAGGTTATTGATATTTCTCCCGGCAATCTTGATTCTAGCTATGCTTCTTCCAGCCCAGCATTTTTCATGATGTACTCTGCATATAAGTTAAATAAGCAGGGTGACAATATACAGCCTTGACGTACTCCTTTTCCTATTTGGAACCAGTCTGTTGTTCCATGTCCAGTTCTAACTGTTGCTTCCTGACCTGCATACAGGTTTCTCAAGAGACAGGTCAGGTGGTCTGGTATTCCCATCTCTTTCAGAATTTTCCACAGTTTATTGTGATCCACACAGTCAAAGGCTTTGGCATAGTCAATAAAGCAGAAATAAATGTTTTTCTGGAACTCTCTTGAACACATTTAGTTAAATGAAAATAGACATTTAAAAATGAAAAATCCAACTAGCTAAGACAAAATAAGATCTGAGGAAGCTCTAAGGTCTCAGAAGCAAAGGAAATCTCCATCTTTTAAAATATTCCAAAAGCTTGCTTTTAAAGCTAAACTTTTAAGTTGAGAATAAAGACCAAATGCAAGGTTGAAACAAAAGCATGTTTGGAAATGTTTAAGAAAATATGTGGCAAAATATGCTTTAATTTGCATACTGACTTGGAATTTTAATATGAAACATATATTTCTAAATATGCAATTTGGGAACAGAGGATGTGCAATGGACATTTTCTGGAGCATAGCCTTGGATTTTGAGGAATGGAAGACCTATATTCTTATCCTGGTTTTCTACCCATGAATTTTGTCATTATGAATACATCATGTCATCTGAGTGGCCTTGGCTTCCTCATCTGTAAAGTGACAGGAATGTGTTGACTATTTCATTCATTTCTTTTTTTTTTTTTTTTTTTTTTTACTTGTTGAGCTTTTTATTTAATGGGTGCATTTTACTTATAAATTAAAAATTGATTTTATTTTATTTATTTTTTTTTTTAATTTTAGTTGGGGGCTAATTACTTTACAATATTGTAGTAGTTTTTGCCATATATCGACATGAATCAGCCATGGATTCACATGTGCTCCCCCTCCCAAACCCTCCTCCCACCTCCCTCCCACTCCCATCCCTCAGTGTCATCCCAACGCTCCATCCCTGAGCATCCGTCCCATGCATAGAACATGGAATGGTGTTCTGCTTCACATATGACAATATACACAATGGAATATTACTCAGCCATTAAAAAGAATACATTTGAATCCGTTCTATTGAGATGGATGAAACTGGAGCCCATTATACAGAGTGAAGTGAGCCAGAAAGAAAAGCACCAATACAGTATACTAATGCATGTATATGGAATTTGAAAGATGGTAATGGTAACCCTATATGTGAGACTTGTGCATAGAACAGTCCTGTGGACTCTTTTTCTGGGACAATAATATTTCATTCATTTCTAACAGCATTTCACCCTATAATTTTAAAATTCTATGGAAAAAAAATTTTGACTTGTTTTCTAGATGCTATTTTTCGGATCTTAGCTCCTTGGAGGTCTAATATTTTGCACTAATATATGGTATCCTTTCAATTGTCTGAAGAAACAGGTGAAGGTTTCTTGAAACTTTACGATGCCTCATTTTTCATAATCCTGAAAATTGGAGGAACCGAATATCAAGGCACAGGCTAGGCTAGAACTTTCTAATATTTTGCTCTTTGGAACGATCACGAAAGGTGTTTATTTGATGATGTTTCAGGCAACATGGTTAAAATCCTTAGAGAATAGCAGAACTGAAAAGGAATAAAATAACTTCAAATCCCTACCATTTATCCCAATAAACACCTTATACTTCCAGAGGTTCTCACAAATTCTTTCCTAGATACAGGCCTTGATCTCATCATCATTCCAGGAAAAAACAAACGAAATGTACATGAAATAACTTGCGACTTACTCATGACTCCTGAGTTAGCATCTGCGTTAGGGAAACTCAAGCGTGAAAAGACAATGAGGATTTCCTTCTGTTTACAGAACAGATCAGTTTATAGAGTCAGTCCATTGACGAGGAAGAGAAAACAAGCCTCCTTGACCCTGATTGAACTTCCTCAGGCGACTCCCCCTGATGGGTAAGGAGCATCTACCAAAGAAATTCCCAGCCACACAGCCAAGAACGGGGGCGGCAGCTCCAGGAGCCCAGTGGAACAGCTCTGGGAAGGACCGTGTGCACACACCCACATTGGCAAGGTGCTGAGTGGGAAGATTATACGTGCTGCTGAGCATCCAGTGGCCTTGCCATCCCTCTAGGCTTCTTCCTCTGTTACATAACATCCTAACAAGGCTTCGACAAGAACCAAACAGCATTTATTTAGCTATGCACCGGGAAACCACTGGAGTGCTTTCCCCTCTGGCAGAAGGACATGATGGTTAGTCAATTTTTACTATGCCTGTGGTACAGAGAGAATTATTACACAGCCAGATGAAAATCACAATTGATTCTTTCTGAATCGAGCCTTTAAAAAAGTTTTTTTTTTTTTCTGGAGTACAGTTGATTTACAATGTTCTGTTAGTTTCTGGCGTACAGCAAAGTGAATCAGTTATACATATACATATATCCACTCTTCTCTTTAATTTTTTTAGATTCTTTTCCCATATAGGCCATTATAGAACATTGAGTAGAGTTCTCTGTGCTATACAGTAGGTTCTTATTAGTTATCTATTATATATATATGTATATGTGTCACTCCCAATCTTCCAATACATTCCCTCCCCCCTTATCTGTTTCTGGGTCACAAGCTATAGATTAAATTACCCTCTGCTCCCAATAAACAGTTTACTTTCTCCACATCCTCTTAGCTCTGAAATTCTAGCTTAACCAAGGCCTTAGTTTCCTCTTACTTAGGAGAGGTGGTCAGACCTCTGCCTTCCCAATAGTATAACAGAACATTCCTGACTCATTGCTTTCACTTAGCTCTGTTAAATAGCTTAATATTCCCCATGCATCAGAATTCTATCCAGTAAAATGTGAGCCTCTGACCACCAATGTTTGTGGCAATCATTCTGGATCCTCTTTGTTCTGCTAACCTACACCCATTTCTGTCCTTTCCTCCACTTTACACAGATCACCTTCATCTCCAAGTTCCATTTTAATCTCACCACTTGATTCTAAGGCATGTTTCTGATCTCTGATTCCTGATTTATGGCTCCCTCTTGTGAATGTTGGCTTGGGTTTACCTCATCAGTTTTATCTTGCCAGAACTGGTTCTGATTTACCCCATTCCTGAGAGGAGGAATTCAAATAATGGTAATATTATAACACATAAATATTCTATAATAGAAATATTGCTAGAATATATTAGACATTAGGAAGGCCTAAGTCAGTCTGGGAGAGTCAATTTACGCTACACAGAATTGTGAAGGAAAAGTAGGACTTCTCCAAGCAGACAAGAGGGAAATATGGTTAGATCATAGGCATAATACACTTTGACAACGAAGCAGATGGGCTTAGGACAAGGGGAGAGCCCAAGATATAGCACAACCCAGGTTTCTGGCATCAGCATCTGGGTGTTGTCCTCCATATTGGAGAATTGGTGGGTGTTTCTCTTGGTTTAATAAAATATGTCTTCATAATAATAGATAATGGAAACTAATGCTAAAATTACCATACTGAAATATTTTAAACACATATCAGAATATTTAAAGGTATTTTATGTATTTGGATAATTGGTCAAAACATAATTTTTGTAGGGAATATGCTATGCACAGCCCTGTACTATAATGAACAGAGCAGGACTGGCATTATATCAGAGTACAGACTGTGCACTTTGTGCAAGAATGGCATAAAGATTCTGATGTTCTGTGGTCTGCTGCTGCTGCCGCATTGCTTCAGTAATTTCTGACTCTTTGTGACCCCATAGACGGCAGCCCAACAGGCTCCCCTGTTCCTGGGATTCCCCAGGCAAGAACACTGGAGTGGGTTTCCATTTCCTTCTCGACAAATAGATGGAAAATTAGCTGCACAAATGGCTGATTTACAACAGGTTGTTATACTACTAGGTGATCAAGTAAATAGTCTGCAAAAACAGATTCGTCTTAAGTGTGATTGGAACATTACTTCTTTTTGTGTCACTCCTCACAAATATAATGAATCTTCATTTCATTGGGACAAAGTTAAACAACACCTCTTAAATCAAGTTAATCTATCTCTGGATATTAATAACTTACAACAAGAGATTGTGGACACTTTCTCTCAGAAACTACACCTTTTGCAAGGATCTAATTTGCTGGAAGCAGCAGCAGATGGTATTTCTCAATTAAATCCTATTCTTCACTTGAAAACTATCGGAGGATCAATGGCTGGTTTTATGTTAATATTTATATGTCTTTTTTTTCTGTTTCTACATAGTCTGGCAGCGAATCACCAAGAAAGTCGACAGACAACAACAGCAATTAGCGACTATCGCTTTGGCTTCTATGATCAACAATAATCAACAAAAATAAGCTTCAAAAAATAAAAGAGGGAGATATGTAGGGAATATGTATGCACAGGCCTGTACTATAATTAACAGGGCTTCTTTGAAAAATAAGAATGACTTTCTCATCACCCCCAGGCGAAGGACTGGGAGCAGTAAAAAGTACATCATGGAAAAACATCTTGAAAACAAGATGCTGAAGTACTGATGTGACTGAGGGAAAACCATTAATGACTGTTCTTGTAACCAGAGCCTTCAGGGAGTTGCTGAGAAAGGTCGTCACTAGCTGAAGGGCTAAACAGAGTCATGAAAGGCCTGAAGGTTTGACATTGAGGACTGTGCACTGTATATCTTTATCCCCAATCTGAGATTGTAAAAAACAGATATTTCTAGAGCACGTATAAACAAGTAGATGTTAGCAATAAAAAGCATGCAAGGATTAAGATCTGGGCTTTTGCCTGCGAGCAGCATCAGCCCCCTGATCCCCACCTTATTTCTGAGTCTTATTTTTCCTTCTTCTTCCGCGGCACCGCTCCCTCAGGTCAGTTCATTGTGGGGCTGGTCCCAACAATTTTGGCTCTCATTATCAAAGGAGGTTCTCTAAAGTCTTTTGTCAAGATACAATTTTGGTACATTCTTAGAATAATAACCCTATGTATGTATATTCTTCTATAACACAGGCTTTTAATAATTGACTCTGCATCATTAGTCCAAACTGATGATATCAATTCACTTACTCATTCAATAAGAATGCATTCAGCTTCTCTAGGGTACAGGCCTTATGTGATCCTATGATAGTGAAAATCATAATAAGTTGGCTCTACTTAGTACAGATTATTGGAAAATTTACAACAGTAATCCTGGCTTTTGTTTTGTTATATTCTATGGCTCGTTAATAGCTCTTGAAAATATATTTTATCTTAGAATTGACAGAATTAAATGTGTGGAAAAATATCTCTAGCTGTCAGACTGAGCCGTCACTGAACAAGATTTTCACAGGTTCAGAAATATTGGCACTCTTTAAGCACTTAAAGCATAAATGGAGGTAAATATGTATTCCTTGAGAAGTATGCTTTATATGATGTGAAATTTTCTTGGCAGATGATGTGATTTTTCTCTAACAGAGGTAAGTAATCTCTCAAAAAGAGAGGAATATCTCAAAATTAGAGTGAATTATCCATTTTACCTTATCAAGTTGATTTTATTATTTGTATTTAATGTGGGATTGGGAGAGGTTGAATAGAGACTCATATCACCTGTTGCTGTTTAGTCACTAGGTTGTGACCTACTCTTTTGTGACCACATGGATTGCAGCCCATCAGGCTCCTTTGTCCATGGGATTTTCCAAGCAAGAATACTGGAGTAGATTGCCATTTCCTTCTCCAGGGAGTCTTCCTGACCCAGGGATTTGACCCAAGACTCTTGCTTGGCAGGCGGACTCTTTATCACTGAGCCACCAGGGAAGCCCCTCATATCATCTACCACTTGTTGAAAGCTGTCAGGACGTAGCAAGTTTCATGTTATTAGTAGAATAAATAACATAGAAATGGCTGCCCACTCCAGTATTCTGGCCTGGAGAATCCCATGGACAGAGGAGCCTGGTGGGCTACAGTCCATGGAGCTGCAAAGAGTTGGACACGACTGAGTGACTAACTATATATATACATATATATATAGTCTTTTAGTTATTTTAGGAAGGAAATGAACTCTGAGGGGAAACCTAAGTTGTTTTTATCCTTAGCAAACTTAATCTTTATTAAAGAGGACTAGAAACTCTTCTCCATAACAAAGAATCCTATATTATTCATCAATGTGGTACATAAAATGAGCAAACAGAAATGTTAGATATTGCTATAGGAACACTAACCTTTTTTGTTTGTTTGTTTCAACTGAAGCCTGAAAGGACCAACAATGAGAAAATAACTACATCTGTATGTGAGTGTGTGTGTGTGTGTGTGTGTGTGTGTGTGTGTGAACCTGTGTGCAAATACATGGGCACCCCTGCATCTTTCCCCAGTTTTTGATGGAGACCCCAAATAAAAATAATCAATAATAGAGAGTATATCATCCCCAGAACCATGTCTCTCATACAATGTGAAGCTCAATAAGTAGGTGTTGAGTCAATGGAATTATATCTGCCAGATAACTTTACTTAGGACAAAAGACAGCTATCAAGTTGCTGTTTCCTTGAAACCAATGCCATGTGCATTGAAATCTGATTTCTGTAGACTTTGGTTTTTCATTTGCATAGGTGTCTCGTGTCTGTTTTTCTGTCAGGTACTGTACTTGAAGCTGATGAAAGAATGATTAGAAAGACATAGACAATCCTTGCCTTCAAGTGACTGACTGTCTCATGGGGGGGTGCAGACAGTCATAAAATGGTGTAATGATGAGGTTAGCTAAGGAACTAGGAGAGCAAAAGGGGTCCTTGGGTTTCAGAAGTGTAGCTGGAATTGGGAGTCCAGGAAAGGCTTGTTGGAAGGGAGGGAGCCCAGTATACCCTTACTTTTTGTCTTTCTTTTAAAAAATATTTGTATTATGAAAATTTTCAAACATACACAAATGTAGAGAGATAATTTAACCATTATCTACAAATGCTCCGGGAGATGGTGAAGGACAAGGAAGCCTGGCATGCTACAGTCCATGGGGTCGCAAAGAGTTGGACATGACTGAGTGAACACAAATGGTCAGTTTTGTTCCATCCATATTCTCGTCACACCTTCCAATCCATTACTGGACTAGTTTGAATCCAATTTCAGACCTCATATTATTTTATTTGTAAGTATTTTATTATATATCTTTAAAAGATAAGGATACTTGTTTTATTAAAAAAAACAATACTATTCAGTTCAGTTCAGTCATGTCTGACTCTTTGCGACCCTGTGGACTGCAGCACACCAGGATTCCCTGTCCATCACCAACTCCTGGAGCTTACTCAAACTCATGTCCATTGAGTCAGTGATACCATCCAACCATCTCATCCTCTGGTGTCCCCTTCTCCTCCTGCCTTCAATCTTTCCCAGCATCAGGGTCTTTTCAAATGAGTCAGTTCTTCACATCATGTGGCCAAAGCATTGGAGTTTCAGCTTCAGCATCAGTCCTTCCATTCATTCCCTAAATGAATTCAGGACTGATTGCATTTAGGATAGACTGGTTGGATCTCCTTGCAATCCAAGGGACTCTCAAGAGTCTTCTCCAACATAGTTCTTCTCCAACAGAACTGAGTCTTCTCCAACATAGTTCAAAAGCATCAATTCTTTGGTGCCCAGCTTTCTTTGTAGTCCAACTCTCACATCCATACATGACTACTGGAAAAGCCGTAGCTTTGACTAGACAGACCTTTGTTGACAAAGTAATGTCTCTGCTTTTTAATATGCTGTCTAGGTTGGTCATAATTTTTCTTCCAAGGAGCAAGCATCTTTTAATTTCATGGCTGCAGTCACCATCTGAAGGGATTTTGGAGCCCCTCAAAATAAAGTCTGTCCATTTCCATTGTTTCCCCATCTATTTGTCATGAAGTGATCAGACCAGATGCCATGATCTTAGTTTTCTGAAGGTTGAGAAACAATACTATTATCTCACCTAAATTTAATAATAATTACATTTTCCAATATCCAATCAGTTTCAGATTTCCTCTGTTGTCTCATGATTTTTTTTAAGATGACATACTTGATGAAACTAAGAGCTGGTTCTTTGAAAAGACAAACAAAATTGATAAACACATTTAGCTAGAATCCAAAAAAAAAAAAAAAAAAGATAGAGAAAGGATTCAAATAAAATAAAAATTGAAAAAAGGTGTTACAACAATATCACAAAAATACAAAGGATCATAAGAGACTACTATTGACAATTAAATGTCAATAAATTTTACAGTCTATAAGAAATGGATAAATTTTTGGAAGCATGCAACCAACCAAGACTAAATCATAATGAAATAGAAAATCTTGAGATTGATTACTAGCAAAGCAATTGAATCAGTAATTTTTAAAAAACTTTCAACAAATAAAAGTTCAGGACCAGATGACTTCAGTGGGGACTTATACTGGACCTTTAAATAAGAATCAATGCCAATCATTTCAAACTCAAAATATGGAAGGTGGAGGGAGGATTCTTCTAAACGCATTTTAGGAGGTCAGCATTACCCTGATATAAATCCAGAGAAGGACACCGCAGGAAAAAATATTACAGATCAATATCCTTGATGAACATAGGTGCAAAAATCCTCAGGAAAATATTAACAAACTGAATTCAACAACACATTACAAGGATCATACATTGTGATTAAGTGATATTTATTCCAGGGATGCAAGGATGGTTTGTTATCCACAAATCAGTCTATGTAATATACCACAATAACAAAATGAGCAATAAAAATCATAACCATCTCAATAGATGCAGAAAAACCTTTTGATGAAATTTAACATCCACTTATGGTAAAAATTCCAAACAAAACACGTATAGAGGCAATGTACTACAGCATAATAAAGACGATAATGACAAGCCCACAGCTAACATCATGCTCAATGATGGATCTGACATCAAAAGCATAGGCAACTAAAGTAAAATTAAACAGGTGGGACTACAGCAAACTAAGAAGCTTCTACACAGTAAAGTAATCAGCAAAATTGAAAAGAAACTTACTGAATGGGAGAAAATATTTGTAAACCATGTATCTGATAAGGGACAGATATTCAAAATACAGAAAGAATTCATATAACTCAATAACTAAAAGACAAGATCTGAGTAGACATTTTTTTCTAAAGAAGACATATAGATAGCATGCTCTAAGTACAGAAAAACATGCTCAACTTCATTACTAATCAGGGAAATGCAAATCAAAACCACTGTGAGATATCACTTCACTCATGTCAGAATGACTATTATCAATAAGACAAGCAATACCAAGAGTTGAAGAGAATGGAAAGAAAGAAACCCTTGTGCATGCTCAGTGAGAATGTAAATTGGTGCATCCATTATGAAAAACATATTCCTCAAAAAAGTAAAAATAGAATTACCACATGATCCAGTGGTTCCTCTACTCTGCACTTACCTGAAGAAAATAAAAACACTCCCTTGAAAAAATATATGTACCCCCATGTTCACTGAAACATTGTTTACAATAGCCAAAATATGGAATCAGTCTAAGTGTCCATCAACAAATGAATAAATATAGAAAATGTGATACACACATATACATACAATGGAATATTATTCAGCTATAAAAAATGAAATCTTGCCATTTCCGACAATATGAATGGGACTTAAGGGCATTAAACTAAGTGAAATCAGTCGTAAACAGAGGAAGACAAATACCATATAATCTCTCTTCCACGTGGCACCTAAAAACAATAACAACGGTAGCAATAACGAATCAATACCGAGCTCATACACAAAGAGAACAGGTTAGTGGTTACCAGAGCCCAGGGAGGAGGGGCTGGAAGAAGGGGATGAACTATTGTTTTTAAAATACATCATAAACAACACAAAACAAAGATGGCATGCTTGAGACCAGGTTCAAATGAGATCCACACATAGTTTTGTGCTGAGTTTAGAGTGTGTTTAAATGGCATAAAGAATTAGCCCAGATAATACGTGACACGTGTAGGGCTTTTTGTGTGTGTTTTGTTCACTGTTTTGTAATTGTTCTTGTAATTATTATTCACCATTTTGATCACCCCAGTGCTCACACATAGTAGGTACTCAGGAAATATTTATTGTATAAGTGAACGAATGCAAGAGTCGGGTAGGGAAGCATTTCAAGCCAAGGGAGCAGCCGCAAGTGTGAGATCACAGTGCGTGTGGGGAACTATTCATTTTATTAATGGCTGGAGTATAGCGTTGTGGTAAGGACAGGAAATGTGGCTGAACCAAAGTCAGGGCCAGACCATACAGTGCTAAGCAGAGTGGGAAGAAACTTTTGGAGGACTTTCAGGAGTGGAGGGACATGATCCAATTTGCATTGTAGAAAGGTTGTGATTTCCATTTACCCCCAAGGGACCAGTAGATCCCTTGCAGATCATGTCATATTCAAGACCACACCAATCAAGCTATGAAACTTAATCAAAGGGAAGTGAGTGAGTGTTGAATCTTAGTCACTCAGTCGTGTCCGACTCTTTGCAACCCTATGGACTGTAGCCCACCAGGTTCCTCTGTCCATGGAATTCTCCAGGCAAGAATACTGGAGTGGGCTCTCATTCCTGTCTCCAGGGGATCTTCCTGACACAGGGATTGAACCTGGGTCTCCTGTGTTGCAGGCAGATTTTTTTACTGTCTGAGCCACCAGGGAAGTCTCAGTTAAAGGGAAACTAATGTTTATTGCAATGTCCCAAGGAAAATTTTCTGGAAAGGTTCATCATAGAGAATCTCTTCAAATCTTCTCTCCCAAGTCTGTCACCTGCTAAAATCTCTCTCATGTCCTCAGTTCACACAGGCTTGTTCTCTGATCCTTTCCTCATCTATTTTGCTTTTCTGTCCTCTAATATAAATCCAGGTGGACTTCAGGCCTCTCCTGTTTTCCCCATGCCCAGGAGGTCAGATGGACATATCCTCAGCCCAACGGGAACAGAGAGGTCGTTTCTTTTTTTTTTTTAATTGAATTTATTTATTTTTAATTGAAGGATAATTATTTTACAATATTGTGTTGGTTTCTGTCAAACATCAACATGAATCAACCATAGGTATACTTATGTCCCCTCCCTCTTGAAAGAAGTGGTTTAACCATATAGTCTGTTCTCTGTTACTCTTACGTGATACAAACTTCTCTCAGGTTCTGCAGCACCTGTTTGGATGATGGTGAGACTCTGACTGATGCTCTTTTCCCAAAAGGCTGCAAATCCAATTAATACACTTGAAATTGGCCTCTCTTCTTTCACCAGAACACAGCTCTGCTACATAACAGAAAATTGCATCATCAGTGCCTTAGTGGTGTGTACAGTTAACTGGAATGTCACTTTTCCAGTCTTAGAATTTTGGATGCCCCCTGGATGCCCCCTCCTTGGAAGGAAGGTTATGGCCAACCTAGACAGCATATTTAAAAGCAGAGACATTACTTTGCCAACAAAAGTCCGTCTAGTCAAGGCTATGGTTTTTCCAGTGGTCATGTATGGATGTGAGAGTTGGATGGTGAAGAAAGCTGAGCGCCGAAGAATTGATGCTTTTGAACTGTGGTGTTGGAGAAGACTGTTGAGAGTCCCTTGGACTGCAAGGATATCCAATCAATCCATCCTAAAAGAGATCAATCCTGGGTGTTCATTGGAAGGTCTGATGTTGAAGCTGAAACTCCAATACTTCGGCCACGTCATGTGAAGAGTTGACTCATTGGAAAAGACCCTAATGCTGGGTAGGATTGGGGGCGGGAGGAGAAGGGGACAACAGAGGATGAGATGGTTGGATGGCATCACCGACTTGATGGACATGGGTTTGGGTAGACTCCGGGAGTTGGTGATGGACAGAGAGGCCTGGCGCGCTGCAATTCATAGGGTCGCAAAGAGTCAGACACGACTGAGCAACTGAACTGAACTGAACTGAACTGGATGCCCCCACAGGGGATGAGTAGCACCCTGAGGCTCTTGTGTGAACAGCAGTGGTGGAGGTTGATGGACAGGAAGGGAGGCAGGCTGGGGAGGCTTCAGGCAGGAGGCCATGAGCTGACTCCCAAGAAGCTGTTTTCTGGCAGGATTCAGATGCTAAAGCTGAAGCTCCAATACTTTGGCCACCTGATGTGAAGAGCTGACTCATTAGAAAAGACCTGATGCTGAGAAAAATTAAAGACAGGAAGAGAAGGGGATGACAGAGGATGAGATGGCTGGATAGCATCAACAACTCCATAGACATGAGTCTGAGCAAGCTCCAGGAGACGGTGAAGGACAGGAAAGCCTGGCATGCTGCATGCAGTCCATGGGGTTGCAAAGAGTTGGACACAACTAAGCGACTGAACAACAACAACAACAAAAGCACATCCTTTCTGGATCCAACTCATTTCTGGGGACTGGCTTGTTCTGAATAAAATTTAGGCTCCATATGTGCCTGCCAAGTCACTTCAGTCCTGTCTGACTCTGCGACCCTATGGATTGCAGCCCACTAGGCTCCTCTGTCCATGGGACTCTCCAGGCAAGAATACTGGAGTGGGTTGCCATTCCCTCCTCCAGGGCATCTCCCCAGCCCAGGGATCGAACCCACATCACTTACGTCACCTGCATTTTCAAGCAGGTTCTTTACCACTAACTAGCACTGCCTGGGAAGCCCCTAGAGTAGTTAGCGACAAAATAGTGATTATTCTGGGCCATTCACTTTATATTTGTGTAAGTATTTTATAGTCTACTAAAGTGTGTAGTAGGAATGAAACCTGATACTTATTTTAGAATTTTATTTACATGGCGTGGGCTTCCTAAAAGAAATCTTTATAGATCAATCATGAGGGTTTTTTTCCCCTTTTCTGAGTAGCTGCTGCCATCTTTGCTTTTATTGGATTTCTTTTAACAGCCTGTTTAGAAACACGCTTATTTTGAAAAAGTCTTTAGGAGCACTCATGTATTAAAAAAAAAAAATCTTAATATCACTGTGAAAGACACCAAAAATATCCTCTGATGAACTGCTATAAGAAAGGTTTCCTTACATTTTGAATCAGCACAAACTTCAGTTGCTTCAATGGGATATATTATCAAAACAACCTCTTTGTAACCCAATTGAAAGGATTTTTCTCAAATGAATGTTCAAAGAAACAGAAGGGTAAAGTAGCAAACTTAGAGTTTTAAAAACTTTTGAAAAGTGAAAGTGTTAGTCCCTCAGTCACTTCCTTGCAACCCCATGGACTGTAGCCCACCAGTCTCCTCTGTCTGTGGAATTCTTCAGGCAAAAATACTTGAATGGGCAGCCATTCCCTTCTCCAAGAGATCTTCCCAACCCAGGGATCAAACCCAGGTCTCCTGTACTGCAGGCAGATTCTTAACCATCTGAGCCACCAGGGTAGAGTTTTAAAAGCTTTTACATTCCAATAAAATAAGAGATCGTTAGTTTTAATGCTTGCTTTCCACTACCAAGAAGTCCTTTTTCCACTTTAAAAAGATACCAATGTTCAAACTATTCTTAGAGACTGCTTCTTAAATTTATGTTAATCCAGGACACAATTCATAAGGAAAGAATAAAATATGAAACAAACGAATATTCAGGATTGATTCCCTTTAGGGTTGACCAGGTTGATCTTGTTTGTATCTGCTAATCCCAAACTCATAATTTATCACTCCCCCATCCTGTTTCCCCTTTGTTAATTACAAATTTGTTTTCTAAGTCTGTGAGTCTGTTTCTGCTTTGTAAATAAGTTCATTTGTATCATATTTTAGACTTCACATATAAATGATATCATATATTTGTCTTTCTCTTTCTGGCTAACTTCACTTAGTATGATAATCTCTATGCTCATCCTTATTGCTGCAAATGGCATTATTTCATTATTTTTTATAGCTGAGTAGTAGTCTATCATATATGTATATATACCACATATATGTACACCACATGGTATATACCATGTCTTTTTTATCCATTCTCTCTACCCTTTCTGTAGATACTTCCTTAGAAGATTTCAACTCCAGGAAGAATCTTGCAGAGCAACTGGCAATAAAACCCCCCTATGTACACACATGTAGGGGATGGGAAAGGTTCTTAGGATAGATAAATGGCTATATTAGAGAGAGAGAAAGCAGTAGTCTTCTGTATGTAAGTCAAGTGGGTCAGGATTCAGACTTATTTGAAGAGAGAGGAAATAAACATCTGGTCCCATGGGAGTGGTCAGTTTATGAACCCTCTGTAGCACTCTCACCAGGGAGGAAGGATGTAGAAATTGATGGGAATGTCTTCAGTATACAAATGGGTGGAGATGGAGAACAGAAGTAGTGGCTTCCTGAGCTGTGGTGGACAGGGAGACTATGTTCATGGACATACCCCTCCACCTTTACTGGGATCATTTCCAATAATAAAGGCTCTGATTAGAAATGCATTACTGGGGTTCATCATCACTGTTGGCTGATACTCTACAAAGGTAGCATATTGTGTGAAACCAATTTAAGATGGCAGCCTACTACCTGTGGCAATCTCCTGTAGCTCCTCATTTACAAGACTGGTCCCAGGCAAACCCAAGGAAAGAGGCAAAATTTATCCTGAGAGCCCCATCCCCTCTTTCTCAACCTTCTTCAGCACCCCTTCCTTTTCCACCACCTCAAGTCTACTAAAGCAGACCCTCAGTCCTATTTCTCCAGAGGCTTGTTCTCAGCTAGTTGCTACCTAATCTTCACTGGTGGCTTAACTAGAAAATGAATTAAAATTGTCCTCCGGGAGCTGTGTATTAAAGTAGTTCCTGAAAAGTGATAAGCCTTTACCACACAAATGATAAAATGCAAATGCAGAGATCAGGCACCAGGGTGATGGGCCTTATGGGCAGTCTATTTGTTAGTCTTGAAATTAAATGAAATATCACTCATAAGTCTGGTTATGTAACAGTATGAATTAGAAGTTCATCTAAATCATGTTAGAGTATTAGAAGGGATGTTGAATGGTCATGTGGCTTTTAGGCACATCAATACTTGGACCCCCTGGAGAAATGACATTTTTTTCCTTCTTTGCACAAATTTCCACTAAATAAGATTATAGTGAATAGTTTATTACCACAAAGCCCAATCTACCACTGGACTCTAACACTAGTGCCCTAATCATCACTTGCCACAACTACCCCTTTGCCATCTGTTCTCCCTCCTAAGCCCCATCCCCTCATACCTGGTAATCTGTTTGGCACACTGAAGCCCAAGTGATCTTTTAAATATGCTAATTAGAGCATGCTAATTCCCAGCTTAAAATCATTTTGTGGCTTCCTGCTCTTTCTAGGATAAAGAAGTTCTTGTCCTACAACAACCTTTGTGATCCTTACTTAGCCTGTCTCTCTCCCTCTCACCTCCAGCCTCTCTGGTCTCCTTTCATATCTTCAGAGGTACCCTCACCTCCTGTAAGAAAAAATTCATTTGACCTTACAAGGGTTGTAATAGCTCCTGCAGGCTTTCTTCTGTGCTGCCCCAACCCCACCTGTCACTGTGGTGTTTTAACCCATTTTTTGGTCCATTGCAGCTGTCAGTTTCTCTTTGTTAATGTATTGTGTACTTATCTGATTAATGCTTGTTTTCTCAACTAGATCATAAGCTCCATGGGATGAGGACTTGGGTCTCTTTTACTCATACCCAGTGTATTCCCACAGAGAGAGACTATAGTAAGTTCACAATTAATATTTTGCCCAATAGATGAATGAGATATTCCTTTTATCTAACAACCATCTCTCATGCTTTGGATTGAGCCCATTTTTAATCATTGGAAGAGGTGGGGAACTGGTCATTTTCCTCAAGTTCTCCTTTGTTTGGGGATGTAATATACTAATATTTTGATGGAAATGCACAGATGCATCATTAACATGGAAACTAGGTGGTATAAATTAATTTTAATGTCACTAGAGTGAGTTTATTCACACATGTTGTTAATTTTGTTCATTTTCTTCAATTTGTTAAAACTCTGACTTGGTAACTGGAGAGGGTTAACTCCACTATTCAAGAGTTTAAGGCTCATAGACTTTTTCCATATCAAAAAAAAAAAAAACAAACGAAAACTCTTTTTGGGTGGTGCGAGGAGATGTAAACAGCAGGGGAGAGATATACAGCAGCAAGGGACGAATAAAAAAAGCAAATGTTAGAATGAGCTTTAAAATTGCAATAAAGAAATGGGAATTAAGGATAGGTTTCAAAAAAGAACCAGGGATCCTATCAGAGATTTTATTTTAAAGGAGAAAGATTGCTCTTTAGATCATATCAGTCACTTTTTATTTAATCTGAATCCAAAATACATATGGGATCCTAACCAAATTTTCTCCTGTGTTTAGATCTCAGAGATCATTGCCTACAAGTGAACTGTTTGGTTGGTTTGTTCTTACTAATAGTGTCTGTAATTTTTAAAATAAAAACAACCATTTACAGAGTTTTATGTGCCAGACACCTCACATACAGTTTGTTTGGTTCTCAGAAACATATACAATTATTAACCCTCATTTTACAGATAAGGAAAGTGTGGGTCGGAAAATTAAGCAATTTGCCTAGACTTACAGTTTTGGACAGATTCCTGATTCAAATCCCAACTGTGACTGGTTCTAAACTTGGTGCTCCTGTTTTGCCTCAGTTTCTCTTTAAAATGAGATCTCGACATTTACTAAGGTTTAAGTTTTCCCCATTTTCACAAGTAAACTCAGAGCTGTGATTCTCCAGGTGGGATCCTCAGGTCAGATGAATCAGGGTCACATGGTGACTTGTTAGAAGTGCAAATTGTCTGACCCCATCCAAGAACTGGAGTGAAAACCGGATGAACACAATAGTTTGCATTTTAACTAGCCCTCCATGCGATTCTGTTGCACACAATGGTTGAGAACCACTGCCTGGAGGAATTAAGAACTGAGCCGCCCATATAGCTCACAATGCTTGTAACTGATCATATTATAGCCCACACATCACACTCCCTTTCCAGATGCCACTCCTAAAGAATATGCCTCACTCATTTAGGTTCTCCAGGGATGAAGCCAAAGCTGAAAGTCTTTCTACAGATTTTGTTTGGGTTTGAAATGATGTCATATAAGTTTACACTAGGTTAAGTAAACAGACAACATTTGAACAACATTTTACTTGGATGTTGTGGTGGATTGCAAAAGGTCAAGTGTTTTTTGGTTAATGTTTTCATGTTTCTCCACTTCTGCTTTCCTCCAGAACAGGAAGCGGAAGTTCTAAATACTACTATGAAGCCTGCTCTTGGTATTTCCGGGCTGGCTGAGACCAGAAAGTAACGGAAGAGACAAATATTTTTTGTTAGAGTTCCAATTTGATTTCCAAATCAAGGTGCACAGGATCAAAGGTCTTTTAAGTACAGATCAGCATCCCAAACTTTGATGCTTATCTAAATAAACAACTTAGGATTCTGTGCTACTAGTTGTAACATAGGCAGGTGACTGAGATAAAGAGATAAAGCAACCCTAAGGAATGTGGGGGAAATTCTCACCAGATAGCTGAAAACAACAATCCTTGAGATTGTGGTTGCCTTTCTTATTAGTTTTCTAAGTATTGATGATGAAAACCTATAATAAATTGAAAAATGAACATCTTAGAACCTGAGTAAACTAGGAGGAAAAACCATTTCCACAAATGGTTCTTTCAATATGATAAAAAATTGCAGAAGACCTTTAAGAAATTACCCTTTGGAGAATTTTAGCTACTTTTGAGACTCATTCATTTACTTCTGTTACATTCTCTTGCTAAGTTTTGCTCAGTTGTGTCCTACTCTTTGCAACCCCATGGACAGTAGCCCACCAAGCTCCTCTGTCCATGGAATTTTCCAGGCAAGAATATTGGAAAGAGTTGCCATTTCCTACTCTAGGGGATCTTCCCAACCCAGGGATCAAACCCACATTTCTTGTGTCTCCTGCGTTGGCAGGTGGATTCTTTACCACTGTGCCACCTGGGAAACCTGTTTTGTCTATAATTGCTAAAATAAGTTAAGGCATATGAAAGTAGATGAAACAGAGAGGGATAAAAATCATACCATATTTTCCATTTATTATATAGCTCAGATTTTTGCTTTCAGTTTGTTTTGGTTTGTTTTTATGGGAAAGAATAAAAGTTCACACTACAAGAAACCAAGGGAAATTTAGATTATTTTTAAAATAATGAAACTTCTAGATGAGTAAACTGGGAAGATAATTTGTGAATCAAGCAAGTACATTTAGTGTGTAATTTCGGAAACTGATAAAACTCACTTATCTAAAAAGGAGGTGAGGGTTTTCTGCTTTCACTAGTGCCTCACTTGGTGAGCTGGTCCCACTACCATATGCAAATAAATAAAACCAGAGGGGTCTTTTAGTCATACTCTTGGTTTAGAATCTTCAGAATCATTAGTTTAGGACTGCTATCTGTCAAGGTAAAGGGATTTAAGTATTCAATATCAGCCATAAAATATCTGTACTGATATAGTCACATTAGCCCCTTGTTAAATGTGCTCATGATCAACTGATAAAACAATGGTGTTCTCTCTCCTTTAGACCTAAACTTGATATTTCTAAACAATACCTCCACTTTGCCATTTAATATTGTGTTGCTTAGAATTTCCTGAAATACTTGCATGTCGGGTATATTTCCAATCTATGCAAAAGAACCCTGATACATAAGCACTGTTTTCCTCTCGCTTAAACTAATAAGTCAGTTTCTGGCAGAATCTGAGAACACACACCACTCGAGTCTTAAATGAGAAATTCTGGATTCTAAACTGGAGCCTGGTGTGCAAACTAATCTTTGCTTTAGATCTCCACCTTGTGGCTGTGCTTAGCTGCTCAGTCGTGTCTGACTCTTTACGACCCCATGGACTGCAGCCCGCTAGGCTCCTCTGTTCATGGGGAGTCTCCAGGCAAGAGTACTAGAGTGGGTTGCCATGCCCTCCTCCAGGGGATCTTCCCAACCCAGGGTTAGATGTTTAAAATGTCAATTCCTTTTGATTTTGTGATCCTCGTTTATAGATTCTTTTTAGAAGGAAGTCAGGATGAACACTGTCTGAAAATCACTTAGAATAGATGGCATTGTCTGAAAATAACTGAGACTGATGATTGGGTATTTAGAAATTTATAATTTGGATTTAGCTTACTCTGGAGTGAATTTTTCCTCTGAAGCATATTTTCATCATTTGGTTTCAACTACCTTGAGAAATTAATTTTAGATTTCTCAAGAGACATTCAGAGATCACCATTAGTGATTTCTCATATAGAAGGATCCCATAAGAGAAATCTCATTATTAGTATCTTCCTTTGCCTTCAGTAAACTCCCACAGGTGAATTATAAGGGGTCCAGAGCTTACAACTGCAGAATGCTAGGGAAAGATATACAAACTACTCAAATACATGGTTTACCTTGGTCTAAGAAAGCAGGTGACAACTGGGTGACTGCTAGGAATTCTGTGATTTCTTTTTCTAAATTTCTTAGTTAACAATATGGAAAAGCTGTATGGCATTCCCTGGGTGTACTGCTCAGCTCTGTGCAGCTTTACAGACCAGGTAGTTCAAACATGAAGTCCTGCTAAAGGTGGGCCTGATGTGCTGAGATCAAGATTGGAGCTCTTTGGACTTACATGAGACTTGATTTACACGATGTGATTAACAAAACACAGTATTTTATTATTTGTATTTGTTATATCCTTGACTTCTATCTCTTTTGTCTGACTCTAATAGCAAATGGTGACTTTGCCCAAAAATCATATCCAGAATCTGATAACCTTTCATCACTTCCATTGTTCATCACAACCTGACATCCTATTAGAACAGAAGTCGAATTCCCATCACGCTGATGCTCAGAATGCTTCTATGACTCCCTTTCACTCAGAGGAGAAGCCCAAGTCCTCACAGCAACCCTCAGTACCCAGGCTACCTGGCTGGTGTTACCTCTGCCAACTCACGTCCCCTGACTGTCACCAGCCGTCCTGCTGCAGCCCTGTCACGGTGGCCTCCCCTGGTGGTCTCAGCACAGAAAAAGCTTTTCATTACTGCCCTGTCTGCCTGGAATGCTCTCCCTCCAGACACCCATGAGGTGGGCTCCCTCACTCTTCAGGATTGCTCGCAATTCATGTTTCTTTCCTGGATGCCTGCTGTATGCATGCTAAGTTGCTTCAGCGTGCGACTCTGTGCGACCCCATGGACGGTATCCTGCCGGGCTCCTCTGTCCATGGGATTCTCCAGGCAAGAATACTGGAGTGGGTTTCCATGCCTTTCTCCAGGGGATCTTCCCGACTCAGGGATAGAGTCCCCATCTCTTATATCCCCTACATTGGCAGTTGGGTCCTTTACCACTAGCGCCACCTGGGAAGCCTTTCCTGGCCACCCTGTTTAAAATTGCAATGCTCCCCCTACACCCCCATTCCCACTTCCCTGCTTTATTTTGTTAGTCCTGCTATGGTGCGGGCATGCTCAGTCAAGTGCAACTCTTTGTGACTCCATGGATTGTAGCCTGCCAGGCTCCTCTGTGCATGCCATTTCCCAGGCAAGAATACTGGAATGGGATGCTCTGCCCTCCTCCAGGGGATCTTCCCAACCCAGGAATCAAACCTGTGTCTCTTGCGTCTCCTGCGTTGGCAGGTGGATTCTTTACCACTCTGCTACCTTGGAAGTCCTTAGTCCTGCTTTACATTTTACTTATTAATCTCATGTATTATCCATCTCCTCCACTAGAATGGTTTCTAGTGTTCCCCCCACACGAGTGGGGATTCTGTTTGTTTTGTCTGCTTTTGCATGCTTGGTGCTCACAACAGTGCCTGGATCCAGGGGATAACAGTTACTATTTTCTGAAGGAGTGACTGTGTCACACATTAGTCTTTAAGTTCCTTGGGTCCACATCTTATTTGTTTGCGCCCAACACAATGCCCAGCAATTTCATTTTTAATCCATGTTTGGTGGATAAATGAATGACTGTTGATGTACCTTTCTGAGGGCTCTCAACTTACTGAACATAGAAACATGTAATAATTGTATTTTTTTTCTTATTACTGATTTTAAATGATCTCTGCTGCACTGCCCTTAAAAACATCTTGGCAAATTTCATTTTGTTCTCGTCAGTTTGATCGTTGGGTCTGTCTTATTTGAGCATCTACAATGGTTCATTTGGAAACTTCATTCTTTTCTTTTTTTAATTTATTTATTTTAATTGGAGGCTAATTACTTTACAATATTGTAGTGGTTTTTGCCACACATTGACATGAATCAGCCATGGGTGTACAGGTGTTCCCCATCCTGAATCCCCCTCCCACTGCCCTCCCCAGGAAACTTCATTCTTAAACTTTATCTAAAGCTTTTCTCCTCCGCTTTCTCTGACACTGTCTACCTGCTGATCTGAAAGCTGAGCATGTGTGGGCTGTCTTACATACTCTTTCTTCTTTTCTTTTTACTTTGGAACTTTCTTCTTGACTCTCATCAGGCCCTAGACTCCTGCAGGTTCGCAGTGCCTACTGCAGAAACTTAACAGGAAGGGCACAGAGCTCCACTCTCCTGACGGGTGAGATTTGTGGCTGACAGCGCTGTCACTCAGACTTTCATGTGTAGGTTTATCTCCTAGCGGTCTTGATAAAAAAACAGCAGATTCTGATTCAGGAAGTTGAGGGTGGGGCCTGAGACTCTGCATTGCTAGTAACTCCCTGGTGAAGCTCATACTGCCTATTGGAAGGTCATGTGTAATAGAAAGGCATAGCGCAGTCTTCTGCTCCTCCTGACCTAGCCTGTTTCTGTCTAATGTTGGAAGCTGCTGTTGGTACGGTGGTCCCTGCATAGGGACAGTTGTTGGCTTTTAGGGGTCTTAGCTTCCTTTTGGCCCCTTCGTTGCTGCCAGAAGTAAAAGTGCTGAACTCTCCTCCAGGTTGGGCTGCCTGGGCAGCTCCTAGGGCTCTTGCCCCTTTGCTAATCTATGGACACTTTCTTTTGGGGGCAAGGAATAAAAGGGGGTGATTGTGCGTATCCTCTAAGGGCCCCTGGGGAGGTGGGATTGGGTAGGGCTCACCCTATCCTCCTCTTCAACATGTTAGAACTGTCCCATCAGACCTTGCCGATGTAGCCTTCTGGGATCTCTTAACACAAGAACAGATGTTAGGTGACCCTTCCTTCATCCCTGGACTGGGGAGGAGGCTATGAAGGCTAACATGTCACAGGCCACTCCTCTGAGAATGCACCGTCTCCACCCTGAGAATGGTCTCACCAAGCCTGGCTCCTGTGCTGAGATGAATGTGGACCTGTGGGCTCTGCAGCCCTGTGTGGATCCAGCTAGGACATGATGTCCCTTTCTGCAGCCACCCTGCTGCCCTTTAGGACTTTTCTCAGAGCTTCCCTCCCTTGTCTTCAGGAAGGAAAACTTTCCCAATAGAAAGTTGGGGCATAGCCCCCCTTCTGGCAGACACATGACCTCAGGTCATGGGTGATGACCTCTTCTTTCATTCTTGTTATAGAACTTGGCAAGACCCCATTCTGTGAACTTTGCCTCCTTTTGGAGCCCCTCCTTTTCTCCTTGTTTTTCTGTGACTTCAGCCTAGACTCAAAATTTCAGGAGGCAAGGAGCCAGGGGTGGGTAGGAATGATGGTCCCTGCCCCAGGGATGAAGTGAAAACTGAGCACCACTCGCCACCCCACCCCTTACAGTGATCTTTTCCTCTTCTCTCTCCACACCAGAGATGTGAGCTCCACCCTCCTTTCTCCAACTCAGGCTCACCTGACAAGGACCACCCCTTGTTCTGGCCCATATTCAGATCTTAACCACCACCATCCCATATCCATCATCTCCACATCACCTCCAGTCAGGCTCCCCATCTGAGTCTCACTCCCTAGATCTTGCACAGGTCAAGGCCAGTTATATCCTATTCTTAAACCTGAGTGAAAGTGAAAGTCACTCAGTCATCAGGCTCCTCTGTCCATGGGGTTCTCCTGGTAAGAATACTGGAGTGGGTTACCATTCCCTCCTCCAGGGGATCTTCCCAACCCAGGGATCGAACCCAGGTCTTCCACACTGCAGGCAGAGTCTTTACCATATGAGCCCCTTACACCTTACCCCAATCTAAAATCAAGCCTAGACTTTAAACCTGCTTGTAGGGCTATGCACATCCTAATCCACCTTCTCTCCCTTTGAGGCCTCCATGATACTCCATTGACAGAAGGCTCTGCACACACAAAGAATTGAATAGATAGATGAATTTTTTAAATTATGATGAGTTTTGGTGGTGGCAGGGCTGACCCTAAATGCTCAAAGTTCTACGAACTTGAAATAAGGAAATATGAAGTGCCATTTACCCTCATCTGGATTTAAGACTTAAATGCAGGCTTGGGGTGATGGGAAAAAACACATTCCATATCCTGGTACCGTTGAATGAATGAACTGCAGCAACCCAAGTCTCACTCTTGTTTCTCCTCCTTTCCTGGGGGTGAGTCAGTAGATAGAGCTTCTATAGGGAGGAAGGTAGGGTAAAAGTGAAGATGAGAGGTTTGAGAGTTTAGGGTAATCTGTTAATAAATGTGTGATGTGGTAGAGAAAGCACAGATTTTAGGTCAGGAATACTTGCAGCCCTGTCATTTGAAAGCTCTGTAACTGTGGGCAAGTCATGAACTTCCTTGACCTTGTTTCCTTAGCTGATAAATGGGGAAAATAATGCTTATTTCTGCGGTGGTTAAATTATATAAATATTAAATTGAATGCTCATGTACTTAATAATCTCAGCCTTATAGTGAATATTTAATAAGAGGTAGACATTTGGCTTCCCTGGTGGTCCATTGGTTAAGATTCCACGGGGGAATCTTATTTCTATTGCAGGAGGTGTGGGTTCAACCCCTGGTCAGGAAAGTTCTACATGCAGTGTGGCCAAAAAAAAAAAGAGGTAGGTATTCAATGAACTGTGGTATTACTATCTTCACCTTTGTTTTTATGACTTTAAAGATTTATTTTATCCTCAAAATCTAAATGTCCTTTGGACACAATGCATTGAAGAGGGCTATTTTAAGTTCTATAATAGATGGAAAGTGATAAATTGGAGAGTGGTATGTTATTAAATGAAAATCACTATTTAGTTAAGTAAAACTGAAATGTTACCAATGTTAAGCTTAGCATTATATATTACTTTAAATAATGCTCACAACAAACTCTTATAAATGAACCTGTAAAATTTGTTAGTTAAATAAGGTGAATTTCATGTTTTTTGAGCTCTTAAGCATTATGCTTAAATTTTAAAAATTGAAACCAAATTGACTTCTAAAAGTTCATACTATCCATATTTTTTAGGGCCTATGAACAGTATCATACCATTTGAATTAATAGTAACAGTATAAAAACATTTTAGAGGCTATTTCAGATGAAGAGACTTGGCAGTTTGCTAAGGAAACTTCCTTCAACAGCCATAGCTTAATCATAATCCTAATTGTTACCCTGTCTTATTGTTGATGCAATATTTTGACTTCTTTTTTAATACAGTAAAAAGCCTTGGACAGATATGTAGTATTTTCCATTTGCAGGGTAATAAAAGATTAAAAATATTACATTGTTAATCTTTACACACTCATGAGAGAATTGTTGTGAAATCCAAAATTTAATTTCAATTCTTGACAAGATATCTTGATATTACAAGTGAGTTGCACTGAATCAAAATAAGCATACACAGCTGTGAAGATAAATTTTAAAAAATAACTATGCAAAAATTTTCCTTCAGCTGTGAAGTCTTACCATATCATGGCTGCAATAGTAAAAATAATTGCTTTTAGTGAGTAAAACTATATAGTAGTTACTGTATCAGGCATTTTAAATATACTTAGCCATTTAACCAACAAAGGTCTGTCTAGTCAAAGCTATGGTTTTTCCAGTAGTCATGTATGGATGTGAGAGATGGATTATAAAGAAAGCTGAGCGCCAAAGAATTGATGCTTTTGAGCTGTGGTTGGAGAAGACTCTTGAGAGTCCCTTGGACTGCAAGGAGATTCATCTAGTCCATCCTAAAGGAAATCAGTCCTGAATATTCATTGCAAGGACTGATATTGAAGCTGAAACTCCAATACTTTGGCCACCTGATGTGAAGAAGTGACTCACTTCAGGGAAAAGACCCTGATGCTGGGAAAGATTGAAGGCAGCAGGAGAAGAGGATGACAAAGGATGAGATGGGTGGATGGCATCACCGACTCAATGGACATGAGTTTGAGTAAACTCTGGGAGTTGGTGATGGATAGGGAGGCCTGGTGTGCTGCAGTCCATGGGGTTGCAAAGAGTCAGACATGACTGAGCGACTGAACTGAACTGAGCCACTTAACCTTCAAAATATATACAGTAAATAGCATCTCTTTTCCCATTTTACAGATAAGGAAACTGAGGCTTTACAAGTTTAAGTGACTTGACCAAAGTTACACAACTTGTAAGCATCAAAACCAGGATTCATGCCCCTAAAGGCTATTTCCAGTAACAATAAATGAAAAATGTAGGTTCAGTCTCCTACCCTAGCAACTAAACACTTGTTTCTAAACATCTGTTGCTAAACCCTTGTAACTAAACATCTGTAAATTGGGTAGAGAATGAAAAGCAGGTCTGGAAGAAAGATCTGGTCTGCATCCTCATTTTACAGTGGCAGAGTGACTTGACCCAACCCAGACAACTGCTTGATGGTAAAGCTCTGATTGGAACCCCTAAACCCTGCTTTGCTTGGTGTTCTTTTCCACTCTGTTTCCTTAGACAAAACAAGTTAGTAGTGTGAGTAGATCCATTACAGGACATAGTCCTCTCTCCTTAAGTGAGCTGAGGCTATGAGAGTTCTCTGGCGATTACTTCCCTCATATTACTTTAGGAATGTCTTATGTAATGTGTCCTCTTGAAAGTTGTCTGTAAGTCACGAAATGAAGTTGGATGGAGTCTGAAAATTCCATTAGCCCCACTCATTCATTCTTGGATAAGGAAATCCTATCCCAGTGAGATGAAGAGGTTCCTCTAAGGTCACACACCACCAGTAGTACCAAAATCTCCCTCACTTTACCACACTGCTTTAAGCATTTGTATTGAGATACAGAGAAAAAATAAAAGAAGAAAAGAGAAGTTTAGAGTCCTAGGGAATTTTGTTCCTAAAAGGTCTTCATATGTATTGTTTTGTACAGTGGAAAATCCTTCTATGGAGAGAATAATTCTCCCCATTTATATCTTCTGTATCTTTTCTATTTTTCTTATTTTAAGTTTATTGAATTCTTTGTATCCTTGAACTTTTGCCCACAGAAATGTGGATCATTAGACTCAATTATTCATATAAATTTAAATTTAAATCTAGGTGGTCCATATCTTTCTTTCTTCTAAATCTTGGGTATGTGAACCTACAATAATTCCTGTGGCTTACAGGAGTCATGAATTGAGTGGAAATTTGGCTCCAAGTTATGCCAAATGGTTGCTGTGTTGATGAGCATTACATATTACCAAGGTGAAAAAGAGCTTAAACCAACGAGTCCATTCCTTCAGAGTCCAACTTTGTTCTCCTCTGTTGGCAGGAAAACTAGAAAGAAACTATATTTTGTATGTGCAAAGCTAGCCAGACATTGTGAGCATGTGGTAACATGAGCCTTATCTCTCAGAACATTACCAAAGATTGGAATAAGCAAGAAAGGGACTCCAATCACAATCATTACAGCGATTTTGAATTCATTGCAAATACAGTTGTACGAGAACATAGAACTTCTGCCAACTTATCTGTTGCAGCAAGTGGCAGCTCTTCTTGATCATGCCTGAACACAGGAATGCCCCAGCTACAGGAAAATATAGAGAAAAACTCTGAATTGATTTAATAGAAGAACTAGAAAGTGATCATTCACATTGCCAAATCATCTTTCATTTGTAAAAGATTATGGTAATTACTTTCTTAATAAGCTTTCTCAGGGCTGATGACATTAGAAAATGAAAACCATGACTCACATGCAAATATAAAAGGAATGCATGTCAAAGATTTAATTCACTCAATTATTAATGAGGGAATTGGGAAGATGTCAAGACTCTTTCAAAGAGCATTTGAGGACTTAAGATTCTTACAGGCAATTTAATAAAAGAATATTAGGATAAGATTGCTGGAATAGATACTCCCCAAACTCCCTAAATATCCTATAGGGCAATAATCATAATCTTTGGGATTATCTATTCCACAAGAAAAAAAAACATTGTTTGCATCTCTACTGGACAAAAATCTATATGTTTCCTGGTAACATCACTAAGCCTAAGATCTTTTATTAGTAAATAGTAAATTAAACATGACATCCCTTAGATATCCTTGGGTGGACCTTCAGCCAATATGATCCTGACAAGATTTACCATCTACTCTTCCCCCCTTTTTCCAGTTTTCCTTAAAAAGATATTTAATTTTTAAAATAAATTGCATGTTTTTAGTAAATTTTATCTTCAAGAAAATTAGAGATATCAAGGGAATATTTCAAGTAAGGATAGGGCACAATAAAGGACAAATGGTAAGGACCTAACTGAAGCAGAAGACATTAAGAAGAGGTGGCAAGAATACATAGAAGAACTCTACAAGGAATGACCTACAACGATTCCTTAATGACCCAGATAACCACAACGGTGTGTTTACTGACTCAGAGCCAGAAAACTTAGAGTGTGAAGTCAAGTGGGCCTTAGGAAGCGTTACTATGAACAAAGCTAATGAATGTGATGGAATTGCAGCTGAGCTATTTAATACCCTGAAGGATGATGCTGTGAAAGTGCTGCACTCAATATGCCAACAAATTTGGAAAACTCAGCAGTGGCCTCAGGACTGGAAAAGATCAGTCCAAAGAAGGGCAGTGCCAAAGAATATTCAAACTACCATACAATTGTACTCATTTTACATGTTAGCAAGGTTATTCTCAAAGTCCTTCAAGCTAAGCTTCAGCAGTACATGAACCAAGCACTTCCAGATGTACAGGCTGGTTTCAAGGAGGTAGAGGAACCAGAGATCAAATTACCAACATTTTTTGGATCATGGAGAAAGCAAGGGAGTTCCAGAAAAACATCTACTTCTGTTTCATTGATTACGCCAGAGCCTTTGACTGTGTGGATCACAATAAACTGTGGAAAATTCTTAAAGAGATGGGAATACCAGACCACCTTACCTGTCTCCTGAGAAACCTGTATGTGGGTAAAGAATCAACAGTTACAATTGGACATGGAACAATGGACTGGTTCCAAATTGAAAAAGGAGTACAACAGGCCTGTATATTGTCCCCTGCTTATTTAACTTCTATGCAGAGTACATCATGTGAAACACTGGGCTGAATGAATCACAAGCTGGAATCAAGATTGCTGGGAGAAATATCAGCAACCTCAGATATTCAGATGAGGTACCACTCTAATGGCAAAAAGCGAAGAGGAACTAAAGATCGTCTTTATGAGAGTGAAAGAGGAGAATGAAAAGGCTCTGAAACTCAGCATTCAAAAAACTAAGATCATGTTATCTGGTCCCATCATTTCATGGCAAATAGATGGGGGAAAATTGGAAACCATGTCAGACTTTATTTTCTTGGGCTCCCAAATCACTGTGGATGGTGACTGCAGCCATGAAATTTGCAAGATGCTTGATCCTTGGAAGAAAAGTAATGACAAAACTAGAGAGGATATTAAAAAGCAGAGGCATCACTTTGCACAAAGATCTGCATAGTCAAAGCTATGGTTTTTTCAGTAGTCATGTACAGATATAAGAGTTGGACCATAAACAAGGCTAAGCATTGACGAATTGATGCTTTTAAATTGTGGTGCTAGAAGGAGATCAAGCCACTCAGTCCTAAAGGAACTCAACCCTGAATATTCGTTGGAAGGAAAAGGAATTCAAATTATTACAAAAAATAAAAGTTGTGTGTAGAAGAATGGAAAGCACTTAGAGGAAGCTATGAGATGAGGCACCATAGACTGCAAGCCCCCTTTGATCTACTACTGTGCTGTGCTGTATGTAGTAGTAGTACTTAATCGCTCAGTTGTGCCTGACTTTTTGCAACCCCGTGGACTGTAGCCCACTAGGCTCCTCTGTCCATGGGATTCTCCAGGCAAGAATTCTGAAATGGGTTGCCGTGCCCTCCTCCACGGACTCTACTTCTACTATTTGTCAAATACCTACTGTGTGCCAGGTGTGTCACATTAGGTATTTTATTAGCACTGTGTCTAATTCTCAGGTAATGATCCTAAAAATAGCTCTATTATGATACTAGATAACTTACTTGAGATCACACAGCTATTGAGTATGAATCAGGGTCTAAATCCTCAATTAGTGGGCTCCAAAGCTTGTGCTCTGTGGAGGTTACTCTATACTCTGCCACTTCTCATCGTGTTATTATGAAGGTAAGGATCTTAAAAGTTTACACATTTAATTTTAATCACCAATATGGACTCTCAATCCTTGCCTCTGTGTTAAACCTATAACTGATATTTAATGGAGATTGATTGCTAGCCAGTGTTCAAGTGCTTTGCCCTGGTTGTCTTATTCAATTATCCCAACAGCCCCATGAGGGTGATTATAAAGCACCCTTACTTTACAGTTTAAACACAATGATATTTAATTAAACCCTCATTTGCTCTAATTTTAAAACCTCCAAGTGTCTTGTGGCATGGTGTAGCTGTAAAATAGAGTCTCTTTCCCTCTCTGAGTGTATAATCTGGAGTTACTGTGTAAAGGTAAGAAAATATTGACATTTGTAAAACGAGGCAAATACTGAGCAGAAACAGATTAAACAGAGATGTAAATCGTGTCCATTAATAGCTTTCCTAATGCATTGTGAACATTTCAGAGAAAAATATATCAGTGGTAACTTTTAACTTTTGGAAAATCATGAGCTTGCTTTATTATGATGGCACAAACACTTTTTCTTTCTCCTGGCCCTCGATTTAGAAAGTGGAGTTATAAATATATCCTGATATTCTTTCTTTATTTTTCTTTATTTCAAAAAATCTCTAGGCAGGAGATTTCTTGGTAGGACACAAGACTTGAGAAGAACAACTTTGTCATTATCTGTGCTTTGTTTTATTTTTTATTTTTCTTGTAGCTAATAGTCCCAAATGACTTTCATAGGATTAATTTATTAGAATTTCCTTTTTACATCTTGTCAGAAGAAATTGTTGGAACTGATGGGTAGAGATATATGGACACATGGTATTTTGAGAAGCTGAGTACATCTGATTTTAAATGTCTAGGGTTTGAATGAATGCACATGTTAGTTTGTCTGACCTTTCTAATGCATTAACTGCAATTTATGTATTTATTGGCATGAAAATTTTACTGGATGGATATATGTAGAATCCTAGAGTAAGGAGGGATCTTTTGAGATCATCATGTCCAAATTCTCATTCAATGAAGATATTTGTTTCACAACATCCTTGCTGTATAATTGTCTCATCATAGGGAATTGATTATACCTCTTTGGGCTTTTAATGATTCATTGTCTATTAGTTTCCTAGGCTGCCATAACAAATTACCACAAACTTGGTGGCTTAAAACAACAGAAATTCATTGTCTCACAATTCTGGAGGTTACAAGTTTGGAATCAAGGTATTGGCAAAGCTATACTCCCTCCAAAACCTTTAGGGGAGGATCCTTCTTTGTTTCCCCCAACTTCCAGTTGCCCCAGATGTTTCTTAGTTTGTGGCAGCATAACTCCAATCTCTGCCTGTCTGTATCTCTCTCTTCACACAACTGTCTTCCCCTCTTATTATTATTATTCCCCCTCCAGCCACATTGGATCAAGGTCCCACCCTAATGATCTCATCTTAATTTTGTTACATGTGCCAAGACCTTACTTCCAAATAGGTTTAGGACTTCAATGTATTTTTGGTGGGGTACTTGGGGGAGAAGTCATAATTCCATTCACAACACACAGTATACCCAAGAGAGCTAACTGAATACTCTGGCTATGTCCCATTATTGTGCTTCTGTTCTTGGCTTTTTGGCCACAAATCCTTCATAGCTATTCAGTCCTGAAGTCTCACCTGTCATTGTTTCCTTGTGACCCCCTACCTGCTGACTGGGTACTGCAGGCAGATTCCAGACTCAGATCAGACTTAACCCCTGAACCAGTCTTAAATCAGTCATTCCAGGAAGCTTATTCTACCTTTGGATAGATTAAGTTGTTTAGAGTTCTTTTTTATATTTGGTATAAAACTCCCACCTTTGGTCCTAATTCTTTTCTTTTTTTTTTCTGTAGTAATGAAAGGTTGATGCTGAGCATGAAAGACACCAGGATTCTTGGCCTCCAGAGGATAGGAATTCAATCCAGGGCCAGTGACAAGGCTTGATCACTCAGAACTTTTGTGTAATAAAGTTTTATTTAAATATAAAAGAGATAGAGAAAGCTTCAGACACAGACATCAGAAGGGGGCAGAAAGAGTGCCCCCCTGCTAGTCTTTAACAGGAAGTTATATACCTACTAGCAGGCTGCTAATTAGAGAAAGGAAATATCAACATCCATTGGATCATCAAAAAAGCACGAGAGTTCCAGAAAAATATCTGCTTCTGATTTATTGACTATGCCAAAGCCTTTGACTGTGTAGATCACAACACACTATGGAAAATTCTTGAAGAGATGGAAATACCAGATGACCTTACCTGCCTCCTGAGGAACCTGTATGCAGGTCAAGAAGCAACATTTAGAACTGGACATGGAACAACAGACTGGTTCCAAATTGGGAAAGGAGTACGTCAAGGCTGTATATTGTCACCCTGCTTATTTAAATTATATGAAGAGTACATCATGCAAAATGCTGGACTAGCTGAAGCACAAGCTGGAATCAAGATTGCCAGGAAAAATAGCAATAACCTCATATATGCAGATGACACAACCTTTATGGCAGAAAGAGGAGAAGAACTAAAGAGCCTCTTGATGAAAGTGAAAGAGGAGACTGAAAAAGTAGGCTTAAAACTCAACATTCAGAAAACTAAGATCATGTTATCTGGTCCCATCACTTCATTGCAAATAGATGGGGAAACAATGGAAACAATGAGAGACTTTATTTTGGGGGGCTCCAAAATCACTGCAGATGGCGATTGCAGCCATGAAATTAAAAGACACCTGCTCCTTGGAAGAAAAGCTATGACCAACCTAGACAGCATATTGAAAAGCAGAGACATTACTTGGCCATCACAGGTCTGTCTAGTCAGAGCTATGGTTTTTCCAGTAGTCATGTATAGATGTGAGAGCTGGACAATAAAGAAAGCTGAGCACCGAAGAATAAATACAGTGTGGTGTTGGAGAAGACTCTGGAGAGTCCCTTGGACTGCACGGAGATCCAACTGTCAGGCGAGTGTATGCTCCTCGGTTTTGTCTCGTCACAACAAAGATTTGGAGTGATGGACATTAGAGCCCTCAGCGGGTCACGGCTCTCGGGTCTTGGACAGACCGTGTTATAGCTCTCAGGTCTCAAACAGACTGTGTTATAGCTCTTAGACGAATCAGTGTTGCAGCTCAGTGTTACAGCTCTTTTATTTAGATAATAGCAGGAAGATCCATCCTCGAAGCATGAGGGTGTGCCGACCGTCGACCCAAAGACACAAAGAGAAGAATGCCCCCGCTCGGGAGAGAGAGAGGAAGAGCACTTTTGGCTCCTCTTTTTATATGTTTTTTCCCTCCCTCTGGGCCTGCCCTTAGCCAGGAGTGCTGTTCTACCTGAAGTTCTCACTCAGGTCCTCGGACCTTCCTTTGTTCTAATTTTGCAGGCTTTTCCCTTCCTTGTCGTTTAGCCACCGCCATTTTGGACTCCTGTTTCCTATTCTAACTACCTAACACAACTAATCAATCCTGAAGGAAATCAGTCCTGAATATTCATTGGAAGGACTGATGCTGAAGCTGAAACTCCAATGCTTTGGCCACCTAATACGAAGAACTGACTCATTGGAAAAGACCCTGATGCTGGGCAAGATTGAAGGCAAGGGGAGAAGGGGACGACAGAGGATGAGATGGTTGGATGACATCACTGACTCAATGGATATGAGTTTGAGTAAGCTCTGGGAGTTGATGATGGACAGGGAAGCCTGGTGTGCTGCAGTCTATGGGGTCTCAAAAAGTTGGACACGACTGAGCAACTGAACTGAATGTCTCAGAACTCAGAGAGTGGCACCAAGCCCCTCAACCACAACTTGCATTTTGAGATAACATTGGCACAAGGTGAGTCATCCCTGGCCATAAAACGATTGACAGGAATCTTGAAGAAAGGCAGGTTTCCAAGCAAATACATAGTCTCATTAACATAGCTTAAGAGAACATTTGCATGAGTAAAACATACTGGTTTGTTGGTTCTGAGTCTTAGCCAAACCGACTTGAAGAAAGACAGAGTCTAAGGTAAATACATAGTTCATTAACATAGCTTAAGAAATCCATTTCCATAAGAAAAACGCACTGGTTAGCTCAAGGTTTGAGAAAAGTTAAATTCAGGTGGAACCAGGTGTCGTAATGGCAACACAGAATTTTAAAAGAAACCTCCTTTTAATTTTGTATAGAGAAGGAAAAAAATCTGACACTTGTAGTTTGTTTCCTCCAGCCCCTTAAGAGAAAGATAAAAAACATCTCGACACTTGCAGCCTATTTCCTCCTTTGGAGACCCCTAGGCTTCCTGCCTGTTACCCCCTCAGTGACACACAAAATAACACATCTATAGTGCCATATTTTACAATGAGAAGTCTGCTTCCTGGAAGAAGGCCCTCAGGTGATGATGCTGGCACCCTGATCTCAGACTTTGAGCCTCTGGAACTGTGAATGGTAGATTTCTGTTGTCTATTTTTAAAAATCATATTTCTATATCACTATAATTTACAGAGAGGTTTTATATCTTCACATTAAATCGCAACAAGAATTTCTTAGAAATTAACAAAATGAATTGTCCATGGTCACACAACCTTTGAACAGCAAAACTTGGATTCCCTTGAAAGTCATCTGACTCCAGGGCTGAGTTCAGTCACTCTGTCATGTCTAACTCTTTGCAACCCCATGGACTGTAGCACACCAGGCTTCCCTGTCCATCACCAACTCCCGGAGCTTGCTCAAACTCATGTATCGAGTCGGGGATGCCATCAAACCATCTCATCCTCTGTTGTCCCCTTCTCCTCCTGCCTTCGATCTTTCCCAGCATGAGGGTCTTTTCTGATGAGTCAGTTCTTCAAATCAGTTGGCCAAAGAATTGGAGCTTTAGCTTCAGCATCAGCATCAGTCTTTCCAATGAATATTCAGGACTGATTTCCTTTAGGATGGACTGGTTGGATCTCCTTGCAGTCCAAGGGACTCTCAAGAGTCTTCTCCAACACCAACTTCAAAAGCATCATTTCTTTGGTGCTCAGCTTTCTTTATGGTCCAACACTCATATCCATACATGACTACTGGAAAAGCCATAGCTTAGACTATACAGACTTTTGTTGGCAAAGTAATGTCTCTGTTTTTTAATATGCTGTCTAGGTTGGTCATAGCTTTTCTTCCAAGGAGCAGGTGTCTTTTAATTTCATGGCTGCAGTCACCATCTGCAGTGATTTTGGAGCCCACAAAAATAAAATCTCTCATTATTTCCATTGTTTTCCCATCTATTTGCCATGGAGTGATGGGACCAGATGCCATGATCTTCGTTTTTTTAATGTTGAGTGTTAAGCCAGCTTTTGCACTCTCCTCTTTCACCTTCATCAAGAGACTCTTTGCTTACTGCCAGAAGGATGGTGTCATCTGCATATCTGAGATTATTGGTATTTCTCCTGGCAATCTTGATTCCAGCTTGTGTTTCATACAGCCTGGCTTTCCTTATATTGTGCTTTAATTATTGTAGTCCTCTTCCTTATGATGCTCCTTTAAATATTTGACCAAACATTTATATATCCTACTTTCTAGTAATCCCATTCTTACTTATATTCCTAAAATCAACCTTTGTAAAAATACTCCAGGAGACATATAAGAATACTCTTGGCAAGACTAATCACAATAGCAAAACCCTGAAATAACCTTACAGCCCCATTGACAGTAGAATGGATGATCGACTTTGTATATTCATTCAATGTAATATTATTTAGCAGTATAAGTTATTGAACAAAAACAAAAAAGATGGATACTACAAATGTGAAACATTAAGTGAAACAGTAAGTTCTAAAAGAATACCTCAAACATGATATCTTTTTATAGAGTAAAAATCAATTAAAATTAAAACTATACTCTTAAGATGAGATGAGATATGATTATGTAAGATGAAAGGAAGGGATGAATAAACACAAGGTACAAGATGGTGGTTACTTAGTTGAGTTTGACAGGGAAATGCAATGGTGATGGCCACATACTAGTATCCAGTTATTGTTATTGTGTAACGAACCACTCAAAAGTTAGTGTCACAAAACAACTATTTAACGAAGTTCACAGATTCTATAGATCAGAGATTTTGATGAGAAACAGCGAGGATATCTTATATTTGCTCCATGATGTCTGAGTCTCAACTGAGAAGACTTGGTGGATGGGACTGAATTCTTGGCAGTTGTGAACTGAAGTTATCTAACAAGGTCTAACTGTTGATGCTGGGTAATGGTTGGAACACCTATACATGGTCACTCCACGTGGATTCTCTGTGTGGACTAATTGATCTTCCTCACAGCATGATGGCTGGATCCCCAGAACAAGCATCCATAAGGGAAGAAAACAGAAGTGCCTAAAATCTTTATGATTTAGCAGTTGCATAGTGTCACATTTGCCAGACTTTATTGGGCAAGGCCATTACAGTGGTCCTCCCAGTTTCAAGAGGAAGATACATATACTCCACCACTCCATTGGTAGAATGTCAATATTGCATTATAAGAATGGAAACTATCTTTCTGGTCATCTACCAGAGATACCCTTGTGGTCTCTGTCGGTGGTGGAATTAAGTTATTGCCAAGGTTCTTATTTTATTTTGGAGCAGTGATTCATGGGATTTTGCCATATTGTTAACAGTAGGCAAGGAAACAATGAAACATAAAAATAAATAAGAACATTCATGGATTGGTGATAAGAATGTGTCTTAAATCAAATATTATGATTATCATAGTTTGTGCACTGAAGTCCAGTAAACAAGTTTTCTAGTAGTCATGTATAGGTGTGAGAGTTAGACTATAAAGAAAGCTGAATGCCGAAGAATTGATGCTTTTGAACTGTGGTGTTGCAGAAGACTCTTGAGACTTCCTTGGACTGCAATGAGATCCAACCAGTCCATCCTAAAGGAAATCAGTCCTGAATATTCATTGGAAGGACTGATGCTAAAGCTGAAACACCAATACTTCGGCCACCTGATGTGAAAAACCAACTCATTAGAAAAGACCCTGATGCTGTGAAACATTGAAGGCAGGAGGAGAAAGGAACGGCAGAGGATGAGATAGTTGGATGGCATCATTGATGCGATGGACGTGAGTTTGAGTAGGCTCTGGAATTGGTGATGGACAGGGAGGCCTGGTGTGCTGCAGTCCATGGGGTCACGGGGTGTCGGACATGACTGAGCGACTGAACTGAACTGAAACAAGTGAAAACAAACCTGAAGGCCACTGTTTATATCCCTCAACTTGGATGCCCCACATTTCTTAGTTTCTCATCCGATGTGGCTTTAGAGCTTCTCACCATCTTGGTCATGCCCTTAGCAATGCTCTTCACATAGTCAGCATTCTCTTTTCAAGTGTCATACCAGAGGGCAAACATATGTTCTGTCTAATGCAGGGCCAGTGGACCATTTACTCTTATGATCTGTATAGAAGAGTCCTATTAATACTAAATTTACATTAACTTTTTAGTCGTCATTTGACATCATTGGCTCATACTCATCTGCGGTCATTTGAAAATTTTGTATTATTCTTCATGCCATAACTCCCATGCCACATTTTTCATTCCACTGAATCCAGATTCTCTCAGCTTACATTACATTTTAAAATTGCTTTCATGAATCTAAAATGTCATGTAGGGCTTCCCTGATGGTCCAGTGGTTAAGAATCTGCCTGCTAACATAGGGGGCATGGGTTCCATCCCTGGTCCAGGAAGATTCCACATGCCAGGATGGCAGGGGACAACTAAGCCCTTGCACCACAACTAATGAAGGCTGTACACACTCTAGAGCCTGGGAGCTACAACAGTTGAAGCCCAGGCACTGTAGAGCCCATGTTCTGCAACAAGAAAAGCCACTGCAATGAGATGCAACTAGAGTAGCCTCTGCTCACTGCAACTAGAGAAAGCCCACATGCAGCAATGAAGGCCCAGCACAGCCAATAGTAAATAAACTAATAGTTAAAGTAAAAACTCATCATACACATAGTTACAAGTTTTAAAAATTCATTTACATTTATCTTTGTTAAAATTTCAAATAGTCCATTTTTCAGATCTTTCAGATAAAGTAGAATTTCCATTCTGTTATTGAGTATATTAACTTTCCTCACCAATTTTGCAACGTTCACAAATTTAATTAGTATGCTGATTATGTTTTGATCCAAATTGATCAGGACCTAGCAAAGAATAAAACCCTCTTGGATTTAGCCTGGCATGATTTGTTTTTAATGAGTCTGGGCTCTTTCTTCAGTTGAGTTCAGTCACTCAGTCATGTCCAAATGAATCACAGCATGCCAGGCCCCCTTGTCCATCACCAACTCCCGGAGTCTACCCAAACCCATGTTGATCGAGTCAGTGATGCCATCCAACCATCTCATCCTCTGTCGTCCCCTTCTCCTCCTGCCCCCAAATCCTTCCCAGCATCAGGGTCTTCTCCAATGAGTCAACTCCTCACATGAGGTGGCCAAAGTATTGGAGTTTCAACATCAGTCCTTCCAATGAACACCCAGGACTGATCTCCTTTAGGATGGACTGGTTGGATCTCCTTGCAGTCCAAGGGACTCTCAAGAGTCTTCTCCAACCACAGTTCAAAAGCATCAATTCTTCAGCGCTCAGCTTTCTTCACTGTCCAACTCAAAACCCATAGCCTTGACTAGACGGACCTTTGTTGGCAGAGTAATGTCTCTGCTTTTAAATATGCTACCTAGGTTGGTCATAACCTTCCTTCCAAGGAGTAAGCGTCTTTTAATTTCATGGCTGCAATCACCATCTGCAGTGATTTTGGAGCCCCCAAAAATAAAGTCTGACATTGTTTCCACTGTTTCCCCATCTATTTCCCATGAAGTGATGGGCCCAGATGCCATGATCTTGGTTTTCTGAACGTTGAGCCTTAAGTCAACTTTTTCACTCTCCTCTTTCACTTTCATCAAGAGGCTCTTTAGTTCTTCTTCACTTTCTGCCATAAGGGTGGTGGCATCTGCATATCTGAGGTTATTGATATTTCTCCAGGCAACCTTCATTCCAGCTTGTGTTTCTTCCAGCCCAGCGTTTCTCGTGATGTACTCTGCATACAAGTTAAATAAGCAGGGTGACAATATACAGCCTTGACGTACTCCTTTTCCTATTTGGAACCAGTCTGTTGTTCCATGTCCAGTTCTAACTGTTGCTTCCTGACCTGCATACAGGTTTCTCAAGAGGCAGGTCAGATGGTCTGGTATTCCCATCTCTTTCAGAATTTTCCACAGTTTATTGTGATCCACACAGTCAAAGGCTTTGGCATAGTCAGTAGAGCAGAAATAGATGTTTTCCTGGGCTCTTTCTGAGGGGTCACAATTCATCTACATATTTCTCACTTCAAGAGAAGATAGATGTTATATTTGCCAGTTTATCTGAGTTTTGGAATCTGAGTTTCTGTCATTCATTCATTCATTCATGTATGTTACAGATGCTTACTAAGTGCTGCCAGTAAAAAAGTATATTAAATATAGCCTTAGCTTCAAAGACCATATACTTTGTTTCTTCTGATCCCCATTCGTTTGAAAATCAGGGTTTTGCCTATCTTTGGTCTTCTGGGACATCTACTAAATATCCCAGAAAATGACATCCATCATTTCTTTAAAAGTTATGCCCATGGGATCAGATTTATGAACGTTTTATTAAGACGAGGATAGGATAAGAGGGCTGCTGCTGCTGTTGCTAAGTCGCTTCAGTCGTGTCCGACTCTGTGTGACCCCATAGATGGTGGCCCACCAGGCTCCCCCATCCCTGGGATCTCCAGGCAAGAACACTGGAGTGGGTTGCCAGTTCCTTCTCCAATGCATGAAAGGGAAAAGTGAAAGTGAAGTCACTCAGTCGTGTCAGACTCTTACGACCCCATGGACTGCAGCCTACCAGGCTCCTCCATCCATGGGATTTTCCAGGCAAGTGTACTGGAGTGGGGTGCCATTGCCTTCTCCAGAATAAGAGGGCAGGAAATTTCTATTGAGGCAAGTCTTTGTGGAGGAGGTAGAATTTCAGGAAGTCTTAAAATAGCTGATGAATTTTGTTTGAATATTGACATAATTTTATTAGATTGACATAATACAAAAATATGATCGAACTGAGGGCTAATTATTAACTTGTCCTGAACCAGATAGTAAATATGAACATTTTTACTGCTGTTGAAATAAATCTTAGAGTGTGAGGACTAGCTTGCATCTCATAGGAAAACTGGTTTTCTTTAAAAAAAAAAAAAATTAACCTTATTAAGTTCCCCACTTAAAGTTTTATTTTGAAATTCTGTATGTGCACATAATACAATGCTAAAAATCTCTGGAAACAGTACCTCAGGCACTGCAGAAAAAAAGTTTACAAATTTAATGTAGAATCAACTTTTTTTCTTCAGAATAGTAACTTTTTACTGCCTGGTTGTACTCCATTACTGTGCTAACAATTCTGTGGGGATAAGGAATTGAGATTTTACTAGAAGTAACCCAAGTAACTTTCCCCTAAAACTACGTGGTAGAATTGTCACTTCATTACTAACATGGACTTAATTTTACCATTCAGTTATTCTTTTCAACCAAAATTTTTCCCATTATGCTGTGTGTGTGTGTGTGTGTGCATTTTGCTTTCTGTACTTGTCCATTTCTTACATCTATTTCCTTACTTGTCCAATTCTTTTCTTGTACCTAAGTTTCTTTCTTCTTTCAGAGAGAAAGAGGGGAAAAAAGCAATATTTTCTCAGTTCCCTTTCTTTAATACTATCGTTTCTCTTCTCAAAGTGTCTACTTTTGGCCAAATTGAAGGTGGTGAGAAACAAATTGGCCAAATTGAAGGTGGATTAGGGATGGCTTTGTGACTGAGTGGTGTTTCCTTAGGGCTTTTAAAAAGCAGTCAACCACTGAGAGATTCTTAAGAGAAAGGCTACAGAAGTAATTTAAAGAAGGTAGAAATGGTGAGCCAGTAGAAATTGTCACATATGCAAGGCTATTTCTTCAGTTATTATGTAAGTCAGTCCTGAGCTGACTCCTCTGACACCAGAGAAAGTCTACTCTTAATGTCTTTTTTTTCCCCCTCTGTTTTGTGGGGGAAGAGGGTGAAGTGGGCAGCAGAAGCAGGGCCAGAGAAGAATGTTGAAGAAAGAGAGGGAAAGGATAACAGTGTGGGTGGGATGCCTTATATATTGGTAGGAACTTGAGACTTCTTACTGAATTCTGAGCTTAAATGCAATTTGGGGGAATACAAATTGTGATTTTGAGGGAATACAAAAAAGTGATGAGTTTCAGTTCAGTTTGGTCACTCAATCGTGTCCGACTCTTTGCGACCCCATGAACTGCAGCACGCCAGGCCTCCCTGTCCATCACCAACTCCCTGAGTCTACCCAAACCCATGTCCATCGAGTCGATGATGCCATCCAGCCATCTCATCCTCTGTCGTCCCCTTCTCCTCCTGCCCTCAATCTTTCCCAGCATCGGGGTCTTTTCCATTGAGTCAGCTCTTCGCATCAGGTGGCCAAAATATTGGAGTTTCAGCTTCAACATCAGTCCTTCCAATGAACACCCAGGACTGATCTCCTTTAGGATGGACTGGTTGGATCTCCTTGCAGTCCAAGAGACTCTCAAGAGTCTTCTCCAATACCACAGTTCAAAAGCATCAATTCTTCGGCACTCAGCTTTCTTTATAGTCCAGCTCTCACATCCATACATGACCACTGGAAAAACCATAGTCTTGACTAGATGGACCTTTGTTGGCAATGTAATGTCTCTGCTTTTTAATACGCTATCTAGGTTGGTCATAACTTTCTTTCCAAGGAGTAAGTGTCTTTTAATTTCATGGCTGCAATCACCATCAGCAGTGATTTTGGAGCCCCCAAAAATAAAGTCAGCCACTGTTTCCACTGTTTCCCCATCTATCTGCCATGAAGTGATGGGACCGGATGCCATGATCTTAGTTTTCTGAATGTTGAGTTTTAAGCCAACTATTTCACTCTCCACTTTCACTTTCATCAAGAGGCTCTTTAGTTCTTCTTCACTTTCTGCCATAAGGGTGGTGTCATCTGCATATTTGAGGTTATTGATACTTCTCCCGGCAATCTTGATTCCAGCTTGTGCTTCATCCAGCCCAGTGTTTCTCGTGATGTACTCTGCATATAAGTTAAATAAGCAGGGTGACAATATACAGCCTTGACGTACTCCTTTTCCTGTTTGGAACCAGTCTGTTGTTTCATGTCCAGTTCTAACTGTTGCTTCCTGACCTGCATACAGGTTTCTCAAGAGGCAAGTCAGGTGGTCTGGTATTCCCATTTCTTTCAGGATTTTCCACAGTTTATTGTGAACCACACAGTCAAAGGCTTTGGCATAGTCAATAAAGCAGAAATAGATGTTTTTTTGGAACTCTCTTGCTTTTTCGATGATCCATCGGATGTTGGCAATTTGATCTCTGGTTCCTCTGCCTTTTCTAAATCCAGCTTGAACATCTAGAAGTTCATGGTTCACATATTGCTGAAGCCTGGCTTGGAGAATTTTAAGCATTACTTTACTAGCGTGTGAGATGAGTGCAATTGTGCGGTAGTTTGAGCATTCTTTGGCATTGCCTTTCTTTGGGATTGGAATGAAAACTGACTTTTTCCAGTCCTGTGGCCACTGCTGAGTTTTCCATATTTGCTGACATATTGAGTGCAGCACTTTCACAGCATCATCTTTGAGGATTTGAAATAGCTCAACTGGAATTCCATCACCTCCACTCACTTTGTTTGTAGTGATGCTTCCTAAGGCCCACTTGACTTCACATTCCAGGATGTCTTGCTCTAGGTGAGTGATCACACCATGGTGATTGTCTGGGTCATGAAGAACTTTTTTGTACAATTCTTCTGTGTATTCTTGCCGCCTCTTCTTAATATCTTCTACTGAGCGTGGCGGCTGCGGCACCCTGATCAAGCCAAGAGGAGCTACCCCGGACCAGAGGTCAGGGACGGCGGCCGAGTAGAGCTACCTAGGTCTGGAGGTCAGGGGCGGTGGCTGAGAGGAGCTACCACGAGTCAGAGGTAAGAGGTGGTGGCTGCACTTTGTTGGAGCAGCTGTGAAGAGAGAACCCACGTCCAAGGTAAGACAAACCCAGGTAAGACGGTGGGCACTGAGAGAGGGGATCAGGGGGTAGATAGGCTGAAACTACTGTCATGGACAACTAGCCAATCTGATCACATGGACCACAGCCTTGTCTAACTCAATGAAACTAAGCCACGCCCTGTGGGGCCACCCAACACGGACAGGTCATGGTGGAGAGGTCTGACAGAATGTGGTCCACTGGAGAAGGGAATGGCAAACCACTTCAGTATTCTTGCCTTGAGAACCCCATGAACAGTATGAAAAGGCAAAAAGATAGGACACTGAAGGATGAACTCCCCAGGTCGGTAGGTGCCCAATATGCTACTGGAGATCAGTGGAGACATCAACTACAGAAAGAAGGAAGGGATGGAGCCAAAGCAAAAACAACACCCAGTTGTGGATGGGACTGGTGATAGAAGCAAGATTCGATGCTGTAAAGAGCAATATTGCGTAGGAACCTGGAATATTAGGTCCATGAATCAGGGCAAATTGGAAGTGGTCAAACAGGAGATGACAAGAGTGAACATCAACATTCTAGGAATCAGTGAACTAAGATGGACTGGAATGGGTGAATTTAACTCAGATGAGCATTGTATCTACTACTGTGGGCAGGAATCCCTTAGAAGAAATGGAGTAGCCATTACAGTCAACAAAAGAGTCTGAAATGCAGTGATGAGTTTGGCCAATACCATAATATATTTTGGTGTTGGGTATAAAGAAGCAAAAGCAGAACTTCTGTGAACTTTTCTACATGATGAGAAAGAAGCAAGATGGACAATGGCTTTGAACCAGCTGCTTCGCTTGATTAATGGGAAGGTGAGCAAAGAAAAACAGTGAATATCTGCAAATTGTAATCTGTTGATTTATAAATTATTTATTAAAAATTGATTATGTACTTTCTTATCAGATGCATCATGAGCTTATAAACTTGTAATATGACCTTTGCCTCCCAGAAATCCTCTTCCAGAAGTTTTTACAAATACTTATTGTTAATATGTTGACTAAAAAAGGTAAAATTATGGTATAAAAGTTTCTATTTTATAACCTACTCTTTATAAGTGATTCATCATCTATTGCCTGTTAACAGATATTCTATTTGAACTTAAATTTCCTTTCCCATGTTTTATTCCTACTTTACTTAGTCTTTAACTTACCTCCAGAAGTCTCCTATTGTTGACTGAAGTTTTAAGATGAGAAATAAGTATTATTTTATTTGCACTGAAAATGAATATAGTGGGGTACCTGTCTACAGCCATTTTTCTTTATCCCTGTTCTGAATAATAGATACACCTGAAAATCTATTAAAAATATGAGCCTTCTCTTCATCAAAATGTACAAATCTAAATTTGAGTTGGGAGATCAAGTTCCCTTAAAGGTACAGGGATCCCAGCTGAATACACTTTATCTGGGATGTAGGACTGCAGGGGTAAGAATAGATTATATTGTTAAAGCCTAAGCATAGCGATAGATCTGATACAGGAACAGTGGCAGGAAGGTGTTACACATCTTTTACACAGAATATTTCCTGATAGTGTGGAAGCTTCTTTAATTAAAGTAAGATGAGAACAGCTGGCTACCAGCTAGCTCCGGCAACACAACAAGAGTGTCAGTAAATGCGCCGCAGGAGAAAACTGAAGGCACAGCTGTTTCAAATGGAGACTCTGAGTCTGTAGCCCTACAGACAAGAGCTTCAACTTTTCCATTCGATTCACATTTGCTTTAGCATCTTTAATGTTGAAAATAAACCGAGAACCTCCCTAGAATTTTTTTTTTTTTTTTTAATGCCACCAAGGGCATTTAGTGTTTGTAAAATGATGAAAGAGTGGTTAATTCTGAAACAACTCGTCACAAGCCTGGTTGTGAGTTACCGAGAACTCAAAAAAAAAAAAAAAAAAAAAAGCGCTCCAGGACTCATGACTTGGGTGTCCTTTTTAACTGTGCCTGCGTACTCAATCACGTGTGCCTCTTAGCGACCTCATGGACCGTAGCCCGGCAGGCTCCTCTGTCCATGGGATTTTTCCAGGCAAGAATACTGGAGTGGGTTGCCATTGCCTCCTCCAGGGGATCCTCCCGACCCAGGGATCAAACCCGAGCCTCCTGTGGCTCCTGCATCGGCAGGGAGATTCTTGACCACTGAGCCATAGTGGGAAGCCCTAAGATGCCATCGGCAGCAGGAAACGCGGGGTTTGGGATGCAGTGCCCAAAGCAGGCGGCAGGGAGCGCAAGCGAGCATGTAATGGTGGCTCCTTGCGAGAACGCGTGAAGTAAAGCATCTCAGGTGGGTTAGGAATGATCCCTGGTCAAGTCAGAACACATGGTTTCTGATTTTACTCCCCATATTTGGTAGCTCCCCCACCCCTTATCTCCCCTGCTCTCAGTTTCCTTAGCTTTAAAATGGTGGTTAATATGAAACTGAAGTGAGAGAGTACAAAGTGTTTTGAAATCTGCAAATCATTAATGTAATGGAAGGTATTATAATTTTCTCCACTTTTATTTAATTGGAAAATGATGGTAAGTAAAATAAATTTCCTTAGTGCCTTTCCCAGTGTATGTAATCTCTTTTGAAGTTGGTAGAAACCCTCAAGCAAGCAAAATATGGAAGCTTATATATACATCTTATTCCTGGTGGGGGAAAGAAAGGTTTGTAAATTAAATAACTAATGTAACTACAACACGTTTTCTTTCTTCCTTTGTCAAAATGTATCTGAGCTAAATTTGTTCTGTAATACTGATTAGAAAGAATGAAGTTTGCAATTTAAAAAGAAAAGGAACTAAATTTTTGAATGCTTGTTATGTACCATATACTTTGCATAGTTTATCTTATCTAATCTCTACAGCAGCACAAGAAGAAAGTATTGATATCTATATTTCTTATTTACGGATGAGAAACCTGTCACTCACAGAGGTTAGGTGAATTTCCTACCACACAGATGGCTATCAAAGCTAGGATTTAAATCCAAGCCTGTTCAACTCCAAAGCGTGTGTTCTTCCTACACACCATACCCCATTCTACCAGAAGCATTTTATTGAGAAATGAGGCTTAATCTATTCAAGAAGACTTCCTTAAATATGTTTTAATTATAGGACACTCCTAGGTCCTAGAAATACAGAGAGGAAATAAGAGAGCGCTTGCTCACAACCAAAGCTGCTTGTATCCACATGAAAAAAAGGGAAATTCATTGAAGAATGTTGGAATCAACTTTCAAGTGTGATTCAAATCTTTTCAACAAACAAGGAACTTTTATGTTGTAATGCCTCTTAATCTATTAACACAGGATCATCTAAGACTGAGAGTTCCTACAAATATCTTGAAACATTCATGTCCCCAGATCTTGTGCTACAACTGAAGTTTTAACTGGAGTGAATTCATACACCTCAATGGTAAAAAGAGAGGCATCATCGTCTATCACATGAACTGAAAAGCCTACTCAAATGTCAGAGCTATCTAGTTCACAGGAGCCTAGAGGGTTTTGGATGATTAAATTCAGGTTCAGTGAGATGAAATTAAGGTAAAACTGCTATGCTAGGAGACAGTACCTTCACATGATGTGGATAGAACTGTATTTTTAAAAGTATTTATTTTAGTTGGTGCTGACTATGCTTGTCATCATTGCCTAGACATTTTGGACTTTGTTTCCAAAGGAACTGCAAGCCTTACTTATAAGAAGCAAACTCTAATCTCTTAACCTCAAAATGTATCCCCAAAGACTGAAGAATAAGGTAAATGGCAAAACAGACACAATGCTTTTTACTTGAGGAATCTGCCAGTAGAGGGCAATATTAGTTTTCACACTTTCCTAATACCGCTAGTGATCCTTAACCGTTAAGTATAAAATACCTATTTATCACAGAGTGTCAGGCTGGGCTCCCTGTGTTAGATAGCAATTTCTCACCAGATATCTATTTTACACATGATAATGTATATATATCAATGCTCTTTTCTCTGATCGTCCCACTCTCTCCTTCGCCCACTGTATCCACAAGTCTGTTCTCTGTGTCTGTGATGACTTAGAGGGGTGGGACAGGGTTGGGGCCAGGGAGGTGAGGGAGGATTAAGAGGGAGAGGATTATGGCTCATTCGCATTGTTGTACAGCAGAAACCAACACAATGTTGTAAAGCAGTTTTCCTCCAATTAAAAAATAAATAAGAAAGGAAGTTTAATTAGGAAACAAAAATAGCTATTTAGTAGAAATCTTAGGTGAATAAGACCAGTAACATATTAGAGGCAAAGATAAAGTGTTAGTTGCTCAGTCATGTCTGACTCGATTCGACTCCATGTACTGTAGCTTGCCAGGCTCCTCTGTCCATGGAATTCTCCAGGCAAGAATATTGGAGTGGGTTGCCATTACCTTCTCTAGGGGATCTTACCAACCCAGGGATCAAACCCAAGGATCCTACATTGGCAGGCAGACTCTTTACCATCTGAGCCACCAGGGAAACCCCGGTAATATCAGGAGTGGGAAGAAGCAAAGATAAGGCAAATGTTAATTGTCAAAGACAATTCTACAGTTCTATACACATCATGTGAAGGTATTGTCACAAGACCTTCTAGAATTAACAACCAAAAAAGATGCGCTTTTCATTATAGGGAACTGAAATGCAAAAGTAGGAAGTCAAGAGATACCTGGAGTAATAGGCAAACTTGGCCTTGGAGTACAAAATGAAGCAGGGCAAAGGCTAACAGAGTTTTGCCCAGAGAATGCACTCGTCATAGCAAACACCTTCTTCCAACAGCACAAGGGACGACTCTACACATGGACATCACCAGATGGTTAAAACTGAAATCACACTGATCATATTCTTTGCAGCCAAAGATGAGAAACTCTATACAGTCAGCAAAACCAAGACCGGGGGCTGACTGTGCCTCAGATCATGAACTTCTTATTGCAAAATTCAGACTTATATTGATTAAAGTAGGGAAAACCACTAGACTATTCAGATATGACCTAAATCAATTCATTTACAATTATACAGCAGAAGTGACAGATTCAAGGGATTAGATCTGATAGATAGAGTGCCTGAAGAACTATGGATGGAGGTTCATGACATTGTATAGGAGGCAGTGATCAAGACCACCCCAAAGAAAAAGAAATGCAAAAAGGCAAAATGGTTGTCTGAGGAGGCCTTACAAATAGCTGAGAAAAGAAGAGAAGTTAAAGGCAAAGGAGAAAAGGAAAGATATACCCATTTGAATGCAGAGTTCCAAAGAGGAGCAAGGAGAGATAAAAAAAACCTTTCCTCAGTGATCAGTGCAAAAAAATAGAGGAAAAAAGAGAATGGGAAAGACTGGAGATATCTTCAAGAAAATTAGAGATACCAAAAGAACATTTCATGCAAAGATGGGCACAATAAAGGACAGAATTGGTATGGACCCAACAGAAGAAGAAGATATTAAGAAGAGGTGGCAAGAATACACAGAAGAATCATACAAAAAAGATCTTCATGACCCAGATAACCACAATGGTGTGATCACTCACCTAGAGCCAGACATCCTGGAATGTGAAGTCAGGTGGGCCTTAGGAAGCATCACTACAAACAAAGCTAGTGGAGGTGATGGAATTCCAGTTGAGTTATTTCAAATCCTAAAAGATGATGCTGTGAAAGTGCTGCACTCAATATGCCAGCAAAGCTGGAAAACTCAGCAGTGGTCACAGGACTGGGAAAGGTCAGCTTTCATTCCAATCCCAAAGAAAGGCAATGCCAAAGAATGTTCAAACTGCTGCACAATTGTACTCATCTCACATGCTAGCAAAGTAATGTTCAAAATCCTCCAAGCCAGGCTTCAACAGTACGTGAACCATGAACTTCCAGATGTTCAAGCTGGACTTAGAAAAGGCAGAGGAACAAGAGATCAAATTGCCAACATCTGCTAGATCATTGAAAAAGCAAGAGAGTTCCAGAAAAACATCTGCTTTACTGACTACGCCAAAGCCTCTGTGTGGACCACAACAGACTGGAAAATTTTAAAAGTTATGAGAGTACCAGACCACCTTACCTGCCTCCTGAGAAATCTGTAAGGTCAAGAAGCAACAGTTAGAGCCAGACATGAAACAACACACTGGTTCCAAATCGGGAAAGGAGTACATCAAGGTTGTATGTTGTCACCCTGCTTATTGAACTTATGTGCAGGGCACATCATGCAAAATGCCCAGCTGGAAGAAGCACAAGCTGGAATCAAGATTGCTGGGAGAAATAGCAATAACCTCAGATATGCAGATGACACCACCCTTATGGCAAGAATTAAAGAACTAAAGAGCCTCTTGATAAAAGTGAAAGAGGAGAGTGAAAAAGTAGGCTTAAAATTCAACATTCAGAAAACTAAGATCATGGTATCTGGTTCCATCACTTCGTGGCAAATAGATGGGGAAACAATGGAAACAGTGACAGACTATTTTTGGGGGCTCCAAAATCACTGCAGATGGTGACTGCAGCCATGAAATTAAAAGACAGTTACTCCTTGGAAGAAAAGCTATGACCAACCTAGACAGCATATTAAAAAGCAGAGACATTACTCTGCCAACAAAAGTCTGTCTAGTCAAAGCTATGGTTTTACCAGTAGTCATGTATGGATGTGACAGTTGGACCAAAAAGAAAGCTGAATGCCGAAGAATTGATGCTTTTGAACTGTGCTATTGGAGAAGACTCTTGAGAGTCCCTTGGACTGCAAGGAGATCAAACCAGTCAATCCTAAAGGAAATCAGTCCTGAATATTCATTGGAAGGATTGATGCTGAAGCTGAAACTCCAATACTTTGGCCACCTGATGCGAAGAACTGACTCATTGGAAAAGCCCCAGATGCTGGGAAAGATTGAAGGCAGGACGAGAAGGGGACGACAGAGGATGAGATGGTTGGATGGCATCATCACCTCGATGGAAATGAGTTTGAGCCAGCTCCAGAAGTTGTTGATGGACCTGGAAGCCCGGGGTGATGCAGTCCATGGGGTCGCAAAGAGTCGGAGATGACTGATGGACTGAACTGAACTGAACTATCAAAATGTTATTGTCTCTGATAAGAGTTGTTTATTTATCTTATCATGATAACTCTAGATATTGGCTGATTATAGTGTGGCTGGAGGCTTGCTGTCTCTTTGTGTTATTCCCTAGTGTCTAGCATATAAAAGGTTCTCAATGACTATACACTGAATGACCTATGAATAGATACATGCTGATCAGATATATCCATGTGTAGAGACTGAGGGTAGGACAAAGACTTCCCACACTTCCTTCTCATTTAGAATGTAGTCATTTTGTGCATAATTTCTCTAAATGTTTCCAGTAGCACCTTGGAAAGTAGTGTCTGGCCATTCTGAAAATTTTAGGCTAACCTTAAATCAGTGAGCTAATCGTCACTGCTTTTTGTTAGTAGAAGACAAACAAAATTGCTGACTTTTCCTTAGAAGTGTTCCAAGTTTTACTTAGTATTGGTAAATGTATTTGGCTGGACTGATTTTATGAAGAGGAAGCTTTGGGATATTAACATACTGTTGATCAATTGCTGGTTGAATTAAAGGAGCCACTTGATAAGAACTAGAGTCAGAGAGGGTGAAACTGTGACCTTTTTAAAGCGTCACTCCAAATCTTTGTTGTGATGAGACAGAACTGATGAGCATACACTCACGTGACAAAAGGATGCATATAGTTGAGAGATATAATACAAATACATTTGCTGAACATGTTTGTACCTCATTTTGTCAGTTTTGGTGTGCAGTTATTATTATTTTGCTCTTTGTATAATTTGATAGTAGTAATATTGGTAGTTTGAATTAGTTGGCATAACCCAAATTTTTTTCCAACATCTCTTAAATATGGTTCTAATTTTATACAAAATTTCAGCATATAGCTAAATATTTAGCAAAACACATGATCTATCATCAATATGACATTTTGTTTAAGCTGTAGGTTTGTCACCTAATGACTGTATATTAATAGTTTCAATCTATTAATAAGTCAATCTAAATAAGTCACATGCTAATGACTTTGGTTTCATTAGCAAGCTGTTCTGATTGAAATAGTAGTTGCAATTTATTATAGATAGGTTTTGTTTTTGAGAAAATAATCATGAATTTCTTCTACCCTCGATGTTTCAGTAACTAACACTAGCTTGAGCAGCAATGATTTGCCATATGGCAATCAGCAACAGCAGTATTTTTGCTTTAGGGTACATTTTTTTAATGCTTATTTATGCTATATAATGCATTTAGCCTGATTTCAATAGGCCCAATAGAATTTCTTTCAGATGTTCTGTATTTTAAGCTTAAGACATTATTCTGCTGATAAACTACACTCATGAATTACCATGAATTATTTAATTCACTTCATTGTATGGATGACAAATGACTAATACAAATCATTCGTATTTTTTGACTCTATCATAGTCCTGCCTCGTAAAAAATGACTTCAGGGCTCCTTTTGCTATTTATTTTATAAATAACCTTTTTTATTTTACAACAGTTTTAGATTTGTAGAAAATTTGTAAAGATAGAACAGAAAGTTTCCGTATACCCCATATCCAGTTTCCCACCTTGTTAATATCCTTCAGTGATATGGTACATTTGTTGCAACTAGTGAACTAACATTGCTCTTGTTGTTGTTCATTGTTCAGCTGCCAAGCTGTGCCTGAATCTTTGCGACCCCATGTACTTCAGCACACCATATTTCCCTTTCCTTCACTATCTCTCAGAGTTTGCTCAAACTCAAGTCCATTGAGTCGGTGATGCCATCCAACCATCTCATCCTCTGTCGTTCCCTTCTCCTGCACTCAGTATTTCCCAGCATCAAGATCTTTTCCAATGAGTTGGCTCTTCACATCAGGTGGCTGAAGTATTGGAGTTTCAGCTTCAACATCAGTCCCTCCAATGAATATTCAGGGTAGATTTATCTTTAGAATTGGCTGGTTTGATCTCCTTGTACTCCAAGGGACTCTCAAGAGTCTTTCTTAAGCACCACAATTCAAAAGCATCAATTCTTTGGTGCTCAGCCTTCTTTATGGTCCAACTATCACATCTCTACATGACTACTGGAAAAACCACAGCTTTGACTATATGGACCTTAGTCAGCCAAATGATGTCTCTGCTTTTTAATGTGCTATCTATGTTTGTCATAGCTTTTTTTCCTAGGAGTAAGCATCTTTTAATTTTGTGGCCGCAGTCACCATCTGCAGTGACCAGCATTAGCTAAATATTAATTAAACTCTACCATACTTCATTCATATTTGCTAGATTTTTACTGAATGCTTCTCGTTTACTTCAGGATCCCATCCAGGATACCAAATTGCACATTAGACTTCTTTAGTCTATGGCAAGAATTCTTGGGGGGATTCTTGCAAGGAAGATGATAAATGCTAATCTCATCACATTAAGAATACATGCTACCAACATGACTTATCATTGCTGATGTTAATTAACCTTGATCACCTGGTGAACTTAATGTTGACCAGGATTCTACTCTGTATTTTCCTCATTTCTTTACTGTAATTTTGAGGAGCAAGTTACTTTGTTTAAGGGGTGGGTATTTATCTTCCATCTCCTTGAGGGTGGTGTTTCTACATATATTATTTGGAATTATTCTGCATAGTGGAAGAACCCCTTGTTTATTTATCCAGTTATTTATTTGTATCCTTATGGACTCAAGAATATTTATTTTATACTTTGGGTTGTAATTTAGTATTATGTTTTGCTGCTCAAATTGTTTCATCTTAGACACTAGGAGTTCTTTCAGTTGGCTTCTGTGTCCCTTTGACATAAACTATTATTGTGTGTGTGTGTGTACCTTTTTTGTTTTGTTTTGCATTTCCTTCATTTATGACCCAATAAGATGCTCTAAGCTCATCTTGTATATTTTCTGTTCCAGCCTTATAATCAGCCATTTCTCTGAGGAGCCCTGGTTCCTTTTATTGGAAATTTCCATTAGAAAGCAAGATTTGGGGGATTTCCTTGGTGGTGCAGTGGTTAAAAAACTCCATGCTTCCAAAGCAGGGGATGCAGGTTCAATCCCTGATTGGGGAACTAAGATCCCATATGCATGCTCTGTGGCCAAAAAGAAAGAAAGAAACCAAGATTTGGGCACTAAGTTTGCTCATTGCTATTGGAGTATCATTGCTTGTAGACCCTCTCAGCTGACTGAGCAAGAAAATACATGTGTGTATATTAGCCTGCATATAAATATGTGTGCAGAATTGCTTCAGTAGTATCTGACTCTTTGCAACCCCATGGACCTGCTGGGCTCCTTTCTCCATGGGAATCTCCAGGCAAGAATACTGGAGTGGGTTGCCATACCCTCCTCCAGGGGATCTTTCCAATCTGGGATCAAACCCACGTCTCTTATGTCTCCTGCATTGACAAGTGGGTCGTTTATCACTAGTGCTACCTGGGAAGCCTGCCTGCATATATATACCTCTCTATAAATATTTTCATATGAATTTATTTGTATCTGTATCAAGTTAAACTGATTCATTTTGATGTCTCTAACTCTATTCTTTCACCATAGTATCACCGTAACCTTCTTTTTAATTAAAAAGAAAAATTTTAATTTTAAACTGATTGTAGGGTGAAAATTAAAAGGAAAGAAAGAAGATTGATTTTTATCTTATATTCCCTTATTTATTCAAAGGAACCTGGAATTATTTATCATATTTTGATTAATGTGATTTGAATAGGGCTAAAGTGTTTTTTTAAAAAATAAAGGCAGAAAGCTTAGATCCAAGTGCTTATTATTGAAGACAATATCTTTCCCTTTTCATGAATTGATAGAGAAAAAAAAAATATTTGGAGGGATGTGACCAGCTGTAGTTCTTCTGAAAACAGAACAAGAAGAAAAAGGATGAACTTATGTTAGAAGAAATGTAAGGAAAACATTCTGATCAAGAGAGTTACTGAATTTTGGAATATAAGATAGAAAGTTAGAATGTCTTCCTCTGTTTGAAATTAGGACAGATTCCCAGCTGTATAAAATAGTCGGTGTTTTCTGATTTTCAGAGCTCTTTTCCCTCGCTGAATTCTGGGACTCTTTATATACATAATCAAAACCTTAGCCTAGGGAAAATCCCTATTTGAAAACATGGAAGAGGGAGGTCTGCAAAAAGAGAAAAAAAGTTTCATCCCTAAAAATAAATTGTAGTTAGACTAGAGGTGAAAACAGAGAATGGTTTGTTTACCATCTGAGCTACACTCTACTACTGTTTCTTATTCTTCAGAATCAAATAAATTGATGTTAGAATATTGGTCTTTCTCTTGTTGTTAATAGAAACTGGTCACAGGCATTGATAGATGTTTCTAATAAACAGATGAGTAGCTAAATAAAATATTCACAGCTTCACACTATTCCTTTTTTTTTAAGAGCTGCTTTCCCCCCCCCCCCCAAACTACATCCTGCTAAATTGTCCTCACTTTTACAACTCTTTGACTATCTATCTGGAGTTAAATAAAGACAGCTTCATGTAAGCAAGATGATTTAAATACATAATTTGGCCTTAGAATGAATAATTTTCTTTACAGAACATTTATTTTTCCTAGAAATCTCAGGTTCAGGCTAATAATGAAATTATTTTGCATGATAGTGATGGAGTATATTGGAAAGAGTCCTAAAAGACTTGGGTTTAACTCCTAGATGTACCATGTACTATCAATGTGATTTTGGGCAAATTGCTTTCCATTCTTAGTTTAGCTTGTTCATCTTTGAAATGGTTATAGAAATATTTATCTTATAAGATCATTATGAATATTGAATGCTTTTATTTCACTTATGTGACAAGAACATGGTTAAAATATCCCTTAGATGGCAGTTGTTATTACTGTTGTCATTATTATTAACCATTATGAATTCAGCAGTTCATTAAGGAAACATTATTGAATTCCTACTGCATGTTGAGCCAATGTGTTTATGAAGATGACCCCAATATAGCCTTTCAGTTCAGTTCAGTCGCTCAGTCATGTCTGACTCTTTGCGACCCCATGGACTGCAGCACGCCAGGCTTCCCTGTCATCACCAACTCTCAGAGTTTACTCAAACTCATGTCCATTGAGTTGGTGATGCCATCCAACCATCTCATCCTCTGTTGTCCCCTTCTCCTCCCGCCTTCAAGCCCTTATTCTAAAGGAATTCATGGAATCATGGGAAAAATATAAAATTAGTTTGAATCGATAAATAATGAGGGAGAAAGCTCAGAACTAGGCATAGGGGCAGGAATAGCTCATTATATACATATAATAATAAGCATTCAAAGACTGCTTCATGGATAATGGACAAAGCAAAAGAAATCAAGATTGTAGTATCTTTTTTTTCTCTGAAAAGGCCAATAAAGTATTTTTTATTATATTACTAATAAAACTTTCAAATATACTATAAAGTAATTACTTCAAAGTGTGATTATTAAAATTTTCAATTTTACTGTAAAATAATAGGGAAAATATGGACTAAAGGCAAAAGGAGGAGAATAAAAGTGAAGAGAAGAATGAGAACCAGATAGAGAACCAGGCCAGATGATCTAACCCCTTTGTGTGAATTTCATGTTTAATTTCCTCTTCTGTGAAATGGGGGTCATTATGTTAACTACCTCATAGTTTTGGAATGAGAACTGAAGGCGGTTAACTGTGTTCATACATAAAAAGTACTTAAATACTCAATAAATATTAGCTAATACAGCTAGTCAGGTAGAAAAGTGATAATTATGGGTCCAAAATATATTTCCAAGCCCTACTTCAAAATTTTATGAGACCTTGGACAAATCACTCTCTGGGACTCAGTTTTCTCTCTGTAAAATGAAGACCCTGGAGTAGAAAGATACTCTCTAAAGGCATTTGAATTGAGATAAAGGAGCAGAAAAGACTGGGTGTGTGAATATTGCCCTGACTTTATGGGGACAGCAGCTATCTGTGAGAGGGGATGGAGGTTTGAAAGGACATCTGGAGAGAGGTCATTGAGAATAAATTTTAATTTCTTCCGTTTTTTTTTTTTTTTTTAAGAAAGGGAAGCTGAGACATTCTTGGTTCAAGCCTCTCTCCTCCTTTAAGTGTTCAGTTAAGCTTTCAAAACTTCTCCCCAAGTAGTCTGCCCATCTCTTGGTCTTTATTTTAGGAGGGGGTGGAGAGCTGAGGTCCTGGTGAAGAGCTCACCATTGAAATGCAAACCAGAGTCCTGAGTCCTAGAGAACTAGGACAGAGGCTGAGCCAAAAGGGAGGCTCCCTTTGGACAAACTACCAGACACATGTTCCCTCTTCCTTAGGCAGCGTCCTTCCCGTTCCGTTATAGACAAGAGGGGTTTTGGCTTATAAAGGGGAGAAGACTCAGTCCCAGTGCTTTTCCCTCTGCTGGCTGTCCCCCTGGCTGACCACAAGCTTTGTGGCTTCATTAAAAATGTAAAAGTAGGATGTTCTATTCCTCAAAGTGTGCCATGAAAGAGTTATGCTGTTCTTTCTTCTCTTGACATTTGTACCAAAGGAGAATAAGATTGTAAACATCTGTTTTATATAAGCCAATTCCAGGCTTATAACTTGATTAGTATGAGAATGTTTGATGTGATTAATTTTCCAGTTACAACACGATGGCTTTCCATCCTTTTATTGCCTTCTTAAGGGAGACGAGAAAAAAATAATCTAACTTTATTATTATTTTTTTTAAGTTTCATAGTGGTGCCAAGTACAACCATTATGGTCAAAATACAAGTGTACTTATGGTGCAAAAGTACTCTACTTTTAATTCACTGTATTGCAAAGAGTAGCCCATTACTTACCCTGTAGAAATGCGCTAAAGTAAACATCAAATAATCCTGGGGCTCGTTACATGGAGAACTAGACATTTGGGGGAAGATCATTGAGGATAATGTCAAACCATCTAGTAATTTGCAGGAGGCAGTTTACAATAAGCGGTGTATAGACATACTACTTTATAGCAATTCTCTTGAGAACTCAGTCTTTTAAGGCAATGTTTTCCTGAGCTAGGCTTTATTAGGCCTAGTGTGATAAATGCTTCCAATTAGGTGATCTCTTAAAATTCTTAGCCAGTGAGCAGAGTCTGATCTTCTCCAGAATAGGTAAAAGAATTCCAAGGGAGAAAACTGAATTGGAGACAAGATTTTAGTGTTGACTTTGCTATAAATGTGCTAGACCACTTTTTAAAACACATTAGCTTTTCATATTTCCATCCTAAAATATAGCAAAGATAAGAATCTTCATAAACAGGACTTCTGAAAGCTAATTTGGTGATTGTGAGCATGAAACAGGAGATGTTCTGCAATCTACTCCACCTCACTGCAAAATCTGCATTGTATTTTCATTTCCAGGAGCAGCTACTCACTTCTGAACTCCCATCCTTTACCTCCAAGGATCTTCTAGGACATCTTGAAGGTAATCTAGGATAGTATTTAGGGTTGACCAAGAAAGGATAGGTATCAGCTACCATGGAACTTGCTTTTTCCTCTCATCCTGGTCTCTGTCCGTGGAAACTTTAAAGAATGTTTTTGGCTTGTGCTTGTTTGGAATTACCTCTGCAGATCTTTCATAAAAGGCAATGGGAAATTACCAAATACTTTTGTTACTTTTTAAAAAAGTAAAACTGTCTTTACTTGCAAATAATGTAATCACATATGTAGAAAGTCCTAAGAATCTGTCTGAAAAAACCACATCTTATCAAACTGATAACAAATTAACAAATTCAGCAAGGTTGTGGTATACAAAGTCAATATATTAAAAATCAGTGGCATTTTAAAAACTTTTATTTTATATCAGAGTCTAGTTGATTTACAATGTTATGTTAGTTTCAAGTATACAGCATAGTGATTCAGTTATACAAATATATATATATTCTTTTGCAGAATTTTTTCCCCATTTCAGTCATTATAGAATATTGAGTAGAGTTCTCTGTGCTATGCAGTAGGTTCTTGTTGACTATCTATTTTATATATTGTTATTGTTGTTCAGTCACTAAGTCGTGTCTGACTCTTTGTGACCTCGTGGACTGTAGCACACCATGCTCGTCTTCGACTAATTCCCAGAATTTGCTCAGATTCATGTTCATTGAGTAGGTGATGCTGTCTAACCATCTCATCAATTGCCACTCCCTTCTCCTTTTGCTTTCAAGCTTTCCCAGCATCAGAGTCTTTTCTAGTGAGTCAAATTATTAGACTTTGACTAATAGTGGCCAAAGTATTAGAGCTTCACATCAGTCCTTCCAGTGAATAATCAGGGTTGATTTCCTTTAGGATTGACTGGTTTGAAGTTCTTGCAGTCCAAGAGACTCTCAAGAGTCTTCTCCAACACCACAGTTCAAAAGCATCAATTCTTTGACACTCAGCCTTCGTAATGGTCCAACTCTCACATCTGTACATGACTACTGGAAAAACCATAGTTTTGACAATACTGACCTTTGTCAGCAAAGTGATGTCTCCACTTTTTAATATACTGTCCAGTATTGTCATAGCTTTCCTCCCAAGGAGCAAACGTCTTTTCATTTCATGGCTGCAGTCACTGTCGATAGTGATTTTGGAGCTCAAGAATATAAAATCTGTCACTTCTTCCACTTTTTCCCCTTCCATTTGCCAGGAAGTGGTGGGACTGGGTGCCATGATCTTCATTTTTGAATGTTGAGTTTCAAGCCAGCCTTTTCTCTCTCTTTCACCCTCATCAAGAGGCTCTTTAGTTCCTCTTCACTTTCTGCCATTAGAGTGGTATCATCTGCATATCTGAGGTTGCAGATATTTCTTCCAGCAATCTTGATTCCAGCTTGTGATTCATCCAGCCTGGCATTTACATGATGCACTCTGCATAGAATTTAAATAAGCAAGGTGACAATATATAGTCTTGTAGTACTCCTTTCCCAATTTGGAACCAGTTTGTTGTTCTTGTTCTATTGCTTCTTGACCTGCAAACAAGTTTCTCAGGAGATAGGTAAGGTGGTCTTGTACTCTTTATCTTTTTAAGAATTTTCCACAGTTTGTTATGATCTACACAGTCAAAATCTTTAGTGTGGTCAACGAAGTAGATTTTTTTGGAATTCCATTGCTTTCTCCATGATCCAACGGATGTTGGCAATTTGACATCTGGTTCCTCTGCCTCTTTGAAACCCATCTTGTACATCTGGGAATTTCTAGGTTCATGTACTGCTGAATCCTAGCTTGAAGGCTTTTGAACATAATCTTGCTAGCATGTGAAATGAGTGCAATTATTTGGTAATTTGAAACTTCTTTGGCATTGCCTTTCTTTGGGATTTGGTTGAAAACTGACCTTTTCCAGTCCTGTGGCCACTGCTGGGTTTTCCAAATTTGCTGACATATTGAGTGCAGCACTTTAACAGCATTATCTTTTAGGATTTGAAATACCTCAGCTGGAATTCCATTACTTCCACTAGCTATGTTTGTAGTAATTCTTCCTGAAGCCCACTTGACTTCACATTCCAGGATATCCAGCTCTAGGTGAATGACCACACCATTGTGGTTATCTGGGTCACTTAGATCTTTCTTGTATAAGTCTCCTGTGTATTCTTGCCACCTCTTCTTAGTCTCTTCTGCTTCAGTTAGGTCCTTACCGTTTCTGTCCTTTATTGTGTCCATCCTTACGTGAAATGCTTCCTTCATATCTCCAGTTTTCCTGAAGAAATCTCTAGTATTTCCCATTCTGTTGCTTTCCTCTATTTCTTTGCATTGTTCATTTAAGAAAGCTTTCTTATCTCTTCTTGCTATTCTCTGGAACTCTGTTTTTAGTTGGGTATATCTTTTCCTTTGTCCTTTGCCTTTTGCTTCTCTTCTTTCCTTTGGTATTTATAAAGCCTCCTCAGACAACCACTTTGCCTTCTTGGATTTCTTCTTCTTTAGGGTGATTTTGGTCACTGCCTCCTGTACAATGTTATGAACCTCTGTCCATTGTTCTTCAGGCACTCTGTCTACCAGATCTAATCCCTCGAATTTATTCATCTCCACTGTATAATCATAAGGGATTTGATTTAGGTCATACCTGAATGGTCTAGTGGTTTTTCCTACTTTATTCAATTTAAGCCTGAATTTTTCAATAAGGAGCTCATGAACTGAGCCACAGTCAGCTCTTGGTCTTGTTTTTGCTGACTGTATAGAGCTTTTACCTCTTCATCTGCAAAGAAAATATTCAATCTGATTTCAGTATTGACCATCTGGTGATGTCTATGTGCAGAGTCGTCCCTTAGGTTGTTGGAAGAGGGGGTTTGCTATGACCAGCGTCTTCTCTTGACAAAACCCCTATAGCTTTTGCCCTGCTTCATTTTGTACTCCAAGGCCAAACTTACCTGTTACTCCAGGTATCTCTTGACTTCTCCCTTTGCAGTTCAATCCCCTATGAAGAAAAGGACATCTTTTTTTTTTTTTTTTTTGGTGTCAGTTCTAGAAGGTGTTGTAGGTCTTCATAGAACCAGTCAAATTCATCTTTTTTGGCATCAGTGATTGGGGCATAGACTTGGATTACTGTGATGTTGAATAGCTTGCCTTGGAAATGAACTGAGATCATTCTCTCATTTTTGAGGCTGCACCTCAGTACTGCATTTCAGACTCTTTAGTCGACTATGAGGGCTACTCTACTTCTTCTAAGGGAATCTTTCCCACAATAGTAGATATATTTTATACATAGCAGTGTGTATATGTTAATCTCAGACTCCTAATGTATTAACAATTTCCCCTTGTCTTATCCATTGCTTTAAACCAGTTCATAATTTGGAGCCTGAGGGCAGCAGTGAAGGGCAGGAGCTTGGGAATCAGCTTTCCTGCATCCAAATCCTGGTTCCGCTCCTCACTAAACATGACCTTAAAGCAAATTGCAGAAACTGGCCAAGTCTCAGTTTTGTTAGATGAAGGATGTTGTTAATATTATTACTGCAGCCTACTCCTATTTTTGTCTTTTTCCCCAGTTTACTTCCTTTATTCCATTTCTCATTCATTGTCTGATTTTGCTAAAGTATAACTAATCTTTTTGCTCTTTAGTTTGAATTCCTGTAGTGTCTTTTCATGCCTTCAGGGTATAACACAAGCTCCAACCAACTTCATGCAGGTGTAACCTGACAGCATTTTGCCTCAGGCATCTCCTGTGCCTCTCTTGTCTCTGTCCTGGGCTTTCCTATTGATGCCTTGGAGCAGGATGCCAAGGAAATCAGAGCAGCACACATATTTGTAGGACCCAGAATTGTGGAGTTTTTTGCCCGATGGGATAAGTCTTTGACCAATGAAGATGGTTGCTGATGGCTAGCTACTTTCCCCTTTTACTTCCTTCACTTCCCTTGCTCCTTCACAATGTTGAGGGGCTAACATAAGGGTTTTCAGTCGTCCTATAGGACCCAGTAGCCAGTAGCTTAAAGCAGAGGCCAACTTGACAGTGTACTTTTACACTGGCTCTCCTTCTCTGCTGCGTCATTCCCTTTACCCCTCATGCCTGCACCCTGGCATCACACCCCAGACCTTCATTTCAGGCTCTGCTTTCTGAGAACTTCAGCTAAGACCAACGAGAATGTTACAGCTGGAACCAATTTTAGAAATTGTTTAGTATGACCTGCTTGTGAGTGACAGAACTGAAAACAATTAGTGGTTGAAGTCACTAGATTCATAGACTAGTGTTCCTTCAGCCTCACAGAGAGTGTTTTCAATAACACAAGCGTGAAAAAAGGCTATTATTACTATTTATCATTATTGTTATTTCTGAGAAATACTCTGTTATTTCCCAGAAATATATATTGTTATTTCTGAGCAATGCTCTGACTTAAGCATCACCGTCTTTTTCACCCCACCCTTTCTTCTTCCATCCTGGGCCATGCCCTCTTCCTAAACCAATCACTTTCTCCCATTTTATATTCTTGGTATTCTTAGCTGACTGCCTGCCAACATCTACTTTCAGGGAGTCATTTATTTTAAAGTGTAACTAGCATTTCTGTACAGGGCTACTTGGTCCCTAGAGATCTGCATTGGAAAAGAGTTCAAATTTTATTGAAAAGCAGTGGGAGAACCATGTATGTCTCCCCTATGTTGCAGATCATAGTCATCAGTTATATGAGACTGGAGTGGAGAGATGCACTGGGATTATGGAAGTTAACGTGTATTTACATTAAATACCCCTTTTTTATCACCTGTTTTCCCCATCATGGTACCTTGTAAACCTTAAACATGCTCTTAAGTGTTACCACTCACTTCGATTTTAGGATGCTAGTGAAGCTACAAAAGATCGACTATAAATAAAGTAAAAATGCCTGCTTAGTTATCCGTCCCTTCCAAAGCATTGTGTCCCCAATGCATATACACATAGCTTCAAACTTGCAATGCTGTAACTTCAAATAAATATAATGGTAATAATACTACTAAACTTTATTGAGTACTTGCTGCATTGCCAGGCATTGGGCTAAGTGCATCATAAACATAGTTTTCATTTTGCTATCAGGCAAAGAAGGACAATGATCGCAGAGAGATGGGAAACAAATCCTATAACTGTCCCAGTTCACCATCTTCAGAGAGTTTCCAGGCTATGGTGTGTGGAGGTGCAATCAAGATGGAGGGGAGTCCTCCTTGTATATTCAGCTGAGTGCTGACCAGCAATGTGCATGTGAGGAAAAAACCACTTGAAAAGTAAAGGTGACAGGGCCCACACTCACACAGGGATGCAGGCAGCTCTGTCCCTACCTGCTGGACTAGAAAATCTCATGCCGCAAAGTGCATTGGGCAGAGTATTCAGAAGAGTCTTTCCTTAGCAATGCGGAATAATTCACTCTCGACTGAATAGCGCTTTGGTCTGACATGACAGATTTTAAAAGTGAGTCGCAAAAGGATCAAAGTCTTTCCAAATAACTTTAGTCTGTCCCAGAATAGAGTTCAAGAATATTTATAAAAATACAAAAATGTCTAGTATAAATTCATAATATAAAGGTAAAATTCATATGTCTGACATTCAGTCAGAAAATAGGAGACCTGAAAGGTATCAAGAAAATACAACCTAAACTAAGGAGAAACACTGATTAATTGAAACTGATGTAGAGCTGATACAGATATTAGAATTACCAGTCAAGGACATAAAAAGTTATTAAAACTGTATTCCAGATATTCACACACTTAAAACGAGACATAGAAGACACACACATATATATAATCCAAAGAGAACTTCCAGAAATAAAAACTACAGCATCTGAGACATAAGGTACACTGGATGAGACAACTGGCAGAATAAACAGTAAAGAAAAATAGATTAGTGAACTTTAAGAAATAGCTTGAAACCTATCAAAAACTGAAACATAACAAGAAAAGAAAACAGTAATTTAAAAAACTGAAGAGACCATCAGTGAACTCGGTAACAATTTCATGGCCTCATATATGTTGATTGTTTCATATAAAAGGACAAAATATATATGATAGGAATTTCTCACTGGAAACAGTGCAAGAAAGAGGACAGTAACATCTTTAAGGCACTAAAAGGAAAACAAAACCCTGCCAACCTAGAATCCTCTATCCAGCTAAATAAACAAAAACAACCCACGGACATAAACAAAACAAAACCCCCAAACTTTCAAAAACAAAGCTGAAACAAAGAATTTTTTGAACACACAAAGGTGAAAGAACTCATCACCAGCAGAACTGCACTACAGGAAACAGTAAAGCAAATCCTTCATGGGGAAGGAAAATGGTATCAGATGAAAACCTGGATTTACACAAAGAGATGAACATCACCAGAAATGATAACTACATGTGTAAATATATTCATTTTTAAATTAATTAAATCTTTTAAAAATATAATTGACTACTTTAAAAATTACATTAATATAGTGTGGGGTTTAAAATATTGTAAAATAAAATGGATCAAAATAGGAAAAAATTGGGAGGAAATTAATGGGAGTATATTATTCTGAGGTTCTCTTACTGTATGTGAAGTGGTTTAGCATTACTTGAAAGAAGATGGTGACCTGTATTTAAACATTGTTGTTATTCAGTTGCTCAGTCCTGCCCAACTCTTTTGCGATTCCACGGACTATAGCAATCCCACTCTTCTGTCCATGGGATTTCCCACTGCCAGGCTCCTTTGTCCATGGGAATTTCCAGGCAAGAATACTGGAGTGGGTTGCCATTTCCTTCTCCAGGGGATCTTCCCAACCCAGGAATTGAACCCATGTCTCCTGCTTTGTCGGCAGATTCTTTACTATTGAGTCATCAGGGAAGCCCTGTTAAAAACACTATGTGCTTAGTCACTCGGTCCTGTCTGACTCTTTGCAACCCCATGGACTGTAGCCCTCCAGGCTCCTCTGTCCATGGAATTCTCCAGGCAAGAATACTGGGGTGGGTTGCCAAGTACTCCTCCAGGGTAAACACTATAGCAACCATTAAAATAAAATAGCTATAGCTAATAAGCTAGCAATAGAGATAAAATTGAATCATAAAAAAACATTCAATCAACCCAAAAGAAGGCAGAAAAACAAGAAAAAAGAAACAAAGAACAGAAGAACATATAAAAAACAAATAGCAAGATGATAGATTTCAACCCAACCATATCCATAATCATACTGAATGGAAATAGTCTAAAGAGCTCAATAAAAGGCTGAGATTATTTGCATAAAAAAAAGCAAGACCCAATGTTAAGGTGACTACAAGAAATACATTTTAATATACACAAATAAGTTAAAAGTGACAGGATGGGAAGTTATATATCATGCTAAAACACTAATCCAAACTGGAGTGCTATATTAATATCAGACGAAGAATATTCCACAGTAAATAATATTACCAGGGATGATGAATGTAACTTCATGATGATAAAAATATCAATTAATCAAGCTGACATAATAATCCTTAGTGTTTATGCATCTAATTACAGGCTTCAAAATGCATGAAGCAAAACCTCACAGAAGGACAAGAAGAAAACAAATCCACAATTAAAATCAGAGATTTCGATTTCACTTGTTCTGTTAGGAAGGCAGGAATCAGTAAGAATATAGAAGATTTGAAAAACACTATCAAACTAGTTGACATTTATGGAGAATTCCCATCAAACAACATTTGTTTCAAGTGCACATGAAACAATGACCAAGCTAGATCACTGACTTATTAGGTCAGTACTAACATTATTTCCATTTACAGCTGAATCAACAAAGGCATGAAGAAGTAGGTAACTTGCTGAAGATACACCTTTATTATAGGTCACAGCTGGGCTTTGCACCCAGATTATCTGACCCAGAAGTCTTAATCAGCAAGCTCTACCACCTCCCCTGAATATTTGGAACAGCTCAGGTCTCAGTGAAATCTCTAGGACTTAGAATGCAATCCCTTTAAGATAAACAAAGGAGTAGGTTACTCAAATAGCATTTTCTAAATACTACTTAGAGAGGAAATGCTTTCCCCCTTTCTTCTCATATTCTCACTCAGCCCAAATGGCTAGGCTGCTTCCTTTAAATGACATGACTTATAGGTATCATAAACTCAGGTTCCAGAGTCGCTGGGTCTAAAGACAGTTGCAGATTAAAGTCTAAGAGGCTCAGGGGAGCTGGCTCTTCCTGAGGCTGCCTCCGTGTTGGATGGGTGGTCTAACACACATTCCAACTGGATCAAAATGCCTGCTGGCCCCTCTTTAAATACCAGGATCCGGACAGCAGCTCCTTTGGCAGGATGTGAATACATTTTTATTAAAAAAGGGAAAGAACCCTCAGCCTATGGTTGACTTTCTTTGTCCACCTTCTTATCTCTGTTACTGGTACCAAAATGTGTGTAATAACGACAAGACGGAAAAACGCTGTACTGTTTTTCAGGGCGAGGTTTCCTCACTTATCAGCATGAAAATGCCCCAGAGGGGAACACCTTTTTAATAGGTCTTTGGCTGAGACTGGGCACATGGGTGTTCTATGGGAGGAAATATGAAATGAGGATATTACTCTGCCTCACTATGCTGAGGGGAGGATTTATGTAGCTCGGCAAGCATGAATCTTGATAGTAAAATTTAACAAAAAATCAATTTTCTCCTTCAGACGGTCTCTCTCCCCCTCCCTCTTCCTTTGCCTCTCGCCCTCTCACCCGGTGCACTGAGCCTCCATCCTGTCCTCACACCCAGCTGCTTTCTCTCCTCCCATCTTTCCCACCCACACTCAGTGACTATCCAGGTCCCGCGGTCTCTCTCTCGTTTCCCTCAACAACCCTCTTCCTCGTCCTCCCGATTCTGGCCCGTCCAGCTCTCTCCTCCCTCCCTCCCCCTACAGCCCCAGAGTCCCCGAGGAGATCAAAGAGTGATAATGTGGCTGCAGCCCAGCCGGGAGGACCTTTTCAGCTCCCCCTCCCGGCTGGGCTGAGTTGAGGGCTGACGACGGGAAGCTGGGCTGCGGGAAGGGGGGTGGTCTTGGCTTCTTGGGGGCGGGGGATGGGTGGTCTGAACAAGGTGTCTGAAGCAGCGTTTTGCATTGTAGAAAAAAAAAGGCAATCCCTTTTGTGCACTGGGTTAGCGCAGTGTCCCTCGGTTCGGGACCTCGCCACACATTCTTGCAAGCCATTGTTTACCCCGGGGTTTTGGAGGGGAGGCACCGCGCGGGTGGGCGCGGAGGGGACCCCGGGAGCGCTGCCCCAGCACTCAGTTGACCCGGGACTCGGTGCGGCGAAGTTGCCCTCCAGGAGGCGGGGCCCCAGAGCCAGGGGGTGGGGGGGCGTCCCCTCGACCAATCAGGAGGCGGGGCCGAGCCGATCTTCCCCTCCCCGGCCCGCTCGCGGGCGGGCAGCGGGCAGTGGAAAGTTGGGAGCCGCGGCAGCTGGCCGGAGCGGAGAACGGCGGCGGCGAGGGCAGCGGACTCGGCGCGGCGCCGCTGGCTCGGAGCGGTCCTCGGGGCATGGGCCGGGCGCGCCGCCCGCACTCAGCCACACGCCGCCCGGGCCGCGGGCACTCCGCCGTCCCGAAGGAGGCTGCGTCCGGACGAAGGCTGCCGCATCTTTGCCTGCCCGACCCCGTGCAGGGATTTCGGGTTCGGTGCTCGTCCCCGTCTGATTCTCAGCCCCCAACTTTTTGCAAGTTCAGAGAAGTTTCTGGACTCAAATAAATTGCCCCGAGAGGAAACCCGCTGCCTGTTGAGGAGGGCTCAGCAGAGTGCTTAGGCGCTCCAGGAAAAAAAGAAAAAAAGACAAAATGATTTCCTGGGACATGGTCCACACCATATTCCTGCTCGCTCTTCTTTATCCTTCCCGAGCGCAGGATGCAATCCCCCAGTTCGAGGTCGAGGCAGAAGAAATTCCCGAGGGGGCCTCCACCTTGGCTTTTGTGTTTGATGTGACTGGTTCTATGTATGATGATCTAGTTCAGGTGATCGAGGGGGCTTCCAAAATTTTGGAGACGTCTTTGAAAAGACCTAAGAGACCTCTTTTCAACTTTGCTTTGGTGCCTTTCCACGATCCAGGTAAGGGAAATACTTGTTCTTTGTTATTCTTTATGATTACGCTGTTTCTTATGCTACGAAATTGCGTGTCAGTAAGTTTCAGAACCATTTTAAATGTGTGGCTGAATACAGTTGTAACAAAGAATTGCTCGCTTACATCTGGGTTTGCTCTCTGATACCTGCTCAAGTCTCAGCCATGGAGGTAGTTTGTTTGGGGTGCTTGCACAGTGGTACCCAAACCTGCAAAGTGTGAAATTATGCAAACCAGAGCAATGCTATCAAAATCAGAGTTAATTAACTTAAAATTTTTAGAACTAAAGAATGTTTCAGGCAGAGCGGTACATTGGGTATTCAGCAGCAGTACTTTAACAGCTAACACCCAACTTGAGAGCATTCTCAAGATAAATCTAAAATTAGGGGGAGAAAAACCTGTTGTGTGAGACACAGGGAAGCTTGTAAGCAATAATTACTAATGAACTGAAGAGATGAAAATAAGCCATTCATTTGTTAATTGATCTACTGATCTTCGCACCAGATCATTATTAGTTTGGCTCACAGGTGGTAATGAATGTGTCCTCCTCTCATCCAGTAGAAATGCATGTAATTTGGTACGGCGGTGCTCTTTAAAGGTAGTGGAAGTACAGTCCCTTTATTTTTTGCCCTAAAGCCATGGGTTTCAGCTGCTGCGCGGTAATTTGATCCTCTTTACTTTTTTCAGTTTCTCTTTAAAGTGGCACCTTTCTGTGAGGCTCATAGGAGCCCTCATTGTCAACGTGCGGGTAACATTGCCTGGGGAGCCCTGGGGCTGGCTGTCCAGCATCCACCTGCGTTTCATTAGCACAACTCACTGTCCAGTGGAAGAAATAAAGCAGTGGTTTCTTAAAGTCCTCCCCCACTGTTCTCCCACATTTTTATTGAAATTCTCTTTTCACTAGAAGACTTTGACACAGCCACTTCACAATGAAAACTTGATATTGAGAATCTCAAATTCTTTCCTTGTGCTTTTGACAAGCATATGAGAGTTCAAATTATTGCCTGGTTTTAAATGTGGCAGGTTTCAGCTATTAAAGAATTGGCAGGGGGAGGAGTTTAGAGGGAAAAAACTCTGGGATTTTTGTTTGTTCTTCAAATGATGAAAACAATAACCTGTCTCTTCTGTGCTCTGCATATAACCTTAGTAATTTCTATGTTGATTAAAAATAAAATTTTTAATATTTGATTAAAGAATGATCATTTCCTGTGTTAGCTGTCTCAGTGAGACACCTCATGTGTTACAATGTTTTAATTTATTAAATGTCAATATGCCAATTGTGATGCAAACCAAGACTTTGTTAGCTTGGAATAGGCTAAATATGTTTCTTCTATAGGAATGAATCTGATGTTGGCAAAAATGTAAAGTAAAAATTCTTTTCTGTGACACCACAGTTTGCTTTCCTCCAAAAAGCTCTTATGAAATGATGTTGCTGTAAACAGAACTCAAAAAATTGCCTCAAGTCATAAATGGAAACTAGGTCATCATGATATATATTTTGATATGATATGAAAAAAATTATTGGAATAAATTGTGTTGTGGTGTGCTCCCTTCCAGTTGTTAACAAATAGGAATATTTGTTGTAGTTGACTTTCCTATATTTTGGCAATCTTGATTCAAAGTAGAAAGTTAGTACGCTAATAAAAAATGACTAATAAATTACAGTTATTTTGAATTAAATACTAAGAAAAAATGATTAACTTAAATTGGCTCCATAAAATTAATTGTATGTATAATTCAGCAGAAGTTATTCTAGTTTCATTGTGATTCAAAGTAAAGTGTTTTTGAAGTTAAAGACGAGAATAGAAATTGAAACATACTAACGTTTAGTTTACTGACTCACAATAATGGATTGTAATATTATCTTTGTATGTCATTTTCTGTTTATGTGTGTGTACAATAATTAAGAGTTTTTTGATTCCCTTGTATTTCTGGTTGGTTATCAACTTGGAATCACCAGTGGACAGAAAGGGCCTTGAATGGGGATTTACTGGCTTACTGAGTGACACTGGAAAAGTCTAGCTACATTTTTGTATCCGTTATCTCAATTATAAAATGGCAGAATTGGATTTGAACATCTCTAAGGTCACTTCCAACAGTAAATTTTTACGACTATTTTACACATGGTAGTTTTTCACAGTCCCTGATACAACTGACAAGCAAATAAATGATGTGTGTAATTTAATATAATTATATTAATAACTTTGCTTATAGCTTTTCAAAGTGCTTTGGCATCTGCGGTTGAATTTAAGCTAGTTGAAGTAATGAATAAGATTTGGGATATGGTCTCAGGCATTTGACAGAGACCTTAAGGCCTTCACAGATGATTGCTTTGGACCTCTGCATAATAGTTGGGGGCAAGCTGTGTGTTTTGAGGTAGGGGTAAAAATGAAAATACATGGAGGCTCTGAGGTGGCTCAGACAGTAGAGAATCTGCCTGCAATGCAGGAGAGCCAAGTTTGGTCCCTGGGTTGGGAAGATCCTCTGGAGAAGGGAATGGCAACCCACTCCAGTATTCTTGCCTTGGAAGCCCCATGAACTGAGAGGAGCCTGGCAGGCTACAGTCCATGGGGTTGCAAAGAGTTGGAATGACTGAGCCACTAACGCTTTCACATAGACATACAAAAGGAATAAGTCAACAAGTTGACAAGGCGGTAATAAAATCACTCAGAAAAATGTAGGAAGCTAGTGTTAGAGGAGTTAACAGCATAACCCACGGTAGGAGGAAGTAGCACAGAGCACCAGGGTCATGGCAGGTCAAGACAACTTTTTGATGCTACCTCTGCTTAAGATGGGTTTTCCACTTTCATAATCGCATTTAATGCATTAATTTTTAATAGCTTTATTGATCTTACTATATAATCACTCGTTCAAAACGTACAATTCTGTGATTTATAGTATATTCAGAGATTGTTACTGTTGTTCAGTCACTAAGTTATGTCCAACTCTTTGCGACCCCATGAGCTTCGACCCCATGAGCTTCAGCACACGAGGCTTTCCTGTCCTTCACTATCTCCCAGAGTTTGCTCAAATTCATGTCCATTGAGTCAGTGATGCTATCCAACCATCTCATCCTCTAGTGCCCCCTTCTCCTTTTGCCTTCAGTCTTTCCCAGCATCAGGGTGTTTTCCAATGAATTGGCTCTTCGCATCAGATGGCCGACATATTGAAGCTTGAGCTTCAGAATCCATCCTTCCAATGAACATTCAGGGTTGATTTCCTTTAGGATTGACTGGTTTGAAGTTCTTGTCATGCAAGGGACTCTCAAGAGTCTTCTCTAACACCACAGTTCAAAAGCATCAGTTCTTTTGTTCTCAGCCTTCTTTCTGGCCCCAACTCTTACATCCATGACTACTGGAAAAACTATAGTTTTGACTATATGGACTTTTGTCAGCAAAGCGATGTCTCTGCTCTTTAATATGCTGTCTAGGTTTGTCATAACTTTCCTTCCAAGGACCAAGTGTCTTTTAATTTCATGGCTGCAGTCACTGTCAGCAGTGATATATTCACAGATACATGCAACCATACCTCAGTCAAGTTTGGACCATCTTCCTCACTTTAAAGGGACACCCTGTGCTTTTTATTTATCTGTCCTCTCACCCCCACCCCCACTCCCCATAATTCCTCCTCCCAGGCCTAAGCAGCTACTAATTTACTTTTTGTCTCTGTGGATTTTCCTGTTCTAGACTTTCATATGAATGGAATCATATTTTATCTTTTTTGACTGACTTCTTTCACTTTAGCATAGTGTTTTTAAGATTTATCCACATCATAGCATGTATCAGTAATTCATTTTTATGGCCACATAATTATCCATTTTATAGATGTACCATAGTTTATTTATCTTTTAATCTATAATGGATATTTGAGTTGTTTCCACTTTTTGGCTAGTATGAATAATACTTCTATAACTATTTGTGGGCGGTTTCCTGTGTGGACATGTGTGATACTGTGATTTGTAATATGAAATAAATATTTGATCTTTGTCACCTTTTCTGGCATGCAGCTCTTAAAATCCTTGAAATTTCCTAATTGACGAGAACCATAAAGGTATCTTCTGTCATGTTAATGAGGTGACTTTTGGACTCCACTGAAGAATGAGGGCTCATTGCCAGGAGACTCAGTCCCACCCCTAACCTCTGGAGAATGTTCCGTGTGTACTGGAAAAGAATGTGTATTTTGCTGTTTGGGGATGGAATGTTCTATAATAGCCTATTATGTCCATGTGGTATAATGTGTCATTTAAGGCCAACTTTTTCTTATTGATTTTTTGTCTGGATGAGCTAGTTATTGATGCAAATAGTATGTTCCAGTCATCTATTATTATTGTATTACTCTTAATTTGTCCCTTTATGTCTGTTAATGTTTTATATTTAGGTTTGTCTGTGTTGGTTGCATATTACAAGTATTATAATCCTTTTATTGGATTGTTCTCTTTATCATTATGTAACATTCTTCTTTGTTTTAAAGCCTGTTTTGTTTGATATTCTTATTGCTATTACAACAATTCATTTTGTTTGTTTGTATGGAATATCTTTGTTTCATTCCTTCACTTTTAATCTGTGTTTTTACAACTGAAGTGAGTCTTTTGCAGGCAGTGTAGATATAGGCTATTGAAAAAAAATACATTCAGCCACCCTATGTCTTTTGATTGGAGCACTTAGTTTGCATTTAGAGTAATTAGTCATAGGTTGTACTTACTGCCATTTTGTTAGTTGTTTTCTGGGTTTTTTTCTTAGTTGTCCTCCTTGCTTCTCTTGTTCTCTTCCCTTGTGATTTGACGACTTTTTTTTTATATATATATAATGCCAGTTTCTTCTGGCTTGTACAGTCTCTGCTGAACATTAACTGATGGTCTTACAGGGTTCCCTTGTATGTAGCTAGGTGTTTATCTCTTGCTGCTTTTAAGATTCTCTTTTTTTCACATTTGGCATTTTGAGTGTAATATATCTTTGTATGAGTCTCTCTGGGTTCATCTTGTTTGGGACTCTTGGTGCTTCCTGGATTTAGGTGTCTGTTTCCTTTGCCAAGTTAGGTAACTTTTCAGCTATTATTTCTTCAAATTGGTTTCATATCCTTTCTTTCTCTTCCTCCTTCTAGAAGTCCTGTAGTGGGAATGTTACTATGCTTGACGTTGTCTTAGAGGTATCCTAAACTGTATCTTTTTATTCTCTCTTTTCGCTGTTGGGATGTGGAGATTTCCACGACTCTGTTTTCCGGATCACTGATCTGTTCTCTGTATCCTCCATTCTACTGTTGATTTCTTTTAGTGGATTGTTTTATTTCATTGGTTCTTCAGTTTTGACTGGTTCTTTCTAATATTTTCTCTTTGTTGAAGCTCACTGACTTCATCCATTCTTCTTCCAAGATCGTTAAGCTTATTTATGACTTTTAACTATTTATCTGATAGATTGCTGTCTCTGTTTTGTTGAGTTCTTTTCTGGTGTTTTTATCTTATTCCCATGTTTGGAAGGTATTTGCATTTGTCTCCTGCTTTTGCATAACTCTTTGTTTCTGTATATAAAGTATATCAGCTATGTCTCCTGTTGTGAAAGAGTGGACTTAATATAGAAGGTATCTTGTGGGATCCAGTGGCACACTCGCCCCTGTCATCAGAGCTACGTGCAGAAGAGGGTGATATATCTTGGGTGAAGTTGGTAGCTGTGGAAATTTTGAGAAATAGTTGGATTCTATGTATATTTTGGAGATGAGACCAAAAGGGTTTGGTGATGAGCTAGATGTGAGAGAAAAATGATAGAAGGCAAGACAGATTCTGAGGATTTGGCCTGAGTGAGTAGAAGCATCGTGTAGTGATTTACTGAGATGGAGAAGAGGAAGCATGAGTAGGTTTGAGGAACAGTGGGAGACTGAGGTCTTTATTTTTTGCTATATGGTTAAGTTTGAGATGCCTTTGTTATCCAAGTGGAGATGGTACAAAGGCAGTTGGATATATAAGGTTAGAGTTCAGGGGAGAGGTCTGGGTCAGAAACATAAATTTGGGATCAGAAGGTGTGTATAAGATGATAATCAGGGTGAGGCTAGGTGGGACCACTGAAGGACCTATTAGATGAAGAATCAGTGAAGGTCTGAGGACCCAGTTCTGGAATACTCCAATGGTGAACAGTCAGAGACAAGAATGAAAGAACAATGCAGCCTAAGAAACTGAAGACAGAGAGAGAGAGAAGAGTATAACTAGAAGTCAAGAGAGGAAAGCTTTTCAAGGAAGAAGCACTAATTGGTTGGTTAATAAGAGGCCTGAGGATTGACTAATCTATTTAGCAATGTGGATATTATTGATGTCTCACCAAGAAATGTTGGAAATGAAAGCCTGTTTGGAGAGAATTTAAAAGAGAACGAGAGTATAGGAATTGGAAATGTTTGGAATTATATTGCTTTTTCCAACTACTGGAAAGATTGTTTTGTTCTTGAAGCTAAAATTGAAACTAGTTTTGATAAATAATTCACCCGGCATCTTACAAAACGCGAATGCAATGTAGTAGAAAGAGTCTCCCATTTGGAAGTGAAGATTTGTGTTCTTGTCCTTATTCTTGTCATTTAAGCAAACCATTAAACCTTGCCAGACTTCTGTTTCTTTACCTATAAAAACCAGTGCATTGCTAGATTATTACCTAAGTCAGTGGTTTTAGTGATCATAATTTAATGAACGATAATGGACTGCAAAGAGACTCAAAGTGGCAAGGACTTGATTCATTGGGAGAATTAGCAGCATTACATATCTCTGCACTTGCATTTCATAGTAATAAAAGTTTTGAACTCTCAGTGACTTTGTATGGTTCTGCAGGACCTACACAGTGTTAAAAAAAGAACACTCTAAGACTTTTGTAATGAAAATATTCTTTTAGAATTTTTTTCTGAACAAAAGAATAGATTTCTACAAGGAAAATATTGCCTATTGAGACCTTGAAAACCTATACAAATTTACATGAACTAAACTTCAAATTGAATGTTTTCAGTTTCAACATATTAAAAAAAAAAAAAAGGAGCCAAGATGCTATGAGTCTCCCTTTGCCTTTGGCAGATCCTACAGGAAGAAGGGTTTTCATGAGAAAAAGTATTTAAGTCCAACAGAAATCTAAAGGAAATGAACTAAAATTTAAGAATGAGAGATTTTGGTTAGACAGTGATAACTTTGTTTCCTAGGATGATAGACTATTTTAACCTGAGTGTATAGATCCCATATCACTGGTTGTTTTCTGAGGATACGGAGATAGTTTGCACAGTGAAAACTTTGTTTAAAAGTATAGGGACTGAATCTTGATATATCAAACATGTTAAATTTGTTGGAGGTGTTTCTATTTTAAAAAATCATCTTTGACTCCTGAAGGATGAAAGGTTTTTTTTTTTTTTATATTAAATTGAGAAACAGCCCTCTAATTGATTGATAGTAAATCAGAATTTAGTTTTATTTATAGTTTGTCTTTGGTCAAACAAACAATAACCATTCTTAGTGAGCTTTATGACTCTGCTTACCTATAATTAGAGGTAATAAAGTTACCATTTGTCAAGGACTATGCTAGGTGCCTTTGATTCAAAGATGAGGCGTAACTTACAAGACGTTAACAGTCTTTAGGGAGAAGGGCTAGAGAAATAACAATATTATAAACTGTGAAACATTTTATGGTGGAAAAATAAGCATAGGGAATTGTGTGAGCTGAGAGCAGTGTCCCTGATACTGCATTCAAGAGGGTGATGGTTAGCAAAGGTTTTCTAGAAGTGTTACCTGGAGAAAGTGCGTGAGTAAAAGCAGTTTAACAAAAATATTAAGAAGTTTGGATTTCCTCCTGAAAGCTTTCAGGAGCCTGGAAGGATTATAAGTGAAAAGTGACATGATTGGGTTTTCATTTTAAATCCTTATCTTTTGGATAGATTGAAACAAGGCAATCCTGAGAGCTGAGAGAAAATCTGAGGCCATTATAGCAATTCAGGGAGGAAAATTGAGGTGACTTGGGCATAGGAAAAAGGCTATGGATTTCAGAGTTATTAATAAAGTCCAAAAGAGTGGCTGCTGCTGCTGCTAAGTCGCTTCAGTCGTGTCCTACTCTGTGCGACCCCATAGACGGCAGCCCACCAGGCTCTCCCGTCCCTGGGATTCTCCAGGCAAGAACACGGGAGTGGGTTGCCATTGCCTTCTCCAATGCAGGAAAGTGAAAAGTGAAAGTGAAGTCGCTCAGTCGTGTCCGACTCTTCGCGACCCCATGGACTGCAGCCTACCAGGCTCCTCCGTCCATGGGATTTTCCAGGCAAGAGTACTGGAGTGGGTTGCTATTGCCTTCTCCGACCAAAAGAGTGGAGCTGGGCCTTTAAAACATGGAGAAAAGGGAAATATTGGCTTTTGTAGATTAAAATATGAAATTGGCATATGATTAAAGAGAAAAGATATGTAAAGTTAGCTTTAAGAGACACTGTTACTCTCAGGATGGGAGTCTTGCTTATAAGCTCCTTATGCATTAACTTGTCCAAAATCAAGTCTCAATCAAAAGTGTCGAGGTCAGCAATGAAAAAGTCACAGAAATAGACTTAGACATTGTGCAACCAAGTTCTTTTCCTTAAAAAAATTGTGGTGTAATTGACATGATATTAGTTTCAGTTGCACAATATGATTTGATATTTGTGTCATGATATGATCACCACGATAAGTCAGTATCTGTGAGCATACATGTTACAAAATGCTTTTTCCTGTGATGAGAACTTTTAAGATTTATTCTTAGCAACTTTCACATATACAATACAGTATTGAGTATAGTCACCATGTTGTACATTTCAGCCCCCTGACTTACTTATTGTATAACTGCATGTTTGTTCCTTTTGACCCCCTTCTCTCATTTTGCCTACTCCCTGCCCCTGACAACCACCGATCTGTTCTCTGTATCAGTGTTGTAAAAAAATTTTTTTAGACTCCAATATCAGTGAGAACATACAGTGTTTATCTTTGTCTGATTTCATTTAGCATAAACCTGTTAAGGTCCATCCATTTGCTTGCAAATGGCAAGATTTCCTTTTTTTATGACTGAATAATAGTCCTTTCTCTCTGTGTATATGTGTATGTGTGTTTTTGTGTGTATGCATGTCACATTTTCTTTTTCCATTCATCCATAAAAGGACACTTTGGTTGCTTCCGTATCTTGGCTACTGTAAATAATGCTGCGTTGAACTTGGCAGTCATATATCTTTCCATGTTAGTGTTTTTGTTTTCTTTCAGTAAATACCCAGAAGTGGCATTGCTGGATCATATGATAGTTCTGTTTTTAATTTTTTGAGGAACCTCCAGATTGTTTTCCACAGTGATTGCACCAATTTATATTCCCACCAATAGTGCACAAAGGTTCCCTTTTCTCCATATCCCCACCAACACTTTCTTTGTCTTTTTGATCATAGTCATTCTGCATAGTCATTCTGACAGGTGTGAAGTGATGCTCATTGTGGGTGTAATTTGCATTTCCCTGATGATTAATGATGTTGAGTAGTTTTCATTTACCTGTTGACCATCTGTATCCATCTGTATGTCTTTTGGGTCTCTTCAGCTCCACTGCCCATTTTTAAACCAGGCTATTTTTTTTTTTCTCTTCTTGCCAAATTTTATCTAAGGTTCAGAGTGTTCATTCTACGCTTAAATAACTAGTCCATCATGAGCAGTGTTCCAACTGTGGTGGTAGACTGTTTATCTTTATAAATATGTAATGATGTCATTACATATTTGGATTATACTATTAGCGCTCCTTGTTTTGGTCCCATGCTCACTAAATAGCCTCCCAGTAATTTTTTAACCTCATGAATTTTACTTATGGGAAGAGAATGTTCTGATCACACTGGCATATACATCAGATTCACCAGACAGTTATAGTTCTCATTGGTAACTCACAGTTTGGCACACCAGCTTTATACATCTGTCTCTATTGTTTAAAATAGTCTGACAGTGTGAAGTTAAAAGTTTCTGAGTTTGCAAGTCTGTGAGCCAGACATCGGTTGATGGTGAATTTATGAAAGTAAATGTCTCCCTGTGTGGATCTGTTTGGGTGGCCTGTCGATCTCCAGGTATTACCCCTCAGCATTTCCAGCTGTCAGTGTTAGTGTGAATAGTGCCAAGTAATGGTTCTGTCCACTTGAAACTTATGCAGATGACAGCTAAAGCCATTGGAATGAATGAGATCATCTAAAGAGAGCATGTAGGTTGAGTAAAAAAAGGAGACAGGCAAGAACTATGGCAAACACAGCATTTAAAAGACAAAAGGCAGGAACTTCCCTGGTGGTCCAGTAGCTAATACTCCTGTGTTTCCAATGCTGGGGGCTTGGGTTTGATCCCTGGACAGGGAACTAGATCCCATATGCTGCAACTAAGACCCCCTCACCAGCCAAGTAAGTAAATAAATATTTAAAAGACAGAAGGGAAATTTATCAAAGATTCTGGAAAGGAGAGTCCAGGTAAATAGGAAGAGAAATAAGAATGAGCAATGTTTGGAAATCTGAAAAGTTGTTAGTTTTAAGCAGGAGAAGTTGTCAGCTCTATCCATTTATAAGGTTACTGAAAGTAAAGGCTAAACCAAAAGGCTACAATAAAATAGACTGTTTTGTAGGAGTTGTGGAGCCAGGAGGCTGAAATGATGGGTAAGAAAATGGAGCTAACGAATGCAGTATGTTTCTGTCAAGAAGCATAACATCGTGGTTTATAGCATAGGCTCTGGTGTCTGATGCCTGGCTGGGAAAATGGGCTCCACCAAGTACTTTTTGTGTGATCTTAATTTCTCTGTGCTTCACTATCAGTAACTGTGGATAGTATTATCTGCTTTGTAAGGCTGATGTGAGGATTGAAATACTAGATGTCCAAAACTTAACACAATCCCTTTCACACAGTAAATTCTCAGTAATCATTAGTTATTGGACTTGAGAAAGAACATGTTCTTTTAAGGTGGGAGACAGGAAAGAATATTTAAATACTGCTAGAAGAGACTTGGTAGAATAGAAGAGATAAAATATGCCAGAGAGAACGGATGATTTATAAAACTGGGACTTTGAGGAAGCAACAGGAGATAGGATGCAAAGTAGAAGGACTGGTTGTTCGGGAGGAGATGCCCTTTGGCTCAGTGTGATAGGAGACGAGTGGACCACTGATAGGTACAGTAATGGTCAGGTGGTAGGTGAAGATGCAGGATGTTGGATGGCTTCTTGTTTGATGGACTCTTTTCTTTTCTCAAAGGAAAAAGAGGGTCATTGGATGAGAGGAGGGAACTGGCAGAAGGGTAAGTAAGATCTTAGGAAACTGGTAGAGTTTGAGAGGTACCAGGTACCTATGGACACAGAGACAGTTTCAAACCAGGATGAGTTGTGGTTCAAAAGATGAATTTGTAGTGCTTGTATATTGCCTACCTGGGTGATTTTCTCTAGCAATCTGGGTATAATTGCTGAGTTTTATCTTTTGTTTCATCTAGGACTTGGATTTCATTGAGCAGGTGTGGCTAAAGAAATAGGGTATGTTTGAGAAGAATCAGTTCAGCTCAGTCACTTAGTCGTGTCTTACTCTTGTGACCCCATGGACTGCAGCACACCAGGCTTCCCTGTCCATCACCAACTCCCGGAACTTGCTCAAACTCATGTCCATCAAGTCGGTGATGACATCCAACCACCTCATTCTCTGTTGTCCTCTTCTCCTCCCGCCTTCAATCTTTTCCACTATCAGGGTCTTTTCCAAGGAGTCAATTCTTTGCATCAGGTGGCCAAAGTATTGGAGCTTCAGCATCAGTCTTTCCAGTGACTATTCAGGAGTGATTTCCTTTAGGATGGACTGGTTTGATCTCCTTGCAATCCAAGGAACTCTTAAGTGTCTTTTCCAACACCACAGTTCAAAAGCATTGATTCTTCGGCACTCAGGTTTTTTTATGGTCCAACTCTCACATACATACATGACTACTGGAAAAACCGTAGCTTTGACTAGACAGATCTTTGTCAGCAAAGAAATGTCTCTACTTTTTTTTAATATGCTGTTTAGATTGGTCATAGCTTTTCTTCCAGGGAGCAAGTGTCTTTTAATTTCATGGCTGCAGTCACCATCTGCAGTGATTTTGGAGCCCAAGAAAATGAAGTCTGTCACTGTTTCCATTGTTTCCCCATCTATTTGCAGAGAAGTGATGGAACCGGATGCCATAATCTTAGTTTTTGAATGTTGAGTTTGAAGCCAGCTTTTTGTTCTCCTCTTTCACTTTCATCAAGGGGCTCTTTAGTTCTTCTTCACTTTCTGCCATAAGGATGGTGTCATCTGCATAGCTGAGGTTATTGATATTTCTCCTGGCAATCTTGATTCCAGCTTGTGCTTCATCCAGTTCAGCATTTCGCATGATGTACTCTGCATATAAGTTAAACAAGAGGGAGAAGAAATATGTATTCCTCTGGCTGATTCATGTTGATATGTGGCAGAAACCAACCCAGTATTACACAGCAATTATCCTCCAATTAAAAATGAATAATTAAGAGAGACTGAAGAGATGGGTCATAGAGTCAAATCTGGATGTATTTACTGACAAGAGTTGAGATTTTGCTTGTGAAGCACAATATATAACAAGGAATTTGGGATTAATTGGTAAGAATAGCCAGAGTGATTGGTCATAGAATTCAACTTGAATAGAAACGAAGATTATGGGATTAATATCAAAGAACTTGAGTCTATGGAGTTGATTATGGATGTTACCATAACTTGGATAATAACAGAGCTTAAAATAAGGAAGACAGTGAGTCAGGCATCAAGTTTGTATTTAATAACAATTATTCAGAAGTCTTCTTTGGCTGCCAACAATGATGTAGAAGGTTAGAGGGTGTCAGGTGGCATACACCTCAAAATGGAAGTTGTTTTCTCTGAAAGTAGAGGAATGGCATATTGGGTGTGGATGAAATGATGACCCCCCTCCTGACCTCATGTATCTCTGGTGCTGGAGAATGAGTGGACTCTACTTGGGAAGTCTGTGGGTGAGGAGGCACCGATGATGAAAAACCTTATTTCAGCTAAAGTGGGAATTAGATGGGGAGTTACTGTAGGAAGGGCTTCCCTGGTGGCTCAGACCGCAAAGAATCCACCTGCATGGTGGGAGACCTGGGTTCAGTCGCTGGGTTGGGAAGATCCCCTGGAGAAGGGAACGGCTACCCACTCCAGTATTCTGGCCTGGGGAATCCTGTGAACAGAGGAGCCTGGCAGGTTACAGTCCATGGGGTCGCAAAGAGTTGGATGTGACTGAGTGACTTTCACTATGTGAAGATGGTTTGGAAGCCATGGAATATGTGAGGAAATAGGATGTGAATGAATGGGTCAGGAGAGAGGAAACAGGGAATGAGAGGAAGAGGGAAGTAAAATGGTTTGCTTTGGGGGCAGTGACCACAGTTGACAGTGATATAAAGCAACATGGGATACTTTGGTGGCAACGTCTGACTTGTTTAATCCCTAAATCATGTCCGTAGCCTTCCAGCCTTCTCTGTCCATGGGATTTCCCAGGCAAGAATAGTGAAGTGGGTTGTCAATTCCTTCTCCAGGGGATCTTCCCAACCCAGGGATTAAACCTGCATCTCCTGCGTTGGCAGGCAGATTCTTTACCTCTGAGCCACCAGAGAAGCCTGCATTGTCTGAGACTTGGATATAAATATAAGATACCATCTCAGGCTGGTGATAGTTGGCGCCTGATGAAGTCATCTGTTGCAGACAGCCTGGTAGGCAGCAACTGCTGAGGAAACACTTCAGCTCACACATCTTAGTGACACAGGCTTAGTGGTATCATTTTGACTTCTAATAGTTACAGCTACCATCTTGGTTTTTGAGTCATTACCATGGACCAGGCTAGTTCCATTACCGTGAAACTAGATACATCGTTCTCAAAATGGATGTTAAGTTTATTTTACGTATGAGGCAACTGAGGCTTATATGGACTCTTGCTTTATGTAGTAATTTTCCTGAAAAAGAATAACTTTCTACAAGTTATTTTTTGCCACCTTCTTCTGTTTTGAGAAATGTGTAAAATTAAGATGTGCCCAGGAAGGTGTGGCAAAGGGGACACCATGTTGATTTGTGAGGGCTGCCATTATAAAGTACCACACACTGGGTGGCTTGAACCACAGAAATTTGTTGTCTCACAGGTCTAGAGGCTAGAGACCTACAGTTAAGTTGTTGGCAAGGTTGTTTCCTGCTGAAGGTTGTGGGGAAGAATCCGTTTCATGTGTCTCTCTTGTCTTCTGGTGCTTCACTGGTGATCACTGGGGTTCTTTGGCTTGTAGAAGTAGGTATCTCTGTCTTCATGTTCACAGGGTGGTCTTTCTGTGTGCTGTGTCAATTTTCCCTTTTTGATAAGGACATCTGTCATTTTGGATTATTGGCCCACTCTTTCAAATCCTAAAAGATGGTGCTGTGAAAGTGCTGCACTCAATATGCCAGCAAATTTGGGAAACTCAGCAGTGGCCACAGGACTGGAAAAGATCAGTTTTCATTCCAATCCCCAAGAAAGGCAATGCCAAAGAATTCTCAAACGATCGCACAGTTGCACTCATCTCACACGCTAGCAAATTCATGCTCAAAATACTCCAAGCTAGGCTTCAACAGTACATGAACCGTGAACTTCCAGATATTCAAGCTGGATTTACAAAAGGCAGAGGAACCACAGATCAAATTGCCAACACGCACTGGATCACTGAAAAAGCAAGAGAGTTCCAGAAAAACATCTCCTTCTGCTTTATTGGCTATGCTAAAGCCTTTGACTGTGTGGATCACAACAAACTGTGTAAAATTCTGAAAGAGATGGACAAACTTTATTTTTTGGGCTCCAAAAAGAGGGTGATTGCAGCCTACATGCTGGAAGAAAAGATGACCAACCTGAAGGCAGAGGGAGAAGGGGAACGACAGAGGATGAGATGGTTGGGTGGTATCACCAACTCAATGGACATGAGTTTGGATAAATTCCAGGAGTTGATAATGGACAGGGAGGCCTGGCGTGCTGCAGTCCTTGGGGTCACAAAGAGTCGGACACGACTGAGTGACTGAACTGAACTCCAGTATGAACCTCATCTTAACTAACTGTATCTGAAACATCCTTTTTATTATTATTTTTTAAAAAGTCACATTCTGGAGTGCTAGAGGATAAAACTTTACCATATGAATGTTGGTGGGGACACAATTCAACCCATACTGAGACTGTTCAGTAATTATCAACAATGAATAAAACAAAACACTTTCACTCTTCTACTAAAGAGAGTTCAGTCTATTGATTTCTAATAAAAGATGTTTGTATCAGGGAGTATCATGGACTCTAAGGTCTGAGCTCTTTTTGGATAGGAACTGGGTTCTCAGTTGTAGTTATGGAGAGAGATATTAATATGTTGGGAATGCTATGTAAGTCCTTGAAGTAACTTGAATTTTAAAAAATCTATGACTTTTACCCTTAAAACATTTAATGCTTTAGAGCATTTACTCTTAAAATATTTTATAAAGCTTTATTTGATTTTTTTTTTTTTCTTTTAGAGACGTTGAGACATTTACTTTAATTTTGAAATAGGGGGAATTATGTAGAAGTTAGGAATGCTGGGAATTATGTGTGTGTTCCAAAGTATTTGGGGTTTGTATGCCTGTAGATTTCTTTTCTTGGAAACTTCAAACACTAATTGGAGCAGTTTTTCCAATAGCACTAAATCTCTGAGAGCTTACCTTTAAGCAGTGTTTTATTGTCAGGTAGGAGGAATTCCTTGAAGTTCCCAGGCTGGAAGTCACTCCGATTGCCATCAAAAATGCTTCAGGGCAACTCAGTAGCTGTTTTCGCCAAGATCTGACTGGGAGAGGCTGGTTAAGTAAGACTGATGGGTGATGGGGAGGAGATAAATCCATGAGATGGATCTTGTTCTTTAATATTCTGTTTTTCCTTTTAAATCAAGTAGAAGGTCCAGAGAATACATTATTTCATTAAGCAGTAGAGAGTGAAACTCAAAAAAGATATTGAACTGCCTGGAATATTAATTTTTGAGATTCAAAGTGATAACTGTTTTGCTTTTTAGTTCGTTATTTGTACTTCAGAGTCCTTTGTGGGGGCACACGGTGAACTCAGTTCTAGCGTTCCACATTCCCCAGAGGGGCTTTGCTCTTCCTAGGTGAACATGTTCTCTAGCGCCTGGATCAGGTGGTCATTCTTGTGCCTTGAAGTTCTCTCTGAAGTCACACCCTATGTTGGAATATCTCTGTGTGCTGGACATTTTCTCTCCTGTAATTAAAAGATTTTTCAAAATTTTACCTCTCCCAGGGAATTTTTCTGCAGTATTGGAAAAGTGTCATTCAATATTCCATCTGTCTTAAATGGACTTAATTTGTGCCTTTGATAACTTCACTCCTTTTCCCCCCCTTCTACCTTGTAACAGATATCAAGGTATTCTTTAATCATTCTTCCTTAAATTATTCACACCCTTCAGTAGTCACCGCCCTCCCCCCCCACCTTGGGAATTGCGTATAAAAGTAGGTGTTGATTCACAACCACAGGAGTTTCCCAGGTGAAATTTGAATCTCTTCTCTCAAGGAAAGAGGCAGACTCTTATGGATTCTTAAGTGGCAGTTTTACTAAGAAAATAAACGTACAGACGAGACTTGTCTTGGGTAGCTGCAAGATGAGTTATCTTGAAAGAGTTTATGTGGAGGCCTTAATGGGATTCAGTGCAGATGGTCTTAAACAGACATTCGTCTCTCAAGGCTTTGTCCCTGAAGTAGCTCCCAGTGTGGGAACAGCCGTCTGAACAAACTTATATTGAAAGGAGAAGGCGAGGAGCCTCCAGCTCAAGGTCCTGTCCTCTTGGTGGCCTCCTCCGATGATAGGAAATCCTTTTGGTCTTTTTTTAAAGAGTGTATTTATAGAACCTTAATTTTTGATTAGTAGTTTAGTTAGGTATAGAATTCTGTACCTATCTTAGTTCATTGAAGATACTATTTTATTTTCAGTTTGTCATTCCTTTTTAGTCAAGCTGTCTTTCCTTTTTGGTTATTTTAAGATTTATCTGTTTTGCCTTCCTGTTTCTGCAGGTCTTTATTGTCTAAGCTTGGATTTGATTATGGTTTTCCTGCTTGGAACCTGGTTTGCCTCCCAACCTGAGGACTTCAGTTTGTATTCAATGCTGGACCATTCTTATCTCTCAGATATTTCTCCCTTTATTCTTTAGTAGCCCCTTCATAAAATCTTAAGTGTATTTTGAGTCTTTTCATTCTGTTCTCCAAGCCTCTTTATCTTTCTTTCATAGTTTTCTTTCTCTCTTTCTCCTTGCTACATTCTGGATGTTTTTCTCAAATCTTTTATACAGTTCTCTTCAACTCTTATATACTCTTTTAAGTCATCCAGTAAGTTTTCAATTTGAATAACCATAGTTTGAAAAAAGTTCTAGAAGTTTCATTTGGCTCTTTTCCAGATCTGTCTATTTTATGTTGTATGCTCTTCAATACTACGGTCTCCTTAATATTGTTGTATTATTTTTACCTCTTACAGTGGTGCAAATTCTTTCAACTATTTGGTCTGCTGACATTCTCTCACTGTGATTTGTTTCCTTGTGTTGTTGTTGACTGTGAATTCATCTTTAGCAGGGAGCCTATTATACCCTGGACTGCACACTTACTAGTGTTTCTACAGAGAGGTTTTGCATTTGATTTTGTTGAGTTCCTAAAATTAGCCTTTATTTTGCACCATGCAGTATCAGTACAACTCCTTATCTGTGACAACTTGCTTCTGGTTTCAGTTCTTTATATTTTAAGGACTTGGGGCCTCTCTCTCTCCTTGGGATTTTCCAGACAAGAATACTGAAATGGGTTGCCATTTCTTCCTCCAAGGGATCTTTCTGACCTAGGGATCGAGCCCATGTCTCCTGCATTGGCAGGCGGATTCTTTACCACTGAGCCACCAATGAGGCCCCAGTAAAATTCCTTCCTGCAAGTAAAACTCTAGGTCCCGATGCTTGCTCAGGAAAGGTTTACCAAGTATTCAAGGAAAAATAATCTCAATTCTACAAGACTATTTCTTGCCAAAAAAAAAAAAAAAGGCAACATTTTCCGTGAGTCTCACATAACTCTTGTGCCTATGTCTGAGAAGGCTAATACAAAAAAGAAAAATTATAGGTCTAGTTGCAAAAATTCCAAATGAATTTTAGTAACTCCATCCAGAAATTTATTGACTGTAAAGAGGGACATTTGTAATGATCAGGTTCTTTTTATCCTGTAGCTAAGAAGATTAGTTTAACACTAGTAATTTATCATATTAGTAGTAAAAAGGGAAAATAATGTCATCTCAATAGATGTATTGAGATGTATCAGTAGATACATTTGATATAATTATGTAATTATATTCATTATCAAATAAGGAAACAGACAACTCTCAGAAAACTAGGAATATACAATAACTCCTTTAATCAAAAAGAAAAAAAAACCTGTAAAAAACCTCTTCAAAAAACACTATAAAGTGATCATCATGTTTGAGGGTTAAATGAAAATTCTTCCCATTGTAATTGAAATCAAGATTGAATAAAGGAGGTTTAACTGTAGTGTATCCATACCAATAACTCAGTTTTTATTTCCAGCATTGTTTCATTGTGACTTCTCTTTCTTTATGATCAGTTTACATCACTTTGTCTATTTCAAGGAAATGGCCTCTGTTTTTTTGGTCATCTCAGTTTTTCTGTTTTCTACTTTATTAATCTATGGCCCTATTTTTATTGTTTCTTAGCTTCTACTTTCCTTAGTTCTATTCTCTTGTTCCTTTTTATCTTCTAAATTTATATGTTTATTTTTACCATTCTTATTCATAATGCAGAGATTTAAATCTTTTAACTCGAATTCATACTTTTTCTTCTATTAAAAAAATTGACTAATTTTATGAAGAAACCTGTTTTGTCATTTATTATTTCCTAAATATTCTGAGTGTGTTTGAAAAACATCAGTATTTTCTGCTTATTGAATGTGATTCTTCACATACAGTTAGATAAACGTACTGATGATGTTAATTAGAGAGGCAGTGTAACGTGGTTAAGAACATGTCTAGGTTTCAAGCTTGGCTCGGCTGCTTACTATCTCTGTGAATTTGGGCGTAATCTCTCTATCTTCAGTTTCTTCATCTGTAAAATATAATAATAGTACCCTTTCACAGAGTTATTTTCAGGGTTAAATTAATTAATTAAAGTGTTTTTTAATAGTGCCTGGTGCATATCAAGTGCTGCAGAGTGTCTAAAATGCTGTTGTTCAAATCTGTACTTGTGATTATTTTTATTTGCTTGCCCTATACATTTATAATAGAGATATGTGGAAATCTCCTGTCATCATCTGTGTTTTTGTTCTTTGGTTGGTCTCTTTGGTCGGTGTCTTTGTTGTAAACCTGTGCTATTATGTGCATATAAATTGTCATTTTCCCTGGGGTTGGTGAGTTGCCAGGGAGATGGGAATGGGAATGAACGGGCTCCCCACGAGTGGAGCAGAGGAGAATCAAATTTCTTATCTCCTGTGTCGCATCCTCAGAAAGCATGGATTCTTCTAGAAAATCCAATCCATAAGCTGGACAGACAGTGTTCACAAATGAAGGTTTGGCAGTGGAAGTCAATAAGACAGTGTGAATGGTTAGGGAGGTGGAGCTGGAGAGAGAACTTAAGCCAAGACTTTTACTGGACATCCATGATGAAATTCTGGAAAAAGAGTTGTTAAAGGCTTTAGCCAGTTCAATTGCTTATTCTTCTCCTTTGAACATTTTTCAGACATGCTGAGAAGCATGGAAATTTCCTGTGCATACTTTTTCTTGCATTATGTCTTTACTCCCACCTTTTCATAACCCTAGAGAGACACTAGGTCAGAAAGGACACAGGTTTGAGTCAGAAGAACCTAGATTTGAAACTGTTCTCTCCTAGTCATGAGGCCTTGAACAACTTACCTAACATTTCTCTCTTAATTTTACCATAGAAGAAAAAGGAGGGGGTGAGAATGATATCCTCTGCAGTTGTTGTGAGAATTAAGTGAAATAATTGATGTAAAGCACTTACACATAGCAGGTGATCAATAAACATGAAATCCTTTCCACTTTTCTTTCTCTACCTTTTTCTCTGTCAATATTCTAAATCGTGAAGTCAGTCGGTTTTAAACACACGTGCACATTTATTGCACTTGTTTTGTTCTAACTTCAAAATACAGCCTGGACCTGCCCATTTGTCTCAGTCGCCACTATTATCAACAGTTACCGTCATCTTTCCTAACTGTATAATAGCTTTCAACTTGATCTCCATGCTGTCAGTCTTGCTTCCATCCACACAAGAGCCATGGTAATCTTTAAAAATGGAAATAAATCATATTAGAAACCTTTCAACAGCTTCCTTCAGATTTTAAACTTTGGGTTGGTGGAAAAGTTCTTGGGAGGTTTCCATAAGATGCTACAAAAAAACCCAAACTAACTTTTTGGCCAACCCAATAATAAATTCCTTCTGGTTACCTATGTTTGAGACCCCATGGACTGTAGCCGGCCAGGCTCCTCTCTCCATGGAATTCTCCAGGCAAGGATACTGGAGTGGGTTGCCATTCCCTTCTCCAGGGGATCTTCCGGACCCAAGGATCATCCCGGGTCTCCTGCACTGTAGCAGATTCTTTACCATCTGAGCCACCAGGGAAGCCCAGTTACTGATGAAGCCACACGTGATCTGAGTGCCTCTCTGTGCAGTTTTTCCCTTTTCACTTTCTTTCCTAGAAATGCTCTTCCATGCTCAGCCCATTCTCATTTCAAGGCCTTTACACTTCCTATTCTTTCTGCCAAGAATATTTTCAGTTCTCAAATCAAATGCTAAAATATCAGAGAGATTGTTATTGACTACATTATCTGAAGTTGGGGGCTCCCCTGGTGGCTCAGTTGGTAAAGAATCTGCCTACAATGCAGGAGACCCGGGTTCAAACCCTGGGTCGGGAGTGTCCCCTGAAGAAGGAAATAACAACCCACTCCAGTATTCTTGCTGCTTGGGAAATCCCATAGACAGAGGACTGAGGAGCCTGGCGGGCTACCTGTGTCCATGGGGTCACATGAGTTGGACACAACTTAGGGACTAAACCATTACCATCTGCAGTTGCTTCCTCTCTGAAATTGATCTCCATCAGATTACTCTTATTTCAACTTATTAAAAACTAGTTGTCATTGTCTAAACTTGTTTATGATTTCCCAGGTGGCATAGTGGTAAAGAATCCGCCTGTCAAGCAGGAGATGTGGGTTTGATCCCTGGGTTGGGAAGATCCCCTGGAGGGGGGCGTGGCAACCCACTCCAGTCTTCTTGCCTGAAAAACCCCATGGACAGAGAAGCCCTGCAGGTTATAGTCCAAAGGGTTGCAGAAGAGCTGGACACAACCTAGTGGCTAAACAACAGCAACAGCAAACTTACATATATGCAGATGTTCGTCATTTTCGTCTTTGGAAGTTTGAATTTCATCTGTCTTGATTACGGTTGTGTTTCTTGACTCTTTAAATAGCATCAGGTATGTGGTAAAACGCCAGAATAAATTCGGTTAATACATAAATGAATGAATAATATTGTTTTCTTCAGGAAGCCTTTTCAGAGTACTCCCACCGAAGGTAATTTTTTTTGTTGCAGTCTTTATTATATTTCATTTGCATTTCTCACTATCTTTATCACAAAACCTGTATTTTGACTATTTCTGGATATTATCCTGTATATTCTACTAGACCATAGAATATGCTAGAGGGCAAACTTGGAGGGCAAGTGTTCAATAAATATTGGTTGAATTGATGAATCAATTACAACAAGAAAACTATCCTTATTTAAAATGCTGATAGAAGAGTCAGTGCTGAAAATGGCTGTAGCCTAGCTCACTATCACTTCTCAATATTCCTTGACAGTTGTGACATTTGGACTGTAACTAGGATTGTTGGAACATAGTTCACCCTTGAACAAGTGTGTAGGTTATAATACGGGTTAATCCATGTATAACTTACAGTTAGCCTTGCCCCCCCCTCCCATATCTGTATTTCCTCCTCATCATCCCTGGATTCAGCCAACCATGGGCAGTGTAGTACTGCAGTGTTTACTACTGAAAAATTTCAGTGTACAAGTGGACCTGTGCAGTTCAAACCAGCATTGTTCAAGGATCAGCTATGTACATTGTCTGAAGGGTGTGAGGTGTTAAGTTGCTCAGTGGTGTCTGACTCTTTGTGACCCCATGGACTGTAGCCTGCCAGGCTCCTCTGTCCATGGGATTCTCTAGACAAGAATACTGGAGTGGGTTGCCATTGCCTTCTCCAGGGGATCTTCCCAACCCAGGGATCAAACCTGGGTCTCCCACATAGCAGGCAGATTTTTTACTCTCTGAGCCACCAGGGAAGCTCTAATTATGCCCCTGCATTTTCTCAGCCCCATTCAGTTCAGTTCATTCACTCAGTTGTGTCCGACTCTTTGCGACCCCATGAATCGCAGCACGCCAGGCCTCCCTGTCCATCACCAACTCCCGGAGTTTACCCAAACCCATGTCCATTGAGTTAGTGATGCCATCCAACCATCTCATCCTCTGTCATCCCCTTCTCCTCCTGCCCCCAATCCTTCCCAGCATTAGGGTCTTTTCCAGTGAGTCAGCTCTTCGCATGAGGTGGCCAAAGTATTGGAGTTTCAGCTTCAACATCAGTTCTTCCAATGAACATCCAGGCCTGATCTCCTTTAAGATGGACTGGTTGGATCTCCTTGCAGTCCAAGGGACTTTCAAGAGTCTTCTCCAACACCACAGTTCAAAAGCATCAATTCTTCGGTGCTCAGCCTTCTTCATCGTCCAACTCTCACATCCATCAGCCCCATTAGATTTGTACAATTCATTCATTCTTAATTCATTTATACACAGCATTTCAAGCAAACAGCCAGCTGTTGGCTTTATTTCCTTTTATGCTTTTAATTTTATAGCTGTTTTGCTTTTGAAGTCAGTGGGTTATAGTTTCCATACTTGATGACATGATTAAAAAAAAAAAAACTTTTCCATTGTTTTCCTTCTCTTCCTCCCTTTTCTTTTTCTCCTCTTCCTGTTCCTTCCCCCTCACTTATTCTTTTTCTTCCTCCTGCCTTTGTCCTTTTACTCCTCCTTTCTTAAAAATTAATTTTTGATGTAATAGAGAAGCAACAGTTGTTAGGCATCTTCATATTTTTAAAAGATTTTTTTATGTGGACCATTTTTAAAGTCTTTAATTTATTACAATATTGCTTCTGTTTTGTGTTTTTTTGGCCAAGAGGCTTGTGGGATCTTGGCTCCCCGACCAGGGATTGAACCCATACCCCTGCATTGGAAGGCAGAGTCTGACCCCCAGGGAAGTCCCTTCATATGTCCTGTATTTTTAAAAGTAGTTGTTATATCTATCATTGTGTAGATGAAGATCAGCGAGGTTAAAGAGCTTGATCAAGACCTCCTCAGGTGGTGGTGGGGAATTCAAATTCAGATATGCCTACTTCCAAAATCATAACTGTAGACTACCCCAGCAGTGTTCCTTGAAACTGTATTAATAGACAGAAGAGAACAGAAACATGACTGAAGGCCATGGTTGGAGGTTTATGAGGCTAAATTACATTAGAAGAAAAATGCGTACATTTAAGGAAAACTTGACTGGGGTCTGTTTTTTGTACTGTCTGTGATTATAAACACTTGAGAGTATTGTCCTTTCCCCTTATTTCCCTCTTGCCATATGGACACATTTTCACTGTTTTAATAAGGCAGCAATGTGAGTTCACTGAACAGATGAGAATTGTGGAGGGAGAGGGTCTTTGGTTGTTGGACTTTGATTCCCTTTCCTGGAATGCTCCTTGAATATTAACACTAGAACATTATGATGAGTTGGTTATTCTGTTAGACTCTATCCTGACCTAAGCATTAGGGCCATACAGAGAGGAAGTCCTTTTGGATCTGTTCTGTATTTAGAAAGATTTAATAGAAATGAAACTGCAAGAAAGATGGGTTTAGCAGCTGTCCTTCAAGATGGTGATGGCTGCTTATCCTTTGGTGAAGAGCAAAGTTGGAAGCTGCTTTAATTTCAAACACTTAAGTATTATTTTAACCTAAATTTAAATCCACTAATTTATGAACTTCTTAAGGCATGGAACATGATTCATCTTTATACCTCTGTTCTTTAATACATCACAGTGTAATAGGAATTCAATACATATTCTTGAATGAACAGATGAAATAACATTGTTTTAGTACCTTTGATATGGACTTGTATATAACGTTGTGTTATCATCCCATGATTTTGTTAGTATGAAATGTTTTCTGTTACATATCACGGACAGTGGGATGGTGTTACGAATATGGAATATTCTTAAACATTGCAACTAATGAAACCCAGAAGAGTAAACTGAAACTCAATGTATTGAGTCAGGTCATTATTAACAATTACCAATTGTCATTGTACCGTAATAATAAGAAAGTAACAAGTATAATTCTAATTGATATTCAAAACAGATAATTCTTTTCTTTACAGCCACCTAATTAATGAACAAAGTTATAGTTTGGGGTGTTATAGTGTCAGTTTCCTCAGTTACTGGTTGGGGATAAGATATAAGCTGAATGGGAGGAAATGCCCTTCCAGATGGTGACCCCGAGCAGGGTATTTCTTATGTGCAGCTAGGGTACCACCTCCTGTAAATAGTTTAAGAAACAAGCCAAGTCCAAACACTGAGCAAGTAGTTTAGTCCAGATTCTAAAGTATCAGGTTTAGAGTATTCCAACAGCTGACCCAAGTCCAAAAGCCTCAAAGTAACACACAGTGGAATTTGGTGTGAGAGCAGTTGAACGCCTGTTGTGAGTGGGGGCCGTGGACTTGCAGGGGCACGGTGACAGTTTCCTAAAAGCAAGTTTGACCTCATGTCTTGGAGGCAGAGTCATTGTCTGATAGTAATTCACTTCTTGATTCATTAAACGCTTACTGAGTGCAGTTCTATGCCTTATATCACCAAGGCATATGCCTTGGTGCTGAGAATGCAATGGTTAATGAGTCAGATCAGGTCCTTTACCTTAGCAGAGCTTATAATGTTTGAAAGATCATGTTATAAGAATAAGAATTGTGATAATAATACACATCATATAATAGGATGTGGGAAATCCAGATTTTGTGGCAATGATAGTATCTAATTCTTACTGAATAGGTACTGCCCATCTGATACTGTTACTGCTTTACATGCTTTAACAGATTTAATCCTCACAAAAACTACAAAATAACAATATTGTTTATATTTTGTGTTTGTCAAAGTAGAGGCCCAGAGAAGTGACATTTTCCTACCTTGGGCCTCATAGCTAGTAAATGGTAGATCTGAGATTTTAAATCCAGGATTCATCTCCAGAATCCAAGCACCTAGTCAATGTATTCTCCCACCTCCCTATGGCCTATTGATTTCTCCAGTTCTCAGTAGGTGATGGAACTGGGACAAAGAACCAGGAAACCTTCCCCCAAGCAGGGGCATGGCAGATACCTGGGTGAAGAGTTGGAGGCGGAGTTGGGGTGAAAGGCGGAATTCACAGGGCAGAGGGGAAGAAGGAGAGAGAAAGTGTGTTTAAGCCTCAGAAGCAAAAAGGCAATGGTGACATTGGAGAGCATCAGTCAAGTTGGCAGTAGAGCTGTTTTTGTTGGCTGATGTGTAAGCTTCCACATGAAGTTACTAGGGTCACAGGGAGAGTCTTTTGACTGTAGATGCGTAAAAACTAAAGAAGAGCAGGACCCGGAGAGGAAGATGGGTAGGTGGGCTCTTAGGAGAAAGATACTGGACTGTTAACAAGAGCCTAAGTCTTAACATAATTAATCTCAAAAATGCTGTATTTAAGTCTTAGCATGAGAGAATTGTGATAAATATGAAGACATGTCTTAAAACAATATTCACCTTTAAAATTGACTGTATACAGAATACTTTCCTGGCCTGATAACCTATTTTAATAGGCTCACAGCAGCCTTTTCAGTTTTACCAGTTGTAAGGAACCAGAAGGACTAGTGATAAGGAACCAGCCTGCCAATACAGGAGACATAAGAGACGTGGATTCAGTCCCTGGGTTGGGAAGATCTCCTGGAGGAGGAAATGGCAGCCCACTCCAGTGTTCTTGCCTGGAGAATCTCATGGACAGAGGAGCCTGGCCAGCTTCAGTCCATGGGGTCGCAAAGAGTCGGACACGACTGAAGCAACAACTGGGAACCAGAAGGACTTCCATGTAGAATAGTCTGTGCAATTCATACTCTAGGGAAGAAAGAGGGGGAGAGTATTTTAGAAAAATGATTTCTTTTCGCCAGGGAAAGACTTAATAGGCTACCCTGCATTTAAGTTCTGTCTGGGAAGGAATAACTATCATTATTTTTTTTTGAAGGAGTTTTACTTGAGAAGTTTTATGTCGCTACACTGAAAAAAAGTGCAATAATTTGTTTTAATAAAATTCTAGTTTCATTAGGAAAAGATCTACAGATGATACTTAGGTCTTTCGTTTATAGATGCCTGAGATGCCTGGTGTTTTTGAGTGTACATATTCTGGATACTAGGAACTTGTATTAAGGGGCTCATATTTTGCTTGGACGCTGAGGTGGTTAAAATGAATGAAGCCTGTGTTTGTGGTTTTTTTTTTTTTTTCAGTTCCTATAGTCATGGTTCCTAGTAAATAATTAAATAAGAAAATGGGAGAAACTAGCAATTGTATCAGTCTGTCAATAACTAATGAGAGGAGAAGCAAATTTTACCACTGTTGGTGATGAAGACAGGCAGAGAGGCTAATGGGACAGGACCGATGGTTCAGCAGAATCGACCATGGCATTTAACACTAGTTCTGATAACTTGTTAACAATAACTTAAAGGAAAAAACGGCAGGGACTTGAAAGCTTTTAGTGTAGAAGAGATTTAGATGTTAGTTCAGACCACAAGATCCCCCTTGTTTTAACACTAGGAATGTTTATGCAAAACTTTTTTGAAGACTTTTATAGAGGCTTTTGTTTTTCCTCTAATGTTATTGTCCTCCTCCTCCTTGTCTTCCTCGAATGATGGAAGTTTCTTCCTTGGCTAACTTACGTATCCCTTTATGCTTGAACCATTATGGCCCAAAGATTAAGGAACAGGGCTGGGGGCATGAGAAGACCTGAGGAGATTGGCGCTCTCAGAAACTTATGTAGAAAAGGGTAGCATTGAGTCCGGCGTTACCTAGGCGCATAAACCCACAAACACTGGTAAATGGATCATGCCTGGAGTGATTCCATTTTCTGCAACAAAATGTGAGGGAGCGCTGATACCAGAAGTGGCATCAGAAACCTAGTCCAAGCCCACTAGAAACAGGCCAGCAACTACAGAAATGAACTTAGGCATGAGAGAAAATTCCAAGGGTGAAGTGTGGGGTCAAGAGTTGGCTGGAATTACAGAGATACAAAGGCACATTCCCAAAATGAGGCTTAATTGCTGAAAGGATTTACTTGATGGAAGATCAGAAAGATCTAGCTGAAGGTAGAGACGCAGAAAAGATTTTGTCTAAAGTGATATCCGTTGCTGGTGCTCTCTCCTCCCCTGGCTGAAATCTGCCTCTGTGTTAACTAACTTTTGGAACAAGCTGATGGTGGCTCTTTGAGAAACTTTGTAGTTTCTCTTCCTAAATGCATAGTGATAATAAAGAGCAATATCTCATTTTAAGGCAAACTCTGTCTTACATTATATTTTGTAGAAGAAAAAGAAAGGAACTTATATTTCATAAAAGTACTCTGCCAAGTGCTCACATGCATTATCTCATGTAATTCTCATAATTTTGGCTTGATGTAAGTTCTTTGTATCCCTGTTCTACAGATGAGAAAGGTAACGCTCTGCGGAATTAGACTGTAATTCACCTTGTCACCCACACCGTGCATGTTCTTTGTTGTCCAGTTACTCATGCTCTAAGTTAACTTAAACATTAACTTAAATGTCCACATGATATGACAGTTTCACACAGCTGAGGCATACCCAAACAAAAATGTTTATGCAACTTGTTTATTCAGGTCGGGAGGAGAAAATGAATTCTAGGACCCAGGAACTAGATGTTAACCCTATGCTGGGGCGGGGGTGGGCCATGAGGAAAGGTCCAGCGAGTTTCCTGAGTGGAGAACAAATGTGTGTCAAGAATAGCTCGCAACTCTCAACTTCTTGAATCAGCTGGTGGAATTCCATAAAATGAATTCAAGAAAGAGAAGTATATGCCAGCATATATGCTGTACTTATGTACAAATAATGTATTAGTGGCCATTATGAGATGAGAAACCTACATTTTCTGCTTTGCATGGTAAATTGGAGAATGAGGGAGAAAAAAGTGTATGTGTTTGTCTTCAGTTCAGTTGCTCAGTTGTGTCCGACTCCTGGCGACCCCAAGGACTGCAGCATACCAGGCCTCCCTGTCCATCACCAACTCCCGGAGTTTACCCAAACTCACGTCCATTGAGTCGGTGATGCCATCCAACCATCTCATCCTCTGGCGTCCCCTTCTCCTCTCACCTTCAATCTTTCCCAGCATCAGGGTCTTTTCCAATGAGTTAGCTCTTTGCATCAGGTGGCTAAAGTATTGGAGTTTCACCTTCAACACCAGTCCTTCCAATGAACACCCAGAACTGATCTCCTTTAGGATGGACTGGTTGGATCTCCTTGCAGTCCAAGGGACTCTCGAGTCTTCTCCAACACCACAGTTCAAAAGCATCAATTCTTTGGCGCTCAGCTTTCTTTATAGTCCAACTCTCACATCCATACATGACTACTAGAAAAACCATAACCTTGACTAGACGGACCTTTGTTGATAAAGTAATGTCTTTGCTTTTTAATATGCTGTCTAGGTTGGTCATAACTTTCCTTCCAAGGAGTAAGCGTCTTTTAATTTCATGGCTGCAGTCACCATCTGCAGTGATTTTGGAGCCCAAATGTGTGATGAATTCAAAGATTGTGGATCTGTAACTGGCATTTCTGTAAGAAGTTAGGGCTCTGTGGTTGATATTTCAAGATGGTGTTTTTAAAGCAACTATCACAGTTTGCATAGAATTTTTGTCTGATGCTATTTCCAGAAAGAGTTGGGAGCATTGTTTTCATCCTTAATAGTATTTATTGTGCTCTTCATGTTAGTATTATGGATTTTCTCTTGAACATTACTTTCTCAGGCAGTCTCTATAAATTATTCCTTTTATTGTGCTTCCTGACTGATGGATTCAATAGTAATATAAAAGCAGGTGATATACATATACACATCGTAGACCCTTTCCCCTGGGACAGGATCAGTTTCTTCCTGTTCCCAATCAGGAAGGTCCTGCTATACTTATTGCTGACAACCTCCAGTGATTTTAACATGTGTGAAACACATGACATGAGCACTCAGATATATTTGAATAGGTTTGTATAAAAAGAGACGTGCTAGGATATAAGGGAGTTTAATCACAGCATTTCATTTTCATGAGAGGACATTGAGAACAACACTAAATGTTTTTAAGCCTGTAATTATCTTTAGACATGTCAATCATGCTTTCTGCCTCATTTCCAGGCCTTTCTTAGGGCATCTTCCCCATTGGTAGTCGCTGTTGGAAGAGCCGCCCCGTGCAGCCTCATTTTGTTCTACCCGCCCTCTCATCCTGCTGCCCCATGGCTAACAGGACCAGGGAGGGTGACCTGGTCCCAGGGCAATGAATTCATGGGTTGTGATGTGGCAATGAATTCATGGGTTGTGATGTGACATGGTAGCAAATGAGAATTTGACTAGTCAGATTCCCTCTTGGGAATTTAAACTTTTAAAAATGGATGGCATTAAGTACATAATTAAGTACATAGAGTGTGTGAAGGTAATGGCACCCCACTACAGTATTCTTGCCTGGAAAATCCCATGGACGGAGGAGCCTGGTAGGCTGCAGTCCATGGGGTCGCTAAGAGTTGGACACGACTGAACGACTTCACTTTCACTTTTCACTTTCATGCATTGGAGAAGGAAATGGCAACCCGCTCCAGTGTTCTTGCCTGGAGAATCCCAGGGATGGGGGAACCTGGTGGGCTGCCGTCTGTGGGGTCGCATAGAGTTGGACATGACTGAAGCAACTTAGTAGCAGCAGCAGCAGCAGCAGTCTGTCAGGCATGTTCGACTCTTTGTGACCCCAGGGACTGAAGCCAGCCAGGCTTCTCTGTCCATGGGATTCTCCAGGGAAGAATACTGGAGTACGTTGCCACTCCCTTTTACAGGGGATCTTCCCAACCCAGGGATTGAACCAGGGTCTCCAACATTGCATTGAAAAAGGTGACTTAAAACTCAACATTCAGAAAACTAAGATCATGGCATCCGGTCCTATCACTTCATGGCAAATAGTAGGGGAAACAATGGAAACAGTGACAGACTTTATATCCTTGGGCTCCAAAATCACTGCAGATGGTGACTGCAACCATGAAATTAAAAGATGCTTGTTCCTTGGAAAAAAAGCGATGACCAACCTAGACAGCATATTAAAAAGCAGAGACATTACTTTGCCAACAAAGGTCCATCTAGTCAAGGCTATGGTTTTTCCAGTAATCATGTATGGATGTGAGAGTTGGACTACAAAGAAAGCTGAGCGCCGAAGAGTTGATGCTTTTGAAAAAGGTGTTGGAGAAGACTCTTGAGAGTCTCTTGGACTGCAAGGAGGTCCACCCAGTCCCTCCTAAAGGAAATCATTCCTGAATATTCATTGGAAGGACTGATGCTGATGCTGAGACTCCAATACTTTGGCCACCTGTGTGAAGAACTGACTCATTGGAAAAGACCCGGATGCTGGGAAAGATTGAAGGCGGGAGGAGAAGGGGACGACAGAAGATGAGATGGTTGGATGGCATCACTGACTCTATGGATCTGAGTTTTAGCAAGCTTTGGGAGCTGGTGATGGACAGGGAGGCCTGGCGTGCTGCAGTTCATGGGGTCACAAAGAGTCGGACACGACTGAGCAACTCAACTGAACTGAACTCCAGCATTGCAGGCAGATAACTTTACTGTCTAAGCCACCAGAGAAGCCCTGAGTGTACCATAGTCATTAATAAACTTAAAAGATTGGAAATAGAGAAGCTATAAAGTAGACAGTCATATATGCCATCACGTCCCTCCTGATACAATGTGTTAAGAAAGATGCAATATCGTTTCAGTGGTATTCTTGCCAGAAATGTGTAACTGCAATCTAATCATGAGGAAATACTGGGTAAATCCAGATGGAGGGACATTGTTTAAAACAACTGACCAAGACTCTTCAAAAATGAAAAAGTCATGAAAGATTAGGAAACACTGAGGAGTGGTTATTGTCATTATATAAGCTGTTAAGAAGGCAAGCAGTGTAGGGGATGTGCAGGAACTCTGTGCCATTCTTGCAACATTGATGCAAGCCTAAAATAATTACAAAATAAAAAGCTTTTAAATTTTTTCATAATTAAAAAGTCATGAAGGGGGATAGTGACTAGTCTGTGAGTGTCATGGTGAGCCAAAATCCCAAGGAAGCTATGCTTGAATATTTTTAAAGGCATTTGTGAGAGGGAGGGAGTTGGGGGCAGAAAAAGCCAGTTAACATGGTAGAAAATAAAATTGTACATAGGCTAAAGGAGAATAAATGCTGAAATATGATTTAGTTAAAATAGATGAATGATAATGTTATTAGTAGTAACTGATGTTACCAGTTGCTTGTCATAATAGATACCAGCACTATTCTATGGATTTTACATCTTTTGTTTAATTTAATCTTCTCAACACATGCTTTGAGGTAAGTGCTACCAGTTTCTCTGTTTTACTGACAAGGAATCTGAGTCACCCAGACAGGAAACGGGCACAGAGAGGTGGGAAAATACAGTGTGTCTAAGTTCACACGTGCAGTAGAGGGGCAACTAGGATTGGGATCTCAGCAGTGAAACTCGAGAGTCTTCATGTTTGAACATGGATGCAGTAGGGCAGTGGTTCTCACAGGGTGATCTCTGAGATCATGAGCAGCGTGAGCATCACCTGGGAATCTAATTGTTGTTTCGACTCTTTGTGTCCGACTCTTTGTGACCCCATGGACTTGCAGCATACCAGGCCTCCCTGTCCTTCACCATTTCCCGGAGTTGGTTCAAACTCATGTCCATTGAGTCGGTGATGGCCATCCAACCATCTCATCCTATGTCGCCCCCTTCTTCTGCTTTCAATCTTTCCCAGCCTCAGGGTCTTTTTATTGAGTTGGCTCTTCATATCAGGTGGCCAAATATTGGAACTTCAGCCTCAGCCTCAGTCCTTCCAATGAATATTCAGGGTTGATTTCCTTTAGAATTGACAGATCTCCTTGCAGTCCAGACATGCAAATTCTCAGCCCCTGTTTCAGCAACCCTGCAGGTGGGGCCCAGCAATCGGTGTTTTCACAGCCCTCCAGGGTATTCTGAGTCTTGCTGAAAAAGGTTTAAGGAACTCTGAGATGGAGTGAAGGCCCACAATCTCCTACTCTTTCTAGTTCTTCTCATCTTTTTTGGCACACTATGAAAGGCTCCTTCTCTTCCCAGTTACTCCTGGGATCCTGTGCACCTGCATTCTTGTAACTTGTTGTTGAGTCACTAAGTCGTGTCTAGCTCTTTTGCAACCCCATGGACTGTAGCCCACCAGGCTCCTCTGTCCATGGGATTTCCCAGGCAAGAATACTGGAGTTGGTTGTCATATCTTTCTCTAGATCTGCCTGACCTAGGAATCAAAATTGCATCCCCTGCGTTGACAGGAGAATTCTTTACTACTGAGCCACCTGGGAAGCCAATTCTTGTAACTACCCTCAGTTATTTGAAGTAACTTGAGCCATGTTTGTTACTTGCAATTCAGAGAGCGAGTTAAAACAAACACTTCAGACATGTGGGATATGTTTGTTTGAATGGGGCTTATTAACCCTGGGGAAACATCTGTTTCTGGAACCATAGTGGACACTCAGGACCAATTCTGCCACTGAAAACAGCTAACAAGTCTGGGATGGATGCATATAATTTTAAAAGTATCAGGAAGCTAAAAAATAGTAAAGGAATTACCTGGCTAAAAGTTTAGAGGAAAATGAGACCCAGAATAGTCAGTGGAACACTGAAGCCACTTCTGCTTGAGGACATATGTTAGTTGCAATGCAGGAGACCCAGGTTTGATTCCTGGTTGGGAAGACCTCCTGGAGAAGGGAATGGCAACCCACTCCAGTATTGATGCCTGGTGAATTCCATGGACAGAGGAGCCTGGTGGGCTATAGTTCATGGGTCACAGAGTCAGACACAACTGAGTGATTAACGCTTATAAGGAAATAAGCAGATAATTAAGTGAGATGATAAGTTTGTCAAGTCCTAAGCTTGAGGTTTTCTACATAAAATGTGGGTGTATCAGTTTGTTTACAAATTAAGTAAGTTATTCTTATTTGCTTTTTCTTAATGGAATTATAAATACCTGTGTGGGTGCCAAGTTGCTTCAGTTGTGTCCGACTCTTTGCAACCCCATGGACTGTAGCCTGCCAGGCTCCCCTATCCATAGAATTCTTCAGGCAAGAGTACTGGAGTGGGTTGCCATTTCCTTCTCTAGGGGACCTTCCCGACCCAGGGATTGAACCTAGGTCTCCTGCACTGCAGGCGGATTCTTTACCATTGAGCCACCAGGGAAGCTTGAGGACATGGGCAGGGGTTATTCTTGGTTGCAAAACCTAGTCACATTGAACCCAGGACCTACCCATGGTAGGGAGTCTAAGAGGAAATCTCTCTGTGTAAAATTGAGATCCCCAGGCTACCCCCCGAGCATAAGGATAAGGGTGAACCAGAAGGCAACACTCCTTGCCCTCCCACCTTTAGTGGTCAGTAGTAGAGGACACAAAAACCAAATCATAATGGAATTAATCATTGAGAAGTTACAGCCAAACCCTGATGTTCTCAAGGATGTGGTACTTAAACACACCTCACCTAGGCAGTTCAAAGAATGCTGGGTGTGGATTTGGTTTAAGGTGGTCCTGAACTGGTCGTGCCCCTGTGTGTACCTAGTAAAAGCAAATGAAGATCCTAGGCTTCCAGGAATTCCCATAAATAGTTCCTGAGTGTAATGGGAAAATCATAGTTAAATTTAACCAAGCATTTGTGGAAGCCGGGCACCAAGGATAAGTACAAGCAGAAACAACCAGCTGCCAGAACAGATGCACAAAAATGTAAGGTTTTAGAATTATCAGAGCATAAGATGCAATTCTATCTTTAAAGAAATAAGATAAACTTGAAAACATTTTTAAGGAAACTAAAATCCTAGCAAATCTGACGGAAAAAAATAGAATTTCAACAAGGGAAAAAGTAAAAATATATTAAACCAGGACTGATGATGATTAAAGTACACTGTTTTATACTCTGAATAACCTTCTGTATTTTTGATGAGTATATTTTGTGAGATCTTATATTTTATGTGGTTAACTTTTGATATAAATTTATTTGAAATTAATAAATGACATGTTTAAATTGTAACGATATATAAAGACAATTCAAAGTGGTTTAAGCTTACATTAAATCTGTATTTCAGTTTGGGCATCTGACTGTAATATAGATAATGGTATGGATGTATGAGTGACTTCTCCAATAAATTAAACAGAGCCTAAGTTGGTTTTAATTATCTGAATATATCATGAACACTTGTGGATTTTGAGGCTAAATATTTCAGTTAATATTCAGTTAATATGAAGTGTCCTATCACTTCATGACAAATAGATGGGAAAACAATGGAAACAGTGACAGACTTTATATCCTTGGGCTCCAAAATCACTGCAGATGGTGACTGCAGCCATGAAGTTAAAAGATGTTTGCTCCTTGGAAGAAAAGCTATGACAAACCTAGACAGCATATTAAAAAGCAGAGACATTACTTTGTCAACAAACGTCCATCTAGTCAAAGCTATGGTTTTTCCAGTAATCATGTATGGATGTGAGAGTTGGACCAAAAAGAAAGCTGAGCACCAAAGAATTGATGCTTTTGAACTGTGGTGTTGGAGAAGACTGTTGAGAGTCCCTTGGACTGCAAGGAGATCCAACCAGTCCATCCTAAAGGAAATCAGTCCTGAATATTCATTGGAAGGACTGATGCTGAAGCTGAAACTCCAGTACGTTGGCCACCTGATGTGAAGAACTGACTCATTTGAAAATACCCTGATCCTGGGAAAGATTGAGGGCAGGAAGAGAAGGGTACGAGAGAGAATGATATGGCTGGATGGTATCACCGACTCTATGGACATGAGCATGAGCAAGCTCCGGGAGTTGGTGATGGACAGGGAAGCCTGGCGTGCAGTAGTCCATGGGGTCGTAAAGAGTCGGACACTAATGAGCAACTGACCTGAACTGATTTCAGTTAAATGGAGTCAGTTTCCATTTTATGTATCAAATTTAATTAAAGAGTTTAAAGAGCATAAATAACTTCCGAAGAAATGCAAAAATATGACAATAGGCTGAGTATGTAAGCATGTGAGTGGAAAGTTTCTAGGCTCAACTGGCATGCCAGTGATTCAACAGTAACACAATCTGTGTTCCCCAGAGGAAAATGTTAACTTTCAGGACTGGTAAAACTTATGACTGAGGCTTAGTGTATGGAAAGGATAGAACCACCATTTTCTAACTGTGAGTAAATGTATCTGCAAATGTTGGACATGTAATATTTGATTCATCCCCAGAGATGCTAATTATTCTTTAAGAATGTGGTAATGAGGTGTAACATACTGTGTGCCAGCAGGCATAATAGATCATGTTTCATATCATTTGTTTAAATCGGGGCATTAATTTTCACTACAAGATAGAGTCAGTGATAGAGGCATACTATAGAGGCATAGATAGAGGCAAACTATGGGAAAATTTCTTTAGCAAGTATAGACAATCAGCCACACAATTATTGGCTCTTAAAATGCTGATCTCATTTGCTTGTAGCCAGACTTGTTGAAAGATGGCTATCAGAAGAAAAACAAAAGTCCCCTCTGTGGTGCCCTATTGATGTTAATAGCCCTTAGCAAAACATAAAGTTCAAGTTAAATGCCATAAAAGATAATGCTTTTGAATGCAACATGAAGCCACTGGGGCCATAGTTTCTACTTTTGTAAACATTATTATTCCTCAACACTGATTTACTGAACATATGCCATGTCAAGATATAAAGGAAGAAGTAGACTTTGTCCAGAAAGTTTACAATATTATAACCAAGAACCTGGGATGCATCTCATAGGTGAGAGTAAGTTGGCATCTTATTATATGTTTAATGGATGTTTTCATGTTTTGATTTGTATTCCATTTTTCTCCCCCACTGTCTACCTCAGTCATAGATTAGAAGACAGGCTGGAAAAAGTCAGACCTTTTGGAGTAGATGGCTGATTAGTTTTTAGAAACAGGAAAACACATGTAGAAATGAGTTAGGTGAAAGTGGCTTAGTCCATTGTCATGACCTCCGAGAAGAGAAGAAGCAGGAAAATAGGTAGGTCAGTGCTGAGGATTGTAGGTTCAAGAGTGCACAGACTTAGGCTACATCTGCCACTTGGATGGATGAATAAGCAAAGTGAAGGATTTTGGTTTGAGTTCTATAAGTTGATGCAAAATTTAGTATATCTAAGTCTTTTAAGAAATTAGGGCGTTAGTCACATACTCTCAAAGTGAAAATAACCAGTATGGTTTAATGAAAAAAAGCATAGACTCTAGAATCAGAAGGACTTGAAGATATGAATTAGCCTATTTTCTCATAGAGAAGGTGAAAGGAGATGTAATTTGTAAAATAGGCGGCGCATAGCAGGTTATATATAATCCTAAAAGGATTTGTTTCTGTATTATATGACAATTGTAGGAATTTGTATAATCTTAAATATTTGATTGAGGGAAATTTTACATAATACTTCCTGTGATGTCATTATGGCTAAGAACACCCTGTCCACATACTTTGGGGATGAGGAGAATTTCTGCATTGAATTATAAGAACTTATGTGCTAGGTGAAAGGGTAGTCTAATTGATGAGAAAATTTTAGCCTATCATATGAAAAGAAAAGCAGTGAAGAAGAGGCTTGGTTGTTAAGGAATGTGTATGGGTGGCTGTATTAGTTAGCTTTTGCTGTGTGACAAGTTATCCCCAAACTTAATGGTTTTAAACAATAATCATTTACCAAAGTTCAGAGAATGAACTTATAGTTGTCAAGGGGAAGGATGGGGGAAAGGATAGTTAGGGAGTTTGGGATGGACATGTATACACTGCTGTATTTAAAATGGATAACCAACCAACCAAGCCTCTTCTTTACATTGAGCACAGGGAATTCTGCTCAGTGTTGTATGGGAGCGGAGTTTGGGGGTGGAAATAGATACATGTATATCTATAGCTGAGTTCCTTTTCTCTCCACCTGAAAATGGTACAGAAAATTTCCCTCAGTCAAATATTTAAGGTTATATGAATTCCTACAATTGTCATATAATATAGAAACAAACGCTTTTAGGATTTTATATAACCTGCTAAGTGCCACATATTTTACAAATTACATCTCCTTTTACTTTTTCTATGAGAAAATAGGCCAATCCATGTCTTCAAGTCCTTCTGATTCCGGAGTCTATGCTTTTTTGATTAAAACATATTGACTGCTTTCAGTTTGAGAGTATGTGACTAAAGCCCTAATTTCTTAAAAGACTTAGATATACTAAATTTTGCACCTGAAACTATCACAACGTTGTTGATCAGCTATACTCCAATGTAAAATGTTTAAAAAATAAAGTTCACAGCCTTATGGGCCAACAGTTTTGGCTGAACTCAGTTCTTCTGGTAGTTCTTCTGGTCTTGGCTGGCTTCACTGATGTGTCTTTGATAAGCTGCTTAGTCAGCTAGGGCCTGGCTACTCTCAGATGATTTCAGCTGGGACGCCTTGCTCTGCTCCTTGTGGTCTTCCATCATCCAGGATGCTAGTTAGGGTTCATCCAAGAGATGTGAGGGATCCCAGGAGACTGAGGGGGAAGTGTACAAATGCTCTCAAAGCCTTCTCTTGGAACTGGCACGCCCTTTCTTTTACCATATTCTATTGGCCAAGGCAAGTATCAAAGCCAGTCTAGATTGGGGGTGGGGGAAAGAGATGCTGCCTCCTGGCAGGAGGCCATGCAGAGGGCAGGCATGTATGCAGGTAGTTGAGGCCATTTTTGCAAACTACTATAGCCGGGAAGTGAGTCCTGGTAGATTTTATGATGAGAACAAAAGATCTTGAGAAGGAATTACAAGAGACTAATTCCAGCAAATGCAACGGTTTCTCAACAGAGGTGGTTAGAAAGGCCTGGATGACTGAGGTAGAACTTGGTGGGAACTCTTTTTGAGAAGAATACTGAAGAGAGGTACAAAGGGGATTTAAATTTTTTCAGAGAGAATATATAAGGTATTTTATAGATAAAAGAAATTAACTTTGGAGAGAAAATTACCAGTGTTAGACTTTAAGTTAGATAAATGTTGAAGTCAGCAGTTGGGTAATGGACTGTAGCCCTTCAGGCTCCTCTGACCATGGGCTTCTCCTGGCAAGAATACTGGAGTGGGTTGCCATGTTCTCTATCAGGGAATCTTCCCGACCCAGGGGTCGAACCCAAGTCTCTTATGTCTCTTGCATTGGTAGGTGATTCTTTACCACTGGCATCGCCTGGGAAGCCCGGAGAAAATCAAGTGGAGTGTATACATGTTAAAAAAAGAAGAGAAAGGGAAAACACTATGAAAAAAATCCAGATCCTATCCAAAAATATAAATATGACATACACCTATCTGTGATTTTTTTTTTTTCCTGTAGAAATGTGGTACTTTTGTTTTATGAGGCAGTAAGTTCCATTTTAGGGAACCCAGATGCAAACAGGAATTTCTGAGAAATCTGATCTGCCCCTTGTAAATAGAATGAGGGCAGAGGGAAGAGAAGTAATGTCCCTTTAGGCTGCAGACTGCCTTTCGTTCTGGCAGTGGCGGAATGTGCCTTACCATTTTTCAAAATTTATACTCTATGTGCCTGTCAGCAATATTCAGTTGCTTCTACCACGGAGCAGTCATTTAGCAGTGATTCTCACTCTATCCCAGCCAGTTAAGCAGGAAGTGAAAACACACAGGACATTTAAGGGCAGTGCCTTATTAAAGAAGTGTCTGTGATCACCAGACGGTTAGTTAAAAGCAATAGGCTCACACCATAGCCCAGGCCACCTTATTAGCTCTTGTCTCTATCTTGGTGTCTGTAGCAGTTTTATGTTATTATGGATGAGAGCCGGATCTTTGGCTATTCCTGGCAAACAGGGTTAAATAGAAATCTAAGGGACAGAGGAAATAGGTCTACAATATAGCATTTTTATACAAATCTCACTTTGGATGTAAGATTTAGCAGTGTGTTACTGGGGCACTGTTTATATCTCTTTAAATAGATTTAAGAAAAAAATAGATTTTTATGTATGCACAAGAAGAAGCCCTTAGAACTACAGTAGTGGAGAATTCTGGTCTTCTGGCACCGTGGCCCACACGCTAATGCTGTTAAGGTTCTCTGTAAAGAAGAGAAGTGAGCAGGGTTTGGCAGATAATCACAGGTGCCTCTTCACCCTGTCCAGGCGAGGTACGTGTGCAGGCCGGGACTTCCATCAGGCTGCCAGAGCAGCCAATTTTAGATTGTTTTTGAGTGAAACCTCATAAACTTCTGTCAGCTAATTCATATTCTTTGGGACACTGCTGATGAATCTTATGTCTGCAGTTTGGAGTTGAATTCCAAACTCCTGGGACTTTCCAAGAAGTGAGATCAAACTGGGCCAGGGACTCCAACAGGATGTGTTCATCTTTCTCAATGGCATTCCACCCAAACACTGGCCTTTCCAAAGACCGGTGCTTCGTGCTGCCTGTGCTTGAAGGCGTACACAAATGGATCAGATTTATCTGTGGTTCTCTTGCTGACTTGAAATTAAACTTTTGAAAGTAACATAACCACAGTATGGAAAGTTTAGAAGATAATGAAAATCCCAAGAGTAGAAATTATTACACTTAATGGTATAGCCATTATCTTTTTTGATGGATTTAGGTAGAGCTTTTCCACATATGATTGTTTTAACTAATATAATCGTGACTGAAATGTAAGTATCAGGTATCATAAGTACCTCATGTTTTCACATAGAGGCTGCATAGTTTCCAGAGCTAATTTCATTGAATGAAGGTAAAAAGATGTAATTAGTCTTTTATGGTGGATTTGTAGATCAATTCTATTTTTTCTTGTTTATAAAGAGGGCTTCAGAGACACAAAGGTGCTTACAGACTTCCTTCTGGGTTTTTGATTATTTGCCCAGCAAAGATTCCCAAAGCGGAACCTCTGTGACAAAGAGAACTCACATCTCTATGACTCAACGCATAGTGCCACATTGCTTTTCCCATTTATAGGCCTTTATAAATTCGGTTGTTGTTTATCTTCTAATAGGGCATCTCGTGTACTAAGAAATATAACAGACCATAGCATGACGCCTCTGTTAGTCTCCCCAGATGGTCTCTGTTGACCTTGACTCCTTTCCTCTGTACCCAGTTTCTACTTTGGTTTGAATTGAAACCAACAACAGCAACCAAAAATCCCCTTTCTTCTTATCTCTTTGGAGATGTGGCTCTTGCTTCATTCCTCTAGTTCAGCATCTCTTGGGGTCCAAGAACACTTGTACTCGAGCTCCTGTTCTCAGAGAGCCCACCCAAAACCCGTTCACCATTGAGGATGAAGTGTGAGAAGGGATTTGGATAGTCTGTGGGGAATACACGTATGTAGAAGACTCTCTGAATCATGCAAAGAATTGGAAATTATCATTCCTCTTAACGCATTCATGATTTTATAGATGATATTGATGAATTTTTACTTGGCACACTGATTTTCGCTTTTTGAATTGTTATTTATTAAACAGGCATTTTGTATGTGTTTTTCAGATAATTTGACTTATTATTAGAGATTAAATGCTTAAATAATTCATTATTTTTTTGGCTATGCTGAGTCTCCATTGCTGTGCGTGGGCCCTTTCTGGTTGCTTCTTGTTGGGGTGGCTTCTCCAGTTGCGGAGCACAGGCTCTAGGGCCCGTGGGCTTCAGTAGTTGTGGTGCATGGGCTCAGCTGCCCTGTGGCAGATGGAATTCCCCAGACCAGGGATCAAACCCATATCCCCTGCATTGGCAGGCAGATTCTTAACCACTGGACCACCAGGGAAGTCCAGAGATTAAACACTTTTAACTGACTGGTTAGACTTAGTCCCTGAGACTTATAATAGTTTTCGGGCGTTGAATATATTGAAATCAGTTCAATTCTGTTCTTTTATTTCAGTAGCTCTGCATTGAGAGCTGTTTTGTTACATTCTAAGCACTGGACCAGAAATTGTTGTTATAAATAGAAGTAATACCTTATTTTTAGTAGCCCTGATCTAAATGCCAGATGAATAAAGCTGTAACATGTTGCATTAAGTGCTCAATCACAATTATATGTTTAATAAATACTGTGCGGATACAGCTGCTAGAGTAATTGATTTCCCATGGGGAGAATGTAAGTCACCAAAAAAAGAAATAGTGCATAAGAAGTATGCAGGACTTGAAGCAGGATTAGGAAGTTGAGTGAAGAGGTCATTCCAGGCAGAAAAAGTGATGCAAACAAATCACTGATAGATGTCTGGTTTGAAAAATAGTAATCTTGAGTGGTAAAGAATAAAAGTAAGTGGAGGGGCTGGAGTTTAGGCTGCAGTAATAAGCAAAGGGCATATCATTTCAGCCTTTGTATATAATAGGCTAAAATTTTTCAATTTGCTTTTTTGGGTAATGAGGAAGTATCATCAAATATTTTTAAGTTGTGGGGTGATTTGAGCAGATTTATCCTTAGATGATAACTGTTAAAACTGTAGGAAAGCCTAGGAGGCAGGAAACATAGTAAGGAGGCAACCACTGAGCTACTTAGGTGACAGTGGAAGTGGAGAGAAGAGAAAGATCCACAAGGAGCTTCGTCATCAGTGTTGATAGGAACTGTTGACCACTGGACATGGGAAATAAGGTATAAAGATATTACCGGGGTTCTTGGTTTGGGCCATTGTTCTTAGTTTGGGTCACTTGAGTATCTAGACAGTAATATGTTAATCAATATCAGAAATTCAGGAGGAGAAATATATTTTGAACATGGGAAGTAGAAAAAAGTTTGGTTTTGGACATTGCAGTGGCCACTGTTGGTTGTCTAGTTAACTTGAATTTCTTACCTCCTTTCTTAAGATGACCTTTACTTGTGTTCTAAGGCTGTATCATAGCTAGTCTAAGCCAGTGGTGATTGTGCCCCCCAGGGGACATTCGGCAATGTCTGGAGACATTTTTGGTTGTCACAGGTGGCAAATACTGTTGGCATGTAGTGGGTAGAGGCCATGATGCTGCTAGACATTCTGTAATGCATAGAATAGCTCCCTACAAGAAAGAAAGATCTGGCCCTAAATGTCAGTAGTTCCAAGGCTAAGAAACCTTGGTCTAAACTGAGTATGATAGTCTCATTCCATTTGCCAGTGATTGGTTTAGAAATAAGCATGGATCTCTTTTAATGGGACTTCTATAATGTTTTTTCTCTTAGCCCTAAGAGAAACGCTTCATTTATGGATGACATTGTGTTTGAATATTACATTGTTGCATCCATCTTACCATCATCATTACCATGGAGGATAAAGCCAGCATGCAGAGAAGGGCAGGGCCAAGAAAAATGCAGAGAAGAGATTCAGAACCTTGATGTACATCTGAACAGTGCCTGTAGCCTGTTCTACCTCTCGTTACATGGGGCTGTAAATTTACTTATGGTCTAAGATTGAGTAGAAATTTTCTATTACTTGTAAGCAAAAGCATCCTGATACTGCCATGTTGAGTTGCTAATGAATGGTTCAGAATGGTAGTGTTACATGAAGTGTTGCAGTGTGATATTAGAGCTTAGGGAGAAGTTTAAGGCTGGAGTTAGAGCTGTGGAAGATTTCATATAGAGATGGTAGGCATAGTCATGGAGCCGATGATCTAATTCAAGCTGGGTTTGGAGAGTGAGAAGAAAAGGCAATAAAAACAGAATCTTACACTGTGGGTCTGAGAAGAGGAAGACTTAATAAAACACTTGCTGAACGGAGTTAGGAAAGCTCAGTGTCAAACCTAATGAGAGATACAGTATGTGGGAGACAACTTGCCATCTTCTGATAAGTTGTGGTTTTGGTTCCATGCTGTGGAAGAATCACTGGGATGCAGTGGAAAAATCTCTGGGATGTTCAGCCAGAAATTATCTTTCCCAGACTCCTCTAACTTCAAGCGAGTCCAGTAAGAGAGAATTTGTTATTTAAAGTTTGGGAGAGTTTTGAGCACATATCCCAAGCAGGTGGGGAAAAAAGGCTCTGAAGTGAAAGAATGATTGATTAAAGAAATGAAAGTTGTGATTGATAGACAGCTTTGGAAAAGTGAAGAGTTGCATGTGAATTCACTTGAAGTGTGAAAGTCAGTCAGTCATGTCCAGCTCTTTGCGACCCCATGGACTATATAGTCCATGGAATTCTCCAAGCCAAAGTACTGGGTAGCTGTTCCCTTCTCCAGGGGATCTTCCCAACCCAGGTCTCCTGCATTGCAGGCAGATTCTTTGCCAGCTGAGCCACCAGGGAAGCCCAGTTCACTTTAAGGAGGAGGGTATACCTTGGCAAATAAGCACTCATGGTCGTTTGTCTATTGCAGGAAGGACAGTAGTAAGAATGGATATAGTATAAATCAAGAGGGCAGTTTTGGGAGTTCTTGGCTAAAGTCATCTATTTTTTTCTGACAGTTGTTTACTGAGAGTGAGGAGGACAGAAGCAAGGAGTCTAGTGCTTGAAGTGAGTGATAAACATTTGGAATAACTACCTGTAGGCAATGGAAAAGGAAGCAGAGGAAAAATAAATTAATGGATTGCTGAACAGCTGAGGATGAATCTAATAAATTTGTGATGGATCCCATTAACATTTTTATGTGATTCCCCTGGCAATGCTCAGTAACTCTTGAAAGGAAATACAGTTGTATTCATCCAAACTTGGAGATTGGAAGGAGGGGTAGAATGGGGGTAGAATGGACAGTAAACTGGCAAAGTAATAATTCTAAAAGTTGGTAAGAAAGTTGCTGGTATTATTGAGCATCAATCACATTGTCAGCGGAAACACATTTAGGTACATTCTGAAGGGTATTGAAGATCACAGTAGAAATTACGAATGATTAGAATGGATCATTAGTCATCAGTTAATCTTTCAAGGATAGGCTTATAGGGTGGTGGTAGGGCTTGAATACTTGCTTAAAATGAGCAGGATAGGATGTAGTTGAAGGCAAGAGATCACAGATGGATATCCTGTTTCACGAATTAACTTTTTTTATTTTGTTTTTAAAGCTATTTTTAAAAATTTTATTTACTTATTTGGCCGTGTTGGGTCTTAGTTGCCACACATGGCAAAGATCTTTGATCTTTTTTAGATGGGGCGTGTGGACTCTTAGTTGAGCACATGGCATCTAGTTCCCTGACCAGGGATTGAACCCACACCCTCTGCAGTGGGAGCATGGAGTCTTGCCACTGGAACACCAGGGAAGTCCCGAATTATTAACATTTTGAAAGAGAAATGGAGTTAACCAAAATTCACCCACTTTGTAGATAAGGAATCTGAGCTACCAAGGTCAGGTATCTTTTAATGGCTAAACTGAGATTATAACCTGGACAGCTTTGTTTCCAGCTGAATATTCTCATCCCAAAGCAGTTCTGGAGTAGATGAAAGAAAGATACTTAACAGACATGTCAAGCAAAGAACAAGTAAGCTTCTTCAGTTGAACAAACATGTGCCTCAGTTGCCCCTGCACAATTGTTTCGAAAACATCTCTCTACCATACTGTTAGAAGTTCTAGAAGGCTAGTCACGTCTTTAGAGGCTAACTCCCATGGTCTGGGAAGGGCATGCTTTGCAGGGACGCTGGATGCAAGCCAGGTGAGGCATTTGCTTAGGAGTCAAGTAACAGGGTGGCAAGAAGTCACTGGAGGGAAACAAAAGGGGATTTGATGTAACTAATTGATTGTGAATGTAGCCTGAAGCCTGCGAATTGGGGGGGAACTTCACAGTCCACTGGCTAAGTATGTGCTTTCTAATCAAGAGGTTAGTGTTCCTGTGAGTCCTGTTTCTCTTTTGAAAGGGGCTTATTCATTGGGGAAGTTATTGGGAACATGTGTTTATTAGGCCGGGCTGGTGAAAGCCTTAACATTGTTCCAAGAGGTCAACTCTGTTCCTCAACCTCTGCTGTGCCCTACAGTAATTAACAAAGCCGCTCATAGAAGTAGAATGGAGAGAGAAGGTGTGGTTTTCTCTGCAGGTTTTATTGACTGTTCCATACGTTGAAATACAATACTGTCAAGGTTGGGTTTGTTTTTTTAAAGTGATCCAAATCGTGGCTCAAAGCGTATGGTTTACTAAGTGATAAGTCATTGGTATTTCCTGTTTATATTTATTAGATCTAGCTTATTGTTTTCATATTTAAATTTTTTGTAAACTCGCTCTGGTTTTCTTTTTAGAGTTGTTTATGAACCTTTAAATGGCCTCTTTTGTGTGTTTAGTAATTGGAGAGCTGAGCTGTCTTTCTGCATTTTAATTAGATAGTTTGTTTTAAGGGGGTCATAGCTTTCTTCACTCTTTAGGATGGAATGTCCTTTGTTGTCACTGAATTCTCCCACACTTGGGTGAGTGAGGAGCATGCCCTTGAGGAGGTGGTTAACTTTCAATGTCAACAATAATTTTATAGGTCTCTCAATTTCCTCCCTTCCTAGCTCCCTCCCTCATTACCTCAGCTTTTTCCTTCCTCACTCGCTCAAAGAACATAGCCATAATATAATGTGGAGTAAATACAAGTAAATGCGAATCTTTTTGAACAATTACATTCGCATGACTTCTTTTTCTATGATTAAAAAAAAATCTCACTAAGGATGAAACTCACTTCATTAGGTCTCTGCTGGAGGTAAATTGTGAAAAGCTTAGTACAATAAATAGGATTATTTTAAGAGTGGGAAAAATACATCAGCTTTTAGCATCCACAGATGCTTCACTTGTTCCAGGATAACAGAAATCATGATTACTTCAAAATGTTAATATGAATGGCGTGTCTTCTGGTTGTCTATGTGGGATACTTTTCTTTTATCTTGTTCCTGGTGGAATACTCACTTTTTGTAAGTCTTTGCAGATTTTATTTCAGTAATTGCTGTTTTCAGTTGGTGAACTCCACTTTGTTGTGTTATTGGTGATTGTTAAGAATAGTCGGCGCTGCCTTTGAGTGTGGATTGCTCATTTGAGAGAACACAATCATGCTGCTTGTTTTAGTCTTTCAACTTAGCATTCAAGTATAAAGCTGAAGTCAGTAGATCAATATAGGAGAATACTTATTATTTATAGTCTTATTTTGCATAATTTTCAGTACTCAGGAATTTAGGTTCCGGTGCCTTTTCCTATTCTTCATTTCTGCCTTGGCCAGCTGTCTGATAAATAAGGACATGGAGAGGTGGGGAACCATTTTTCTACTAACTGTCATCATGGCTTAGTTTTGCACATGAGTGTTGTCAAAAGAATATGTATTCACTTGTGACTGACTTCTTTCACTCTGCGCATTGGTTTTGCATGTGTAAATTCCTTTTTCATGACTATGTAATATTCAGTTATATGATTATACCACAGTTTGTTTATTCAGTCTTGCATAGGTAGACATTTGAGTTGCTTCTAAGTTTTTGACTATTATGAATATTTTTGTATAAGTCCGCTTGTGGACATTATAGAGAATGTTTTCATAGGTTTTCATTTCTCTTGAATGAGGATCTGTAAATGCATTGCTTGGTCTTGGATTGCTTAGGATGCTTCTTTAAAGAAATAACTAGAGATATAGTGGAAAACTTGGGGATTTGTCACCGCGTACTGCTCTAGTAGAATGTGGTTTAAGATGACTGAGCTACTTTCTAGAATCTCTTTGTCCTCTAGCATCATTTCCTTAAAAAAGATTATTGAAGTACAGATGAGTTACAATTTTGTGTTAATTTCTGCTGTACAGCAAAGTGTAGACATATATTCCTTTTCATATTCTTTTCCATTATGGTTTAACACAGAATATTGAATATAGTTCCCTGTGCTATATAGCAGGACCTTGTTTTTTTATCCATGCTGTATATAGTAGTTGTATCTGCTGCTCCCAAACTCTCGATCCTTTCCTTCCCCACCTTCTGCCCCCTTGGCAGCTGTTTGGGGGCGGTTGTTCTCTATGTCTGCAAGCCTGTTTCTGTTTCACAGATATTCTCATTTGTGTAGTCTTTCAGATTCCACATGTAAGCTGTTTGTCTTTCTCTTTCTTACTTTGCTTAGTATGATGATTTCTAGGTCCATCCATGTAGCTGCGAATGGCTTCATTTCATTGTTTTTCATGGCTTAGTATTAGTTCATTTGTGTGTGTGTGTGTGTGTGTGTGTGTGCGTGTGTGTGTGTAAGTGCACACGTGTAAACTACATCTTCTTTATCCATTCATCTGTCGGTGGACATTACATAGGGGCGCTTGTATCTTTCTGAATTATAGTTTTTTCCCGGACAGATGCCCAAGAGTAGGATTGCAGGGTCATATGGCAACTCTATTTTTAGTTTTTTGAGGAACCTCCACACTGTTTCCCATAGTGGCTGCACCAGTTTACATTCCCACCAGCACACCAGCATTGTATAAGGATTCCCTTTTCTTCATACCCTCTCCAAGATTTGTTATTTGTAGACTTTTTAATGATGGCCATTCAGACTGGTGTGAGGGGGTACCTCGCTGTAGTTTTGGTTTGCATTTCTTAATAATTAGTGGTGATGAGGCACATCTTTTCATGTGCCTTTTGATCATCTGTATGTCTTTTTTAGAAAAATGTCTAGTCTTCTGCCCATTTTTGTATTGGGTTGTTTGTTTTTTTGTTCTTCAGTTGTATGAGCTGTTTTTATATTTTGGAAGTTAAGCCCTTGCCAGTAGCATCCTTTGCAAATATTTTCTCGCGGTCTATAGGTTGTCATTTCGTTTTGAGAATAGGTGTCATCTGTTTATTTTTGCTTTTATTTCTATTGCTTTGGGAGACTGACCTAAGATAATATTGGTTGGCAATGTTTCTTAAAAAGAAAGTGGCATTAAGGTTTTGCCTCCTGCTTTATTTGATTGCTATGATACATTTTTAATTAGTTTTAGCATATTTTTTTTCATTTGTTTGTAGGAAGGATGGTTCTGTGATCTGGCTTCAAACAGCTAATGTTCATTAGAAGTCCAATGCATAGCAGACAAAATATTGAGTATTGCTCAACTGATTCAGAGTTCTCCTTGCCATGTATTATATATATTTCTCAGAGCACATATTTTAAAACCAAATTTGACTTTCTTCTGCCATTTTCCCTCAGAAGTCCAATAAATCTGCTTTTATGGCCAAACAGGGACAATACATTTGCAGTGCAACAAATGTTACATGATTCTGTTTGTGGCTGATAGTAGACTCTCTTGTCCTTAAAAATCAAACACGTCATTAACATGAGCAAATCCAAGGACAATTCTGAGATAGAGTCATCTTCCTCTGTGGGATGTTTTAAAACACATGGATCATTCTCTTCACTTGTTGGACTTTAATCATTCTATTGTGAGGACACTTGACTGAAACAGCATTGCCTACTGAATAGATGTCTGTTCCATACACTGGATGACCGTGTGTCTAGTCCTGTCTCCACCTATTAGCTGTTGTTGGCAAGTGCCATTTTTTTCTGTGACTGGAATCCTCAATCAGCAGTGTTCTGTGTGTATCTTAGGGAGTCCCATGCCAATAAACACAGAGATGTCTGTAAGACATTTTGAGATATTTTAGAAGAAAAAAATGCGTTTGTGATCATGTTGTTATTTATCTGGCTCCAAGGAGGCCTCTTTGAGTTTCCAGACTGAAGGCCCAGAAATGGTTTTCCCTAGCATGAGGTTTTTCCATGGGAATTCAGAAAACGATATTTGGAACTTGCATTTATGGAATTCGTATTCTTCCATGTTCTCCGTGTATGTCCGTTGCTTTATATTTAGTCTTCTTTTTTCCTCTGTTAACAGTGATTATCCTTTTCTTCCCTGTCATTTATGTCTTTTTAGGGGGCTCACTATCTGGCCAATAAGAAATAATCCTAATTTTGTTTTAAGATGAAAATGCACATAGGCAAAGGGAGGCTGGGCTTTGTATTAAAAATGGCGTCTTGGCTCTTTTTGCCTCATCTGGGATTCTCTTGCATCTTGGCTTTCTTTGACTTCCTTGGAAATCTGTTCTATGGCTCAGTCTGATTCCAGCAGTTGAGATGTAGCATTGTGCAAATCTTTGCTAGCTGCAGATACCCCCTGAAAGATGTATGTAACTGCAGATTTCAATCTGCAAATTATTAATGCTAAAACTATTTAAAGATGGACACATTTTCAGATACCAAGCCAACATTGAAGCTTTTACATAAATTAAATATGGCAGAACCAAATTAAAACGATAGAATTTTTCCCAGTCTCTAGGTTTGGGCCATTGTGGTGGCCTAATTTCCCGTTTGTGGTTAGCATCATTATACCTTACACCATGTGTCACACCAACGCTGCATTTGCCAACATTGCACAGGGAGCGCTTTTTCTCTTCAGGCTATTTCAAGTTAAATGTGAGATGAAGGTTCATGCTTTTTGGACTTGCCTCTAGCAACATGAGATGACTTTGCTGTTTTTCAGTGTTTTCTCTTTCTCTTTTAAAATGTAATTTTACAAGTTAAAATATGCTTTTTAAAATTTGAACTTAGGTGAATGTGTGTATGTGTGTGTGTTGTACGTAAGTTTTCTTGATGAAAATTTTGCCTAAAAGGCAGATGGAAATGAGAGACCTGCTAGGGTACCTTCTCTGTCAATCAGCTATACGGGGATTTAGCTAAGACCAGGCTCAAAGGTGGTGAGAGATGCCCTTCTCTGAAGCTGTTTTAAACTCCGTCTTGGCTTGGTTCCTCACTCTGGGGTGGGAAGGTGGGAATTGACAGGCAGGTGCATGGCACACCAAATTAAAGTCTGAGAGACTGGCAGAAGCACATGCAGGGCTCAGGGATGCCGCTTGACCAAGTGCATGGTATGCTAATATTGTAAGATGTTTTCTGAGTGCTCACAGGAAAGTGTGTTGTAGAGGGAATGATCAAGGTAAGAACATGGAAGACAGAAAAGCCTTAAAAATCCTGAATCTTCCATTGCCATTTTTCAGCTCTCCTTGTCAAGTCCTTTTTCTCTTTGTGGCTGAAATCCTCAGCAGAATGGAATGCATTTTATCTGCTTATTTCAGGGTGCTGTGCTTAATTGCTCAGTCGTGTCTGACTTTTTGCAACCTCATGGATTGTAGCCCACCAGGCTCCTCCATCCATGAGGATTCTCCATGCAAGAATACTGGAGTGGGTTTCCATGTCCTCCTCCACAGGATTTTCCCAACCCAGGGATTGAACCCAGGTCTCCCACATTGCAGGTGGATTCTTTACTGTATGAGCCATCAGAGAAGCCTAAAAATACTGGAATGGGTAGCCTATCCCTTCTTCAGGGGATCTTCCCGACCCAGGAATCAAACTGGGGTTTCCTGCATTGCAGGCAGATTCTTTGCCAGCTGAACTACCTATTTCAGGGTAGAAGGAACAAATGCTGGAGAAGAGATAAGGAAAGTAACATCCATTATGCTTATGTGGATTTTCTCTTTTAATCTTGTGAGATTGTTTATACCAAATTATAGGTAATAAGGCAAAGCTCTGAGGAGTCATGTGACTTAGTGAAGGCCAAACAGCAAGTAAATTGTGGCTGGAATTCAGACCCTATTATTTGGATTCTGAGTTTATGTTTGGACTAATAGATACTAAACCTTTTTCCCACTTGCTTACCCACAAGTACTGATACCCAAAGTAGCAAGTGTGTCCATAATTAAAAATCAGCTTAGCTTGCTCTCTCCTAAAGGCCATAACCCAGTGAATTAGATTAATTTTAAGCTGAGAGTTTGATGTGCTTGAAAGGTATGATATTTCATCTTATCTTAATTTTTGTTCTTGAGAGATTTTATGGATTATTGCAGAGTTTTGGCATTTCTCTAATGCCAACAAATAGAAGGACATAGCTTTATCTCTGCATTTATTCAAATGCCGTTACAAAATGCCCAATTCAGTACATCTGTACACACATAGGTAAGGCACTGTGCCCAGACTTCCCCTCCCCTTACCCCTTCTCCAAAAAAAGAGAGAGGGAGAGAAAGACAGAGACAGTGTAAATTAATATTACATTAGAATACATGACAGTTTTTTATTTTCATGGAGCATGTAAAATGTGAAAGATTTAGTATTGACAGATAAATGCACAAATCAACTTTTAAGTAATAGATGTTTTTAACCTATGCTAGTGGTTTGGTTGGAATTTTGCCATATTGTTTAAATTAGTCCCATAGCCTGGAGGGGGCTTCTGCAGGAAGCCATTGTAATTTTCATCCCTTAGATGCTGGTATTTTCATGAGCTGAAGTTAAGTGTCTCAAGGGGTAATGGAATATCACTAAAACATTTCCTGAGCTCTCCTGAATTGGACATTGGTATGCCTAAGTCTCTTCTCAGAAGAACAGAGCTTTTGTTTCATTTTGTGAAAAAAATGTTGCTGCCCCTAAATGCAGTTTTTTAATGGATTAAAAAAAAATATGTTCAGAAAAAACTAGTTCAAGTAATGTATTCAGTGAAAATGTTCCATGCTTAGTTTGAAGAAATCATGTTTTTTCTTTGCATTTTCATACGTATGTAATAAAGTGTTTGGTTTAAAACAAATTCAAAGTGTTTGGTTAATCTAAGGTTTTCTGAAAAATTATGAAATAAAGCTTACTAGGCCATTTTGAGATAGAGAAAGAAAACACTTTAATGACACTTGTTTTTATTATAAATTCCTAAAGACTTGTAAGTTATTTTAATAAAAATTAAAATTTACATATAGTATTTGACAAAACTTATCTACCACTGATAATGTATAAAGCAGTAAATAACCATCATAAATAATGGTACCTTACTGGATATTGATGTGATTTAACTGACATTTATGTTCTCTGCTTTAGCAGCTAGGTGGATATGTTTTCTGTTAAGATAAAGAACAAGGATATATGAGAAAAGAGTTGGCTGTTTGGGTAGTTTGAGGTAGTTTATGGGACCCTCACAAGTAATCACAGAGACATTGGCAAATAGTTCCAGGTTTAGCATGATGTGGTATTCAGACTTCATTATGGCTCAGATTGCATTTTGAAATCACCAGATTCTCACTATGACATGATAAAGAATGCTTGATTACATCAGTTAGAAAGCAGATCATGTACATTGATTCTTTGTGATTTTGTGCAACAGGAATGTTGTAAATGTTACAGAGCAGAATTATTGTAGATTTTAACTAAATCATACCATCGATTGTGGTAGCAATCCAGAGAATGACACGTGACATGGCTATTTTCTCCACCACGTTTCTGACTTGATTATAGTCTTGTGATTATACTCGATGTACCTTGTGATGATCTTTCAGTAATCTAAGTGACTCAATCAGCCCTGGCTACTGGCAGAGGCAATTTTATTTTTATATGCTATCTGTTAGCTCCTGTGGAATCAGGCAGAGTCTGTTTCAGGGTCAAAGATATACTGTTTACTGGTGTAGTCATTAATTCTATGCTTTCCTTTTCTTTTTTTTTTGGTCCTATCTCTGGGCTATACCTGCCAAGAACTATAGAATCTTCCTGAGTCTTTATGTTTGAAAGATCTTCCATACTTGAGTATTTGTCAGATCCGTATTTTCTACAAAAATATCTGTTTCAATTCTGTTCCTCTGAGACGCTGTTCTTCATTCAGTTTCAACGGGCTCTTGCAAACAGCTTCTCATATTATTTGTGAAACACACATACCCTGTACTTTATATCCTAGTGTCCTGATCAAAACAACAACGGAACAAAAATTTCCTCTACAACCCAACAACTCTTTCAAACTGCTACTTCAGTATCATGCATTCCTTCATTGTCACATTTATTGAAAGCACATTTTAAGCCTACTTGAAATTTCCACTTCCTAGTCACCCCTTCCTGTATTCCTCGTGGAAAAAAAAAAGCTACTATTCTTCAGTGGTTGCCAACAACAAGCTTGTTGCCAAAGCAAACAGTGTTTGGTCAGTCTCCTCCTCCTCCCCTTTTCTGTAGACTGTGATGCTACTGACCATCAGCCCTTTCTAACTCACTGTCTTTGTGCTTGACTTCCATATCACAGCTGTATCCTGACTTGTGGAAGGAGCAGGGCTTTGCAGTTGGATAGACTTGGTGGGAGCCTCTGACTTGGTGTCATCCCCATTGTGCTAGCCAAAAAGTGCCCCGCACATTCCCAGATATCCTCTGCAGAGATGATTCTGCCCTGGGTTGAGGGGAAATGGGAGGTTTTGATTGGTTTTTTCCTCAGAGAGCCCTTGACCTTGCATATAAACCCTTACTCATTTATTTTGTTTGAGAGACTGGTGTAGTATCTGAGCCCAGCATCATTTATTTCTATTACCTTTGTCACATAGGATACCTTTTATCCTATTCATACTTCTCCACACTTGTTTCTTCTTTACTTCTAAGCCTCTATCTTAACTGATGCAAAACTGTTATGCTTGAGAAACTCCTATGCATACTTTGAAATCCATCAAGACCTAACCTCCTTGATGCCCAGATATAGGACCTGCCTCCTATAAGCGCCCTTACCACCTGCAGAGCATTTGTTGTACTGAAATCCAGAGTCTGTTTTCATGTCCATCTGTCTCAATATACTCAAAGACAGAGACTTGATCTTGTTTATGGCTAGTGTCCAGCATATAGTAGGCCCTCAGTAAATATTTACTGTTATGTGAATAAAGCAAAAAGTATAAGATTCAGAAACATTTTAGGTGGAAAGAGCTTATATTAATGGTTATGAATGCTGTAGAGTGATATGGGCTATTTTAGAAACTTGGAATGTGGAGGGAAATTTTACTGCTCTTATCCTGACAATGAGAATGAGTTAACAAAGAATAAATAGACTTTGAAGTAGCACCTGCTCCCATCTGAGCTTAGAAAGAATGTCTTTGTAGTTAACTTAATTTTTATTCAAGTAATTTTCAAAAACCCCGGGGCAAGACTGAAAAAACTGTAAAACTGTAGAGTTGAAATCATAAACATGAAGGATTGTGATTATTCAGAAAGATTTCTAAAGGTCAGAATTGGGAAAGAAGGAAGAGCTGGAGTCCCGCATAACAAGAGTAAGTTAAAAAAAGCAACAAGCTTTTTTATGAACTGTATCTATTTAGTACAGAGATTTAAATACATTTTGAGAATTTTATTTTTCATAGTTTCTAAACCGCTATCTTTATCATTGAGGATATTAAAAAGAATCTTTATTTTAAAACTTAACTTTTTCTCAGCACTATTTACAGTTGTCAAGACATGGAAGCAGCCTAAATGTCCATCAACAGATGAATGTATAAAGGGGCCATCACTATGGTATATACATACAATGGAATATTACTCAATCATAAAAATGAATGGAATAATTCCATTTGTAGCTACATGGATGGACCTAGAGATTATCATACTAAGCGATGTAAGACAAAGAGAAAAATATGATACGATATATGTGGAATCTAACATATGATACCAATAAATTTATTTATAAAACAGAAACAGACTTATAGACATAGAAAGCAAATTTATGGTTAACAAAGGATAAGGGGCAGGGAGGAATAAATCATGAGTTTGGGATTAACAGATACAAACTGTTATACATAAACAACAAGGTCCTACTGTATAGAACAGGGAAATATACTCGATATCATGTACTTAACTATAATGAAGAATATGAGAAAGTATATATTAATATGTGCATATATGTGTAGGGCTTCCCTCATAGCTCAGTTGGTAAAGAATCTGCCTGCATTGCAGGAGACTTGGGTTCAATTCCTGGGTCTGGAAGATCCCCTGGAGAAGGAAATGGCAACCCACTCCAGTATTCTTGCCTGGAGAATCCCATGGACAGAGGAGCCTGGCGGGCTACAGCCCGTGGGGTCACAAGAGTCAGACATGACTGAGTGACTTTCACTACTACTACTACTACATATATATGTATAACTGAATCACTTTGCTGTGCACCAGAAACTAACACAACATTGTAAATCAACTGTACTTTAATTAAAAAAATTTTTTATAGTTGCTAGATTATGTTCTCAAAATTATATTCTGTTTATTTTTATGAGCATGTCTTCACTTCTCTGGCCAATTACTTTGTTCCAACTATTACTAGTTGGCATAGCTGTTTTGTGTAGAAGTCTTTTCCTTAGCCCATAGATAAATATGAGCTGCTACTCAATGAGCATAAGCACATCTGCTCATATTTATGTGGCTTAATCTTCATTTCTTGGGTGCTATTTAAGATTTTATGTGGTTCAAGAGATAGGGTACTGATTTGGTTTCCTAGTAGTGTTCTAACTGTGTCAATAAAACTGTGCTGTAGCTAATAAACCAAATGATTGGCCAAGGAGCCTATGGAGTTTGTAGTTTTCTTATTCTGGTAGTCAGGAAAGCTAGAAAAAGATCTTTCCCTTAGGGCCTTACAGTTAACTGTTAATATAACCACTTGTTTGGAAGCAAAAACTAAGTTAATGCTTAAAACCAGATGAATGAATTTTTTCTAAATACTTTTTTGCTGATTTTATTCAGTGATTTTTGATCAATTAGCTGCCTAGTAGTATATTTGTCTTTGTACAAGAAAAAGAACTCGGATTAAGTTAGCCAGTTGGTTTATATATTCCAGTTGAATGATGTCATTTTTAACATGTCATGAATGTTCAGAGCGATCCTAAACAACCTAAGTGAACCCATGTAAGTCCTGAGCTTGTACAGGTGATTTTGCTGTCTTTTGCTGTAGGAGATGCTTCACCCAGGTATAGGCCAAAATGAGGTTGAGGGTACTGATGGGTAGGTGGAATGGTTAATTGAATAAACATTGATAAAATGCCTACCATGATACAAGCAGTGAGGGTATAGAGATGAGTAATAGATATGAAAAAATAGCTATAATAAAAACCCCAAAGCCATGCAATGAAAGTATAGAAGTCATTTTAGAAGGACAACTCAAGGTGGTATGTGATTTAAAAAAAAAAAATTGCTTAGCCCTTTTGCTAAAGGGCCATCACTAGGCTAATAAGAGCAATTGTTTTTACTTGCCTGGGCCATTTAGCATTCATCTGCCCTGTAACCACAAACCGTATTCCCAATGACAGTCTTGTGGTAAGCGAGATGTAGAGATAAAACTTTAAGAGACTGACATAAATTCCTCATCACTGTAAGAAAAACCATCCAGAAGTGTCCAGTTAGTTGTTGTCACAGGTGGCTAAGTGCTGTCATCTTTTTGAGTAGAAGATAATTTCTCCAGCGTGTGCATGTTTAGGAGCTATTTGAATTGATGATGTATTTAGTCTGTAAACATCTTGATGTCAGAATAAAAACTTGGACCTATTTAGTGCCAGCATTTTCTTTGTGCATTTTCTTGGTTTTTATTTCTACTATTAAGGTTTAAGTAATGATACTGTATCATTAAATCTCTTAAAGTGGTTTTTACCTGCTAAAACACAGACATGACGGAGAATGGCTTCCACTGGGAATTTTCAGACGAGTCCGCAGCCACATGACAGTCCTCCCTGAGTGACTGCACCTCATTAATAGTTCATGGTGGGGGTGCAGTGACGTCACCTGCCAACCACTGGTGGTCACGATCACCCCCTCACACTACAGCAGACTGACTATAATTATTAACATGAAGGGATTTAAAAATTGGGTGATCATTAGTATATTACTTTAAAATAATTTTATAATTATTAATACATTTTTGTAACAATATTTTCAGTGTCTGGACTTAAGAATAGACAGTCTGGTATCTAAAAGGAGCCAGCATTTCTTTGAAAAAAATAACTTACTGATGGCTGTGATTTAAACACATACCTCTTAAAATGATTTTGTCTAGACATGTTCAGGTTATCACAGATTAGCAATTTATAATTTTTAGCCAGTTAATTCTAGCATGGTTCTGGTAGATTTTATAATTCTTGATATAGTAGTACTGAATTAGTTTCCTATTGTCGCTGTAACAAATTACTACAAACTTGGTGGCATTAAAAAAACACTGTCTTAGAGTCCTGGACTTTAGAAATCAAAATATCAAAGTAACAGCAGGGCTGTGTTCCTTCTAGAGGTTCTGTGGGAGAATCCGTTTCCTTGCCTTTTCTATCTTCTAAAGCCACTTGGATTCCTTGTCTTATAGCTCCTTGCATCGCTCCAGATTTTCTTTCGTAGCCATAGTTCCTGCTTGGACTCGGATCTACTTGCCTCCCGCTTGTAAGCGCTTTTGGGATTACCTGGAACCTACCTGAATAATCTAGGAAAATCTCTGTATCTCTAGATCCTTAATCACAGCTGCAAAGTCCCTTTGCCATGTAAGGTAACTTATTCTCAGGTACTAGGGATTAGGAAATGGACATCTTGAGGGGACCATTTTTCTATCACAGATGCTTTAAAAGTGTCTACATCATTAAGAATTATTTTAACTCATTTGAAATGCTGATTGATATCAAAGATGAGTAACATCAAATATTATAAATTTTTTAAACAGGGGATGGGGAAGTGTTTTAAGAATCATTTAAGGACTTCCTTAGTGGTCCAGTGGCTAAAATGCTGCGTTCCCAATGCAGGGGGCCTGCATTCGGGGGCCTGCATTTGGGGGTCTGGGTTCGATTCCTGGTTGGGGAAGTAAGATCCCACATGCTGCAGCTAAAACAAACGAAAAAAGATCCTGTGTGCTGCAACTACAACCCAGTGCAGCCAGATAAATAAATAAAGTTTTGTTTTTTTTTTTTAAAAAAGAATCATTTAGGTTTTAGAAGGGCATTTTTCAAATAGTATATGACTCTAAGAAGATTCTTACATACTCCACGTGGGGGTTAAATGTTGCATTCCTCTACCCTCCCTTCTGTTGAGAATCACTATATGTAATGAGAGATAATAATTGGAGTGTCTTTGTGCAGATGAGCTGTATGCCGACTTAAGAAATGGTTCAGAACTAGTGAATTCAATTTTTAGAAACTATCAAAAGGTCGAGCATTTAACTGTGTTTAGATATGTAATCATTCATTCCAAATCATAATAATTTCTGACTTTAGTGGCATTAATTTACAACCAATGTTGTTACTTGATTTCTGTAAAACTTCTTGATAAGGAGACAGGCCTGGGAAATGTTATGATTGCCTTAATTATCCAGAATTTTGTCTTTATTTCATAGGTCCTCTTGAAATTTTTGTTTTCTCCTTCTCAAAGGAGAAAACTTGAAAAAATCTTGTTGAAAATAGTAGGGATGTTTTAACAAGTCTGTAATGTAGCTGCAACCTCAAGCCCAAATTATGTTTTTAGCTATGTCTTATTAATGTATGCAGGGCATTCATTTAAAAACGTGTTATAATAACATTGCCCAAATATGACTTTTGTAAGTAACATGAAAGTAATGTCACTATATTTAGAGTAGGAATTCTTAGATTAGAACCTTAACTTTTGGAATATTAATGTTCAGAAATTGTTTCCATTCTCCATTAAGATCCACTGTGTATTTTAGGAAGCAACTACAAATCTTTGCCTACTATTGAAGAAACAGTGTGTATGTATGATGTATTAGAAAGAAGTGAGTGTACCTTACTCCACACCCGCCTTTACAAAAATTCCCATAACCGAGCATCCAATTGTCTAGTCTAGTGTTAGTTGCTCAGTCGTGTCTGACTCTTTGCGACCCCAGGGACCGTAGCCCACCAGGCTTTTCCAGCCATGGGATTCTCCAAGGAAGAATACTGGAGTATGTTGCCATTTCCTTCTCCAGGGGATCTTCCCAACCCAGGGATTGAACCCAGGTCTCCTGCATTGCAGGTAGATTCTTTACTGTCTGAGCCACCAGGGAAGCCCCTGAATGTCGAGTAGTAGTGTTTTAAAGATAGCAGCAGTCATAGTCGAACTTGTGAAATTTCTTTCCCATAGTAATTTGGCCACTAGCTGACAGAAGCTATAGTGCCTTTGACTCACTTAGAACATTCAGTTGCCAACCCAAATATTTTAGTTTCTTAGCTGTCCAACAAGTATACATTTTAATCTTGTTACTTCATATAATCACTGAATTTGAAAACAATAAGTTAAAGAATCATTTCAAAATATTTTCCCAAGAGAAACGCCTTCTCCCCACCCCAAGGAGTTGCATGTTGAGTTGGTTGTGTTACAAATCATCGATTTCTGACTGTTGAAATAACCTCGTAGTAACATACTAAATTGGGTGCCCTCATGCCAAAGATGCAGCTCAAGAAAATCATGATGAGAGTTTGGGTGCCAGATTCTACTTTACACTTCTTCACAGGAATGTGTTGAATGTGAGGATCTTGCCTCATTGCTTAAAGTTCTCAGAAATGAATGTGATCTTGGTTTACATTGGTAAGGTCATGAAGAGGAGCGTGTCTGGCGTATGAGAAGAAATTTCTTACCTCTTTAGTCCTAGAAAACAGCTCCTTAAAGAACCAAGGTCTTGGAGTATCCTTTTTAAATTGCAACACTGATTTCTTCCTCTTCAGGTTTTAAAAGTTACACTTATTAGCTTCAGTGAGCGTAAAGGACACTGGCCATCTTGTTCCCTGTAGTATCCTGAAGTCTTGACCTGATAGGTACTCACTAAATATCTGTTGATTGACTAAGAGAATAATGTTAGTGATGCTTCCATAGTTATGTCTCCTTCTTTTTAACTCCATGTTAGAAATCATCTCATCATCTGTTTGATCTTTAACATTTTCAAGCTTTAATTTCCTTCTCTGTAAGTGTGACATTGTTTTATTAATTTTACAGACTGTTTTGAAGATTAGTGATGAGCACTTGATACATGATACTTATACGATGGTAGGAAATAGTATTCTAAATAATTATAAATGGAATAAATGCAGCTTTATTTCATGATTATATTGTGTTGCAAATGAATAAGATCTTCAGTAAAAATTTCCATGCATCAAAATAATTGGATTAACCACATATAATTTATGAATTGTTTTTACTCCTTATAATTGTTTATGTTAAAGAGAAAATAAATTCCTGCTATTGAAAATATGTTAGGCTGTGTATGAGATGTGAATATCTGATACTATCTCTTCTATTTTTGTGGAGAATAAAGCATGTTTTAAAAAATATAGATTTATATGACATTTAAGAAAATAAGCTGCGTTACACAAAGTGAAAGATGAACTGGTTTCAGCATATATAAAAATAAGACACAACAACTGCATCATAACAAGCACAGTAGCATAGCACACGTGTGATACCAGTTACACAGGAAACACTTATTGTTTTCAGTTGCACTGAGTGCAACAACTCCTTCCTGAACAAAAATCGTATATTGTGACAATGAGCATCTTGCCTGGTTAGAGTTTGGTCAGTAATTTAGAATGATTCATGTTAGTGATGAGTGCTGAAACAGAAAAAAATCAGTTGGCTAAGATATATTCACTTGTGTGCTAAGAAAAGGAAATATTCTGGAAAAATAACAGCGAAAGTGACTGGATGTGTTCTTTTCCATTTCTTGCAGAGCTCCAACAACTGCAGGTTATTCTGATGTTTCAGAACTCGGAGGCTCTAGTTTGGTCATTAGATCTTTTTGTTTTTAATGAATTTAGTTTTAGCTGCGCTGGGTCTTCTTGCTGCATTGCAGGCTTTCTCTAGTTGCAGCAGGCAGGGGCTACTCTCTAGTTGGGACACACGGGCTTATCACTGCGGCGGCGCCTCTTGCTGCGGAGCACAGCCTCTCCATCGTGGGCTCAGTACTTGCGGCTGCTGGTTGCTTAGTTGCTCAGTGTCATGTGGGATCTTCTCGGACCAGGGAAGTTTGGCAGGCAGATTCTTAACCACTGGACCACCAGGGAAGTCCTGGTCATCTGTTCTGTTATTCAACAAACACTGTTTCCATAATATCCTAGGAACCCACATGGCACTGGGATGATTGAGAAACCAAAAAACCAGATGCAACCCCTTCCTCCTTTGGCTGACAGTCTTGTGGAGTGATAGAAATTGATGCAACAGTCAAATTAAAGAGCTGAAAAGGCAGTTTAGTGAGTATGAGGCAGTTGGGGGCTTTAGGCAAGGCTTCCTCAAGGTAATGAAGACAGAAATAAATGCCAAGGAGGGACGGGAGTTAATCAGAGGAAAGGATAGAGGGAAGAACACTTTCGGGTAGGGACACAGAGGGAAGGTCCTAGGGAATAAGAGTGAGCAGGTAAGGAGGAGAAACCCAAAGGGGTGGAGAGAGCTGGAGGAATGGGTAGAAGCCAGACCATACAGGGAAAGAGTGCATGTTTAGGGGTTTCAACTTTATTCTAAGAGCCATAGAAGTCATTGTTGTTGTTCAGTCGCTCAGTCATGTCTGACCCTTTAGAAGTCACTGGGAAGGTTTAATTGGTAGATGGTGTAATTAGATTTATGTCTCAGAAAAATCCCTGTGGCTCCCTGTGGGGAATGGATTAGAGAGAAGTTCACAGTGAGTGATGGGAGGACCATCCAGGCTTCTGTCTGTAGTCTAGGTCCTCTAAGAGATAAGAGACGGTAGAGCTAGGACTAAGGTTGTGGTTGATGAAATTGGGACAAGGGGAAAGATTCAAGAGCTATTTAGTAGGTAAAATGGTCAAGGTTTGGTGATGGTTTAGGTAATGGAGGAGTGAGCCTGGGAGGCTGAGTGATGATAAATCCAAAGGTTTTGTATTGTGCAACTGGATGAATGGAAGTACTTTTCAGAGATGGGAGACAGTGTAAGAGGACCAGTTGGGAGGGTAGAGATAAAATAAGTTTTTCTTTTATGTATTGAGTTATATGTAGCTTAAAGACATTTTAGTTCAAGATGCATTCTTGAGTCACTGTTGCCTAGGTTTTAACTGACGTCACTGGCATGTATGAGATCAGCTAGGGAAAAGTATTAATGAGATGGGTTAAAGAAAACAACAAAATTCTGTAAAGCAATTATCCTTCAATTAAAAAGTAAATATATGTGGGGGGAAAAAAAAAGAATGAGCCTTTAGGAACTGCAAAGTCGTTATTGGCCAGATGAGGCAGAGTGAGCATGCAGCTAAGAAAGCTAGATCAATGATAAAAGAGGAGGGAGAGTGACTTCCCTGGTGGTCGTGGCTAAGACTCTGCACTCCCAATGCGGGGAGTCTGAGTTCTATCCCTTGATCCCTCATCAGGGATTGAGATCCTACATGCTGCGACTGAAAGATCCCGCATGCTGCAATGAAAATTGAAGGTCTCACATGCCGAAACTAAGACCCGCACTGCCAATGAAATAATTAATAAAATAAATATTTAAAGAAAGAAAGACGAGGGAGAAAATCAGAACAGTGTGATGTCAGGGTCACCAAGGAAAGAGAGTATTTCAAGAAAGAGGGAGAGTTGCCAGATGCCCTTGAGAGATCTTACAAGATGTGGACTGTGTGCTTATTTGAGTGGAAGCAAAGCCGCTGGTAACTTCATGCAGAGCTGTTTTGGTGAAGTGTTGGAGGAGGAAGCTGGATTTGATAAAGTTGAGGCTTCAGAAGGAGATGAGGAAATGGTGAACACAGACAAATATTTTGAAAAATTTGCCTCCAGAAGGGAAGAGAAATAGAGGGTGGCAGTGGAGGAGAACAAGAGGAGCAGAAGCTACCCTTTTTTTTTTTCGGTTTTAATTAGAAAATTTGTCAAGTTCAAAAGCTAATGGGAAATCAGTGTGGCGTAGATGTGTATAGCAGGAAATCAAATCTAAAAACTGAGGTTCCTATTGCATATTTAGAATTAGTTTTTTTTTCTCTTTGCTTATTAATCAGAATCTGATTAATTTGCACCAGCCTATAAGAAGAGGCAGGTCAGAATTTTCTGTGAACTACTCAGCTCTCCACGAAGTAACCGTTACACAAGAAACGGTTTGATTTTATTAAACATCTCCACTAAAGTTAGCAGAACCAAGAAAACAAGACTTTGAGAAGTAAAAATGATGAGACAAGAAAGCAAATGAAACATAAATACCTCTAAACTAGTTGTGTAAACTTATTTAAGTTCACTCTTCAGTTTTATCATCTCTAAAACCAAAGAGTTGGAAGAGATGACCTCCAAGTTTCCTTCCTGATCTAAGATTCCAGAATTCAGTAAACTTTAGTCATTGCTTCTTGGCTGTCATTTGTTCTCCTCAAAATAAGTCTTTTTGGACCCTTTAGCTATCTGTCAACAAAAATAAATTTTTTATTTCTGAAATATCCCTCCAAGAGCCCCAGATGTGAGAATTGGTACAGAAAAGGGAAGAGATTTTATCCATTTCTCACCACACTCCCTAGATGAGCTGATTTACAGAGCACATACAGGTCACTGTTTTCATGGTCATTTGAAAATTGAGAGAAATGGCTAAAGAGGGCATACTGTATACTGTCTGCTTTCAAGATAAATTTTTAGTAATCAAAGAATGATTGTGATAATTGCAAAATTGAGTAACAATAATTATACATTGAGCATCACAAAAATAGTACTAACAAACCCTTATTTGGTATAATGTCTGCTTACTGAGATACTGACTGCTTTGTATATTTTGTATATTTCATGATTTTGGTGTCTGTTGAGTTTTCAGTTTGTTTGTTTGAGAGTTTTCTAGAGTGCTTATTACCTAAACTTCAAATGTCTAAATCATTGTCTTCTAAATATTTCAAGAATGCTTCACTGAGTAATTAAAGAAAAAGAAAACCTGATTTTCCTCAAACTCGGGATCTCAGGAGTGACTGTGGAACTCCAAACACCCAGAGCCCTGTGGAATTTTGTTGTTTTGCATTTAAAAATCCACTTTTATGGTTTTTTGAGCAAAACTTTTATGTGCTTAAAGATAGCTGCGTTTATCACCAAACAGGTCTCCTACACCCACTTCCACTCATTACATCATTATTTATCTGTTAGTTTCACCTTTAGGACACGTCTTAATGTGTCCTTACTTTAACCCGATTCTGTGGAAAGTCTTGTTTTTGTCTTAATTGCTTCCTGTCCTGACTATAGCAGTTCCTCTTTTATAGTCTTACTAAATCCTTGTGCTCTAAACTTCAGAGGGGTCTTAGAATGATGTTATGACGAGATTACAAATTCCCGCTTTTGGAAAGAATGTGCCTTGTGTTAAAGTGATGTGTGTTGCCCTAGTGTTTTTTTTCTTTTTTAAACTCTACTGTTTTCCTATTGACCTGTTATGATTGTTTGGTTAGGAAATGGACAAGACTGACATTTAAAAGGGAGAGTACATTTGACAGTTTCTATTGGAAACTGTATCCTGAATCATTTCAGTTAGATTTTTTCATGGAGAAAAATGATTATAATGGTAGATTATTCCTTAAATTTATGGTAGACTTTTATTCAAATTTTACTTATCGAGCCGTAGCTGGGAGGATGAGAAAAGTACGTGAAACATATTCACATTTCTCATATTCTAAAGACATTAAATTTATAGAGATAGAAGTTATAATTATTGTAAAGTTTATAGTATTTTGTCTTATATTTTCAAAGTAGTTTTAAAATTAGTAATCCAATTGCCCACGCATGCTTATAAAGTGGACAACTAAGAGTTTTGTACTCCCTCAGTCCACAGTGATCAAGTGGAGAGGCTAAACTTCAAATATTTTACCTCTGGAAACAGTAAATTGTCATTGCTTTCTAATAACATTTAGGTAGGAATGTAAATTTTTGTGAATGTGAAATGAAAGTGACTATCAAGTTTGACTAACGTTTTCTAACTTTAGCAGGAATTAATAAGCTTTTGTCACTCCTCATTATTAATAGAGAACAAAAAAGGAGTAGTGAACTTCTTATTTTTCTACACAACATAAGCTGTTTGATCTTTTTGTGAATTTATTCTGGGAAGGCAGGATTTTTTTTGTGTGGCATGTGTGTTCTTTCTTTCTCTGGCTCTTTGTTTCAATCTCTGTCTGTTTACCACACATGTCTAACTCTCATTCATGGATGAGAGATGCTTGGTAAATATTGCTGAATGAAATTTGGAGTGCAAAAGTACTTCTAAAGATTCTGTGGGCAGCGCAGTCATTTGCCTTCGTGCTAAAATGCTCCATTGTTGGTCCAGCCAGGACTTGAGTTGATCCTGGTGCAGGGAAAATACACATGTTACTCATTACCAGATTGTGTCATGGCTCATTTTCCATTAAAAAATTATGGCTGAAGAGATGGAGAGCCACCTGTGAGTGAATCTAGGCACAAACAAACTTAACATAATGATAATAAGAATAGGTAAATTTATTGGGGCTTCCCTGATGGCTCAGCAGTACAGAACCTGCCTACCAATGCAGGAGACGTGAGTTCGATCCCTGGGTCAGGAAGATCTTATGGAGAAGAAAATGGCAACCTACTCCAGTGTTCTTGCTTGGGAAATCTCATGGACAGAGGAGCCTGGCAAGCTATAGTCCATGGAGTCGCAAGAGAGTCATACATGACTGCGTGACTAAACAACAACTTTTATTGAGAGTTTGGCTGTCAATGATGATAACTTACCAAAAATAACTGTCCTAAGTGGTTTTATTTATTAAGTCATTTACATGTACAGTGACTCTACAAAGTAGTTTTATTATTTGATAGATGAGGAAACTGATACTAAGAGGTTAAATGCTCAGATAGTTAAAAAGACACAAAAATGGGATTTGAACACAGTCTAACTTTAGAGTCCACATTCTTAACTGTCTAGCTTTTCTACCTCCACCTCTGATAACTTGGGAGTACTTTTCTCAGATTATAATTGTGTGTTTCTGAGGTCTGACAGAAGTTTCATTCAGCAATATTTACCAAGCATCTCTCATGTACAATGGCATTGCTTCTTTCTTCATTAACTTGTACAAACTGTCTTACTTCTTAGAAAGAGCTTTTTTTCCCCCTAGAGTTTGAAAATTAAATGCAATCCAGGGAGGTTTGTATCGGTGTGATATTATGAGTAGGTATATAAAATGATCACTGTGTTTTGGTTGTGCTTACTTTGACATGGCTTAATGAAGGCAACATGTCGAGAAGGTTGAATTAATTAGTCTTGTTATGAGAGGACTTCCCTTCTCATTTCCTGTCTTGTAAATTTTTTTCGTAACATTTCATTTATGAAACAGTTGGGGTTTTTCCTCACTAATTGAGAATACTTAAGATCATGCATTTGACTTTGAAATAACTTTAATTTCACTAGACTTTATAATTATAATAGTAATTATAAGAGGATGTTTAAGGTTTGAGTTATTTGTATGTTGAAGTTTGTAAAATCAGTAAAATAGGTTTTCTGTTAAAAAAAGCACCCTTGTCCCAACTACCTAAGAGCGTTAAAAAACCTTGAATGATATGAAAAATTTTAACATTTTAGAGTGATTGTTTCCTGTGGAAGATTACATTATCCTTGTGAAATAAACAGTGATGTTTTGGTTCCAAAGAGTTAATGTTCAGACTGTTTTCCACCTTGCCAATATTCTATTGCATAGTTGCATGTAATACTAGGGTCCTTATGCTTTTTGCATGGTTCACAAACAAAACAGATTGCTTCTTAAAATATGAAGAATAAACATGGTTGAGAAAAGCAAATTAATATATTGGTGGTGGTTTAGTCCCTAAGTCGTGTCTGACCCTTGTAACCCCATGGGCTGTATGTAGCCCACCAGGCTCCTCTGTCCATGGGATTCTCCAGGCAAGAATACTGGAGTGGCTTGCCAGTTCCCTCTCCAGAGGATCTTCATGGCCCAGGGATCGAACCCAGGTCTCCTGCATTGCAGGCAGATTCTTTACCCACTGAGCTATGAGGGATCTAAAAGATGCATAAACATGTTCATGCATATGCACACATGCTCATGTACCCTCACATATTCAAACACAGATTCAAACAGATGCACATATATACATATGCACACTAACCAACAAATACATATGTATGCATGCACACATGCCTGTGTGTGCTCAAGTATACACTCACAAATATACACATGTGCACATAGATACTCACATACACACATATGTACTCATGCTCATACACAAACATATCTGAAAGACTAGTTTTGGCCAAAAGGCTATTGTTGGATGACTGTGTTTTGATGTAAAGATTTAAAAACTCCTTTAAAATAAGCTTTCCAACACTATTTAGAATTTGTGAAACTGAACTTTGCATTCCTATCTTTTGTATCACTTCCTTCATGTTTATGAATTTTACATCTTTACACTGGATTCTTTCTGCAGAAATTCTTTTATGACAAGAGTACTCTTTTTTCTCTTTTAGCTGAAAGATGAGATAATAAATTAGGTGGTGTAACTTCACCAGTTTTCTAAAAAGTAAACATCTTAAAACATTATGTTCAGAAGCACAAGTGAGAGAAAATTTCTCCTGTAGAAATATTTAAAGCATAGAATTTTCTGATCTAATTTTTGGATGTAGAGAGACAGTTCTGGTTTGTATTGAAATTTCCAAATAATTATAAAAATGATGAATAGAAACTGAGCAAACTATCTTTGATTTGCCTCTGTTATTGTTTATGGAATGGACGACATATTACATTTTTGAATGGGTTGTGATGCTTCCTACAAGGTTTTCTTTTTTGTGGGAATAAGCCTAATAGCTGCATTTTGTATTGTATTTCAATCTTTGCAACTTGATAAACTTTGTGAAATAAGGGAATCCTTCAAAGTACATTCTACTTTCTCTGCTCCACAGACATTTGAATGACACAAGAGGTTAACTGTTCCATTTTTCTTGGCAGATCAATATTTCCTTATTTGACTATTAATGATGTGATGGCATCCAGCATGGATCTTTGGGCAACTCTTGTAAGAGTCCAAAGCATTCAGAAGGGAAATAGCAACAGGCAGTACGTAATGGATTAGCTCTTTGGAATGGATAGCTATTAATTTATTCCAGACCACTTGTTCAAGGTTACTTTTCCCACCCTCCTCTTCTGTGATCCAGAGCCAAAGGATTCAAATGGGTAATTACCTTTTGTCAAATTACATTGTGACTTACCTTATGAGAGCACTTGGTATAGAATTTTTCTCCCAAAGGACATATAAGCACTTTATTAACATCTCTTTCATTCCTAACATATGTCTAAGAAAAAGATTGAGGCCAAGTTTTTTTTCCTTCACAGTAGTAAAAACCCCATTTTACAGACAGGGCTGGACCATAAGGCCATTTTCTGGAACACAAACTTTGGCAGTTTTCTCCAAGAATTTTAATTTTGAAATACTTTCTTTTAATAAGCTTTATTAATAGAAATCTTTGAGATACTCAAGATTAATAAAATATGTTCTCTTCTTTGCTTCATTGACAATTGTATATACAAACAATCATATGTTTGCACACACATGTGATTAGATATATCACTAGAAATTCCTAGTGTGTGTACACACACACACACACAGCTTCTTGAAAATAGTAGGCATTCCTGAAATACCTACTATGCATCTTATACTCAGTTGATGAAGATAGGAAGATAATATTGATGAAAAGGTGATTCTTGCCCTGGTACAGGTAGCATTTCTGAAACTATTATTAAGTAGGAACTTGACATACTTCCTGATATGTGGATATTGGGATCAGCTAGGTATGAAGCACTCCAGTATTATTTAGATATTGTCTATACTTATCAGATTTAGTAAATTACTTTCAGTCATTAATCAGTCATCACTTTGAGAGGCTTAAAATACTTCCCAAAGTAATTCAAACTCCTACCACTATCTACCAGAAACTTCAAAATGTTTGTTGCTTAATGTAGGCCATCCTTATAGTATTATTTTTCACCTTAGGATCAGTTTTTATTCTGTATTCTGGAATTCCTTTGGCGCTCCTTATTGTCATTCAGTCAGTTCAGTCACTCAGTCATGTCCAACTCTTTGCGACCCCATAAACCGCAGCACGCCAGGCCTCCCTGTCCATCACCGACTCCCGGAGTTTACCCAAACTCATGTCCATTGAGTCGATGATGCCATCCAACCATCTCATCCTTTGTCGTCCCCTTCTCCTCCTGCCCTCAATCTTTCCCAGCATCAGGGTCTTTTCTAATGAGTCAGCTCTTTGCATGAGGTGACCAAAGTATTGGAGTTTCAGCTTCAACATCAGTCCTGAACACCCAGGACTGATCTCCTTTAGGATGGACTGGTTGGATCTCCTTGCAGTCCAAGGGCCTCTCAAGAGTCTTCTCCAACACCACACTTCAAAAGCATCAGTTCTTCGGTGCTCAGCTTTCTTTATAGTCCAACTCTCACATCCATACATGACTACTGGAAAAACCATACATAGCCTTGGCTAGATGGACCTTTGTTAACAAAGTAATGTCTCTGCTTTTTAATATGCTGTCTAGGTTGGTCATAACTTTCCTTCCAAGGAGTAAAGTCTTACCTAGTGAAGAGATTAAAGATGAGGAAATAAATTCTTGGAGAGGCAAGGCAAGCTCATCTTTGAAACACTGTTCAGACATTCTTGGTAATTGCGAAGTAATCTTTTGATGCTATGATTGTAGCACTGCAAAGCACAAGAAGCTCAGACTCATTTGAGTTTTCATCACACCGTTAAATGGAATGAGGGGGAAGACATTTTGCAGTTAACCTATTCAACCTCATTCACTTTCATCTGTCATTTTTTCCCATTGATGAAAAAGTCTTTAATATCTCTATAGGGCAACTGCATTATAACTGAATTTAGAAAGTTTTCCATAATAATTGGGATAGTTTTGCATATTGGACAGAGTTTGGAAAGAGATGGAAGTGAAACTTATCCAATATGTTGTTGTTCAGTTGATAAGTCGTGTCCAACTCTTTGTGACCCCATGGACTGCAGCATGCCAAGCTCCTCTGTCCTTCACTGTCTCCCCAAGTTTGCTCAAATTCATGTCCAGTGGTCGGTGATGCTATCTAACCATCTCATCCTCTGCTGTCGCCTCCTCCTTTTGCCTTCAATCTTTCCCAGCATCAGAATCTTTTCCAGTTGGTGGTATCCAATTTAATCAGTGACAATTTTAAGTTTAAAAGGGAAAAAACTATTTGCCTGATAAAAAGATTCAGGGGTGTCACAGTAATGACTGAAAGTAAAACTCAGGTGTAAGAAAACCTGCATCGATGTTTTACTTGTTGAGTATTGTTTTGATTTGACAGTGAACACTTAAATAAAGGTAGTTTTGCATGTTATATAAAAGTGAACCCAAACCTGTGTAGTAAAATGAAATATTTCATCCCATAATCTGCTTATGGACAACTTTAAGTATGTTCCTGGAGAGTGACACTTGAATAAATACTGACTCAATGTGTGTATGTATATGTATGTGTGTGTACACAACACAGGAAGACCATGAATTCATCTCACAATTAATTAAAATTTATAAAGGACATGGAAAATAAAAGTTGAGCAAAGAAATATTGATCAGAAATGATCAAATGTATAATCTCAATGGTAAATTGATAAATTCCATTTTTTGAAGTTTAGCTGGATGGTGGTTTAAGAAAAAAATATTTGGACATTTCAACATTATTTCCTTATGGAAAACATTTGAAATTTTGTTAGCAAAGAACAGTGTAAAAAATCTAAGCATTTTCCCCTCAACATCTGCATTTGCTTATTAAAAAACACCCCACGACCCCAGTCTCTCAAACAAGTTAAGTTTGTCACAAAATGTTTTCAAATGTCATGAAATTTAGTCTTAATTTGTTTGTGCATCTCCAAGTTTTAGTTTATTTGCTTATTTCATTTGAGTTCTTGTTGATTTATTTATTTCAGTTCCACATATCCTTATATTTAAGACTTAAGATGGGAGTAGTCTTACAGAAATTTGAAAAAAAATGCTTAAAATTGTTTGGGGTCTCAATTTGAGACATAGTAGATTCTGTTATACTGGCTCCACAAAGAGAGAACTATGTATGTCCCCTCCAAGATGCTATCAGGCCATTTCAAACAGGGAAATAGAATTTTGATAGACACGTGTGAGTCTCTGTTGGTGTAACCCATCTTTCTTATGGTTCTGCGTTTTAAGTTAGACTAAAAGGAAAGAAAGCAATGTGGTCTCTTGCTTTACTTGCTCCGAGAAAAAATAAATGTATATTTGAACACATATGCAGATACCTTCATTGAGTCGTGTTAACGGAAAGATTGAAAGAAAATGCCGAATATAGTGAAGTAACCGAACTAGGAGACTTTTCTTCTTGACATTTTTTCATATTTTTCTTTTTAATACTTGCTCAATATTTTAAGATTGCCTCAGTTAATGAGATGAAGTAGTTTCTAGGGCATTTCCTTAAGAATTTTGATCTTGTAGAAAACTAGAGATGCATTTAATAACATTTATGTAGGTCATTTATTTTCAGTTTAAGGCAGATCCTGTCAGAGCTCTAGAATACTCAGTTTTTGATCACCTATCAACTAATCTCTTGGTAGTATATAGTTGTTTCAGATGGCCAGCTTTAAACACTTTGCAACTGCTTAATAGTATGTTGGTATTTTTAGAGTGAGATGTAAGTGATGATAAGAAGGAAACACAGCATATGAGTGACTGGAGAATAAACTGATTGTTGCTGTGTCCTCTCTGAATTATTTGGCTGATTTCTTCTCAATCAGTATCTTTCTGCTGAAACATTAATTTTAGTATTATATTTGACTGAAAAACAATAAAAAAGCAGTATTATATTTGAAAAACAACATAAACTCTGCTGAAATATTAATTTTAGTATTCTGTTTGAAAAACAAAATACACATGATAACATCAAACCAATGAAAAACACAAGCAACTGGATCTTTGTAAGAGCTAACTGACATGGACAAACGAATCTAATTTTGACTTTACTGCAAATATTCCTTAAAAAAATTAAAAAACTGTATGGGTTGCCATATTCAGCTCCAAGAAAAATTAAAGTGTTTTCTTACTTGAAATGACTGGTTTTTTTCACATTCTCTGGTTATCTGTTGGTGTTAACAATATATAATATTCGGGATCTAAGAAATAAAAGTTATGATCTGCTTCCCAGTACAGAGCCCACTTTGTAAATTTTTAAAGGTAAATATTTAATGCAGATATTGGGCATTTGAAACAGTTTATATATTGGTACATAATGTAAGAATAATTGGGTAATTGAGAGAAAGTGTTGAAAATATTTTTGACAGTTTTGTTATTCACCAAATTGCTTCCTAGCCCTTAATTATCCCAATTTAATACTTTCATGTACATGCACACACACACATTCCTTCATTGTGTATCACGCTCAATGAGATGGGAATGAGTCCTAACTTTTTTAATCTAAGAGGGAAAACATACAGCATGAAATTTATAAAAATTTCAAATTGTCAGTGCTGTACTTCCAAAGAGATAACTATTATGAGTTTTCTCTACAAAGTGCATGGGCACACTTTTGATATGCTTTCCTTATGGGAGCATTTCCCGATGGTTTCCTCATTGCATCTCACTGAAATGATTGCAACAACCTGAATAAAGATTTGTTTAGTTTTTGTTCATCAATTATGCTATAAAGTTCATGTCTTCCTTGCTCAATTCTGCTTCCCACAGCCTAACATGGAACTTAGCCCATTATATGTAGATGCTCAACTAATATTTGTGAATGAATGAATTAATCAACATAATTATGCAACTTTCTTTCATTTATTAAGATTGAAACATGGGTATGTGGAAGCAAGGTAAACTGAGTTTAGTGACTAAGGTTTTGACTACCTAGTTAAAATGTGAAAATATAAGAAGCTTTGTACAATAGCAGAATAATTTCCTTTTAATTGTACTTTTGGACACGTTTTAAGCAAATAAAATTCGAATTATTCTTGTGAGAGATACTGCTATAGGAGGGTTTAGGTCAGTTTTGAATAAACAAATTTAGGTAGAAAGGTTTTTAACTTGGATCTAGAAATACCAGTAGGTGGCTCTGTGTTCCAGTGCTAAATAAGAAATAACCCTTCTAGAGGGTTGACTCATGGGGTAGGACCAAAATCTTGGTCAATGCTTCCGTAAGGAATTTTTGTATACCATAGTATGAAGTGCATATCTTAAGTTCTATATACAATATAACCAGAATTTGGAGTTTAATAGAATATTTTTTTTTTCACTCCTTGGCATTATTTTTGGGTTTGAACCACAAGTTTACTATCATGAAACAGTCATAATTTCACTATATTACATTTGATATACCTTGACCAGGAACTGAAACCGGAGTAACTGCAAAGCCAAGTGTAGAAGCATCATGAGGAAAGAGTGACAGGGAAGCTCTAGTGAAGGTTTAGATGCTATTAGTTCATGTAAGCATGTTTGGCTTACATATCACTTTTACATTTACGACATTTTATTATTCACTGCTGAAGACACTGCATATTTTTTTCTGAATGATACACTGGAATTCTAAAAAGTAAAATAGGAACCATCAAGTGTAATGTTGAATCGGGAGGGAAATAGATGGAACCTGACAACTTGAGAATGGAAACGGCCTTCCTTCAAATTTAAATGTTGTTTTCTTCCCTTAAACCAATAGCTGTATAAGCTGTTCTTAACTCTTTACTTAGATGTTTATCCTTCTGCCTTTTAAACAGATGATGCTTTTCTGGAACATTTATATGCAATAAAATTGAAAATTAGTGTTACTAACAAGGATGAGGAAATATTTCCTAATATGTACTCATTTTCACCACACAACAAATTTTAAACTACTCCCAGTTCTACCTGGGTGTAGTTGAAGATAAACATCTGCTTTCATGTTTCTTTTTTTATTTAAACAATAATTTAACCTACCCAGTAGAAGGCAAATTTAGTGCTTGGTGATATTTAATCTGTTAGCCACCGGGGACTCAGCAACAAAGGGGTCTACTTTCTCTTTTCTACTGATTGTTTCTCAAGAGGTTATCTCTTGAGAAATTATATTATTATATAATTTATATAAACATATAAACGTAATTATATAAAATATATTATTATACTTAATATTTTTAAAATATTATTGTATATCATAATTTAGATGTTGTGAAGAGTACAAAAGAATCTTTTGGAAAAGATCTTTGTTAAAAAGAGAAAAGGGAGCAATCTTGTTGGTTTGACAAGAAAAACAGCACTGACACCAATAGCAAATAAAAAGAGCTTTATATCTGAGAAATTTTACATTTATAATGGTAGATGTATCACTCAGAAATGCTGACTAGATGATGCTGAAGCACAGTATCCGAAGGATGATCTAATTAACCTTCAAAACATGTTGTTTGACGTGGACAATAAGGAAATGGGGGGCTTCCCTGGTGACTCAGAGGGTAAAGAATCTGCCTGCAATGCAAGAGCCCTGGGTTTGATGCTTGGTTGGAAAGACCTCCTGGACAAGGGAATGCCAACCCACTCCAGTATTGATGCCTGGAGAATTCCATGGACAGAGGAGCCCGATGGGCTACAGTTCTTGGGTCACAGAACTGGACATGACTGAGTGACTAACACTTATAAGGAAATGAGCAGATAATTAAATGGGATGATAAATTTGTCAAGTCCTAAGCTTGAGGTGTTCTGCATAAAATATGTGTGTATCAGTTGTTTACAACTTGAGTAAGTTATTCTAATTTTCTTCTTCTTGATGGGATTATAAATACCTATGTGCCTGCTAAGTTGCGTCAGTTGTGTCTGGCTCTTTGCAACCCCTGGGACTATAGCCCGCCAGGCTCCTTTGTCCATGGAATTCCCCAGACAAGAATACTGAAGTGAGTTGCCATGCCTTCCTTGTGGGGATCTTCCTGACCCAGGGATTGAACCTGGGTCTTATGCATTGACAGTTGGGTTCTTTACCACTGAGCCACTGGTGAAGCCCATGGTACCCACAGTCATCCAGACTTCCTTTGAAGGGATTTCATGTTTTATCATCTGTACTGCCAAGAACTGCGCTTACACGTGGAAGGTACTCCAGGAAGATAAATAAATGAAAGAATGTGTTTATTCTGAAAAGGAATTTTCAGATCTTTCCTTTCATTATTTAGATTATTTGCTGGGGAGGTAATTTTGATGTAGTGTTAAACACATCAAGCCAAGCAGTTAGGTACGTACCCTGGAAGAAAGTGACCTATGTTAGTGTGCTCAGTAACAAGTCCGTGACAGTGTCATGCAATTATTTGTTTCCTCTGACTTTGAAAATGTATGTACACTGACCCATGAATGCAAGTATAACTGACAGTAGTGTCATTAGACTTTATCGACCTGGTTGTTTATGAAAACAGCTCTCCAGTTTTGAGACTATTGCTATTTTCAGAGGTTGTCATTTCTTACAACTTGGCCACATAAGACTTGTGGATGACTGGAACTCCTTGCTAAAATATTTGTACTGCTGAATGCCATTTTGATGCATTTATTTATTATAATGCCAAATAGTGCTATATTCTCCATATCTTGATGATAATGCTGTTTTTTTTTTTGCAGTATTGTACCCGTGAGACTGTATAATGATTGTCCCCAGGAGTCAGAGTCCAGGCAAGAATTCTTGGACTAAGTTTGGCATAAGGAAAAATTGGGAGCAGTCGAGTGGAAAGTCTTTTGCTTTAACCAGAAAAATTCCATTTTATTTCCCTTTTAAGGAAGGGCGTTCAGCATGGTCATCATGGGCTATGTCACCATCTGGTCAGACTGGAAGATTAAGGGACCCCAAAGAAGAACAAATTATAGGCAGTTACTAATGCAGATTCATCAATCCATATGCTAAGGTGACTTTGTAACACGGTCAGTGATAATTGTCTTCTACCACTTTAACGTTTGAAAAGCAGACTTGTATATTGATGGATGCTTATAGTATGGTAAAAGGAGAGGAGGTTCCCAGAATTTTACCACCATGGCTTGATCACAGCTCTCAAATCTCTTAAAACAGTGCTCATCCCCTTTTGACTTCCCAATATACATTCACTTTATTGGTGATAGGGAAAGAGATGAAAACAATTTATCTCCACTATGCCCGTGACAGAGTAAGTTTTAGATAATGAGGGATGATGTTTGTATGATAATGTCAGCTGTATCTGATTAGCAATAAAGGCAAATTGGAACATAACATGGAAAACCCTGTGGTCAGTATTGGGTAATGTCCTAGCAGCGAGAGTGACTCAATACTAGTGCCCCAACGTGGGGGCTGAGGCATTTCAGAACATCTTGTCTTAAGACTTCAGGAATGTCAAATGTTGTTAGGGTTAGTGCTTGGAACTGGGTGCATCCATGGGTTGAGCTGAGGGGAAGCCAGGAGACAGAAAGTGGCAGGGGCTTCATCTTTGATTATCATATGGTTTGATGGCTGACTGCAAGATGCTCTTGATGCTATGGCCTGAACCTCTTTCCAGTCTTCTGCTTAGACCTCCCTCTACTCACCAGTGGACACCCGACGAGGGCAGAGGTTGCTGGTGGTTTATCCTCCTCCCACCCCTGCTCAAACAACATATCTTTGGTGTCTCAAACAGGGCCTGGTACATAGTAGGAGCTCAGTAAATATTTGCAAATAAAATGAATAAGAGAGACTACTCTGTGCAAGGTGATTTCATAGGTGTGACAGGAGAAATAAAGATGAATGACAAACTCTCCTTTTCTTAGCCAGCCCAGAGCCTAACAGGGAACACATGTCACGTATATAAGACAACACAGGATATCCCTGAGGGTCCGCAGTGGTGAATGAAGTCTCTAAAACTACAGGAGTAGCACTCCAGGCCCCCCCCCCTGGAGTAAGAGACATTTAACTTTGTCCTCAAAGATGGGTTGGAAGCAAGAGGGAACTGGGGAATGTGTGCACCCAGGTGATGACACAGAGACAGGAGCAAAAGACAGTGGTGGAAGCATCAGAGCACGATTGCAGAGCAGTAAACAGAGAGGTTGGGCCCAGGGTAGGATATGTAAGAGGACAAGGTAGGAGAGAAAGTCAAAGGGAAGGGCTGGGGCCTGATGCTGGAGGGCTAGCAAAGCCCTGATAAAGCTGTTCACACTTCAGGCAGTGAAGATTTTTACTTAGAGATTTGTGCTTGCTTAAGGGTGAGTTCTCAAATCCTGAAGGTCACTAGCCACGGTTTATACCTCTTAGCATATTGCACAGTTTCAAAAAGTAGTTCATTAAATTGTTTCAGACTTAAATTCACCGAAGCCTATGCACTGTATCTGATATATCTATTGTCAAGTGGCTCAAGAAGTAAGTCTGCATTCAGATTTTGACACATGGGAAAGGAAGATTGAGAAAAGCCTTCCTTTTGAGAAAAATCATCTTTCTGTGTGGAGCACAGCAAGCTGCTTTGGCTCATAGAAGCTCAGGAGTTAGAAGGCCGTGGAACCAAGCTTAGGTGCTTGGTCCCTTGCAGCTACTGTTTTTTCTTTAATATTAGTGGTTTTTACCTGTGTTGTCTTCTTTGGTTTTCCCTCCATCAACTGTCTATCTCTTGTATTTGGCTAAACTTGACTCTTTCATCCAAACTTAGATCATTTGTTATTTTTTTCTGTGCTTCTCTCAAAACCTTCCTTCAACTTACCCACATTTATGAGGCAAATAGACCCCCATGCGCACCTAAATATATCCTCTCTTCATATTTCTTTCACTGTACAATCATCATCTTTGATGTCAAGTATGGATCCATTAATCATTCATTCATTCCAAGCCTTAAAGTTGCTTATCTAAACTGTCCTTAAACATTTCAGGTGACTGAGTATATGTCATCTTATACCAGTTTTAGTTGTAAGCATACCTCTATGATTTTGTGGGTTCAGGTCCAGACCACCACAATAAAGCAAGTAATCGCACTAAAATGTGTCCTGTAAATTTTTGGATTTCCCACTGTATATGTAGTCTATTAAGTGTGCAATAGCATTATGTCTAACAATGTATATATCTTAACTTAAAAATATTTTATTGCTAAAAAGTGCTGTTCATCATTTGAGCCTTCAATGAGTAAATCTTGCTGGTGGAAGGTGTTGATTAGGGTGATAGATGCTAAACGTTGGTGTGGTTGTGGCAAGTTTTAAAAATGACAACAGTAAAATTTGCATCAGTTGACTCTTCCTCTTACTTGAACTCTTAAAGGCCATTGTAGAGTTATTAATTGGCCTAACTTCATTATTTTTGTGGGAATAGGGAAGACTAGAAAGAGGGAGGGAGACTGGGGAATGGCCAGTCAGTGGAGCAGTCAGAACATAAGCAACACATATGGAGTAAGCTCACTGGGTGTGGTTTGTGGCACCCCCAAAACAATTACAATAGTAACATCAGAGGTCACTGACTACAGATCACCATGACAACTATAATAATAATGAAAAAGTTTGAAATATTGTGAGAATTGCCAAAATGTGACACAGAGACACAAAATGAGCAAATGCTGTTAGATAAATGTCATCAGTAGACTTGCTTGACAAAGGGTTGCTACAGACCTTCAATTTGCTAAAAAAAAAAAGGTATGCATCTGTGAAGTACAATAAAATGAAGAACAATAAGCCAAGGTATGCTTGTACTAGAAAATTCCTTATTATATTGAGCTAAATCTATTTATCTGTTTATTGTTTTTATTGCTGTTGATTTAAGTTCTTTTCCTTATAAATGACATGGCTACCAGTGTTTGAAGATGATTATCCTGTTATTAAATGTTCGTATGAAATGATTTCCAGATGAATATGCCTTGCAACCTTATAGCCCTTCTCTGGATATACTTTAATGGGTCACTTTCCTCTCTTAAAACATGTACTTGCATACTATTCTCCAGATATGAATTGAGTAGAACTGAATGTACTGAAATCTTACCTTCCTTCATGTTAAGCAACATCTTTATTAGCCCTAAGAGTTTTAGCTTTTTTGTTAGTGATTTTGCATTATTGGGTGACATAAAGCTTGCAGTTTACTGAGTTCTGAATATATTTTTCATAAGAATTGAAATACTCTGTGCCCAATAACCACAGTTATTTTCTCAATTGCAAATTTAGCTAACCAGTCCATATATGCTTTCTCAAATTTGTCACTCTTTTCTTCTTTTTTTGAGAAAAGAATTCCCTATTTGTCATTTTCTGTTACATTTTCTTACTGTCTGTGAATTCTGAGATACTACATACGTCTATTTCCTTGTGTATAGTCTTTCAGAAAATAAAGGATAGTTTAGTCAGAAATTAGAGAAAAATGTCTTCTTTAATTATCCTCTCCTTGTCTTTTCAATGATTTTACATGTGTTTCTCTGATTACCATGACTTTTTAAAAATACCTCTGTGTAATCACTTTTCTTAAATGTTTTATTTAAAAAATACTCTTTTGTTTGGAAAGAATTGAAGAAAGAAGCAGTCTTACAAGAAATTGTTCCAAATATTTAAAAACAAGAGAAATCCAAAATAGACTGCTGCTGCTGCTGTTGCTGCTAAGTCGCTTCAGTCGTGTCTGACTCTGTGCGACCCCATAGACAGCAGCCCACCAGGCTCCCCCGTCCCTGGGATTCTCCAGGCAAGAACACTGGAGTGGGTTGCCATTTCCTTCTCCAGTGTGTGAAAGGGAAAAGTGAAAGTGAAGTCGCTCAGTCGTGTCCGACTCTTCGCAACCCCTACCAGGCTCCTCTGTGCATGGGATTTTCCAGGCAAGAGTACTGGAGTGGGTCGCCAGTGCCTTCTCTGAAATAGACTAAGGCAGTATATTGAAGCAGTGATGTTTTCTTAATGTAAATATTCAGTAAAACAATCAACATTATGAACCCTGACCAAGATTCTGAAATGTAGTTTTACTTTCCTTTTACTAACAGTGCATCATGCTGTATACCTGTTAGACATAATCTCTTGAAGGTGTAGTAAGGCATGAGAGAAGAAAATAAAAACTCAGAGAAGGAGCAGGAGGTAGAGAAAAGAAGTAGCAGAAAGGAAAAATGCCCAATGAAGTGTGGTAAGGGTACAAAGTATGAGAATCGCCGCCAGTGGGCTAACAAACATGTTCTTGCTGATGCCTTTGATTGGAAACGGTCGGCAGGGGGAATGTTGATGTAATCTGTGGGGACACTTTGTTCTCCTCCTCCAAGAGACAAAATTCATTTGGGACATGGATCCTAAATGAGATTAACCTCCTATTTCATTCCACCTGAACCACCTCACCCAAAGACAATGGCTGCATTTCTGTCACACAGGGATGAATAAAATTATAGAGTCATAAAAGTAAGTATTGGGGATTGAATTTTGCTGTAGTCATTTTATAAACCAAGGCTTTCTTTATTCATATCCTTTAAATTGAAATTTAAAATTACGATGCTGAGACAGCCCCAAATAATCTTAGTTGGTGGAATGTGTGCATGCTAAGCTGCTTGAGTCGTGTCTGACTCTGTGACTCTATGGACTGTAGTCCGCCAGGCAGTCGGAGTCGGACATGACTGAGTGACTAACACATATTCTTTGCAGCTTTGAGATTTAGTGAATTAATATGATTAAGATCAAATTGAGGACCATTAACCAAATGTATTTGAGTCATCAAAGAATACTTTGTGGGAAATATTGATAGCATGTATAATATTTCAATGCCTTATAGTATTATTTTCTGGCTGTGCAGTGCTTGCAATAAACTATAAGTGAAATGGATTGTCTGTTGCCTTGAGCTGGGTAAAGATTCTTGCTCAGGTAGAGATTAGCACACTGACTTTTATATATATACTTTTACATAGAAATTTTCCTTTGCTAGTTCTGATGATCGAATTTCAAACTTTTAAAATCAGTCATGCTTACTGATAAAAATCTCGAGTATATAACTGTAGTAATATACATATTAATTGAAAATCACATGCTTGTACTGTTGTTCTTATAAAGTATGTTAACTGAAAAACACACCAGAAATAAATTGATTCAAATAATTTAATACAACCAGAAATTTCTTGCATACTGAAATCCTTTTGCGCCCTTTTGAGATGTGTATACCTCAGTGTAGGACCACCAGTATAAAGGATTGAATTCTACGGCATAACTTAACATTGAGAGGAATTCTGAGGCTAGTGTCAAGTTTTGTTTTCTCTCTCTTTAAATTTATTGTAACTGGATGTCATTTGGTATTTGACATACATTTGGTCTACGAGAAATGAGTTTTTTATGTGTAGAAAGCTGTAGGAAACTCATGTTCTGTCATGTATTTATTGACTATGCCAAAGCTTTTGACTGTGTGGATCACAATAAACTGAAAAATTCTGAAAGAGATGGGAATACCAGACCATCTGACCTGTCTCTTGAGAAACCTGTATGCAGGTCAGGAAGCAACAGTTAGAACTGGACATGGAACAACAGACTGGTTCCAAATAGGAAAAGGAGTACGTCAAGGCTGTATATTGTCACCCTGCTTATTTAACTTCTATGCAGAGTACATCATGAGAAACGCTGGGCTGGAAGAAACACAAGCTGGAATCAAGATTGCCGGGAGAAATATCAATAACCTCAGACATGCAGATGCCACCACCCTTATGGCAGAAAGTGAAGAAGAACTAAAGAGCCTCTTGATGAAGGTGAAAGAGGAGAGTGAAAAAGTTGGCTTAAAGCTCAACGTTCAGAAAACGAAGATCATGGCATCTGGTCCCATCACTTCATGGGAAATAGATGGGGAAACAGTGGAAACAGTGTCAGGCTTTATTTTTTTGGGCTCGAAAATCACTGCTGATGGTGATTGGAGCCATGAAATTAAAAGACGCTTACTCCTTGGAAGGAAGGTTATGACCAACCTAGATAGCATATTTAAAAGCAGAGACATGACTTTGCCAACAAAAGTCCGTCTAGTCAAGGCTATGGTTTTTCCAGTGGTCATGTATGGATGTGAGAGTTGGACGGTGAAGAAAGCTGAGAGCTGAAAAATTGATGCTTTTGAACTGTGGTGTTGGAGAAGACTCTTGAGAGTCCCTTGGACTTCAAGAAGATCCAACCAGTCCATCCTAAAGGAGGTCAGTCCTAGGTGTTCATTGGAAGGACTGATGTTGAAGCTGAAACTCCAATACTTTGGCCACCTCATGCGAAGAGTTGACTCATTTGAAAAGACCCTAATGCTGGGTAGGATTGGGGGCAGGAGGAAAAGGGGACGACAGAGGATGAGATGGATGGATGGCATCACCGACTCGATGGACATGGGTTTCAGTAAACCCCAGGAGTTGGTGATGGACAGGGAGGCCTGGCATGCTGCAAATCATGGGGTCGCAAGAGTCGGACACGACTGAGTGACTGAACTGAACTGAATGTAATAACCAAGTTTAAGGGTAGTGCACTGTAATCCCTGCTGAGTTGCAGACAGCTGTGGACAATTGGTGTCCCCAGAATCGATATATGTAATTTATTCAACCAAAGCAACATTTTAGAATGTGTCAATAATGTAATCATTTATCAGTTTTGTGAGAATCTGCTGACAGTTATATTCTGTGTGTGTGTGTGTGTGTATGTGTGTGTGTGTGAGAGTGACAAGTATGTTTCAGTCTTGCTGTGACTCAGTATTTTCAGCTTTTCTGAGAGCTATGGGGCTAGTCTGATTGTATCTTATTTTTGAACTGAGGAAGATGGTTAGCAGCAGGGCCTGTCCATGGTCCCCATCTACTTGGCCAAATTGGGACGGGCTCAGGAAGGCCATGGAGAAGGCTGGGCAGCTGGAGAGTAGGTGAGCACGCAGGCAGAGTTGATTCTCTGGGGGTGGGAGAGAGTGTTCTTGACCTGGGATATGAAACCTGCTGATTGCTTTACTGTATATTAAGTTTTATATATAGTTTTTCCCTTCATGTACTAGAACAGTAGAGCTTCAGATATATCAAAACTAGTGTCCTACTTTCTGTTTACCCAGTCAGCGTTTCGTTATTGACCTGAAGGACTTAATTGTGTTTGGTATAAATTACATCAACCCTTCCTTATACAACTGCTTTCATGTGCTTAAGTCCATTAGAATATCTAGGAGTGTTTTTTTGCAGCTGGTAAAGGTTTTAAACTAAAGAGTGAGGTTAAAAAAATCTTAAATTAGCATTAGAAATTAGTCTGTTGTTGAGTCTGTTTCAGTGGCAAAAATTCAGTGGCATATTGGTTGCTTGCTCTTTTTCAGTCGCTAAGTCTTGTTCGGCTCTTTGCAATCCCATGGACTGCAGCATGCCAGGCTGTTCTGTTCTCCACTGTTTCCCAGACTTTGCTCAAATTCATGTCCATTGAGTTGGTGATGCTATCTAACCATTGCATCCTCTGCCATCCCCTTCTCTTGCCTTCCATCTTTGCTAGAGCAACAGGGGCTTTTCCAGTGAGTCAGTTCTTCACGTCAGGTGGTCAACATATTGGAGCTTCAGCTTCAGCATCCGACCTTCCAATGAATATTCAGGGTTGAATTCCTTTAGGATTGGATGGTTTGATCTTGCAGTTCAAGGGACACTCGAGAGTCTTCTCCAGCGCCAAAATTTGAACGTATCAATTCTTTGGCGCTCAGCTTTATTTATGGTCCAGTTCTCACATCCATACTTGACTACTGGTAAAACCACAGCTTTGAGTATATAAACCTTTATCAGCAAAGTGATGTTTCCGTTTTTTAGTGCAGTGACTAGGATTGTAATAGCTTTCCTTCCAGGGAGCAGGCATCTTTTAATTTCATGGCTGCAGTCACCGTCCACAGTGATTTTGAAGCCCAGGAAAATAACATCTGTCACTGCTTCCACTTTTTCCCCTTTTATTTTTCTGAAGATAGGACCTGATGCCATGATCTTATCAGTGTTTTGTATGTTGACTTTTAGGCCAACTTTTTCAGTCTCCTCTTTCACCCTCATCAAGAGGCTCTTTAGTTTCTCTTCACTTTCTGCTGTAATCCATGAGTAACCAGTGTTACTTGGTAGGAGTTAATACACCAAAATAAATAATGTTGTGGCAAAAATATGGGCTTCCTTACTTATCATTTCTTAATTTTAAAAATTGGTAGTGTTTTTCCTGTTGGAAGCATCCATATTATCCCGTTTGCAGATAATACTTCAGATACAAGATTTTTCATTTATTTGTTTGTGAAACCAACTTTGCTCCTTGTAGAAAACGTGGAGACAGTGTGAAAGTATAGAGAACAACAAAGCCAGCAAAGTTCTAACAATCTCACTGTTAAAATTTGGCATATTTCATTTGTCTCTTGTCTTTCTCTCCCCTCCCTTCACTCTCCCCTCTTTCCTTTTTTTTTTCAAATGGATAGTACATGAGACAGTTGTTTTATATTGTACTGTTTTTCCCTACTGATACATTATGAGTAATTCCAGAAAGAATTAACATTATACCAGAACATTATTTAAAATATTACATGTGGATCATCACTTCATTTCATTATTTGCTAATTGACCATTAAAATATTTTTCTACCCTCAAGAAAAGAATGTTTGGTTATGATAATTTTTTGGAAACAATATAGTCTTGTGTTGAGACGTTTTATGGGAAAAGGGAGTTCATTTTCTTTTATTTCATAGTCAACAGCAGTGTTAAAAATCTTTGTATTGACATTTTCACAAGCTCCCTGTCATATCTAAGGCAAACATGGAGAGTGTGAAAGAGTGGGTAGCATATAAAAATGCTCTTAGAAATTTAAGTTCAAGTGTTAGTGATGTTTAATGCTAATTTTGTAGCTCTAAATATATTGATAGATATTTTTGCTGTTGTTCTTGTCGCCTCAGTTCACTACAACTTTGGTGTCGCCTCATTTTACTACAGATCTCTGGCATAGATGCTTATTTTTAAGGTCAAAATTAGTCATGAGCTTCCTAGGCGCCATCGCTCGACTTTGTGGTTTTGGCGAAATTCAAACGAGGTCTGTCTAGCAGTTCACAGGACTGAATGCCAGAAGATAGAAGCGAAGTAAAATATCCTGCCCTAGAAAAATAAACTACCCGAAAGACCTGCATATGTTTCCTTACGTTTTTTTTTTTAATTTCTAAATTAAGAACTAAAATTTAAACAGGAAGCAGCATTTTCAATTTAGAATTAAAATAATCCTGACTCCTAGAAGCAAGTAATTAGGTTACCTAGTTCATAGTGCAGTCAAGTGTGTTGTTATATTTTTATTGCTGTACTAATACATTACTACTTCTTTTCTTCCAAACATATCTGAGCTAGGGCTAAAGGCAAGCAGGTTTTTGTTTGCTTGTTTAAATCACCATAAACAACATTTAAGGGGGAACTGACAGCATGTCTTTGCTAGAAATGAGAGTGGATGTAAAAGTATTCTGTCCTTAACTGTGTGACTTAGATGCTGATAGTGATATTATTCTTAACTCCTGGGTCCTGAGTTCTGAGCCTTATGGTGTGTTAAATCCTCTCTACAACCCTGGAAGGTCTGTTCTACAGGTGAGGAATCTGAGGATAAAGGAGTTTAAGTAAATTGCCCAAGGCCATACAAGTGGTTGAGCAGTATTAGAACACAGGCTCTCTCTTCTTCAAAATCCAGTGTCTAACTGCTAAGCTTTTGTCCCAGGTGAATGAGGTACTCTTTCTAAACTCCAGTGGCTTTGTTTGCTCTGAACTTCTCTCACATAATCTTATTTGCACTTTTTTCCTGTCCTACTAAAGTGTAGATATTTTTTTCTTCTTACTAAATTCCTTTTTTTCTTCCTACTAAATTGTAGACTTTTTACCATCAGGGGTTGAAAAAGCTGAGAATACTCAAATTGTGTAATCCAATAAAATATACCCCCTCTGCAGGGTACACAGTGCCTTCTGATAAAATGGCTATTTGATAAGCTGTTTTAAGAGGTATGAGGTGATATCTTGTGTTTTGATATGCATTTCCCTGAGGATTAATGATGTTGGGTATCTTTTCATGTGTCTGTTGGCTATCTGTATGTCTTCTTTGGAAAAATGTCTGTTTAGATATTCTTCTCCGTTTTTAATCCGTTAAACAGCTGATTTTGTTTGTCTCACTGCTGAGTTGTATCGGGTTAGCTTCCTATCAGATATATGATGTGCTGTCATTTCCTCCCATTCAGTAGGTTGTTTTTTTGTTTTGTTGTTGGATTATCTGTGTTCTGCAGAGGTTTTTTAGTTTGATAGAGTTCTACTCATTTATTTCTATTTTTATTGCCTTTGCTTTTGCTATAAGATCCAAAAAAATCATTGCCAAGAATTATGTCAAGGAGCTTATCATCTTTGCTTTCTTCTAGGTATTTTATGGTTTCAGGTCTTAGGTTTAAATCTATTTTGAATTAGCTTTTGCGTATAGTATAAGATAGTGGTCCAGTTCCTTTTTTTTTTTTTCCTCCCCCTCAATGTCATTATTGAAGAGACTCTCCCTTTTCCATTGTATTTTCTTGGCTCCTTTGTCATAAATTAGTGTAGGTTTATTTCTGCGTTCTCTATTCTGTTCTGTTGTTCCATGTGTCTGCTGTTACACCAATACCATACTGTTTAAGTTAGTATACCTTTGTACTAAGACTTGAAGTCAAGGAGTGTGATGCCTCCAGCTTTGTTGTTTTTCCAAATTGCTTTGGCTATTTGTGGTCTTTTTTGTTTCCATACAAATTATAGGACTTTTTGTTCTATTTCAATGAATGCCATTGGAATTTTGGTAGGGGTTGTGTTGAATCTGTATATTACTTTGGGTAGTATGGACATTTTAACAGCATCAAGATTTCTAATCCATGAGTACAAACATCTTTCTGTTTATTTTTGTCATCTTCAATTTCTTTCTTTGATATCTTGTAGTTTTCAATGTACACGTCTTTCATCCCCTTGGTTTAATTTATGCTTAAGTATTTCATCTCTGATGCAACTGTAAGTGAGATGTTAAAAAATTCTCTTTCTGATAGTTTGTTATTAGTGTAAGTAATAGACAACAGATTTTTGCAAGTTGGTTGTATGCTGCAACTTCACTGAATTTGTTTATGAGTTTTAATAAGTTTTTGGTGGCATCTTTAAGGTCTTCTGTATGTAATATTGATGTCATCTTCAGATAATGACAGTTGTACTTCTTCATTTCCAATTTGGATGCCTTTTATTTCTTTTACTTGCCTAATTGATCTGACTGGTCCTTTCATTGCTGTGTTGAAAAAAAGTGGTGGGAGTGGGCATCCTGGTCTTGTTCCTGATTTTAGGGGAAAAAGCTTTTCACCATTAAGTATGATGTTAGTTGTGGCCATGGTGTAGAATGCTTTTAATGTATTGTTTAATTTGGTTTGCTAATATTTTGTTGAGACTTTTGCATCTGTGTTCAACAGAAATACTGGGCTGTAACTTTCTTTTTTGTGTCATTCTTGTTGGTTTGGGTATCAGGGTAATGCTGGTCTTGTATAGAATGTGTTTGGAAGAGATCCCTCCCGCCCCCTTACACCTTTTGGAAGAATTAGAGAAGGACTGTTATTAGTTTTGTATGTTTTGTGAAATTCACCAGTGAAGCTCTCTAGCCCTGGGCTTTTGTTTATTGGGAGGTTTATGATTACTGATTCAGTCTCCTTGCTGGTAATCAGTCTGTTAAGATTTTCTTTTCCATCACGATTCAGTCTCTATAGGTTGTATGTTTCCAGAAATTTATCTATTTCTTCTAGGTTATCCAATGTTTCCAGTAACTGTTTGTAATTGTCTTTTATCATTCTTTGTATTCCCATGGTACCAGTTGTAAGTCTCCTCTTTCATCTCTGATTTTAATTATTTGAGTCCTCTCACTTTTTTCTTAGTCCATCCAAACATTTATCAATTTATTTTTCTGTTCAGAGAACCAGCTCTTAGTTTAATTGATCTTTTCTATGTTCTTTTAAGTCTTTATTTAATTTATTTCTGCTGTAATCTTTGTTATTTCCCCTCTTCTACTAACTTTGGCCTTTGTTTCTTTTGTAGTTCCTTGAGGTGAAAACTTAAGTTGTATATTTGAGATTTTTCTTGTTTCTTGAAGTAGGCATTTATTACTGTGAACTTCCCTCTTAGAACTGCATTTGCTGTAGTCCATAAATTTTGGTATGTTACATTTTCATTCTCATTCTTCTTAAGGTATTTTTAAAATTACTCTTTTTATTACTGTTTCTTTTTTGACCCATTGGTTGTTCATTAGCATGTTGTTTTATCTTCATCCTTGTCAACCTTGATAGAGGAGGCCTTTCAGGGTCTGTAACTACCAAGACTTGATGGAGGAGGCCAATAAAGATAAGAGGCTAATAAAGAAAATGCAGCTCTTGGCTGTTCTGATTCACTTACCACCTCAAGGGGACCTTGAAGGACTGAGAAGGCTGGACAGACCCCAAAGAAGATGCCTGGGCCTGAATCAATGTGCTTTTGTCAGAAAGGGGGGCACCGGAAGGGAGAATGTCCTGAGAACCCTCCTGAGGGACACCCAAGGGGCAACCCCAACCAGTCCCAGTTCTTTGTGAATAAGCTGGATGAGAGAGCCCACACTGACTGATGGGTCCCGAGTGCCTGCCTGCCTATAGTTCCCACTTGATCCTTTCTCATTACCCTAGTGGAGCCTTGGGTCACCACTGATATAGCAGGTAAAACTGAGTTTCTTGTGGACACTGGAGCTGCCTGCTGTGCTCTGACTTGGCTAGCCAGTCCCCTCTCCACCTGTGGACTACACTGTGACAGGAGTTGGTGAGCAGCCAAAGGGAGAGCGACTTAAATCTCTCCTCAGCTTCCCAGGTGGCACAGTGGTAAAGAATCTGCCTGCAGTGCAGGAGACTCAGCTTCAGTCTTTGGGTCAGGAAGATTCCCCTGCAGAAGGAAATGGCAACCCACTCCAGTATTCTTGTCTGGAAAATTCCATGGACAGAGGAACCTGGCAGGCTACAATCCATGGGGTCGCAGAGTCAGCTATGACTGAGCGTGTCAGCACATTCATGAATTTTCCAGTTTTCTTCATGTAATTAATTTCTAGTTTCTGGTATGAAACTGATCTTATTTCATTACTCTTAAAGTTATTAAGACTTGTTTTGTGATGTAACATGGGATCTATTTTGGAAAGTGTTCCATGTGCATTTGAGAAGAATGTGTATTCTGTTGCTTTTGGATGGTGTATTTTGTAGATATCTGTTCAACAGATCTATAGAAATTTGTTAATTTGGTCTAATATGTAATTTCAGGCTGATGTTTTCTTATTTATCTACCCACTGAGGTAAGAGGGGTATTAAAGTTCTCTACAGTTACTGTGTTTACAAATGTAACAGATTCTTCTTGGATTGGCCCCTTTATCATTATGTAACACTCCCTTTTGTCTGTTAAAACTACAGTCTTTGTTTTAAGGTCTATTTCGTCTGATAAAAGTATAGATGTTTGAGCTTTCTTTTGGTTTCCATTTGCGTGAAATATCTTTTTTATTCCTTCACTTTTTATCTGTGTAGGTCCTTACAGGTAAAGTGTCTCTCTTATAGGCAGCAAATAGATGAGTCATTTGTTTTAATGCATTCAGCCATAGTGTATCTCTTGATTGAAGTACTTAATCCATTTACATTTAAGGTAATTGTTAACAGGTATGCCCTTTTAGTCTTTTGGTTGTTTTAAAGCTGTTTTTATAGTTCCTTTCTTTCTTCCTTTGCAATTTGATGACTTTATTTAGTGGTATGCTTATATTCTCTTTATCTTTTATGTATTTATGATAGATGTTTGCTTTATGGTTACCATGAAAATTACATGCAGCTAACTTGTGTCTGTAGCAGTCTGTTTTAAATTGATAGCAAGTTAAGTTTGCTATCACTCATCATAACATCATGATATTGTGCTATATAAATATACCATGATTTTCGTATTAACTCCGTGCAGCAGAAAGGAGAAATAAGAAATTATTCATAATGTTTTTCAGATTCAGTAAATACTTGTGTTAGAAAGTACACTAGCCTGTTTACAAAGGTGTTAGCCCACAGAAACACTGAGGAGAGGTATTTCCAAGTCTATTTTATACACAAAGGCAGTGAAATTTGGAGGTTAAGTAACTTGCCCAGATTCACATCGCAAATAATGTAGAACTGGCATAAAAATTCAAGTCTTTATTTGAAATACAGTGCTCTTCTATCACCTCTTCTTTTAGTGCTGTCTTTAGAGGATATCTATTAAAATTTTAAAATAAAACTTTATTTTGAAAGAAGGGAAGATTTGTGCATTGCTTCCTTCATTTTAATGGCAAGATGAGTATGGTAGCAATCACTAATTTCTATCTGTAACTGAAATAGTGATTGTGTCTGAAGTTTTCATACATGTCACAAGTTTAAAACATTCATGAAGTAATTATATCAGTTCTGCCCAAAATGAAACATTTGTAATTTACTCTCAAAAATATATTTTTTTTCATTTGAATGCTCGTCTATTTATTATTTATGTTTATTAAAAGTTAATTTTTTAGGTAGGGGTGTATCAACATTCTTAACCTAAACATGTAAAACATGTGGATTTTGAGAATGTTCGCTGTTAAGGCTCAGAAAGTAGGATCAGACCTCTGATAAGTTTAATCATATTCCATCCTCTTAAAATTATAAGCCATAGTTCAGCAAATAGCCAGACCTGCATTTTTATAACAGGTTGAATGGGGTGAACCAGCAGAGTGCAGGCTCTTTCTCAGACCCAGCTTGGCTCTCAGCAGTAAAGATAAGTTAATCATAATAAAATATAAGCCATAGTTCAGCAAATAGCCAGCTTACATTGCAGTGGGGGAAAGAATGTTGAGCTAAGAAATATACCACAGCTACCATGTCCATTGGCTGAGGAACTGTGAAGTGCAAATAAATACATAAGCAAAATCCTGTATCATGACAAAAAGTGCTATCATCCTGGAACATGCCCCCGGATCCTTCCCCACATGAATTTCCAGCAAGCAGCTGGTACAGAAAAAAAAGTACCAGGGCTACTACTGTGATACAAACAAACAACCAGCCCAGGATCTTTGTAAAGAAAATCACAAGGAAAATAATGAGGAGATGAAGAGGAATACCAAAAGATAGGTAAGAAAAAAAAAAAAAAGTGAAAGTGTTAGTCAATCATGTCTGACTCTTCACTGCAGCGCACCAGGCTCCTCTGTCCATGGAATTCTCCAGGCAAGATTACTGTAGTGGGTAGCCATTGCTTTTCCAAGGGATCTTCCCAACCCGGGGATTGACCCTGGGTCTCTTGCATTGCAGGTGGATTCTTTACTGTCTGAGCCACCATGTAAGGAAAGCTCATGAAAAACAAAACAAAACAATGCACCCAAGAAAGAGACAACAATTGTTAGGTAAACTTGTCAGAAAAAGAAGAAATAACAATGCTGAAACATAGAAAAGATCTAGAGGATGAATATGAGAAAAGTGAGCAAAACGAAACCAATATAAAGAGTTCAATAAGATTAGATATAAAATTGTAACTACAGAATACAGGCAAGTGAAGTCAACCATGCATATTACTGGAGTTGCTAATAAATGAAACGGAAATTATGTAACAAAATAAATTATGTGAACTTCCATAAGCTAAAGATATGCTTTTACCAAGCCCAGTGAAAGTTGCCACAGAGCCATCACTGTAAAAAACATCCATGTAAACCCATGGCTGATTCATGTCAATGTATGGCAGAAACCACTACAATATTGTAAAGTAATTAGCCCCCAACTAAAATAAATAAATTTACTTAGATAAAAAAGAAAAAAAAAATTAAAAAAAAAATCCATGTTACATGTTTAACATTGGAGATATTGAAAGAATCCTTTGGGTGGCCAAGAAAAACGTCACTTGTAAAAGAAAAAGATTAATTAATGTGACCTGAAACTGCTCTGTAACTGTTCAGGGCTAAAAGATAGTGGAGCAACATGTACAAAATCTTAAGAGAAAGAGTGTGACTTAAGAATTTTATAGCCAGCAAAAATGTTGTTCAAGTTCAAAATCAAAAGTAAATGATTTTGAACATGCTCGACTCTGGGAATGTTGTGCCTGTGAGATATCTTAAGGAATTTTTAAGGTGAACTATAGACATCTAAGAGCTGTCTGAAAAAACTACAGTGAAAATACTAACCAGGAGCACTAGATCCATGTAACTCTTTTAGGAGTAGAGCAAATACAGGGATTAGGACAACAAAATAGACGGTAATGCTAGTTGTACTGACAGTAGAAACAATAAATGTTACACAAGGGGACAGTAGAGGGAAAGAGAATGGCAGATAAAGTAAGTACATTTATTTCAACACGGAAAATTCTTAAAGAGATGGGAATATCAGACCACCTTACCTGCCTCTTGAGAAACCTGTATGCAGTTCAAGAAGCAACAGTTAGAACTAGACATGGAACAATAGACTGGTTCCAAATTGGCACAGGAGTACATCAAGGCTGTATATTGTCACCCTTCTTATTTAACTTACATACAAAGTATATCATGCGAAATGCCGGGCTGGCTGAAGCACAAGCTGGAATCAAGATTGCCAAGAGAAATATCAACTTCAGATGTGATTATATCACTCTAATGGCAGAAAGCAAAGAGGACCTAAAGAGCCTCTTGATGAAAGTGAAAGAGGAGAGTGAAAAAGTTGGCTTGAAACTCAACATTTAGAAAACGAAGATCATGACATCCAGTTCTATCACTTCATGGCAAATAGATGGGGAAACAATGGAAACAGTGGCAGACTTTATTTTCTTGGGCTCCAAAATCACTGCAAATGGTGACTGTAGCCACAAAATTAAAAGACGGTTGTTCTTTGGAAGAAAAGCTATGACCAACCTAGACAGCATATTAAAAAACAGAGGCATCACTTTGTCGACAAAGGTCTGTATAGTCAAAGCTGTGGTTTTTCCAGTAGTCACATATAGATGTGAGAATTGGACCATAAAGAAGGCTGATTGCTGAAGAATTGATACTTTAAAATTATGGTGCTTGAGCAGACTCTCTTATTTTTTTTAATTTATTTATTTTAATTGGAAGCTATTTACTTTACAATATTGTAGTGGTTTTTGCCATGCATTGACATGAATCAGCCATGGGTGTACATGTGTTCCCCATCCTGAGCCCCCCTCCCACCTCTCTCCCCATCCCATCCCTCAGGGTCATCCCAGTGCACCAGCCCTGAGCATCCTGTCTCATGCATCGAACCTGAACTGGCGATCTGTTTCACATATGATAATATACATGTTTCAATGCTATTCTCTCAAATCATCCCACCCTTGTCTTCTCCCACAGAGTCCAAAAGACTGTTCTATACATCTGTGTCTCTTTTGCTGTCTCGCATATAGGATTCTTGAGAGCCCCTTGGACAGCAAGGAGATCAAACCAGTCAATCCTAAAGGAAATCAACCCGGAATATTTATTGGAAAGGCTATTGCTGAAACTGAAACTTCAATATTTAGGCCACCTAATGTGAAGAGTCAACTCACTGGAAAAGACCCTGATGTTGGGAAAGACTGAGGGCAGGAGGAGAAGGGTGTGACAGAGCATAAAATGGTTAGATGGCATCACAGACTCAAAGGATATGAGTTGGAATAAACTCCAGGAGATAGTGAAATACAGGGACATCTGGCATGCTGCAGTTTATGGGGATGCAAAGAGTCAGACACAACTTAGCAACTGAACAACAATTTCAAATGCAAATTAAAAGTAAGCTACAATCATGATCCAGATGATATAAAGCATCTGACTTTAAGTCAAATTAACCTTAAATGAAACAAAAAGAGCAGTTTATAATGTTAAACAAGATAAAATAACACTTTAAAAGGATTGAAGCGTTCATAGCAAAGGTATAAAATATATCTATGTACTATTCATAAAACAAGAGAAAGAATCAGCAATTTAGAATGAGGAACTTTAATTTTCTTCCATAGTGCATAACAGACTAAGTGGCCAAAAATATATAAATCTCTAAGACCTAGTTAATATTATTAAAAAATGAATCTAATTGATGTATAAAACCGTTTCCTTAAAACAGAGAGTACATCTTCTCTAGTGACCATGGAATGTTAATAGAAATGAAACATTTGCAGTATGACAAGGAAAATTGCACTAATCATAATACTGTGAAACTACAAATTAATAAGAGCACAAAATTGAAAACAACAAATTAAAACATCTTTCTCTCAAAGTCATGTCATAAAGGAAATCCAAACTAATATTAATATAGAAAATAAATATAATAAAAATACAGCCTGTCAGTACCTATGATAATGGATAAATAACTTCCAGAAGAAAAATTATGCATTTACTACTATGAGTAGTAAGTAAAGGCAGAAAGAAATGAATTAAATAAGAGATGAATAGTACTTTTCCCTTAGGAAAACTAAATAAGATTACAAAAAAATGTAGAGAGCAGAAAGAAATACATAATGTAAGAAAGGATAATAGGAAAAATACCTCAAAATGCTGGAAATTTATCTTGTAAGAGAGTTTGAGTTCTAAACTCCAGATGAATAATTTGAAAAATTGAATAAAATGGTTAAATTTCTAGAGAGAGATAATTTACTAAAAGGTTCTTTATATTTTATATAGAGAAAATAAAGACAGACAAATTAAGATGGGGTTGGCTAGGAAGGCAGAGAAATATATAGTCCCATTGACAAAAACACTAGGTCCTAGTGATTTTGCAAGAAAATTCCACTAAACGCTTTAAAACCTAATGTCAATGGTATTTAAACTATTTCAGGGAATATGAAAAGGAAGTGTATCAAGTTTTAAAAAGATGTGAACATGATGTTAATGTCAAAACTTAATAACTGTTACAATTAAAAAGAAACTTTAGATAATTCATAGTCATATTCATGCAAATAACTACACAAAGTCCTAAATTAAATGTTAACAGGATTTAGCACACATTAAAAGAATAAAACATCCTGATTAGGGGAGTTTATTTCAGAGGTATAGTAATGGTTCAATAAAAGGAAATCTATTAACATTACATTTAAGCAGAAAAGCACATGATTGGCAACAAAATTTAATTTAAAGTTCATACTTTAAAACAGAAAAATCTCTAATTGTGACTAGGTAGTTATTTTAATATGATAAAATTTATGTATTTTAATCTGAAATCCAGTATCATACTTAATGTGTAAACACTAGAAGCATTATTGCTCATTTTAGAACCTGACAATGATGTCCATTGGCTGACTTTATTTTTTGGGGCTCCAAAATCACTGCAGATGGTGACTGCAGCTATGAAATTAAAAAATGCTTACTCCTTGGAAGGAAAGTTATGACCAACCTAGACAGCATATTAAAAAGCAGAGACATTACTATGTCAACAAAGGTCTGTGTAGTCAAGGCTATGGTTTTTCCAGTAGTCATGTATGGATGTGAGAGTTGGACTATAAAGAAAGCGGACTGCCGAAGAATTGATGCTTTTGAACTGTGGTGTTGGAGAAGACTCTTGAGAGTCCCTTGGACAGCAAGGAGATCCAACCAGTCCATCCTAAAGAGGTCAGTCCTGGGTGTTCATTGGAAGGACTGATGTTGAAGCTGAAACTCCAATACTTTGGCCACCTCATGCGAAGGGCTAACTCATTTGAGAAGACCCTGATGCTGGGAAAGATTGAAGGCAAGAGGAGAAGGGGACGACAGAGGATGAGATGGCTGGATGGCATCACTGACTCAATGGACTTGGGTTTGGGGAGACTCCGGCAGTTGGTGATGGGTCAGGAGGCCTGGCATGCTGCGGTTCATGGGGTCACAAAGAGTCGGACATGACTGAGCAACTGAACTGAACTGAATCACAACTATTATTTAATGTTGTTCTGGAGTAATAACCAACTTCATTAGACATGAGAGAGAAAGCAGAGATACAAAAACAGAAAATGATTTGCAGCTTTCATGATTGTGTACCTGGAAAACCAAAAGAATCAGCTGAAAATTCTTACAAAGAGTAAAAAAAAAAATCCAAATGGTGGTAAAGATAAATTACTATACAAAATCAATAACTTCTGTATAATACAAAGTTGCAACCACTTAGAAGACATAATGGAAGAAAGACCCCTGATTTTCAACATCAAAAAGTATATCTAAAATAGCTATAAATTTAGTAAGAAATATGCATACTTCTGTTCGGGGGGAAAAAAAACTATAAAAAACTTCTAATGATCCCAAAAGAATACTTCAATAATTGGAATAATGCATCATGAAAAATCTAAGCATTTTGTCCATTTGTCCTGATTTATTCTATGAATTTGTGTGACATAGACAAAAATATCTACACGAGTTTTGAACTAGATAGACTGCTCTTATATTTTTATAGGAAATAAGCACCAATAGCCAGATAAATTCAGCCAAAGGAGAGTGATGGTGTGGAAATTAGCCCCACCCGAGATTAAAACATATGCCTCAGTTATTAAGACGGTTTGGTTCTGGACATGAAGGAAAAGATTAATGGAAAAGCATATAGAATACACATGTGAATTGTAGTGGCATGTAATATCAGTAGGGAAAAAGAGATTTCTGTAAATAATTATCAGCCAGCAGGGTACCCATCTGGAAAAAAAAGTGGATCCATTCCTCACAGCTTACACCAGCAGAAACTTCAAATGAACCATAGATGTCAATCTGAAACACAAACCGAAAGAGTACTAGAAGACATCAGGGGAGAATTTTATATGACTTCAGCATGAAGAAAGTTTTCCTAACGATGATAAAAACCAGGAAACATGGGGAAAAGAGGAATAAATTTTACTTACTACATAAAAGAAAACTATTTTTCATGGCCAAAATTGCCACAAGAGACACTGAGCTAGAGGAAGCGTTTTGCAACTCGTATCACAGACAAAATCCAATTTACTTAGTGTAAACAGCTTTTACAAATTGACATACACAGAACAGCAACCCAGTATAAAATTGGACAAAAATTATGGGCATTTGTTATTTTACACAAAGGAAATTCAAAAGGTCTTCCCTGAATACTGTACTATTATGCCCGCCCCCTGTCCACTATTTGTGTCGGTAGCTTGCTTATTTGCATCACAGCACTGATTCCAACACGTTGCTGTTTTCTCTTTGCTCATTTACTTGTTCTGTTGTTCTTTTCATCTGCCACACTGTGAAATCCTTGGGGAAGTGATACATCTGTGTCCTCCTGCTGTAGGATATGAGGCATTCACAACTCTGCTCTGAGTCTGTTCTATTCCACCTTAGAAATATGCCTTCTAAACTTTCTTCCTTATGACCTGTGCCAAACATATTCAGCTTTTTTATAGTAAACTCAATAGATGAGTTGAGATTTACAGAATTAAAACATCACAAATTCACATAGTAACAGTTGCAATGTGAATTATTTTATCAGGCTTCCAATGGTCAGCTTTAAGCATGGGGTATAATTACCTAATAGGGATTGAAAGATGATTTGTTGAGTTAAAAAGTGTTAGAGTTTAAATGTTTGTCAATTTATTTTTTGGCAAAGTGTGTGCTTTGTCAATAACTTCTTTAGAGACTTGAATTCAATTTCATTTTCTTTTAATTTTCTAAATTCATCCATCTGATTAACTTTATTGATTTAATTTATCATGATGAAATTAATAGGTATGGAGAATGAATGGGCTTTCCTGGTGGCTCAGATGGTAAAGAATCTGCCTGCAATGTAGGAGACCTGCATTCTATTCTGGGTTGGGAAGATCCTCTGGAGTAGGAAATGGCTACTTACTACAGTATTCTTGCCTGGAGAATCCCATTGACAGAGGAGCCTGGTGGGGGCTACAGTCCATGGGGTTGCAAAGCGTTGTATGCAACTGAGCAATTAACACTTTCACTTTCACACTATAGAGATTGAATATGTAGTGAAATGAACCTGTTGCATGACAAATTTCTAGACCTTAGTGATGAAACATAACAGACGTTTAGTAAATCACACTTTTTGTGAGTCAGGAATCCCGGTACAACTAAACTGAGGCCTCTGACTCTCTCACAAGTCTGCAATCGAGGCACTGACTGGGTCTGTGGTCTTGGCATGGCTTGACTGAAGAAGGTCCACTTTCTTACTCACATGGTTGTTGTCAAGATTGAGTTCTCTGTTGGCTGTTGGCAAAAGACTGCCCTCAGCTCCTTACCATGGGGTCCTCCCTGTAGGATAAAAGGGTAACTCACATGTGTAATTTCCATCAGACAGCGAGAGAGGGCATGCAAGACAGAAGGTAAAATTTTTTTCAACGTAATCTCAGTGGTGACATTTCATTAGTTGTGTCCTGTTCTGTTCATTAGAGGCAGGTCATTAAGTTCATCCTGTTCTTAGGGAGAGGGGATTACAGAAGGGTGTGAATATCAGATGGTGGGGGTCATTGGAGGCCATTTTGGAGGACATCTACCATATCAGGTTATTTACCAAACAGTTAAGATATGTCATTACAAGAATTCAGAGGAGTGACCTCTGAGGATTGAGACACTCAGGAATTTGTTCCAAAAAAGTTGATACCTGAATTAAATCTTGAATAAAAGTTTGATAAGGGAGAAACCAGTGTCTTATATAGAAAAAATATAAACAAAGGTGTAGAGGTGGATATTTTTCTTGATTTTTTTGGGCAGAGTGAACAGATAATATAGCTTTAGTAGTATTTTCATATAACATATTAATTAGCAACCCAGAATCATATACCTATTTTTTTTTTTATAAATGCTGTTTCTATCTCAGTCTTGTTTGGGTGTTAATATTTTTCAGTATCATTGAAGTGGAAAGTGAAGATCAAGCATATCTTTTAAATACTTGATCATGTAACTTCAAATTCTGAGATCTGATTTAATGGCAAGTATGAGAAATGTTGTTCTATTATCTCCAAAGGCAAGAAAGAGTTTTAGTCATCTGAAAGTTTGACATTTTTTATCTGATGCAAGGTAGAAATTAAGGCATGACTTGATACGAATCTGTGTGTCTGTTAATCGCTCATTCGTGTTCGACTCTTTGTGACCCCATGGACTGTAGCCTGCCAGGCTCCTCTATCCATGGAATTCTCCACGTAAGAATACTGGAGTGGGTAGCCGTTCCCTTTTCCAGGCGATCTTTCCAACCCAGGGATTGAACCTGGGTCTCTTGCATTGTTTATTGTCTGACCACCAGGGAAGCCCTGATAAGAATGTACCTTACTTAAAAAAAAAAAGAAAGAATGTACTTAACTAATGACTTTTTGAGTTGGAAATTCAAATTCATTAAATCATCTTAAACAGTGAGAAGCACAAGAGAAGTATTATGTTTTACTAAACTCCCAGAGTGAATTTGTTCCTTACAGTAGATTTTAAAAAAAACCAATCATTGTTGTGTGTGTGCTCTTCTGTCTGACTCTTTGTGACCCTATGGACTATAACCTGCCAGGTTCCTCTGTCCGTGGAATTTTCCAGGCAAGAATACTGAAGTGGGTTGCCATTTCCTACTCCGTGGGATCTTTCTGACCCAGGGATCGAACCCATCTGCATTGGCAGGCAGATGCTTTACCACTCTGCCACCTAGGGAGCCCTTAACCAATCATAGTACCTAACAGGATGTCTTTTACATTGCCATGAAAGTCACCGACAGTAGTAGCAGTAGCAATAACAGAGTTAGCGTGTTTAATCCATTCCAAGCATTACATTTGCTTGCTATCCTCATTAAACAACCTCATTAAATACTTCTCACAACAAACCCAGTGTTTTAGGAATGGTTCAGTTTTCCCATACTAAAACAGGGGAAATAAAGTCATGAAGATTTAGGAACTGGATAAAAGTTAAAAACAAAACAAAACAATATTATGGCAGAGCCTTGATTGTAACCCAAGTAGCTTTGATTCCAGTGCCTGAGCTCTTAAGCAAAATAACAGACTGCCTCTTAGGTCAAACATTTAGTAAATGAAGGCCATGTGAGTGGACAATTCCAAATCCAGTGTCACTTTTCATCTAGGCTGTATCGATTTTCTGATGGCGTTTGAGTCATTTAAGCACTGTAAATTAGTTTGGCTGGGAACTGCACTTCGTCAAATTGCCTTCCCAGCGTCCCTTCTAATTGTTATTAGTGGATGCTTATAAAATATGTTAATTATTGCATTTTGGTTTGAGTAATGTTGTACGAAAAGTAACAACCCTCGCCTTGTGGAGTTTAAGTTTTAAACAGAGGCATGTGCTTAGTCACTTAGTTGTGTCCGACTCTTTGCAGGCCCATGGACTGTAACCCGCCAGGCTCTTCTGTCCATGGATTCGCCAGGCAAGAATATTGGAGTGAATTGCCATGCCCTCCTCTAGGGGATCTTCCCAACCCAGGGATCAAACCTGGGTCTCCTGCACTGCAGGCAGATTCTTTACCAACGCAGCCACCAGGGGAGGCTTGATATAATTGGTTAATAGGAAGGCTCTTCAGGGGAAGAAGAGAAGCATGAGGACTTGGAGCAGGGGTATTGAAACCCTGAGGTGGAGGACTTCCCTGTGGTCCAGTGGTTAGGATGCCAAGCTTCCAAATCAGGGGGTGCAGGTTCAATGCTTCCAAATCAGGGGGCGTAGGTTCAATCACTGGTTCAGAAACTAAGATCCCACATGCTGTGCAGTGTGGTTAATCAGTCCATCAGTCAGTCACACCCTGAGACGGCAAGAAAGGACTGATTACTATGATACAGGAGAGATGCCACAGTGTCTCTTGTTTTTTATTTGGATGTGTACCATAGCCTTTTGGTGCCTGTGGGGACATGTGTGTCTTTGCTTATGCAGTAGTGCATTGATGAGTTGGGAGGAGAGGAAGTGAGATGGCTCTTACGCGGAAGCTTTCCTCTTACCAAGTATGGGCACAATGCACTGACTTGTCTTGGGTTGAAAACGCCTTGGGACCTAGTCACAATGGCATAAAGTAGTTAACTTCAGTGACCTTAGACTATGGTAACTTCTAAATCTGGGATGCTTTTAGTTACCAACTAAGGTGAATACTCTGAACATCTTTCCCGTAGGCTGCTGCTGCTAAGTCGCTTCAGTCGTGTCCGACTCTGTGCGACCCCATAGACGGCAGCCCACCAGGCACCCCCGTCCCTGGGATTCTCCAGGCAAGAACACTGGAGCGGGTTACCATTTCCTTCTCCAATGCATGAAAGTGAAAAGTGAAAGTGAAGTCGCTCAGTCGTATCCGACTCTTCACGACCTCATGGACTGTAGCCTACCAGGCTTCTCCATCCATGGGATTTTCCAGGCAAGAGTACTGGAGTGGGGTGCCTTTGCCTTCTCCAGCAAGAGGTGGACAGGAGTATAACTAGAGAACTAGAAAAAGTTGATGCTGAATATGCATCTAATTCCTTTAGAGTGTCTCCTTGAGGGTCTACAGATGGGTCAAATGTATATGAGGACCTACTTTTGAAAACATCACAAGAATATGTATAGACTTTGAAGAAAAAAGATATGATTTGAACGATAAATAGTAAAAGTTTCCCTATGGGACTGTTTACATGATGTTTTCATTGTTTCCCATTAAACATGATGAGAAATTCTTTATTAAAGGAAAATATTTTCATTAAAAAAAAAAATCCTTGAGGCTGTGTCTAAGCCCTCCCCTCCCCAGTCCTACCTGCACTCATGAAGCCCACTCCCAGGCCGACTCCGCAGGACTCAGGAATAACAAACACCACCTTCATCTAGAGGAAATGACCCTGCTTGTCCCTGACATTCCACCATTAGCGAGTCATCCTTTTGGATGGAGTGCTTCCAGCTCCCCCAGAAGGGGACCTTCACCCCATACACTTCTGGGTGACAGGTCGTTGGGTCATCCCTCATTAGGAGCAGGAGATTAATGACATACTCGGCACTCAGTTTAGGCTCAATGAACACGGTTGACCAGCGTCACTCTCACTGTGACCATGCCACTCCGGGCCATCTTTATGCATGAGGCACTCAGAGATAAGTTCCACCAGGTCCTTGCTTGGCCTGACTGGCCCAGCATTCTCTTCCAGCCTCAGGGATCTTGGACCTTCACCCTCCACAAGTTACTTAGCTCCTCTGTGCTGAGAAAAGCATGGAATCCAGAGATGCAAGGAGGCAGACAGAAGCCACCCTTCAGCCGGAGAACAGATAATGATGGCTAGAGGCACCCAGCAGGAGGCACAAAAAGCCCCACTCACTCCTCCTCCATGCCCTCCTCCAGCCACTTCAAACAGTGCACACCTCCTTGGTCCATGGGAAGACTGAAGAGCTCTGGGATTTCAAAAGGATGCACCAACCTGATGTAGCTGGAAAGCATATGGATCTTGGAAGTCTTTGTCTTTATTAACAAGAGGACCTCGGTGGCTTCCTCTCTTTCTCCATTCCAATAGTATAGTGAGGATGCCTTAGGAGAGGTATTTAAATTTAAAATGGAAACTTACATTGATGGAACTTCCCTGATAGCTTAGCTGGTAAAGAATCCACCTGCATTGCAGGAGACCCCGGTTCGATTCCTGGGTTGGAAAGATACGCTGGAGAAGGGATAGGCTACCCACTCCAGTATTCTTGGACTTCCCTGGTGGCTCAGTCGGTAAAGAATCCACCTGCAATGCAGGAGACCTGGTCTTGATCCCTGGGTTGGAAAGATTCCCTGGAGGAGGGCAGGGTTTCCCAGGTGGTGCTAGTGGTAAAGAACCCGCCAATATAGGAGACATAAGAGACATGTGTTTGATTCCTGGGTAGGGAAGATCCCTTGGAGGAGGAAATGGCAACCCACTCCAGTATTCTTGCCTGGAGAATCCAATGGAAGAGGAGCCTGGTGGGCTACTGTCCACAGGGTTGCAAAGAGTCAGACACAACTGAACTGACTTACCTTGCACTCCATTTAAGCCAGTTTAGAACCATACTAAGGCAGAATGCATGAGCACAACCTCAAGCCTGTATGTGATCAAGTGAATTTCCTCTCTTTCTCCTTAATTTACAAATACAAATAATATTTGTAATTTATAATATTTACAAATACAAATAATATTTGTAATTTATAATATTTACAAATACAAATTTACAAATTTGTAATTTACAAATACAAATATGAGAAATTTGAAGATAAAAATAATCATTCCCACACCTATTCCAAATGTCAGTTTTTGCTCTGGTGTGACATGGAACAACAGACTGGTTCCAAATAGGAAAAGGAGTACGTCAAGGCTGTATTTTGTCACCTTGCTTATTTAACTTATATGCAGAGTGCATCATGAGAAACACTGGGCTGGAAGAAGCACAAGCTGGAGTCAAGATTGCTGGGAGAAATATCAATAACCTCAGATATGCAGATGACACCACCCTTATGGCAGAAAGTGAAGAGGAACTAAAAAGCCTCTTGATGAAAGTGAAAGAGGAGAGTGAAAAAGTTGGCTTAAAGCTCAACATTCAGAAAACTAAGATCATGGCATCCGGTCCCATCACTTCATGGGAAATAGATGGGGAAACAGTGGAAACAGTGTCAGACTTTATTTTTGGGGGCTCCAAAATCACTGCCGATGGTGATTGCAGCCATGAAATTAAAAGACACTTACTCCTTGGAAAGAAGGTTATGACCAACCTAGATAGCATATTAAAAAGCAGAGACATTACTTTGGCAACAAAGGTCTGTCTAGTCAAAGCTATGGTTTTTCCAGTGGTCATGTATGGATGTGAGAGTTGGACTGTTAAGAAAGCTCAGTGCCGAAGAATTGATGCTTTTGAACTGTGATGCTGGAGAAGACTCTTGAGAGTCCCTTGGACTGCAAGGAGATCCAACCAGTCCCTCCTAAAGGAGATCAGTCCTGGGTGTTCATTGGAAGGACTGATGTTGAAGCTGAAACTCCAATACTTTGGCCACCTCATGTGAAGAGTTGACTCATTGGAAAAGACCCTAATTCTGGGAAGGATTGGGGGCAGGAGGAGAAGGGGACAACAGAGGATGAGATGGCTGGATGACATTGCCGACTCGATGGACATGGGTTTGGGTAGACTCCGGGAGTTGGTGATGGACAGGGAGGTGTGGCATGCTGCGATTCATGGGGTCGCAAAGAGTTGGACATGACTGAGTGACTGAACTGAACTGACCTTTCAGAATTTGTCCTTATACATATCTGCCTTTGTTCATAGTTGCAATCAAAGTACCTACAGGTCTGTTTTTTTTTATGTGAGCCATGTTTAATGTCTCTATTGAATTTGTTACAATAGTGTTTCTGTTGTCTGTGTACTGGTTTTTTTGGCCATGAGGCATATGGAATCTTAGCTCCCAACCAGGGCTCAAACCTGCACCCTTGGGTTGGAAGGCGAAGTCTTAACTACTGGACTGCCGGGGAAGTGACTTTACCTGTAGTTCTGTGTTTTGCTTTTTTTGTTTAATGGTATATGATAAACATTTACTTGTTTTTCAACATGGAATAATAGTTCAATTGCTGCCTAATATTTAGAGACTCATGTTTTTTAATCATTTCCCTATTTTGATACTATTTGTTACTGTCCTAGCAATCTCAGTATCTATTTTCAGTGGATTATAACTAAATGAGAAATAACTTGATCACAAGATAACTTTAAGACTTATCATACCTATAATCATATCCTACATATAACTACAGTGAACTTCATAAAAGTTGCAACTACTCAAATTTTAAAGAGTACAAATATTCCAGGTTGAGTGTGACACTGGTTGCAGTGATACTATTAAAATAATTTTCTTTCTTACAAGTTACTTCAAATTTGCTATAGTTTATGTCTCTCTATAACAAAATACGAGCATTTGTTTCTAGTCTTTTTTTTTTTTGTTATCCTGTTAATGAATTTTTCTTTCTTTTAGTGATGGTACTTTATAGTTTTTTTGGTAAAAATTTGAATTTCTTCAGATAACATGGATTTTAATTTAAATCGATGACATAAATGTTCCCAAATCTGGCTTTATAGCTGTTTTAGGTTTTAATTTTTACTTGATTTTTTATATTTATATATTGCCTCTTGTGATTTCTTCTATTACTTTGAAAAGGAGAATGTTATTTTTTATATATCTGATATATATATTCTCATTTAGATTCAGTTGATGTAATTATAATGGTTATACTGAACCTTTAACTCTTTGGAGGTTATTTTTACTAGATACTGTAAAATTTGAATTAGAGTTAAATATTTTTTAACATAAATAACCTTATTTTATATATCTTACCTTCAGATGCTTATTTGTTTATAATTATTCTTTTCTAGTTTTTACATATTTATTTGTATATCAATACTTCTGTCCTTTTAGTTAGTTACACTTAAGTTGTCCTATTTATACTTTTTTTGGCCAGTTTTCATTGATAAGATCGCCCATGGGCTAGTCAGAATACATTAAAGAATATTGTTGCTGCTGCTGCTAAGTCACATTAGTCGTATCCGACTCTGCGACCCCATAGATGGCAGCCCATCAGGCTCCGCTCTCCCTGGCAAGAACACTGGAGTGGGTTGCCATTTCCTTCTCCAATGCATGAAAGTGAAAAGTAAAAGTGAAGTCGCTCAGTCGTGTCCGACTCTTTGCGACCCCAAGGACTGCAGCCTACCAGGCTCCTCCATCCATGGGATTGTCCAGGCAAGAGTACTGGAGTGGGTTGCCATTGCCTTCTCCGAATATTGTTGCTAAGTATTCTAAAACACAAGTGAAAAAATTCTTTTTGAGATTTTTAATGTATTAAATCCATAAATTAATTTGGCAGAGTACATATATTTCAATATTTAGCTTTTCTTTATATAACCATGGCCTTGTAATTTAAAAAAATCGTTTATATTTGTCAATAAAAAGTACTACTTAGTTCGATATCATGATAAACCTGGAGTGTTCATACTGTTGCTGGGATTGTGACTGAATGGTTCCTCCTTTATTCTTGCTGAATCTGACTTGTGTGTTTCTTCTGGACAGCTGGAGGCACCATATGTAACCAGCAATGAAATACAAATTGTATAGTTTGCATAAATCTGCATACTAGTCAAATGTTCTGATATTTGCATTTAAAATTGGCATTGCACAAAATAAAGATAGATGGTAAAATTCATGCTAATAGTTTAATCTAGACTTCAGAGGGTTGCAAGGAGGAAGAGAAGATCTTCCCAGCATGGTACCTGCAAAAGCAGCACCCCTGGGTACCAGGATACCTGGAGGTCAATGCAGACCAGTGCTGGTCCCTGAGATCCCCAGGGATACAGGCTGTCAATTCCCCCTTGTGCCAGTGGGACGCAAGCACTGCGCTCAGGCTGGAAACAGGTGAAGTTGAGACAGACATCTCCTCTCTCCCTGGCCCCATTGCCTCAACCCTTGTCAGACAGGCGGCCCCCAGGGATGTTGAAACCTTGGTGTTAGGTGGTGGGAAAGGCTTGGTGCATGAATATGAATTGGGAGTGTATGAAAAGGCTTGTCCCGGCTGAGAGGCTAAGACTTGGCCTCTAGCCTTGGCCAACCGTCGCATGCCCTCATTCTAACCCTCTCTGCCCTCACATCCAGGTCCTCGCTGGGTAGATGGCAGATGGTGACGGCCAGCAGAAGCAGGGATGGGGCTGCTGGGCAGGGCCTGGGGTTTGTGGGATTAGAACAGGTGCCCTGTCCCCCTAAGGTGGTGGGGGGCAGTACTGTGGAAATGAGGCTCCAGGTTTGGAGTGCCTGTTACATCTGCCCATTGAACTTTGCTTTACAAAACACAAATTAAGAGAGAAAATTACTTCAGGACAGAGACTGCAAAGCATTAAACCCCAAGGCAAGGGGTCCTTTTGAGATTAGGGCTTTGTACAGTTTACTGGTCATAAGTCCATTCAACCACCTCTTAGTTTGTAAGATACACCCAGATATTTCCAACTTTCTTATACTCAAGCCCTCCACTCTTTAAATATTTGCTTTCTCCTGACAATTTGAACCAACCTTAAGGATAGAATGCCTGTTTGTTGAATGAATGCAAGTATTCAGGGAATACCACATGCATAACATATATAGAGATACATAGAAGCATCTGTATTTTTACCATGTCTCTGATTCTCATTGTTTGCAGATAAAGTGTTTACTTCATGAATATGGTTTTGTACCATGGAATTACATTTTCCCTGAAAACATGATCAAAGGATTGCATGCATTTATTTAGTTGTAGAAACAATCAGGACTGACATTGTTTATTCTCCTAACATGTTGAAATTTCAACAATATTAATGATTCTTTTCTAAGGACTTGCAAGCATATTTTTTTCTATTTCAAAAATACTTTACTGCTCTTTTTATAATTTTTCTTTTCTTTATCCCTCCCTGCTGCCTAAATTTATTTGGAAGACCAGTAATGCTAAGGAATTGTCTAAGAGAACAATGAAAACTTTGAAATGAATTGTCATATTTTTTATCTTGAAGTTTAAAACACATTTTTCTGTAAGAATATCATTATTTAAATTTTAAAATATTCTTGAACATAGTATCTATTTTCTTCTTGTTTGTTTTCAGAATACCTTAATCATAATGGAAAGCTTGTTTATTAAATTTGTTAAAATAGCATGACTTAAGATATTAATATGTTGTATGATATTTCTGAGTGTAACTTACCAATGCTTGGGTATGTTTTGATGTTTAAATGTTTAGGAATACAGGCAAAACTGAGAATCTGGATTTTGTTGGGCCGTTAAAAATCCCACGGCTGTTTTTTGCAAGAGTGCTTGCTGGAGCTCTGGCCAAAGTCCAGTCTAAGCAATAACATCCTACTCAGTATACCTCATGATCCTGGTGTCAGTTATTAAGGCATTCTTCTTTGCTTCCTGCTCTAAACAGCTATGAAACATTGCTGAATTCATGTTCATGATTTTTTCTATATCCTGTTCGGTCTAAGTGAAATGACCCTTGCATTATACATACATTATCTACAGTTGTGCTAGGTGCATCTGTTTAAGATTATACAACTCATTGCTAAATGAATAACCTCTTTGGAAAGTAAAACAGAATGCTATGTATGTAATCAATATTACATACTCTGCATGAACTCATCCTTGACTCAGATTTTATAAAACACACTAAGTTACATCACTTCATGTCAAAACAATCATTAAGGGTCTTTAAGTGGTCCTGAAAATTACCTGTTTTAATGTGAGTAGGCATGTACTCAATTAAATGAGTCCTGAAATACCTTTGACATTAGCTCAGCTCAAAGTCAGAAAACAGTTCTTTTTTGTGACTTAGATGCAAATCATTTAAAAATGGTGCTGGATAGCAACATTATAATTAAATGAGGAGAGAGAAATCTGGAAAGATTATCTTGTTAAGTTGAAAACAATGAAAGTATACGTATTAATTTGATTTTCTATAGCATTCCAAAGCAAGAAACATAATTATTAATTTTTATTTAAATAAATTTAATGCTTTGAATATGTATATATTAATATTACAGTTTTGCACAGAAGACATTATAATTGATTTGTGTAAAATTAATTGAGAGTAGAATTTTTAGAAAGTGAATGTGTTGAGAGTCAGCTCATAGAAGGCATTTGGAACAGGCCATGTCCCATTGCCTAGAATTTCTTTGCTCTGGTATCAGCCTCTGTGAATTCAGTGTTCTCTGCAAGTCCCAACTCATACCACATCTTCTCCCTCATGTCTTCACTGTGTATTTCCCAAGAGCTCTGGACACTGAAAATATTTACCCTTCTTTTTGGCTAGATTAATTTTTCATAGCTGGCTATTTTTAAAAATTTTCAACTATATTTAAATTTCCTCTATAGCAAGCACTGTGATTTATATATTTATTTTGACCATTTGTAATGCTTTGCAAATATTGATTAATTTATAGTGCAGCTTAGGGGTTTTCATTTTAACTTTTCACATATTTATGTACAATTATAAATATAAAACTAAGAGCTACATATTTTTAAAAACCAAGGAAATTGTAAGCATTGTTTTCAAACCATTCACAAAAAGTGTTTGAGACTCCAGCAAGCAGCAGTGAATATACCTCTTGTTATCAAGGAACCACTTTGAGTAAAGAAAAACTGTAAGGAGCAGAAATCTGTTAGTGAAAAGGAAAAAGGAAGTGAGGAACTGGATATTGATCTTGCCAAGTGAAGTAGTAAAAGAAAATACTACATTGTGAACTTCTTTCCATTATTTGCTCAAATTCAATCCAGCAACTCAGATTAGGAGAACAATGGCTGAGATGTTGGAAATAAATCCAACCCATCTGATAAATCCCTAGGAAACCGGAAATAACACAATTAATGGGAAGAGGAAAGACTTGTTTAGAGTTTCAGACATTTATTTTTTTTTAATCAAAAATGATCTTCTGAAGTGTGACTTACTCTCTGTACTTAGAATTCATATTCCTTACCTTAATGTTTCTTTTGCTTTTTTAAGATGAGCAGTATGTGGGAAATTGTATGTGTTGATTATTTGTATCAATAACTTGATGAAAGAATAAATGCTTTTGTGTAAAGAGGAAGTCAACCATGCAGTTGACTAGTCAGTGTTGCATGCTGATTATGTAGCATGATCTTTAGCGTAGCCTGGAAGTTCCACGATTAAAGGAAAGGCACACAAAATAAAGGGTCTGCAGACCTGGGCTTAATCTTTATTCTTTTATTTCCCTTCTTCTCATCTTCAAATGTTTATTTAGAATCTATTTATAGGTACATGTCCTTAGGCTGATAATCCAGGGAGGGAGACAAAAAGCAATGGCAATCACATATCATGTGATAGATGCTCTCATGTCACAGGCAGACAGTATCGTGGGACCCTTCAAAGGGGCTGGTTGGCTTTGGCTTATCATCCAACCTTCAATTATTTGTATAATAATATAGGCTTCCCTGGTGGCTCAGATGGTAAAGAATCTGCCTGCAATGCGGGAGACCCAGGTTCGATCACTGGGTTTGGAAGATCTCCTGGAGAAGGGAATGGCTACCCACTCCAGTATTCTTGCCTAGAGAAGTCCATGGACAGAGGAGCCTGGCGAGCTACAATCCATGAGTTAGCAAAGAGTCGGACACAACTGAAAACCACCACGATACCAAACCATAGGTAATAACAGTAATTTGATGAAATACAGAGCTGTTGTGAAAACTTGATATATAGAATTCAAAAAAAATTAACATTAGTGAACTTTTTCATTTTTTCTAATTTGAAATCCTAAATTTTCATTTCCTTTTTGAAATCTCCTTGATTCATTCTGAAAAGTGTTTTTTCTATGTTGGTACTCCCATGCTACTTTTTCCATACTTTTCTTTCTGCATTTATTGTGAAAAAGTGAAACTGCTAGTTGCTCCTTGTCCTTGTATTGGTCGCTCAGTTATGTCCGACTCTGTGACCCCATGGACTGTAGCCTGCCAGGCTCCTCTGTACATGGATTTTCTAGACAAGAATACTGGCTTGGGTTGCCATGCCCTTCTCCAGGGAATTTTCCCAACCCAGGGATTGAACCTGGGTCTCCTGAAATGCAGGTAGATTCTTTACCCTGAGTCAATTATATCTCAGTAAAACTGGAAGAAGAAAATTGCTTCTTTTAATCTGTTTTCAAATATCCAGGCATGTGACAATAAAGAATTCTAGATATTGTGTGCATCAGTTTAGGTACTCCAAATATGGCCTGTTTTGCCCATGATCCAGAGGAAAGAAGAAAGTTCATAGTGATAGAATCATTGATAGAATGGAGATCTTGGAAAAGAGGAAATGTTAGTCAGCTGTGGAGGTTGCTCAGTGTAGAAAATGTTTTTGCATGTCAACCTCTTTCTTCACTACCAAAGTTTTTCAATTTCATCATCTCTGAACCTCAGGTTTTCTTGTCTGTAGATAAGAAAATTGAAGCAAATGATTTTTAATGCCCCATCTAGCTTGAGGATTCTCTTTGGAGACTGATGGTTGTTTTATATTGGATTGGCCAAAAAGTTTATTTGGATTTTTCTGTAACATCTTATGGAAAAAACCAAATGAACTTTTGGCCCAATACTTTTTTTAGTGTTATTTTGGTAAGCAACCAGATAAAGTCATTGAATATGGGATATGATCACTCATTCTGTTAAATGTTATGCACCTTCATTCTTCCCATGTCTTTATTATACAGACATCAACCACCATTAAAATATACTGAAGAAAAGGGAAAACATCCAATGAGATGGGACTTGAATCATACTTTTTGGAATGAGAGGTGTATGGGCAAATGAAAGACATGGGAATGGCCATGGAAGATGTGAAGAAAGAGCAGTGTCTTCATGCTAAGCAGTGTGACAAAGTTTGAAGATTAGATAAATAGAAGAGAGGGCCTGCAATGCTTTGGAGAGTTCTCATTCAATTCTATAAGCAATAGACGACCTTGTTCAGTCAGGAAGAGAAGACAAAGTTATACCTGTTGAATGTTGTCCAAGGCTTGGCAGGGGCTAAAATCAACATGAGAAAAAAGGAAGAGAAGAGGAAATTGCTCATGACACAGCTGGTGTAGGGCTCTATTAAATGAAGAGAAAGACTGAAATGGACACAAGTCCTGAAAGGAAGGTTGATTTTGCCAAATAGTTATATCATTCCATTCAAAAGAGTTGGAAAAGATGCTTACAGCTGGAGGGATATGGCAGCCTGGCAAGGCTTTGTCTCTCCTGAGTATTTTTTTTTTTTTGGATCCGAGTATTTCTTATAACTGATAAAAGATTTATCTCAAGTGTCCAGTGTGATTTGCAAAAAATGTATATTAAGAGCTTCAGGAAATATTTCCTATCTTTGTTGAAAACAGGTGGATATTTGAATCTCTCAATAATTAAATGAAGGCTAATCAGTTCTCCTATTTTAATAGCATCCCCTAATCTTCACTATTGAGGAACAGACATGTATCAGGGCTATTTAAAAAATTGTTATTATGAGAAATGTTCTTGCATGTCTGTACTATTTATTTTCATATAATTGATTTTTCTAGTATCCTTTGTATTCCTTTCTGGTTCTTGAGTTTTGATTTCTAGAATTATTTTAGTGTTATGCCATGTAGAAGCCCAGAAGCGTGGCTTGATGGTGCTGCTGACAGTTTATATGTCAGGATGTAACTGCCTGACTTATTCTTTGCTGTTTTGCATTCCTTTGCAAAGTATGCCTTTGTTTAGTCTTGAGGGAGTAGTCTTCTCTGATTTTCCATAGACTCAGGACATGACGTTTACGTAGCTGCTGACTGTTCTGCTCTGCGTGGAAGGCAGATGTTTGCATTTTCACACAGTTTCTCCAATCACCTCTTCATTCCTTTTGCATGCTGCAAGGTGTCTAATCTGTGGTGAAGAATGGAGACATATTTTCGTGTAATTTCTAAGAAAAATTACGTGGGCTATGACAAGTGTACCATGCTTCCTATCCAGTTTACCTCATTTATTTCTAAAATTGTGCAATTTGTTTTTGTATCACATTTAGCATACTATAGAAGGCCTGGCTCATTAATTATTATCCTTTGAAGTCATAAGTCTTTTTCTAACAGTATGCGTTTGAAGCTAATGTCTCATAAAAACTAAATGTTAAGTATTTTTATAACTTTGTATTGTTATCTTCATTACATAAAATAGAAAAACTTTCATCCACCCTAGGAATTTAAGATGCTATGTCTGTACACATGATACTCTGATGAATTTTAAACTATTACTTAAATATATGGATGTTTCCGGGCTTCCCTGGTGGCTGAGACTGTAAAGAATCTGCCTGCAATGTGGGAGACCTGGGTTTGATCCCTGGGTCGGAAAGATCCCCTGGAGAGGGGAATGGCTCCCCACTCCAGTATTCTTGCCTGGAGAATTCCATGGACAGAGGAGCCTGGTGGGCTATAGTCTGTGGAGTTGCAAAGAGTTGGACACATGGATGTTTCCTGGGGGAAGTAATTGATACCTGGAAAGGCCAGTTTCAGCTTGTCTATTTTAAAGATTAATTTTTTTTTTTTAAGAAAATGGTCTCTGCAGATTAAAATGTTTACTATTAAATAAACATGCTCTCTCTCTGTGTGTAACTATATTTATATCTCTATCAATTTAACCCTAATGGTATCTGGACCTCTTCTCTTCATCTGACTTAGGTCTTGGTTTTCACCAGGAAATGGTCTCCCTGCTTGTTTCCACTTGAAACAATGGTTTGTGCATTATATTAGGACAGTCATGAGGGTGGCAGTGACCCCAGAGGTAATTATTTTCATCAAAGGCAGTTTAGGAGAATGGTGATAATGAGGGATGGCAACCCCAGCTATGGCAAATGAAGTGGTAGCAACTGTGTTTGAACTTTCAATATCCTTATATCTGTGCTTCTGATCTTCCTATCTGTGCTCCTGCAAGTTCTTAAGAACCCTGTGGACAAAGAAGGGTCATTTGGCTTTTATTTTTGGTTTAGTATTAAATGTTTTATTTGCAAACATATTTACAATTTGTAGTTGACAAATCAAAATTAAAAGATGAATAAGTGATTAATTTAGAATTCAACAACAAAATAGTTGCTCCATAAATATTCACTGACTGGTGAGAGTAAAAAGAGACTGAAACTGATGTCTCCCGACTCTTTGCCCGGTGGCATTTTAACTCCCTCTTTGCATTTTCCTGGTGGCTCAGCTGGTAGAGAATCCGCCTACAATGTGGGAGACCTGGGCTTGATTCCTGGGTCGGGAAGATCTGGAGAAGGGAAAGGCTATCCATACCAGTATTCTGTCCTGGAGAATTCCATGGACTGTTTAATCCATGGGTTTACAGAGTCGGGCATGACTAGGTGACTTTCACTTTCACTTTTTTTGCATTTCCTAAGGCTAAAAATTCACTAAAAATTTTAAGTATGCATCATTTATGACAAATTTTAAAGTAATCTTTGGTAGCTATAAATTGAGAAATGGTCTTTGTTGTTTTGTTGGCTATTTCTAATTGTTCAAATAACTGTACAGTGCATAGTGAAAGGACATTTGCAACCACAGTACGCTAAAGACTTTAATGCTATTGAGCACTATTCTTGACTTACGTCATTTTTATCTCCACAGAAATTGGCCCAGTAACAGTTACCACAGATCCCAAGAAATTTCAATATGAGCTCAGAGAACTCTATGTTCAGGTGAGTGCTTTCTTGTAATTTTATTTCTTTCAGGTGAAAGGAAAATCATGAACTTTTGGCTGATCATCTTCAGTTTTAAGTCTGAAAGTAATAATTCTTAGTTTTTAAATTCCAATACCACTTTTTCTGACTTGAATGATACACATGGAATTGGGACAGATTGGGTTGAAAACACCACCTTCATTTATGCGTTATCTATAGCTGCTTCCATGCACCAGAGGCAGAGTTCTGTGGTTGTGACAGACTGGCCCACAAAACCTAAGTGTTTACTGCATGATGCTTCAGAGAAAAGTTTATTGACTTCTGCTCTAGATGACTTCAGTGGTAAAGAATCCACTTGCCAGTGTAGGAGACACAGGAGATGTGGGTTCAATCCCTGGGTCCAATCCCTGGGTCAGGAAGATACCCTGGAATAGGAAGTGGCAACCCACTCCAGTATCCTTCCTTGGAAGATTCCAGGGACAGAAGAGCCTGGTGTGCTACAATCCATGGGGGCTGCAAAAAGTTAGATACAACTGAGCACTAGATGACTCCTTTCACTGCCTCCTTTCACTGTTTCATAAGGAACAGTTAATTCTTTTCCTGAAATCACTGTGGTATAATTAGGATAAGTTAAAAATTCTTTAAGTCGTCTATATGAATGTTTTAAGCATAATTTTGTTAGTTGCTGGAGTCCTGCTCCAGCTGGTCCAGGGGTTCCCTCAGGATGGATGGCGTCGGCGGAGAGAAGAGAAGACACAGCGAGACTAGGCAGATGTGAAGCAGCGTCTGAGCTTTATTTTTCAAAGGGAGTTTTTATATCTTAAGTTGTACATAGAGGAAAATGTAAAATGTAGAGTCATGCCAAATCAGCTCAATGGGTCAGCAGTTTTTGACCCCTGTCGAAACCAGGATACTTTTTGTATATCTTAATTACAAAAGTCTCATGTTGTTTACATCATCTTCTGGCCTGGAGGCCTGCTAACATCTTATGACTCTTTATTGATAAGGGTTGATCAGCCAGAACACCTTTTCTAAAAGTATTTTTGTGTCAGGCACAGAACGTACCAGCTAGATTAACAATTGTCTTATTATTTTTATATTAGTGCTAAACCTTTATTTATATAAGTCTCTAACTATTATACTTTTATTATACAGGTTCAACATGTTATGAGCAAAAACATAGCAAGTAAATATAGATCGAATAACAGTTTTACAGAATAATATTTCTTATGTTTTTCTAATAGGCTTTCTCCCCCTCTAAGGGTTCTGTGCCCATTGGGACTTTATGTGTTCAGGCTCTCAATGCTGTTTATTGTTAAGGAGCACTCATGCACATTAGCACTAAAGGCACAGGCACATTTATCAAACAAACTAAGATGCTAACAAGAGGAGTTTATATTAAAATACTCTTTTTTATGGATAATCTTATAGAGTGCTGCCATTCGGGGGGGCATGTTGATTAGAGTTTTAAATCGACCTGGTTAGGAAAGGATCAGGGAAGGCTTTCTGCCTAAGTCACAGAAATTAGGGAGCAGTCTATTATAGCAAGCATCAGAAAGATAGATATCATCTTTAAGGTGAGCTCCGAGGCAGCTTATCGAGATCCCTGAGGCCTGAGTTGCCTTGCTCGTCAGGTCTTCTCCTCACCCATATTTACTGTCTCCATAAATCATTGTTGTCCTTCAGTGTTCCCTCTTAAGTGTCCTTGTGATTACATTGTAACTCAAGTTTGTCTCTGGGCTATATATCACATTCCTCAGTTTATTTCTTATCTCTTTAAATCCTGTTATCCCCTAGTAACTTAAGCTCATCATCTCCTAAAAAGGCTTTTAGCTATTAGTATCTCTAAAATTTCTAGTTTCTATAAGCTACAGTAAAATATGCCAACACTACAACATACCTTAAACTTTTAGCTTCTAACTATTCTTAATTATTCCTAACCCCTAAACTCAGCAAACTTCTTTTGCCATAAACATTCCCCTTACAGGCAGGTTTCAGATAACAGTGTTTCCCATGGTCTCAAGCTGCAGTCTATGTGCTCATCCTGGAGCATTCTTTGTAAAGATCCTTGAACAAATGTCAATAGTTAACTTTATGGATTATAACATTCTTTCCAGCCAACTCAACCGGAGGAAGGAAAGGACAAGTCAGAATCACAAGACCTAACTGCTTCATCCCGGGACCGTGCCTGTGGGATGAGGAGAGGGGGTTGGGGCCGTGCCTCCATTTTGTCAGTAATGCCTATCGCGGCTCCCAACAGTTAGTAGAGTAGATGAATAGTTGGTTGAAATGTTATTCTGAAAATAGGACTTGGAGATAAGGTTAACATGTACCTTCTCCTCATTCCTCATTGAGGTCATTTTTCTCAAATCCATTTATTTTTTTAAAATAACTTGCTTCTTTGAGGCTGTTTTCCTATCCTATCCTCCATGGATGGTCTCTGCTGCAATCACCTATAAGTCTTTTGGGCACTCCTCATTGAAGCTGTTGGTGACTGGATCATTGTCTGCCTTTCCCCTTTAGGGCTGCCATCATTCCAGGGCACCTCACTGGTGACTGGAATGGCCTGTCAGAACCTTCTTCTCTCAGTTCTTTGACCTTTCCTTTCCTCAATCTCAGTCTTCTATTCCCGCACACCCTCGGGACCTTGTGTGTGTGTGCTTAGTTGCTCAATCGTGTCCAAATCTTTGTGATCCCTTGGACGGTAGCCCGCCAGGCTCCTCTGTCCATGGGGATTCCGCAGGCAAGGATACCCAATTCATTTTGTCTGTCAAGGTGACTCATTCAAGCCACAACCATCTGTCCACCAAGCTTGTTACAGCTTCTTACTACAGCTGCTTCTTCACCCTCATCAAACTTTCCAGTCCAGTGATCCCTATCCTGTCTCCCAGGCCTTTGGAGCTCTCCTTTTTCACTTTCTTCCAATCTAGCTCAGAGTCGTGTCATTTCAAAAACACTACGTTTTTTCTTGTCCATTGCTTTTTTGTTCAAAAGGCAAAACTTAATTCCTGAATGACCAAAATTATTATGCCAGGTGCCATTGAAGTCTCACGATATGGCAGGTTGATTTCACTATAAATATATAGCCACCTGCTTCCACTGGACTGTTAAGACTCCCATGATCCTATTCTGTTTCTTTGGTCAATTGTACCTCCCATGCCTCCCAATGACAGTTGCAAACTTTAGCTATTCTTCTTAAACCTGTATTTCATTACCCTTTTACTACTGACCATTTTCAGCTAATGATCCACTCTGAGCAAGCTGTCTCACTTACTGTTTCACACACAGGCACATTTAAATGAAAGCTCTTGGCTTCCTCATACTTCACATGTAATCCACATGCATTTGATACCCATCCTATCCTCATTCTCTACTTAATCACAACTCCTTGGCTTTCTCAGGATCTTAATGCTATCAAGTTGGGTTTTTTTTTTTTTAACTACTTTAGGTTTCCATTTACTTTTTAAAAAAATTGGAGCGTAGTTACTTTACAGTGTTGTGTTTCTACTGTACAACAACATGAATCAGCTGTACATATACATATATCATCTCTTTTTTGGTTTTTACTTCCTCCTTAGGTCACCCCAAGATATTGAGTAGGGTTCATGAGCTATACATTAGATTCTCTTTAGTTTATATATATAATTTTATACAGTCAGCAAAAAACAAGACCGGGAGCGGACTATGGCTCAGATCATGAACTCCTTATTGCCAAATTCAGACTTAAATTGAAGAAAGTAGGGAAAACCACTAGACCATTCAGGTATGACCTAAATCAAATCCCTTATGATTATACAGTGGAAGTGACAAACAGATTTAAGGGACTAGATCTGACAGACAGAATGCCTGATGAACTATGGAAAGAGGTTCATGACATTGTACAAGAGACAGGGATCAAGACCATCCCCATGGAAAAGAAATGCAAAAAAGCAAAATGGCTGTCTGAGGAGGACTTACAAATAGCTGGGAAAAGAAGAGAAGCAAAAAGCAAAGGAGAAAATGAAAGATATTCCCATCTGAATGCAGAGTTCCAAAGAATAGCAAGGAGAGATAAGAAAGCCTTCCTCAACGATCAATGCAAAGAAATAGAGGAAAACAACAGAATGGGAAAGACGAGATCTCTTCAAGAAAATCAGAGATACCAAGGGAACATTTCATGCAAAGATGGGCTTGACAAAGGACAGAAATGGTATGGACCTCACAGAAGCAGAAGATATTAAGAAGAGGTGCCAAGAATACACAGAAGAACTGTACAAAAACGATCTTCACAACCCAGATAATCACAATGGTGTGGTCACTCACCTAGAGCCAGACATCCTGGAATGTGAAGTCAAGTGAGCCTTAGAAAGCATCACTATGAACAAAGCTAGTGGAGGTGATGGAATTCCCGTTGAGCTATTTCAAATCCTGAAAGATGATGCTGTGAAAGTGTTGCACTCAATCTGCCAGCAAATCTGGAAAACTCAGCAGTGGCCACAAGACTGGAAAAGGTCAGTTTTCGTTCCAATCCCAAAGAAAGGCAATGCTGAAGAATGCTCGAACTACTGCACAATTGCACTCATCTCACACGCTAGTAAGGTAATGCTCAAAATTCTTCAAGCCAGGCTTCAGCAATACGTGAACCGTGAACTTCCAAATGTTCAAGCTGGTTTTAGAAAAGGCAGAGGAACCAGAGATCAAATTGCCAACATCTGCTGGATCATTGAAAAAGCAAGAGAATTCCAGAAAAACATCTATTTCTGCTTTATTGACTATGCCAAAGCCTTGGACTGTGTGGATCACAATAAACTGTGGAAAATTCTGAAAGAGATGGGAATACCAGACCATCTGACCTGCCTCTTGAGAAACCTGTATGCAGGTCAGGAAGCAACAGTTAGAACTGGACATGGAACAACAGACTGGTTCCAAATAGGAAAGGGAGTACGTCAAGGCTGTATATTGTTACCCTGCTTATTTAACTTCTGTGCAGAGTACATTATGAGAAACGCTGGGCTGGAAGAAGCAGAAGCTGGAATCAAGGTTGCTGGGAGAAATATCAATAACCTCAGATATGCAGATGACACCACCCTTATGGCAGAAAGCGAAGAAGAACTAAAGAGCCTCTTGATGAAAGTGAAAGAGGAGAGTGAAAAAGTTGGCTTAAAACTCAACATTCAGAAAACTAAGATCATGGCATCTGGTCGCATCACTTCATGGGAAATAGATGGGGAAACAGTGGAAACAGTGTCAGACTTTATTTTTTTGGGCTCCAAAATCACTGCCGATGGTGATTGCAGCCATGAAATTAAAAGACACTTACTCATTGGAAGGAAAGTTATGACCAACCTAGATAGCATATTTAAAAGCAGAGACATTACTTTGCCAACAAAGGTCCGTCTAGTCAAGGCTATGGTTTTTCCAGTAGTCATGTATGGATGTGAGAGTTGGACGGTGAAGAAAGCTGAGTACTGAAGAATTGATGCTTTTGAACTGTGGTGTTGGAGAAGACTCTTGAGAGCCCCTTGGACTGCAAGAATATCCAACTAGTCCATCCTAAAGGAGATCAGTCCTGGGTGTTCATTGAATGGACTGATGTTGAAGCTGAAACTCCAATAGTTTGGCCATGTTATGCAAAGAGTTGACTCATTGGAAAAGACCCTAATGCTGGGAAAGATTGGGGGCAGGAGGAAAAGGGGACGACAGAGGATGAGATGGCTGGATGACATCACTGACTTGAATTCAAAAAGAAAAGAAAACAAACTAATCAACAAATCATTGTTCTTGTCAAAATTCTCTTACAAATAGCAACTTTTCATTTTTCAATTTCTTCAATGCCTGGAAAGTTGTCAGTATTCCCTGCCATCTTTTCCTCTCGTGCCTTCCGCCGTTACTTCTTAGTATATTTCCATCTAGTCCCCACACCCACGCTGTATGTAGCTCTAGCTTGGGACACGTATTCTCTGGTTTTGCTAAATGCGATGGAAGCGTTTCATTTGTCAGTATGTTAGTTAAACATCTTTGTAGTTCAATACTGGCCTCTCCCTTCATCTTGAGGCATTCTCTTCCTTTACATATTTTTTCACTTTTCTTCCCACTTTTCTTAAGCTTCTTAGGCAGCTCATTTCCCCCTAGTTGGCCATTAAGTGTTTTGGATCCTTGTAGGTTTGTAAACTGGCCCCATTTATTTCTCTCATTTTTATTTTTTCTCTTTGGGAAAAATCATCCATACACACATAAATACATTTCTAGCCTAGAACTCTCCTGAGAAATAGACCCTTTGGTCAGTCTCTGGGATGTCACAGTGGCACTCCAAAGTGAAACTCACAGATGTTCTCTTTCCACCCCTTCTAATATGGTTCTAAATCCTTGTTCTTTGTCTTATGTTTGTTATCTTTGTGAATTATGCTTGTAATATCCTGGTTATTCACCAAAATTCTGAATCATCCTTAATATACATGTCTTTTCCCCTCTAAATCATCAATCAAATCTTGGTTTTTAACTTTCTAAATAATTTTTATATCAATTGACTTTTATTTATTAATATTAGCATGTCATAATCCCAGTTATTGTTACCTTTAGGCTGAATTAATGCAAAAAAGCTTCCAAGTGATTTCCCTGCTTTCATTCTTGCTTTGATTTTCCAGGCCTTTCTCTACTCTGACCAGCAGACAAAAGATCTAAAAAAAGAAAAAGTCACTCAACATTCCCCTGTAATACCCTGTCCACTCACCTCCTACCCTCACTTCATCAAGTCTTCCTGAGTGACCTGAGGCCTGTCTACCTGTCAGCCCTTCCTGGAGCCACTCTCTCCCTTGGGCCCTGAGATCTGCTGTAGGGGTCTTGCATAGTCTCCTGTGTCTGGATCCTCAGCTGTCTCCCCATGGGGCCCTTGCATGCGCTGTTCTCCTTGCATGTGTGTGTGTGAGAATCACTTCGTCGTGTCTGACTTTTTGTGACCCCATGGACGGTAGTGCACTAGGCTCCTCTGTCCATGGAATTCTCCAGGCAGGAATACTGGAGTGGGTTGCCATTTCCTTCTCCTCTCCTTGCATAGGAAGTTCTTGTTCTTCATCTTGCCTTCGTGTCCATGCTTCTTTAATCGAGTTTAAAATCCTGTTTCCCAAATCTCATCTGGAATACCACTTCCTCAGAGAATCCCATCCTGTCTTCCAGGCTTGGTCATATCTCATGGCCTCTTTCTGTCTCAAAGTAGTTGGGATTTCATAGTGAAGGATTATGTCTGATTTAGCCCATCACTGAATCCCTTAGTAAATTGCCTGGCATATAGAATGTGCTCAATTTTTGATGAATGGAAGAATGAAGGAAGAAAGGAAGGAACAAACCACCACTGTGTACAAATTAACAGTTCAAATTAGAGTTTGAAGTTTAATACTTCAATTGGTTTCACTGTTGAGTGCATGACTTCATTTGGAACTGTATACGGTATGAGCATAATTGGGGCATAGGGTGAAAAAACTCAGGAGTTTGGCATTCCAAATATGTTTTAAATTGAGGTTCTTTCGTTGTGCCTGTCTCTATTTTTAAATTGCATACTAAATTGGATTATGTTTCATAAATGTCTAAATAGGTTTTTATAGTTATCCCTTGTCTTTTTTTATCTTTTATTAAATTTCTTCTGATAATTTCTCTCATTAATCCTCTATTTCCTTTCTCATATCATTCTTTTTCAGTCATTATCTCAATACTTATTTACAATTTACTTTTCTATCCTCTGATATAGCAAATTCTTTTCCACTTTGGATGTCTACATTCTTTGAATGAAAATTTACATAAAAATTTCTATCCTGTATGTGGAACACAGGAATTAAAAATTGTGTTACCCTAATTGTTTATATTTTTATATTTTGGTGTTTTATCATGAACTCCTGAGGGCAAGAGCCTTACAGCTCTCACTCAGCCTCTGGTCTATCATGGGATGAATCAGTGTCTGCAGGAGAGTGGACTTAATAGCTATTGAATAAATGAATGTCATATGAGCGTAGCTTCTTTTAAAAATGTATATTTAACAGTGAAACTATATCAAATACAATACAAACTTTACCTGATGGTACAGAAGATACTTAAAAATCTAATCATCACTGTTTGTAATATAAAGATTCCGTATGGCCATGTAATGGAGGTTTCTAGCTGAAAGAATGTTTGGAAGAGATTTACTGCATTCATTTCTTTTCCCCTCTGCAAGAATTCAGCTGGGATGTATTCTTAGAAAGCTGGCCAGAATGCAAATGCCTACATTCTCATTGAGACCTGGCACTTCCTCATTTCCTGCCTCTCCCCTTTTTTTGTTCTAAGGGATCTTCAGATCCTCCTTGCTCCATATGTCTCCAGGGTAGAGGGTCATGATCCTTAATCATACTCCATTGATTCCCTTCCCCGAGCCCTCCTCAGCCAACCTCTGGAACTGAACTTGATAGCAGATACTCTGTAGAGTCATAATGTCTCTGTTCAAGAAAATAATCTTTCTTTCTTCCCTGGAATGAAAGCTGGTGTCCATTTCTCTGGAGATGTCCTCTGTACTGGCTGCATCTTAAGGATTTATTTTTACATTGTCTTGAGATACAAGAGGATGCTTAATTAGAACAACTAGCCAGGGAAGGAATCAAATATTTACTTTTTCTCTTCATTCAAAATTGGACACTGTTATAAGCATCGGGGAGACCATGGAAGTATTTTTATTTTCAAAGTTTCTGGTGAATTATTCCTTTTTCAATCAGTGGCAAAAATTTTCATCAAGTAAGGGTCAAATATGAAGACACTAGGCTATATCATTACTTAACCCTGACCTAAAGAATGTGTTTTGTTTTCTCTTCAGTGTTTGCTTAGAGAATATTTTATTTCATAACCCACTCTGAGAAACTAAAATTCACGAATTTCATAAAATTTTAGTATGATACTAAAGTTTGTGTGTGTGTGTGTAATTTCCAGACCCTTTTTTGGTTCCTCTTCTACAATTTTTAGTGATGTCGCTCAGTCATGTCTGACTCTTTGTGACCCCATGGTCTGTAGCCTACCAGGCTCCTCCGTCCTTGGGATTTTCCAGGCAAGAGTACTGGAGTGGGTTGCTATTTCCTTCTCCAGGGGATCTTCCCAACCCAGGGATTGAACCCTCTCTCCCGCATTGCAGGCAGAGATACTTTACCGCCTGAGCCATCAGAGAAGCCCTAACTCCCCCCAGATCACTGATATGAAGAGCAACAAGGATGGCTGTTTTATTAAAATTAACTTGGATTTTTTTTTTTTTTTTAAAGAAACCTTTAAAAATATTCCTTTCATAATTTAATTGTTTTGAAAACAAGAAAAGGAAATTCACTTTGAAGTAAATTAAATAATTGCCCATTAACTTTTCACCAGACTCAGCTATTTTTCTTGTAGAGATAATTAACTTGAGGAAAAAGCAATGTAAAATTTTACAAGAAAAATGTAAGAGAAATCACTAAACTTAAACCATTAAATGTATAACATTAATTTTATTTTCCTACATCTTCTTTCATTTGGGATACAGAAAAGTAACTTGTACAGAAAGCATCAGAACTTTCTCTCTGGGGAAAAGAAGGGCTGATAAGTGACAATGGTATTCAAATCACACAGAGCTTTGAGAATTAATATCCTTGTGAATATGCAGTGCAAAGTCTTGTCTCAGGTCACATTCTTTATAAGAAGCTATAAAGCTTGTTGAGTTTTAGAAAATGGTGTTTACAGTGATGTGCTTTCTTTTTTTTTGCATTATGAAGTTTTATTTTCCCGTATAATTTCTTTTCTTTTTTCTTTTATTTAAGTATTTATTTTAATTGGAGGCTAATTACTTTACAATATTGTAGTGGTTTTTGCCATACATTAACATGAATCAGCCATGGGTGTACATGTGTTCCCCATCCTGAACCCCCCTCCCACCTCCCTCCCCATCCCATCCCTCCCCTCAGGGTCATCCCAGTGCACCAGCCCTGAGCACCCTTTTCCATGCATTGAACCTGAAGTGACGATCTGTTCCACATATGATAATATACATGTTTCAATGCTATTCTCTCAAACCATCCCACCCTCACCTTCTCCCACAGAGTCCAAAAGTCTGTTCTTTACATGTGTCTCTTTTGCTGTCTCGCATATAGGGTCATCGTTACCATCTTCCTAAATTCCATATAAATGCATTAATATACTGTATTGGTGTTTTTCTTTCTGGCTTACCTCACTCTGTATAATAGGCTCCAGTTTCATCCACCTCACTAGAACTGATTCAAATGCATTCTTTTAATAGCTGAGTAACATTCCATTGTGTATATGTACCACAGCTTTCTTATCCATTCGTCTGCCGGTGGACATCTAGGCTGCTTCCATGTCCTGGCTATTATAAACAGTGCTGCGATGAACATTGGGGTACACGTGTCTCTTTCAATTCTGGTTTCCTCAGTGTGTATGCCCAGCAGTGGGATTGCTGGGTCATATGGCAGTTCTATTTCCAGTTTTTTAAGAAACCGCCACACTGTTCTCCATAGTGACTGTACTAGTTTGCATTCCCACCAACAGTGTAAGAGGGTTCCCTTTTCTCCACACCCTCTCCAGCACTTATTGTTTGTAGACTTCTTGATAACAGCCATTCTGACCGTCAGGAGATGGTACCTCTTTGTGGTTTTGATTTGCATTTCTCTGATAATGAGTGATGTTGAGCATCTTTTCATGTGTTTGTTAGCCATCCATATGTCTTCTTTGGAGAAACGTCTGTTTAGTTCTTTGACTTATTTTTGGATTGGGTCATTTATTTTTCTGGAATTGAGCTGCAAGAACTGCTTGTATATTTTTGAGATTAATTATTTTTGTGTGTGGTGTTAGAAAGTATTCTAGTTTCATTCTTTTACAAGTGGTTGACCAGTTTTCCCAGCACCACTTGTTAAAGAGATTGTCTTTTCTCCATTGTATATTCTTGCCTCCTTTGTCAAAGATAAGGTGTCCATAGGTGCATGGCTTTATCTCTGGGCTTTCTGTTTTGTTCTATTGGTCTATGTTTCTGTCTTTGTGCCAGTACCGTACTGTCTTGATGACTGTGGCTTTGTAGTAGAGCCTGAAGTCAGGCAGGTTGATTCCTCCAGGTCCATTCTTCTTTCTCAAGATTGCTTTGGCTATTTGAGGTTTTTCGTATTTCCATACAAATTGTGAAATTATTTGTTCTAGTTCTCTGGAAAATACTGTTGGTAGCTTGATAGGGATTGCATTGAATCTATAGATTGCTTTGGGCAGTATACTCATTTTCATGATATTGATTCTTCCAATCCCTGAACATGGTATATTTCTCCATCTATTTGTGTCATCTTTGATACCTTTCACCATTGTTCTATAGTTTTGCATATATAGGTCTTTTGTTTCTTTAGGTAGATTTATTCCTAAATATTTTATTCTTTTCGTTGCCGTGGTGAATGGAATTGTTTCCTTAATTTCTCTTTCTGTTTTCTCATTGTTAGTGAACAGGAATGCAATGGATTTCTCTGTGTTAATTTTATATCCTGTAACTTTACTATATTCATTGATTAGCTCTAGTAATTTTCTGGTGGTGTCTTTAGGGTTTTCTATGTAGAGAGTCATGTCATCTGCAAACAGTGAGAGTTTTACTGCTTTTCCAATCTGGATTCCTTTTGTTTCTTTTTCTTCTCTGATTGCTGTGGCTAAAACTTCCAAAACTATGTTGAATAGTAGTGGTGAGAGTGGGCACCTTGTCTTGTTCCTGACTTTAGGGGAAATGCTTTCAATTTTTCACCATTGAGGATAATATTTGGGTTTATCATGTATGGCTTTTATTATGTTGAGGTATGCTCCTTCTGTGCCTGCTTTCTGGAGGGTTTTTATCATAAATGGATGTTTAATTTTGTCAAAGATTTTCTCTGTATCTATTGACATAATCATATGGTTTTTATCTTTCAATTTGTTAATGTGGTGTATCACATTGGATAATGATATGCTTTCAATGATACTCTTATTCAAATATTTTATAGAGCAAAAAGCATATTAGTCAAGTATATGAAATGTAAAAAGGTAAGATATTTCTACTGTTGATCCCAAGAATTGAAATGCTTCACATGAAATTTAATTTTTCTTGGAGAAGTCTTTTAATAAAATTGACCATAAAATTTTTTTGATGTCAAAAAATTTCAGTTCCTTTTTTTTTTTTTAATAACTTGGGAAGTCCATTAAGGTTTACCTTTACTATGTCAACATTTTTAGTGTTAAATATGAAGACTCTTGGACTTCCCAGGTGGTGGTAGTTGTTAAGAATCCTCTGTCCTTGCAGGAGATGCAAGAGATGAGAGTTTGAACCGTGGGTTGGGAAGATTTCCTTGAGTAGAAAGTAGCACTCCACTCTAGTATTCTTGCCTGGAAAATTCCATGGGCAGAAGAGCCTGGTTGGGTCCACCTGGAAGATTCCATGGGCCCACAAAGAGTTGGACATGACTTAGTGACTGAGCACAGCACCATGGAGGCCCCTGTGTTTTTATATTTTTCTCCTTAAGAGAATAGCAGATTGAATCTACTTGCACAATTAATTTGTGCTAAATACCCATTATAAATGTACTGTATGAATTGTATTAAATATTCCTACCTCTCAGTTTCTTTACAAAAAAAAAAAAAAACAAAGTAAAATGGACCTTAATAAAAGCAAGAATAAGTAAAAATATGTGGACTAGCATTGTCACATAGTAACAAGATGGAGTTATGAATTAGGGTTCGATACAATTGTCATTCTTTAACTGGAACAGAAGAGTAAATAGAGAAACTGAAGTTAAAGGAAAAAATACTTTACTGTAGTATGGGAACAGTTGATGTTAAAATTATCTGCCAACAGAGAATATGAAAAACCGTGGCCAGATAGGCAAAGACTGTTAAAACTGAGGATGAGATAATGCTGATTTATGATGCCAATTCAGTATCCATTTTATTTAATCTCAAGTATTCCAAATCATGCTACTATGTAGAAGTGTCCTTTTAGTTTCTAAATTTATAGAAGTCTTGTATATGAAATTAAAAAGCAAAACTGATATATAACCAAAAATTTAAGAAAGTGAAAAGAAATTGTCTAGAACCAGAAGAGGGAAAGGATCATATGTTAGCGTAGATATAATGTGGGCTTCCTGATGGCTCACTGGGTAAAGAATCCTCCTGTAATGCAGGAGCCTTAGGAGACACGGGTTCAATCCCTGGTCAGAAAGATCCCCTGGAGAAGGGAATGGCAACCCACTCCAGTATGCTTGCCCGCAAAACCCCGTGGACAGGGGAGCCTGGCAGACTACAGTCCATGGGGTATCACAAAGAATCAGACATAACTGAGCGCACACACACACACACATGGATATAATGTAGAGTTATAAAAAGTGTGATTTTTATGTTTGGTGTTGGATGTGATTCAACTGAAGAAAGCAGTTTTTAATTCCATTTAAGTTTTCTTAATATGCATTTGTGGAGAAGGAAAAGGCAACCCACTCCAGTATTCTTGCCTGGAGAATCCCAGGGACGGCAGACCCTGGTGGGCTGCCGTCTATGGGGTCGCACAGAGTCAGACACGACTGAAGCAACTTAGCAGTAGCAATATGCATTTGACTTATAAATGCATATATATCAGTGTATATATATGCACTTTTACAGGAGGAGTGACATGTTTAATTTAGCAAAGAAGGTGACAGGAGTCAAATACATGCAACGCATGATATATGTAAAAGCTGCAAGAATCGTAGAACGGCATCTGATTGAAAGTAAGGGCTTGATAAATGTTAGTTATTGATGCTACTCTTACTACTCCTGTCTCTGGTACTACAACAGTCTTTTCGAAAAGATAATCAAGTAATTCTACTATAAATGGACAGCAGTGATCCAAGTAATTCTACCATAAAGGGATAACAGTTATCTAAGTAATTCCACCATGAAGGGACAACAGTTATCCAAGTGATTCCACCATGAAGGGACAACAGTTATCCAAGTGATTCCACCATGAAGGGACAATGGTTATCCAGGTGATTCCACCATAAAGGGACAACAGTTACGGAACATGTGCCTTGTGAAAGATTTTCTGTGTGTTTTATTACAGTCACCTTCTCAATTCAAACCCACACAAGTATTAATCTTCCTTTTTACAAATTCAGAGACTCAGGCTTTGAGGTATTAGATAACATGTTTTCCTCAGGTCATCACACTGGCAAGTAGCAAGAGCAGTCTCGAAAGTGGAAGTGTTTAATATCCGAGCCAGTGTCCTTTCTCACTTTGCTACTTTCCTTGTAAATATTGGTTTAAGTAACCTTATTGAGCTAATCAAATTAACATTTATTTATTTAATTTCTCTTTGTATGTTACTTCAAAGTAGGAAAGTAGAGGGTTGAAGATAGATGTAGGTATAGGACTGTCTCATTCTCAATGAAACAGTTTTACTTAAAATAAAATTCGTCTTCTCCATCAGTCACTTTGAGTAATTGGCTCACCTAAACTTACTGAGCAGCAAATGACAGTTAACTGTAAATTGAAAATCACTCCCTTTACTCAGCCTGTTTTCTTGCTACTTGGTGTGGTAAGCTTATTTAAGTGGAACCTCACAGTCACCTTGGAGAGACACAAGAGCAGAGTGCATTTCAAGAGATTGAAAGGTACTGTTTATACTGCAGTTGTGTTCATAGCTGGTTTTCATTTAGGCTTCTTTGGGCCTGACTGAAGCATCTATTAAAACTTTAGTTTGCTGCTGGAGTTTTCTGTTAGAGGACTAAATTTTCTGAGGGACAAACAATCCTATATCTCTGGGAAGTGAAGGATGGGGACTAAAGATCGGCACTGAGTGAGAATAATTGGCTCTTTCTAGCCTTCCATCCTAGTACCCTGTCCAGAAGCAAATAGCTGGCTGATTTCCTAATGATCTTTTGCATGAACTTCAAAGGACAGAGAGTATAGAAGGGTGTTCTGACTGTTGGGTTGCTTTTTCAAAGCAGAATACGCAGATACTTAACATGGGTTGGGGGTGGATTATAATGGGGCATTTTTTGATGTTCTTTTGGGAGTGTGCATGTAGGGGTACATTCTTAAGCATAAATGCATGAGTCATTGTGGAGTAAAATATTATAAATACATGTGAAAAAATAACATTTTTAAGAAGTCTACTGACCTGTGATGCCTGGATTTATTCCATTCATGCTATTACGCAAACCAAAGGATTATTCTATTCCCCACAATAGTACTATACCTGATTTTGTCTGTTTTGAGGTGATGGTAAAGATGGAGGAAAAAAATGTTTTTCTTGGGAGAGTGTTTTTTTATCTAAAGCCTAGACTCCTAGAGAAAAAACTACAAACCTCACTTTCAACAAAATGGAAAAGTAAAGATTTTTAAAGTAAAAATTAATTTCTTTAATCAAATTAAAGAGTTAATCTTCTCAATCCAACTTGATCAGAAGCAGTTCTCAAGAAGCCATCTTTTTTCTTCTTAGGTCTTGAAAAAGTCTCAAGAATTGTGGAATCTTGATTTTGGTATTGACTTTGAGTGTTATTTGCTCAGTTAAGCCGTCAGCTGTTTGGAGCCCTTCCAGAAACTTATCAGTACCCCAGGCACCTCTAACATCAGTTAGAGATTTGATAGCACTGGCCTTTCCTCACCAAACAATACCTGGGGCTCCTGTGTGCAGTGTCTGGGACCCTCTGATGGTCTTGGAGGCTGATACGGACTTTCTTGGGCAGACCTATCCCATTGTTGATTACTGGTCCAGTCACCAGCTAAGTCCCTCAGGTTTCCTTATATAAACTTTAAACTAAGTCTCCATTCTTCTATATTCATGTTGATTTAAAGAAAAACAAACTCCCCAGGTAGCCACTGTCTATATGTATTAGTCTCTTCCTTTGAGATGATCTAGATCTTAGTTCACCAGTCTTGCTTAGTGACTACTTACTAGTTCTAAGAATAGTGACTTGTCAATCTCAACTTCCATATAAATGCAATATTCATACATTATAATGATTTTATTAATAAAAATATGTTCTATTGATATTTTTTGTCAACACCTAATATACACAGTATAAATATATTTTTATCACCTTAAGTAAAAAGAATCACAACACTACAACTTCCTCAGTTACTCAGAAACAAAGGTAATGTCAGTTATGCTGGAATCATAAAATCCATATGTGAGTGTTGGAGCAGAAAGGAAGAGAGAGATTTTAGTGGGCAAGGAGAGCCTGAGAAATTCAGAGGAACGGTAGAGAAAAGTGAAAGAGAAGTGGCTCAGTCGTGTCTGACTCTTTGCGACCCCATGGACTGTAGCCTCGGTCCATGGGATTTTTCAAGGCAAGAGTACTGGAGTGGGTTGCCATTTCCTTCTCCACGGGATCTTCCTGACCCAGGGATGGAACCGTATCTCCTGCAATGACAGGTGGGTTCTTTACCACTGAAGCCGCCTGGGAAGTCCTGTTCCAACCAGGAACCAGGGCAGTGTCTTAATTTGATGGGAAAAGAAAAAGGTCCCAATAGCAAGGTACAGAATGCTTGAAAAAGGAGGGAATTCTCTAAGTATCAGGGAAGAGGAGATTTACTGAAGTGTATTCTGATAATTCCAAGGTATCATTTTTGTAGTTTTCCATTTTTGCCTAGAGTTAACCTTGAACACGTCTGTATGTCTTCTGATCACGAGAAACTCTATGGTGGTATTTTTGTTGTGCTTGGTTACTTACATGCTGTTTCCCTCTTGAAATGACCATGTGTGTCACGCTGAGTCACTTCAGTCATGCCTGACTCTTTGCAACCCCATGGACTATAGCCCACCAGGCTCCTCTGTCTGTGGGATTCTCCAGGCAAGAAGACTGGAGTGGGTTGCCATGTTCTTTCTCCTCCAGGGGATCTTCCCGATCCAGGGATTGAACTCAGGCCTCTTATATCTCCTGCATTGGCAGGCGGGTTCTATACCACTAGTGACACCTGGGAAGACGTGAAAGGACCATGGTCTATTATAATTCATGTAAATTATGAAGCTTTTGAAATATTTTAAAGTATGAAGACACAGTATTTTCTGATTTGTTAATCAAGATATTGAGTGCCTGGTATATACATTCTTTTTAAAAATTTAAAAATTTATTTTTAATTGGAGGAGATAAGTGCTTTACAATGTTGTATTGATTTCTGCCATACAACAACATGAATCAGCCATTAGTATACATATATCCCCTCCTCTTGAGCCTCTCCCACCCCACTCCCCTATCCTACCTCTCTAGGTCATCACAGAGCACCAGGCTGAGCTCCCTGTGTTAGCGGCAACTTCGTACTCGTTATCTGTTTTACACAGGGTGATGTCAATATTTCAGTGCTACTCTCTCAACTCATCCCACCCTCTCCTTCCGCCTCTCTGTCCACAAGTCTGTTCTCTACGTCTGTGTCTCTGTTCCTGCCCCACAAATAGGTTCATCAGTACCATTTTTTAAATTCCATATATATGCGTTAATATTGTTTAAAGGCAAGTGAACTGAATATCCTCTTAAGGCTCAAAATGAAATAAGTTCCAATTAATGGAAAGATCAGTTTCAGAAGAATTAGACTCTTACTACTGATGAGTGATAACCTGAAAGCCTGGAAATGGTTGTCATTGTTAAGCTTCGGTGTTGCTGGAACTGAGATCAGCAGTTCTTTGACACCTTGATTTGGATTCCATCTTCTTCAGCCTAGTAAAGGCAGCATGGTGGACTGCCTGGAATGTGGCATCTTCTTTTTTTGATTATGGAGATTTGAAGTCTGGACTCTGAAATATTCTCTCTGTTAGTATATCCATACCATATTTTCTACAAGTGATGAAGACCAAATGTCACTGATGCATTAGGATTCTACAGTCATTCTGATTTATTTCATACTTGCTTGGAAGCAACTTTAAATTAAATTCAATGTAATTTAATGGTTTCCACATGTACATTCTGTTTTCTTGGTGATAGAATCACACAACTGTATTTTTAGAAAGTGAACTGAGGGTTGTAAACTTTTGTACAGTTTATAACTGAGTTTCATTCCAAAATTTTATACATAAAGGGAAAATTGTGCAAATAAGACATTCAAAACAGTGGATGTTCCATGTGAAAGGAATACAATTGCACTCTGAAACTAGGCTTAGTAAATGGTAGCCATGTTAGAATAAGGGTAAATGTTGTAATGCCAATGGTCAGTCTTTTGGACTCAGAAATGAACCTACCAAAAATGTTTCATTTTTTTTTGGTTGCTTTGAGTTAGGTGTAACTGGAAAACAATTGGTACACTAATCCATTGAAAATAGATGATAATAGAATTGAAATGGTCTGGAAGAGAAATAGTAAGGCATGGGCAAGGGCCCGCTTTGAGATTAATCTTCTTCCTTCTCTGATCCTTTGTTTGATGAGCATTTTCCCATTAGGTTTTGGGCAGAGACTTCATTTATCTTCAACTCCTGTCAGGGTTTAAAGGTTCAGTTTGTTCCAGTACTACTTCCACACTGTTTTGTATTTAGAAAAGACTACATGGTAATCTGTTTTATTACTCCCTTGACTAATAGGATTTCTAGTCATTTTTATTTAATCTTTTTTGACAAGAATTTATTTTCTGAACATAATTATCACTATAATTCTGAAGTTAGTTTTCTTTTTCCTTTTAATCTCAAGAGCAGTTTCCCGTGAAAGGTCACATGCTTCTGATTTTTTTTTCTCTCTTTGTGTCTTTGGCAACTTGATCAATTGTAGCTATCAGTAGAATTATAAAGACAAAATGATGAATGAAACTACTAATACAAATTAGTTATGTTTCAGAGTTGAAATAAAAACACAACGTTAAGAGAGTCAGGCCCTTATATATATTTAAAGAATTATTCAATTCAACACATTATGCAACTTTATATCCATCACAGCTTTCACGTATGTATGCAGATTTATATGTGATACATATACATTGCTGTGTTCATTTTTATCTATAAATATAAAATTTGACCTTACGACATTGGGAAGGGGTGGAGGATGGCAGGTTGGGAGGGGAAGAGAGAGAAAATTGGGGGGAAGGGAGATTTAGAGGAGTTAGTTTTACATACCACAATACGTATTCATATATGCATTGCTTATTAAAGAGCAACTTTTGGCACTTTCATTCTTAGGAGACTTAGCTCTGGAATTTTATTACTTGAGTTGAGATGGTCCGGGCTTGGGTAAGCTCAGGCTGACTGTAGCAAGTAAGTATGTGTAGGTTGTGTCAAGATCGCTCTGTACAGTCTTATTCATCCACTACTCATTCGTTCATCCACTCATTCATCAAGCAACAATGGCATACTGAGTTCCTCATGAAACAATGATCTATTGGGAGGAAGCAGATAGATTATAAGTACAAGTCAGCGAATGTTGTAGTAGAAGAAAGTGCGATATTCTGTGGGCATCAGGGGAACAAGAATCTTTCTTCTGCTGCTTTTACAGTTGCTCTGATAAGCTACTTGCAGTCACAGAAGTTGATGAAGGAAATTAAATGCCTCACTGGAGTCTGTGTAGACTCTCAGGCCAGGCAAAATTGAGTTCAGATCCCTGCTTTTTTAGTTACTGGTTGTGTGATCCTGGGAAAGGGCTTTTTAAGATTTAGTGCTCTGTCAATAAATGTGCTAGAAATGATCTCTACTTCATAAATTGATGTAGAGAGTAAATAGCGTAGTGTATGAGACGCTGCTGTCTCAGTGCTTGGTGCAGAGTTGATATCCACTGAGTTAATACAAGTAGAGTGTCTTATTACCAACAGAAGTGTCAGGTAAATTAATGAGACTTTTCATAGGTTTAGGTTCATCACTTCTAAGTTTCTCCATTGTAAATGTTTTATAGAATTTTATTTTAGTTTTCTACTTGTTATATGGGTAAAAACAGAAAACGTTAAGACTTTTAAAGGACTACCTTTTAAGTTTGGAACTAGAAACTTAAAACAGTTTGTTTTTATAGTTCAGTCACTATCCCACTGCCCTAATTTTATAATATGTACATGAGTTTGACACAAATTAACCTAAGTATATGACTTGTGTGGCTTATTTATAAGCATGGACCTTGGACCTTCTGACAATGGTTCTCTCTAGTCCTGTTCTGACAAATATGCCTTTTAGCTAAATTTAATGATCACAAGATCAGTTAATTATTTGGGAAACACTATTAGCAATCCTGTGAGTTAAGTTTCTGAGATATTTTATACATTTATATAAACATATACAAATTTTATTTATAAACTTTGTATATATGTAACATATATTTTAAACGAAGCAAATGATTTACAGATTTCTGGAGTAGATTTTAGTTTGATTCCTAACCCTTAGTAAATTAAAGCAGCTTGACTTTTGTTTCTGATAACTTTCATAAAGGCAAAGTTCACGGAAGACTTTTAGATCAAAGCAACAACCTTACAAATAATGGTCAAGAATCCAGCCTACATAACTAAACCAAACATATTACTCTGAAGCAGTGCTGTCCAACAAAAATAGAATGTGAGCCACATAGGTAATTTTAAAAAAACACTTGAAAATAATTTTAATAATCCATGTAATCCATTATATTTAAAATGTTGTCATTTTACCATGTCATCAGGATAAAGAATTAGTGCTTCTTCAGTTTTTAAATTTCAATTAATTAAAACAAAACATTCAGTTCCTCAGTTGCACTAACAATATTTTCAGTGCTCAGTCACATGTGGCTGGTTAGTGGTTATGATAATGAAAAGAAAGTGAAAGTGAAGTTGCTCAGTCATGTCGGATTCTTTGCGACCCCATGGACTGTAGTCTACCAGAGTCCTCTGTCAATGGGGTTTTCCAGGCAAGAATACTGGAGTGGGTTGCCATTTCCTTCTCCAGGAGATCTTCCTGACCCAGGGATTGAACCCAGGTCTCCCGCAATGTAGGCAGACGTTACCCTCTGAGTCACCAGGGAAGTTATGATAGTAGATAGCACAAAACCGAAGTCTTCCTTTTATAGCTGATTTTGCTGCTTATTTATGATTTAAAATGATTAGAAAATAAGACTGAAATATTAGAGGCCTTTCTAAAGCTGTAACATTATATCTTAACTTCTTTTGGAAAAAAGAAACTTATTTTTCTTTTCAGGAACCTGCTTGTACAATGAGATAGGCAAACTTCCAAGGATTCTAGTGGTCTCTAGAGTCTACTCCTGGATGATGCTGAGGGATGAATATCCTGAGGTCCTCTTAGGGTAAATTTGAACGCAAGTTAGGTGGCTCAGAGATTGTTCTTCACTCAGTAATTGAACAGCATTTTCATCATTCTTGCCATTCCTAGTATGTGTCTCTGGAGATGACTTAGCTATTCTGATTTTTGGCCCACCGACAGATGACTTCTCCTATGCCTTTGATACTAGATGACAGCAAAAAAAAAAAAAAAAAAAAAATTAGCTTCTAATGTTGACTTTGCTGAATTTAAAAGTGTGACCTGGGCCTTCTGTGTCTCAGTTTCATTGTTTGGAAAATGAAGGATTTGGTCTAGTGATTCTGAAACTTTCTGTTCTCTTGGAAGTAAGTAAGTGCTATTACAAGTTCAATTACCTCATTATCTTTGATGGTCTAAATAAAGTGTGATTAGCAAATATATTAAAGGTTTTGAGTTGAAAAAAAAAGTTAAATTCATCTCTACTAGAGTTATTTACCACACAGCATTATTGTGTACTTGGCCACTTAACAAATGCTGTGAAATGGATAATTTATGTAGTGATTTATACTCAGGCACACAGTATCAAGTACAACTGAGAAATCTCTTTTTTTTTTTTGCTTGAGCTTGTGAAAATACAATGAAAGTGAAAGTCGTTCAGTACTGTCTGACTCTTTGCTACCGCATGGACTATACAGTCCATGGAATTCTCCAGGCCAGAATACTGGAGTAGGTATACTGGAGAGGGTAGCTGTTCCCTTCTCCAGGGGATCTTCCCAACCCAGGGAATGAATCCAGGTCTCCTGCATTGCAGATGGATTCTTTACCAGTTGAACCACAGGGGACACCCAAGAATACTGGAGTGGGTAGCCTATCCCTTTTCCAGCGGATCTTCCTGACTCAGGAATTGAACTGAGGTCTCCTGCATTGCAGGCAGATTCTTTACCAACTGAGCCATCAGGGAAGCCTGAAAATACAATAGAAATCTAACAAATTTTTGATCAGTCCAGGATATTCATTACCGATATGCACAATTGGCTACAAGAATAAATTATTCCTAGCCAATATACTAAAGTTACCAGTGTGCACAGTAGTTATTTCCCACTTTGCTAGTACACAAATGCTCATTCAAGGGCATTTGCTATATGTAATAATCCTCCCCCCCCCAATAACTGTTATGCCATGGAAAATGTGTTACATTATTAAAGAAGAAAGCAAATTAGAGTCCATCTGAAGAGTGAGTGTGGAAGTACATCTGAATGGGAGAAAAGAGAACATTTTCAAGAGAGGAAGGCATATTATCTCAAACTGGGAAGGAAAATAGTTCAATCTGACAAATATTTACTTAGCAATTACTGTATGTCAGCAAATGCTATGATCTGAGGACTCAGGATTTAGCACACCATTACTACCATCAAAGAGCTTATAGAAAATGGGAGATTTTAGGTATGCATACATCGGTGAGGAATGTTTGATGGTTGAGATGAAACAGTAAAAAGAGTATTTAAGTGAAAATACTAAAGGAATTAAGGTGTGAAGCAAGGGGCATAATTAAAGAATAGAAAATAGGTTAAAAGAAGCAATTTTTTCCCTCCACTTTTATTGAGGTATAATTATTGTGACATACAGCACTGTATAGGGGCTTCCTTGGTGACTCAGTGGTAAAGAATCTGCCTGCAATGCAGGAGACCTGGGTTCGATCCCTGGAGAAGGGAATGGCAGTTCACTCCAGTATTCTCGCCTGGAGAATTCCATGGACAGAAGAGCCTGGCAGGCTGCCCCCCATGGGGTTGCAGAGAGTCTCAAAGAGATACAAAACCAGAGAGATATCTCTAGTTTTATATTTCTTTGTGCAAAGGTCACAAAGAGACGTAAAACCAGAGAAATAAAAAGATGTTTTCCCCTGTGATGAGAACTACGCTTACTCTCAGCAACCTTCATATATAACATACAGCACTGCTGATTATATTGGCTATGTTGTACCTTACGTTCCTAGTACTTATTTTAGTTGTATCTGCAAGGTGGTCCCTTTTGACTACCTTCATTATGTTCCCCCTCCCCCGGCCTCTGGTAACCACAATCTGATTTCTTTTTCTATGAGTTTGTTTGTTTCTGAAATATAATTGATCTATGACACAATTCCTGTTACAAAATACAGTGATTTAATATTTCTCTGCATTTCACGATGGTTATCATGGTAAGTCTAGTTACCAAGGAAGCAGTTTTTGAAGAGGGAACATCAGGAGATAGAAAGCTAGAGAGAGAATTTGACCCAACACAGTAGTTAATGAAAGATTTTAGTAGCAATGTGATCTAGGCAGCTCTTTACTTCAGGAAATATAAAGTTTGGTGGTCGGAAGAGCAGAAGATTAGATAGGAGGCTATACTTGTAATACAATTAATGATAAGAGTGAATTGTAGGAAGTAAGGGGGAAGGGAGGGGACAAATTCATAATGGATGGAGAAGGAAAATGGTTTGGCCACTGATTAGGTAAAGGAAGGTGGGGGAGGGCTCAGAGGTGACTCAGGATTTGAACTAAACCTGTAGGCAGGCAGTACCCAAAATAAGGACGATATGGTTGAGGAAAATATAATGAGTTCCATAGTAGATGCACTGAATTTTAGATACCTGTAAAACATCTGGAAGTAGATATCTAAAAAGCAATTGTAAATAGAAAATTGAAATTTAGGAGATAGGTACAGTCAAAGGATATGCGTATACAAGTTTTTGAGAACAGTATCACCTGTTAGACTAGATGCTGTGAAAATGCATTATCATAACAGAGGATAGGAAACATTTACTGCAAAAATAGAAGGATCTGCTAACTCAATAAAATTTCTGGGAGTTGATAGCTGTTATCTTCTCGAAATTCACTACAACGTCCAGCCCTCTACTGTTTAATGACGTGATTTTTGATGTGTGACATTTTAAAGTGTGTCTGTTTCAGAAGTAATTTGTAACAGTTGGTGCTTGGTTCCAACTCATTCCATCGATGATGTTTAAAAGCTAAAAGCATTGAGTGGGATGCAGTGCAAGAAAAAAGATTCTTCAGGTGGTCCAGACTAAAGGGTAAACAATTCTGATGCTTGGTTTTGTATGACCCTGATGAGACCTGTGGTGCTCAGGGTATCTGTATCAAAATTAGAGACTGTTTGGAGTCCAGGGAAAGCCACAGTAGGAGAATCAAATAGAATTTCCAGAGTTTAGAATAAAGCCTTATCAAGTAATTCTTTTCATTTTGAGAAAGAGCTCACTCTTACTGGGTTCTGATGGACTGTGGAATCACAAGCCCTCCTACCCCAAAATGTTCCCAAGCTGCCCTGCTCTTTATTTGATTGCCTTTTGTAGGCATGAGCTGCTTAAGTACAAGAGGCTTTGGCTTCTTCATCTTTGTGTGCCTGAATCCTAGCAGGGTGTTTAAGCACTTACTCATTGCTCAAAACATACTGGTTAAAAGTTCATTTCCTTGGCCCTGTAGTTATTGATATCTGCTAAGGAAACGTGAGGAAAAAAATATATAAAATCACTACAATATATAATATGTATTATAGATATAATCATACTATTATATGTTTGTATTTATATCTGTAAAATAGAGGAAAATTTGAAAGAACATTAATGTTTAACAGTAGAGAAATACCTGACTAAATTATGGGATGTAGACAGATTATTTCACAATCATTGAAAGCTGTGATTTTGAAAAAAACATTGATGACATGATAACATAAGTAGCATATAGTCCTAAATTTAAAATATAATGTATAACACTGTAAACACAGCATGCTCAGAGTTCTATCTTTAAATTCATATGTGCTTGAAGGAAATATATGTGGCAGAAATTTCTCTTAGGGCGAGGGCGTTTTTGTTTAGGACGATATATTGAGCCTAGTAGTAGTGTGTGCTCAGTTGCGTCCGACTATTTGCAACCCCATGGACAATAGCCCGTCAGTCTCCTCTGTCTATGGAATTTTCCAGGCAAGAATACTGGAATGGGTTGCCATTCCCTTCTCAGGGGATCTTACCAACCCTGAGTTTGAACCCGCGTCTCTTGCATATCCAGTATTGACAGGTGGATTCTTTACTGCCAGCACCATCTGGGAAGCTTGCTGCTGCTGCTAAGTCACTTCAGTTGTGTCCGACTCTGTGCGACCCCATAGACGGCAGCCCACCAGGCTCTCCCGTCCCTGGGATTCTCCAGGCAAGAACACTGGAGTGGGTTGCCATTTCCTTCTTATTTCGAGCCTAATACAATAACAAATAAAGCACAGAGATTCTGTGTTTGTAGTCAAAATGAAGCAGAGTGAAAAGAGTTACAAAGGGGCTGTACTTTACATAAGGTAGTCATGGAGGTTTTCTCTGATTGGTCACATCAGAGCAGAAACTTGGGTTATAGGAGATAAACCAGTCTGTTTGTTTGCTGGTGAAAATGATCATCCAGTAAAAAGAAAAAATTTGACAGTGGAATGGAGAGAAGGGATGGTCACAGGAACTGTGTCCTTGATTAGGCACCAGTGAGAAGTTAGCCTTAGCTGTGAGTGAAATGATTCCTTCACCATGAAGGCAGGGCATGTGGCTACTGTTACTGTAGGTTAGTAGGTATTGGAGTGGGAGTTTATGAAAGTTCTCTATTGATTGCTTCTGTCTTCCCAGTACAATAGAGGGAAGGTCATGAAATAAGAGTCAGAATAAGAAAGAGGAGATATATGAAATAGTCATGTATGAGAATGGGAGTCAATCAATATTTAATTACAAAGTATATAACAATTTCTATTATTTTGTGTATCTGGGGTGAATTTTTTATTTATCTGTAAGTATGGGTTTTTTGTTTTTTTTGCCTCCATATCACTTTATGTCTTTTCCATCTCCTTGTAACCGAAGTGGTTAATCCAGTGGCAAATGGACAGAAAATAGAAATGAAGAGAACTTTCTTGGTTCTTGAGCTTCTAAGGCAATTTGTCATAACTATCTCTTTTCTGCTAGTGAAATAATAGGATTTTTCTCACTGTTTCTCAACAGGGTGGTGGCGACTGTCCAGAAATGAGTATCGGAGCTATAAAAATTGCCTTGGAAATTTCTCTTCCTGGGTCTTTCATCTATGTTTTCACTGATGCGCGATCCAAGGATTATCAACTCACTCATGAGGTGCTGCAGCTTATCCAACAGAAACAGTCACAGGTGAGTAGGAGTCAACCCTCCACCCCCAAATTTTCCATCTGAATGCAGCTGTAAGAAATACAGCGTGTAAGAGATTGCCTCCCCTCTCACTATCCCATGTGTGGCGAATGTCAATAACTACAATTATGGATCCATATATAAGGGCTCCAATATGTATGTATGTGTCATTTAATGTAAATGGATATGTGGTATTTGTACATAGCATGTAAATGCATTGTTTCACAACATGGAAAAGAAATGGTCAGGGTTTAATTAAGATGTTTGTTATCATCTTATCCATATAACTGACGAAAGCATAGCCCTAACAGAAAAAGCCTGTATTTCCAATGTCACCTTCTATGTGAAATCTTGTCTGAGTCAATCACTCATTGTATCAATTAGCTATTGCTGAGTAACAAGCTGTTCTAACTCTCAGTGACTTAAAACAATAATCATGTATTTCTCACATGTTTGTCGGGCTCAGTTGCCCTAGGCTCGGCTTGCTCACTTGTGTATCTAGGCATAGTTTGGTTTTGGCTTATCTCAGCTGATCTCCTGATGACTTGGCCCTTCCTTGAAAGTTTCTCCACCTCTTTCTGAGACCAGTAATCTAGTTTAGGCATGATCTTCTCGTGACCAAGGCAGAAACACTAAGAGATCAAGTGGAAATACACAAGGCCTCTTGAGTGTCAGTGAGCCAGTAGAATGCTCATTTTGCCTTGTGCTTATGGCCAAAACAAGTCAGATTTCCAAGCTTTGATTCAAAGATGACAAAGTAAACTTTACCTCTTTTGTAAGGTTAACTTCAAGATCACCTGTAAATTGTGTGAATCGGGGAGATACATGTGTATACACACACACATACATATATACATACATACACATATCTCCCACTTGCCTGGCAGTATGTTAATATACAGTAAGTGCTCAATAACCATATGGTGATATCCCCAAATCCTTTAAATTATCTTCTTTTTTTCAAAAACTGTAGGTGGTATTTGTGCTTACTGGAGATTGTGATGACAGAAGCCATATTGGATACAGAGTCTATGAAGAAATTGCCTCTACAAGTTCTGGTCAAGTGTTCCATCTGGATAAAAAACAAGTTAATGAGGTCAGTTTAATAAAGTGGGTCTACTTTATTACTCACTACCTTATCAACATCAGTTGGGCAAACCTAATTGTGTCAGTTTTGATTTCAAGAACAATTCAAACAAAAAGGCTTTTTCCCCTGGGCCACACGTTAATAAAGGCATTAAACTGATGTGCAGAAGCATAGGTTTATCTGGTACTAATTTCTAGACAGTGTTATGCTATACTGATAAATTATTTAGATTTGATTATACATTTATTTAAAATTCATTTAGCGGAACTTGAAAATTTTTGTAGTTTTTATTGTTTAGTAAGGTTAGTTTGTATTTCTGATGTAAAGCTTTTGGATAACTGGTAAAATGAGGCTTGATTTGACTCTTCCTTGACTCATTTTACATTTTGTTCACTAAACTAGAATATAAGAAGTTAGTTATTGAGCCAAATTCTAATGAAGTTTGATCTCTAAAATAAAAAATAAAAGCTATCGCTCAGTAGCTATATACTTATCTAAAAATTTTTATGATAGTCTACAACGTATATATTATGAAAATCTTTGTAGTTTCTAAAAATGTGTTTGAGATATGCTTAATTGTCATGATTCTCTCTTTCTTTCTGTTACCTTGCCTTGACCCTAACTGTGATGATAAGATTTTGTTTCCTTACTTATTTGGCTCCCAGGTTAGTTTCTAGGAACATGCTAAAACAAAGATAAGATATTACATTTGCATAATTCATGTTTGATTTGATGTGGTCAGGGTATCTATTTTGTTTGTCATTAACTGCAATTAGTATTAAAATTTTTTTTAAACAATTTTCAACTATAGAAGAATAACAGCATGATTAACTGTATTGTGTGTGTTTATATAAACATACATACCTAAATATATATCGACAGATATATACACACGTACTCATATATATGCATACATACATGTGGCTGCTGCTGCTGCTAAGTCACTTCAGTCATGTCTGACTCTGTGCGACCCCATAGATGGAAGCCCACTAGGCTCCCCCGTCCCTGGGATTCTCCAGGCAAGAACACTGGAGTGGGTTGCCATTTCCTTCTCCAGTGCATGAAAGTGAAAAGTGAAAGTGAAATCACATACAAGTGGATGTGTGTGTGTTCTTATTTTCCTCTTTTTTTGTGATCTAATATGTGGTAAATACTTAAGTTTCTGATATGAGCTAAGAAGATGGGTTTTTTTCTTTGTAACACAGGATTTTACATATATATAATACATATATTATATATAAATTTATATTTTTATAAATATAAATTTATATGTATATTTATAATATATATAAACTGATAAATGTATATTTTATAAATGTATAAGTTTATATATATAAATTTATGTATTTATATATAAAATATCTGGAGCATATTATGCTTAGTCAAATAAGACAGAGAAAGACAAATACCATATATTTTCACTTATGTGTGGAATCTAAAAAAAATAATACAAAAGGACAGATGTAACAGAACAGAAGTGGACCCACAGAGAACAAATTTGTGATTATCGGAGGGGAATGGGTGGGGAGAGGGCAAAATAGGTGAAGGGATTTAAAAGGGGCAAACTTACAAGCATAAAATAAATAAGTTTTAAGAATATAATGGACAGCACAGGGAATATAGTCAATAAACAAGTTCTGTTCATTTCATGACAGACTCCCTTGTCTTGAAAGAAATGGCTTATGAAGCCATTAGATCATGAAGAGTTCCTATTAGATCATGAAGGAACTAATGGCACATTGCAAATTTCTAGGATAAATAATTTAGTTAAAATATTTATTAATATATGATATACAAACATGGAAGTTTACTTTAGTGTAAACAAATTTTCTTGTAAGGAACAGCCTTTGGAGGAAACTATGGCTTGAGTCCATATTGTGTCCATTGTGGTAGTTTACTCACTAAGTCATGTCTGACTCTGCAACCCCATGGACTGTAGCCTGCTAGCCTCCTCTGTCATGGGATTCTCCAGGCAAGAATACTGGAGTGGGTTGCTATTTCCTTCTCCAGAGGATCTTTCCAACCCAGGAGTTGAATCTGGGTCTGCTGTGTTACAGGCAGATTCTTTACTGACTGAGCTATGAGGGAAGCGTCCCTGAGCTTTGAGGGAAGCTATGAGGAAAGTGTCCCTCAGTGTCCATTGTAGCAATTCAGAAATGCCTGGGCAGGTCTGACAACTACAGGGGGAAACCTTAACAAGATGTTATTTGAATAAACATCTGCATGAGAGTTTGGGAGCCTGAAGTTGGAGAAGCGTGCAAGGTGTCTCTCTCTGGAACTAGGTTTCTTGTCCCTTGACCTTGTGCTTGACCCTAATGATGGGAATGTCACCATTTGGAGTTGTTTTTAACCTGGGATTATGTAAGACTCTGGGGTACAAGTCAATATCATTAGCATGAAGTAGGGCATAGTGGAGAAGAGCATCCCTCTCTCTTATATCAGTGAGGATACCACCCACTTAGGGAGTTGTGAGACTTTTGGGGGAGTGGTAGTGGTTTTCAGTGCAGACAGATGGGGCATTGATGGCAACAAAGTATACCATGCCCAGAGGACAGGGTGGTTCCCAGCAGAAGGTACTACAGAAGAGAAGAGGTGAGAAGAGTCACGGCCATGGTCAGCAAGCACCTGGTGCATTTGAAAGAGCAGCTGACTGAACCTGCAGGCATAACTTGGAGATTCTCAAAACAAGTTGGATAAACTTCTAGACCTTTGCCAACAAAGGTCCGTTTAGTCAAGGCTATGGTTTTTCCAGTAGTCATGTATGGATGTGAGAGTTGGAATATAAAGAAAGCTGAGCACCTAAGAATAGATGCTTTTGAACTGTGGTGTTGAAGAAGACTCTTGAGAGTCCCTTGAACTGCAAGGAGATCCAACCAGTCCATCCTAAAGGAGATCAGTCCTGGGTGTTCATTGGAAGGACTGATGTTAAAGCTGAAACTCCAATAATTTGGCCATCTGATGTGAAGAACTGACTCCTTGGAAAAGACCCTGATGCTGGGAAAGGTTGAAGGCAGGAGGAGAAGGGGACATCAGAGGATGAGACGGTTGGGTGGCGTCACTGACTCAATGGACATGAGTTTGAGTAAACTCCAGGAGTTGGGGATGGACAGGGAGGCCTGGCGTGCTGCAGTCCATGGGGTTGCAAAGAATTGGACATGACTGAGTGACTGAACTGAACTGAACTGAAACTTCTAGCGATGACCTTAGAACTTTATTGTTGGATTTCCCTTGTGGCTTGGTGGTAAAGTATCCACCTGCCAGTGTAGGAGACTCAGGTTTGACCCTTGGGTCCGGAATATCCTCTGGAGAAGGAAATGGCAACCCACTCCAGTATCTTCTTGGGAAAACCCATGGATAGAGGAGCCTGGTGAGCTACAATACATGGGGTCATAAAGAGTCGGACATGATTTAGAGATTAAATGATGATAAACATAGGACATTATTAGGATTGGGACCCAGAGCTAGAATATAACCTTGTCTTGTCCCATTAGTGTGACAATTTATATTCATATACTCAGAGAAAATTGATTTATGAAAAATTGAAAGTACTGTTGTCTTAAATGAAGATTATAAGCCCTACAAAGGTATAGACTTTCTTATTAAACAAATGGGGTGATGCATAGTCCTAAGAAAGAATTCTGTTGTTCAGTCACTTGGTTGTGTCTGACTCTCCTTGACCCTATGGACTGCAGCACACCAGTCTGCAGAGGGGAAGGCCCTCTTCCCCTTGTGTTTTCAATCTTTCCCAGCATCAGGGTCCTTTCCAATGAGTCAATTCTTCACATCAGGTGGCCAAAGTATTGGAGTTTCAGCTTCAACATCAGTCCTTCCAATGAACACCCAGGACTGATTTCCTTTAGGATGGACTTGTTTGATCTCCTTGCAGTTCAAGGGACTCTCAAGAGTCTTCTCCAGCACCACAGTTCAAAAGCATCAGTACTTCTGCACTCAGCCTTCTTTATGGTCCAAATTACCAAATAATTTATAGGAATAACAGTTTAAAAATTTTGGTATAAATTACAGAAAATTATATGGATGTAGATATATAACAGAAATTTAACCCACTGCTATGTTAATAGTCTGTTTCTCCCAGATTATCAGTTGATACTCAGATCTTTAAATTCAGCTAGGCAGAAGAGGACTAGATAAAAGCATTACTAAAACTGCCCATTTTTATAAGCTGGAGTTTAATGCCAACAGAGATGGACCTTAATGTTTATGTCAACCATAGCATTTCCAATCCCCCTTTCAGTTGGTTCATGAAAGGTCATTAAATCTCAAGAGACTTAGCTAAGGTTGTCTTGGAAAAGATATTTTCTGGATATTGTCATGCATGGATGTAAATCCCAAGTCTGGTGCAGGCATCTTCATACAAGTCTGAGCTGGAAATAAATATGAGGGGGATTAAAGAGCTAAGGAAGTCCAGAGCCTTTGGATTAAGTCCACATTCAGACCATCCTACCTCTAAGCCCAAGGGTTAAGGAAGTGATCTTTTTGTTTGTTACTTTGTGGCTCAGCTGGTAAAGAATCTGCCTGCAATGCAGGAGACCTGGGTTGGATCCCTGGGTTGGGAAGATCCCCTGGAGAAGAGTAAGGCTACCCACTCCAGTATTTTGGCCTGGAGAATTCCATGGGCTATATAGTCCATGGGGTCACGAGGGGTCAGACATGACTGAATGACTTTCACTTCACTTCTTGTTGTTTAAGCCAGTTAGAGTTGAATATTATGGTACCTTAAAAATAAATGCATCCTAACTTATAAAAGTGAAAAGTGAAAGTGAAAGTCATTCAGGCGTGTCCAACTCTTTGTGACCCCATGGACTACGTAGTCCATGGAATTCTCCATGCCAGAATACTGGAATGGGTACCCTATTCCTTCTCCTGCGGATCTTCCCAACCCAGGAATTGATCCGGAGTCTCCTGCATTGCAGGCAGATTCTTTACCAACTGAGCTATCAGGGAAGTCCTCCTAACTGATAAGAGTTCTGTATTTTTTTGTGACATGGTCTCTGTAAGTCCCAGTTTCTTTGTAAAAGAAAGGATAAATGGGGATATGTAAATATAAAATGGGGATAGTAGAATTATACATTTCAGGAAGTTGTTATCATATTAAATGAGATAATGTGTATAAAATGTTCCTCCCAAGTTCCAATATAGGGTAAGTGCCCAGTAAATGTTAACTAGTATTGTTTTAATCCTTATAATGTTGTTATTTTGCTTTCAAAGTAGGGAAATTGTGCTACCGTGTTTGTTAGAAACCAGATGGCTTGTTGTTGTTGCTGGGAAATGAATTTGAGTGGGACAGTCTGGGAAGAGGCTGGAGAGATGGTTGTTTTTTTGATGTGTGTAAAAGAGATATTCTGAAGGGGTTTCTGGAGCCTCATAAGCCAATATATTCCTTAAAGCCACCAAAGTAAATGATTTTTTTTTTTTTAAACAAAAAGCAGAATGACAGTGTTAAAATTGGATTTGCAAAATTTTTAGCATGTAATTTAGCCATTTCTCTTTTCTAATTGTTCCAGATTCTCCTATTATGTAAATATTATAAACTCTAAGGAACCTGGATGCTATAATGATGTCTGTACATTTAATAGGTATAAGAGCTGAGGTGAAGTCATACACATACTGAGTCCTTTCATTTTAATGGAGTGATTTTCTTCATCTTTTGTTTCCAAAGGAATCTGTTGAGTATTATGCTTTATCCTTCTAACCCAGTTCATCAGTTTCCTAAGCGAGCAGGTTATATTTTGTGTCAACTCTCTCGAGATTACTTGAAGTTTTTTTCTTTCTTCCTGTTCATTTTTTTGGAGAAGATCTAGGTATCTTTCATCTTTATTTAACATAAAAGAGAAACCAAAGAAAAGGAAGTATTTGGCTGAGCATCAGGGGTATATAAATCATTGTGTGGTATTACTCTTTGGCAATACAAGTTAAGACACAAAGATGTACTTAATTCACCTTTGAAGACGAAAAAGGAACTGAACAGTTTAAGTTTTTCATTTCCCTGTAAACTGGGTGATTGTCAGTGATCCAATTAATGCTTCCTAGGTTTAAGTTCAACTTTGAAATCTCAAAGTTACCCACAGATGTTATGTTCTTGTGCCCAAGAACCTAAAACAAAAGATCCGTCATCCAATGGGTAATTCACTTGTTCTGTTTCCCAATCTTTTCTCTCCACCTCTTCCAGCTGATGTCTTCAAATATCTCCGTTTCCAACCCCCGCCCCCAAACCTCTCCCTCTATATCCCACACTTGTAGATTGCTTTTATTCCCCACTGCTAACTAATGCTGGCTAGCTGACTATGTTATAGCAGAAAGAAATTTTATTAAATAAAGAAATAATTGTCAAGAAATTTACATTTTTGAAAGAAGTCAATGATGATATTTAGAAGTCCCATGAGACTATATCTTAATGACTATCTTATCATATAACTTGCAAGTTGTCGGTGTAGGATGTTTTAATTCCAACATTCCTTTTTAATACCCATGGCTTTCTTCTAGAGTGGTGCCTTGTGCTACTCTGTTTGGCCTGGACACATTCCTCTTGATTTTCTATCAGACATGAAAGACTCCTGTAACTCTTTCCTTTCCTTGATGTAATGTAAGAAAATACACTGTGTGATTAAGAAAATGATACCAAAGCAGAATGATTGAGTGCTTGCTATGGCCACAAAGCAAGAGCTGAATTTGATTTTACTTCATTTCACTTAATCCTTACTACTGCCTATAAGAAAGACACCATGAAACAGAGGCTCTGTATCAACCTAGAGGAGTGGGATGGGGCAGGAGATGGGAGGGAAGTTCAAAAGGGAGGAGATATATGTATACCTATGGCTGATTCAGGTTGAGGTTTGACAAAAAACAACAAAATTCTGTAAAGCAATTATCCTTCAATAAAAAAATAAAAAAAAAGACACCATGAACATCACCTCTATTTCACAGATGAGGGGAAGAGGCATAGGGAGGCAGACCATCTTGCTCAGGGTTAAACTGCTGCTGGTTGTAAATGTCTGAATGTAGGGGACATATACATTCTTTATCCTGAAACTGCACCCATAACCACTATGAATCCTGCTTCTGATTTCCTCTTTTGTTTTTATCAGAGGATGCAGTTTTAACAATAAAGTGACACATCAGAGATTCCATCCTGATTCATTTGTTCAGCACATGATTGAGCTACCTGATGCTAGTCACACACTGAACACTGGGAAAGCAAGATGTTTGAAGTTTCTTCATTGACAGATAGGATAGAGCCACATGAGATTAAGTAAATAGGGAAATTTCAATAGTTGTTGCTGTTGTTCAGTCACTCAGTTGTGTCCAACTCTTTGTGACCCCATGGACTGCAGCATGCCAGGCTTCCCTGTCCATCACCAACTCTGGGAGCTTGCTCAAACTCATGTCCATTGAGTCAGTGATGCCATCCAACCATCTCATCCTCTGTCATCCCCTTCTCCTCCTACCTTCAGTCTTCCCCAGCATCAGGGTCTTTTTCCAGTAGTCGGCTCTTTGCATCAGGTGGCTGAAGTATTGGAACTTCAGCACCAGTCCTTTCAATGAATATTCAGAACTGATTTTCTTTAGGATTGACTGGTTTGATCTCCTTGCAGTTCAAGGGACTCTCAAGAGTCTTCTCCAACACCACAGTTCAAAAGCATCAATTCTTCAATGCACAGCATTCTTTATGGTCCAGCTCTCACATCCATACATGACAACTGGAAAAACCATAGCTTTGACTATACAGAACTTTGTTGGTAAAGTAATGTCTCTGCTTTTTAATATGTTGTCTATGTTGGTCATAGCTTTTCTTCCAAGGAGCAGGTGTCTTTTACTTTTATGGCTACAGTCACCATCCACAGTGATTTTGGAGCCCAAGAAAATAAAGTCTGTTACTGTTTCCATTGTTTCCCCATCTATTTGCCATGAAGTGATGGAACCAGATGCCATGATCTTAACTTTTTGACTGTTGAGTTTTAAGCCAGATTTTTCACTCTCCTCAGTAGTACCCAGCACAATAGACTTGGACATCGGATCTAAATTGACTACCCTCTACTTTATAAGGGATTGGAAAGGCACTGAAAATGCTGTCTACTTTTCTTTGAATAAGTGGCAGGGTAGTAAAAGTCCAAGGTATTAGGAATCTCAGTTCTTCTCCTCCCCCATATGCAAGAGTGTCCCAGCCACTGCTGAAGCCAATGTGCCCTGGGAGTTTACCATGAACTTTCTTACAGCAGTAAGGAGAGAGGGATGTCATCCCAGAATTTTTATTGTAAGAATGATTAAAGAAGCAGGATATCAGTAATTATCTGAGCAGAAAAGAGATGGCTCACTAAGCAGGGGCAAAAGAAAGTTTAGTGAATAACAGACTACCAAGGTGTGGGCAGGACTAAGCACAGCCAACAGGCAGTGTTGAAGCATTGAGTGTCCAGCAACAATAGAGGAGAGAGCTTGGACCAGCAACCAGGGAGATCGAGGTTGAGATCCTCTGACAGACAAACTGCAGCCTTGGAGGATAAAGCCTGGGGAATCCTTCATGCTTTTCATTTCACCCAGTCTAACTGGAAGCTGGGACACCATGGAGCCCCTAGTGAAACAGTTCTTAAAGGTCAGCATCCCTGGATGCAAAGCCTAATGGAGAAGGGCAGAGAATTGATCTGGAGGGGCAAAAGCAAAGTTTCTAGCACAAGCAGAACTGTGCAGTAAAGACTCCAGGCCCTGAGACCATGACTCATATCCCAGCCACGTGATGTTACATAAGTTACACAGCCTTTCTCTCTGTTTCCTCATCTGAAAAAGAGGAGAATGATAGTACCTATCTGAAAGTTGTTGTATTTAGAATAAATACAATATTAACCAATAAATATTAACTTATTATTTTTATTTAGTGATGCATTTTAATCAAAATATTCCAGCAACGTTTTAAAAATTTTTCCTAAAACAAATATGCATTTAGTGTCCCATGTGTGTTGAGATAACCAAAGGTGTTATGCTATGATGGGGCTTTAGGATCTCAAGAGATCTGGATTTAAATGAGTACTCTGCCTTTAGCTAGTTGGAAACTTTCTGTAACTTCTCTGAGACTTTCTTCATGTGATAACAGGCATACTAATTAACTCACAGGACTGCTGTGAAGCTTAAATAAAATAAGGGATACATGTAATAAGCCGAATAGAGTCCCAGGAGAATGGAACTCAGCGAGCCTGGAGGTCCTCCTACGCCAGAGGGAACCTATGATTTTGCTTTTATTGTAGGTCCTTGGGATGTCCTTCTATGGGGTATTTTGGTGAGCCCCACCTTTACAAATAAATACCTAAGGAAGAATGAACTCAGACTAGTAAAGGCTTTGTGAGATTCTCAAATACTTACAATTGCCCTGTATTTGTCATGTTTTCTTATTTTCACATTGCAGTAAAACCGTTTTAAAGGTAAAGGGTTTAACTGCTTATTGTGGTAATAATAATAGTATGAATTAATTGTCATAATAATATAGGTCACCCCTAGAGAGTGCTTATTATATTCCAGGTACTATGCTGAGTGCATTCCTTTAATCATCACAGATCTATGGGCATTAGAAAAATGCTTAAACAGTAAGTTATGTTATTTTTTGCACCCTCCCCCCTTGCAATGTACCTATGGCCTCATTTAACCGTATTTGTAACCTATGAAACACTAGTGGTGATAATAACATGATAAGCACTCTCAGGAAGCTCTGAAGAGAATAAATCCCACTTGCTTGAGTCTACCTTAGAGTCAGCCTGTGTAGTTGCAGCTGCAGAGAAGAGAGGAAAATAGGAAGAGTCCCTGGATGCCCTGCATGGAAAGAAGCAGGGGCAGGTGATTGGGCGGAGAAGTGTCCTGGAGCTGAGGAGCAGACAGGTTCATGGAGTTCTGGAGGAAGACAGAACAGATGATCATCTTTCTGTATGTAACATGTATTGAGACTCTGAAGAAAACATCTTTATTTGTTTTCACTGGGAAGGGAAGAGTTGCACTTACTAGGTATTTCAGAGGCAGTAACTGAAACCCAAGAAAATGACGTTTCAATTGGCAACTGATCAGGTGAAAAATATGAACAACCTGGCAACCAAGGACCTCATTGATTAGAAATTCCTGGATATATTTCTCTTGTGAATTTTGTACTCCTTTTCATTGAGGTCAGTATTGATATTAGAAAAGCTGTAAGCTTTTGCTGGAGGATGAATTCAGCACAGCCCCTTCCTGCAATATTGCTAAAGGCTACTTATGATTAGAATTCAGAGCAAGAGCTTTCCGTATATGAGCTTAATGATGAGACTCTGAAACCCAGGGTTTTCAACAGTTAGTGCTCCAAAATGAGGTATCTGCCATTTTCTTTTCCTCTGTTTCAAGTTTCACTCCAGTCATTATTTGAAAAGCATAAACTTGTTGCTGACCTTGAAAATAAGTAGGAACGGGTGTTTCCTCTGAAATTTGAAAATGTATGAGATGGTTATAACATCTAGAAAGCTTCAGGAAATGTGTGAAAAGAGCACATAAATGTTTCCACTTATTCCTTCTTTGAATTCGCCTAATTAAGTATTGAAAATGAAGTGGAGAGCTCAGAGCTCATATTTTAAAATAATATGGATATCTCTACATCCTCAAAAATACCAAAAAAGGAATACATACCTTAGTTCCAGTGGAATGCTTTCTTCCTTTATTATTATGCCGATTGACATATTGTCATGAGTTTGTGCTGGATACACACACTCTTGTCACTATCTTATCACTCCAGGGCACCTGGGAGTGCTTTACAGGTCACCAAGATGGTTAAATGAAGCCATGTGTACTTTATGGTTTCAGTTGCTTAGAAAAAACCAAAATATAACATAATTTATTGTTTAAAAAACTATTTATTGCTCACAGGCCTCTGAGAATGGGAACAGTTTTTCAAGATGGAATTTAAAGTGTGCATAATAAATAATATTCCTTGCATGTGGGGGGAAAAAGATGACTGTTCTCAATAGAATCTTATTTAGGCAAAATATACCAAGAGTCAAAGAGAGCCCCTTCTCCAATGTGAAATAGTGGGGAATAGGGAGTATTTAAAAGATATGCTCTGTAAGGAAAATGAGAATTCCACCTTTCATTTCATGGTTTCATTTTCCATGTTGGCTCTGGGAACTGTTTGAAGCACTAGTTACAAACTGTAGTGGTACTTTCTGTAAGGGCTGTGGGAGTCATACCCACGAAACAAAGCTCCCTGCCTATGAAATGTAAAGACAGTCATGATATTTCATCGCTGGCATTACTTGTCTACAAAACTCAGAGAACAAATGGATACCGCTCACTAAATTTTCTTCCTAAAATACCAAAATAAAGCAAAGAGAAAGGAGAAAAGAAGCTGTTATAAATGCCTGAAAGAACATTTCTTAAAGAAAAATAATATTATTTAAAGGCAAATGTTAGCCATAGGTTATATGCATTCAACAGGATGAAAATAAGTAGAAAAAGAAATAAACTTGTTTACTTAACTGATTCTTTTTTTAATGTGCATTGCAAAATTTTTAAAAATACTTTCTGTTTTTTATCAGGGTATTGCCAGTTAACAATGCTGTGATAGTTTCAGGTGAACAATGTAGCTGGTTCTATTTTGATTTTTGTTCAGTTGCTCAGTCGTGTCCGACTTTTTGTGTCCCCAGGGACAGTATCTCACCAGGCTCCTCTGTCCATGGGATTTTCCAGGCAGGAATATTGGAGTGGGTTGCCATTTTCTTCTCCATTTTGATTAGAAGCTGAGGTAAAATATCGATCTTAACTGAGATGTCATCTTTAATTGAATCAGTTACTTGCATATCTAATTCTAGGTTTGCAGGAGTCTTATCAAAAAGTTACAGTGTCAATCTCAGTCTTTGAAAAATTTATTCAAATCTGCACTGACTTGAAAGAAACAGTCTGTTTTCTCCATTTAGAAGACTTGATGGAAACTAAAAATTTAAGCTGAGAGAAAAAAATGTCCCAAATGCTTGATATTTAAAATTGAAATAACGAATTAGCCTCTGATATCACTGATCTTGATCTTGTGAAGAGTTTCGACCGGGAACCACAAAGGAACACAAGAAAATATGAAGAAAATTATTGAAGCAGATAAAATTCTACTGAGCCATTTTCATAGAGCCTCAACAATTTGGATATTTCCTTTCATATTTTATCTATTTAAAATTTAAATGTTCCTTTTAAAGTTTTTTGTTGAGAGAAAGCATGTGTCTCCGTCACTGTCTGTGTACACACATAAAATATATATGTCAGAGTATATCCGATCTTATTTCAGAAAGAACAAAAGAACTAACACATTTAAGAGATTATATACCTGTTGTTTAAAAAAATACTGTATTTTATAAAGATTTATATTATTGTTAAAGCAATTACAAAGCAATAAGGATTTACTGTGTAGCACAGGGAACTATAATATCTTGTAATAACCTATAATGGAAAATAATTTGAAAAAGTATATATACGTACATATGTATAAGTATATACACACACATTTATGTATATATACATGTACATATATACATATATGGGACTTCGCTGATGGCTTAGTTGGTAAGTAATCTGCCTGCAGTTTAGGAGACCTGACTTTGATCCCTGGGTTGGGAAGATCCCCCGGAGAAGAGAATGGCAACCCACTCTAGTATTCTTGCCTGGAGAATGCCATGGACAGAGGAGCCTGGTAGGCTGCAGGCCCTGGGGTCACAAAGAGTCATACACGACTGAGCAACTAACACTTTCTTTGACATACATGTATATATACACATATATATTTCATATATATATCAATTCAGTTCAGTCGCTCAGTTGTGTCCGACTCTGCGACCCCGTGAACCGCAGCACGCCAGGCCTCCCTGTCCATCACCAACTCCCTGAGTCCACCCAAACCCATGTCCATTGAGTTGGTAATGCCATCCAGCCATCTCATCCTCTGTCATCCCCTTCTCCTCCTGCCCTCAATCTTTCCCAGCATCAGCGTCTTTTCCAGTGAGTCAGCTCTTCGCATCAGGTGGCCAAAGTATTGGAGTTTCTGCTTCAACATCAGTCCTTCCAATGAACACCCAGGACTGATCTCCTTTAGGATGGGCTTGTTGGATCTCCTTGCAGTCCAAGGGACTATCATACACACACACACACACACACACACACACACACAGTCCATGGGGTCACAAAGAGTTGGACATGACTGAAGTGACTTAGTATGCACACATATACATATACATATATATAACTGAATCACTAGGTTTTATACCTTAAACTAACCCAATATTGTAAATCATCTATAGTTCAATGAAAAAAAATAATGGGAAAAAAGAAAGCAAATTACATTTAGTTGTCTGATCTAGGAATTACTAAATACAGCAAGGTATTTTTTGGTGAAAATTTAGTGAGATCGTGTGTCTTAATTATTTTGAAAAGGACCTAATTTTGAATCTTGGGAGGAGGAATGTCTAGGCCAGTTGCTCCATTTAACCAAGACACCTGTTTGCCCAGGATACAAAACATCAGTCTTTTGTTTATCATAGAAGTGGGGGATAAAAAGGTCTGGTTACTACATACTGCCTCCAGATCAAGAGGTACCTACTGTTAGTATTTATCTTTATAATTGTAGTTAAATAATTTGGCCTGAGGTAATTGGATGTCATTAATCTCTCCCTCATAGCTCAGTTGATTAAGAATTTGCCTGCAGTGCAGGAGACCTGGGTTTGATCCCTGGGTCAGGGAAGATCCCCTGGAGAAGGAAATGGCAACCCACTCCAGTATCCTTGCCTGGAAAATCTCATGGACAGAGGAGCCTGGTGGGTGGCAGTCCATGGTGTTGCAAAGAGTCGGGCACGACTGAGCAACTAACACTTACTTAACACTTAATCTCTAGACAGAATAGTTTATATCATTTTCTAATTTTCTTTTGTTAATTGCCTATCCAGAAGTCCTTTTATGTAATTACTATTCATTTGAAAAAAAATCATAACTTTTATATGAATAACATGTTTAGATACATATTATTGTAAAGTTGCAAGAAGAGTTGGTTAGTACTTTTGGCAGAAATAATTATATCAATTAAAAGTAGTTTAATACTCTGGAGAAAACATATGAATTTATTTCTTTGAAAGGCAGTTTAAGGGATTTCATGAATTGAATACATGTATTGAATACAAGGAGCGAAGAAAACCCATGATTTTATTTCTAATATTTCTGTATAATAATGAACCAACAGACAACATTGAAAACAGTAGGCTTATTTAGTGAAGTGGTAGGCAATTCCATGAAAATACAGGTTGCAAATGTAGGTAAATACCAAATACATATCATGATTTATCCTTATTTACATTTGTTCCAGCATAAATTAGAAACATTTATCAGAGACAGTCTTAATTTTTTGCTATTCCTGTAGTAGCAAAGAGGGAATGAAAGAGTTGAGTCAAAGTAAAGGTAGTTTTATATAAGAAATTTCCTTGTGATTTAGAGTAAATAAATGGAGACAGAGTCTATGCTTCATATGTTTTCCAGGTTTCCTTATGCATTCCTGGAATGAACCAGCCGTGATAGGGTTATGAAAGCAAGGTATTTTGAGAAATTGTATGGACTACTTTTGATAGCTCCCTTGTAACATTTTGTACATGATTTGGCTGTATGACAAAAATTACAAATGGCGTTTTTCTATTTTGCTAAAGACCGCAGAAGAAAAATGTACTTTAAGGTCTTTTACCATATAATTTAAACAGCTTTGGTGTGAATGAATGAATGAATGAATTGGAAGAAAAAGATTTTCAAAATTCTTAATTAGAATTTTCAATAGACACAGATCATTTACTTTAAAAATACCATTGTTGGAATATTGTATTACCTTTTAAAAATATGAACTTATGAAAAAACACACCATCTTGTTAAACCATTTAAAATTTGAATATTAATTTCTTCTGGGAATAGGAAGAAAGTCTTCAGAATTAGTAGCCCATTTGTGAAAATTTTCCCATTATCCATTCAAATAATATTTATTAAATTAATATATTGACTCAATAATTTGATAATGAATTTTAAAGTTTAAATAACAAGTTAGGAAAAGTAAGTAAATAAAATTATTGTTGCTTCAAAGGATGTTTATTAAAATTATATATCTGGTAAGATTTCAGTTTTAAAAATACATTAATCATTTATATATATATCATATTTCTAAAAAAATTTGGAAAGGTTGGACCTAAATATGCTGATACAATTACTGTGCGGGTAATTTTAATATTTTTTGTTTTATGTACTTTTATAAAATTTTTGAAATAATGAATGTGCATGCGTGCTAAGTTGCTTCGGTTGTGTCCGACTCTTTGCAACCCTACGACTCTTTGCAACCCTATAGACTGTAGCTCGCCAGGCTCCTAAGTCTCCTGCATTGGCAAGAGGGCTCTTTACCACTAGCACTGCCTGGGAAGTCTCACAATAATGAAGATATTACTTTTAAAATAAAATAAAAACAATGAAAGCATTTTCAGTTAAAAAAATAAAACCAAATACACTGCATACACTTAGAGACCAGGTTTATAGCAAGGCTGTGTAGTGCGATGAAAGGATGAGGCACACGTAGACCCAGTGTCTCAAGACACCAGATTCTGGAATCTGGGAGGAGGCAGATCAAGACTCACTCATCCAAAAGCAAAGTGAAAAACCCAACTCCCGTCTTCTAAATTTTGCTTCTTTCCTCTTCACCAGACTTGTTGAGTGGTGACTACTTCGTCCCCTCATACATCTTTATTCTGGCATCTTAATTTTCACTCTCTCCACCCAGGTAGAACTATCCATGTAATCAGTGACTAACCTCAGTCTTCATTCTTCTTTGTAAAAGGTGACACTGTAGACCATTTAGCCTTTCTTTTGGAAACCCTCTTGCCCTGAGCACACCTAATTCGGTTGATGTTCTTTTGCATTGCATTGATCTCCATTGCTTCTCTGCCTCCTTTGCTGGTACTTCTTCCTCTTATTCTAAATGTCTGTCTTTCAACCTTGGGTAGCCTCTGAATATACCCTTTCTTTTGATGTTATAATTTAGGCTTTCCTTCCTTTCTCTGTTATTTCTCTTCTTTCCTCAGTTCATTTAGATCTTTACTTACATGTCTCTTTCTCCTGGAAGTATTATTTAAAATGGCACTTTTCATTTTCTGTTCTAGTTCCCATTATCCTACTTAATTTCTTATAGCATTTCTCTCTGTCTAGATTTATATTATAAATCCATTGCTGCTGCTGTTGCTCAGTCACTCAGTCATGTCCAGCTCTTCACAACCCTTGGACTGTACCCACCAGGCTCCTCTGTGCATTTGACATGCTCATTTTTAGAGCTCCCCTTTGCTCTTGATATTACCACCCGTCTTGTATTCATCCCACCCCAAATGGCGTGAGACGTCTTTGCCACCTTGCCTTCCGGACATGCAGTCAGTTATTAAAATGCTTGCCATTCTGTTTTCACACTAACCTCCCCAGTCAGCACATCCTTTCTTCACCTGATGTCGCATGTAGTCTGTGGCTATCGGGTAGTTTTATTGTCTCTCTGTCATTCTCTTATTTATTTATATCTTAATTTTTTGCTGTATTTTCTTCACTCATTCATTCATTCAACAGTGTCGAGGCCTATCTCCTATATGTTAGTCTTTAAGGATTCAGTTTTAAGCGAAAAATAGGTGTAGTACACATTCTCATGGTGCAAAATGGTTTCAGAGAGAGCAGCTACGTAGAAAGTCTGGAAGATTTGGAGACTGTGGTGAGAAAGTAAGATGTATGTGGCTACCTTTGTTGATAGCCAGTCCCTTGATGTGGCTGTGGGAGTCTGCGGCTGATGAAGTGGTGATGTGGTTACAGGAGGCGAGAAGGTCAAGGTATTTGAGGAGCAGGTAACAGATCATCTGTGTGAATGTGGAAACGACTGTGTTGACAAGGCTTGGAATAGAAAGGCAACTGGCCAGGTACCAAAATCTTCAGTAAATAAGGAACAGCAGCAATAGAACAATAAAGATGGATTGAGACAGGTTTCAAGGTAGCTGGGCTTTATTCGGGGTGGGGCAAGCAGTAGTGAGGAAAAAGAAAGCCACCCCAGGTCTCTAAAATATATGGGGTACAGAAGAATGAACGTCCTTCATTATAAGAAAGTTATCAGAGAAGAAACTCGCCTAAGTGACGTATTAACTTTGAGGTTAGGAAGTATTTTGAAGTTTTGGTGGAGACTGGGAGTAAGAGAGTTCATCAATGGAATGGGGTTTTTAGAAATCACAGTGAAAGTTTTGGGCTATAAGGATCAGGGAAAAGTTAAGTTACTGGGAAGAAGGCACAGAACAGAATGAGGGTGGTAGTACAAAAAAGAGATTGATAATTGAAGGGATTTCCATCCTAGAGGATGTCTAGGTTTAAGGTAGAGTGAGCCATGTGAGTTCAGTTACAATGTACTTCTTCCTATTTTTAAAATGAAGTACAGTTAATGTACAGTATTATACAGGTGTACAGTACAGTGATTCACAATTTTTAAAGGTTGTGCTGCATTTATAGTTATTATGAAACGTTGACTATATTCTCCACGTTGTAAACGTATTCTTGAGGCTTATTTTTTACATAATAGTTTGTACCCTTTAATCCTTTCTTCCTATCTTGCTCCTCCTCTGTGCCCTCGCCCCACTGGTAACCAACCACTCATTTGTTCTTGATATCTGTGATTCTGCTTTTTTTCTGTTATGTTCACTAGAGTATTGTCTTTTTAGATTCTACTTATAAAGTGATATCATACAGTTTTTGTCTTCCTCTGCCTACTTATTTTATTTAGTCCATCCATGTTGCTGCAAATGGCAAGGTTTCATTCTTTTTTATGGCTGAGTAGTATTCCATTGTGTGTGTGATTGATATATATGTATATATATGTCCTGCATCCTCTTGATCCTTTCCTCTGTTGATGGACACTTTGCCTGCTTTCATTTCTTAGTAATTGTAAATAACGCAGCTGTGAACATTGGAGTGCATGTGTCTGTTTGAATTAGTGTTTTTGCTTTTTTCAGATAAATACCCTAGAGTAGCATTGCTGCGTCATATGGTAGTTTTATTTTTAGTTTTTTGAGAAACCTCCATACTCCTTTTCTACAGTGGCTGCACCAATTTACATTCCCATCGCCCGGGTAAGAGGGTTCCCTTTTCTCCACATCCTTGCCATCATTTGGTTTTTTTGTGTTCTTTTTGATGATATTTATCCTGAAAAGTGTGAGGTGATGTATCATTGTGGTTTTGATTTGCATTTCTCTGGTGACTAATAATGTTGAGCATCTTTTCATGTGCCATCTATGTTTCATCATTGGAAAAATGTCTATTCAGATCTGCTCATTTTTAAATTGGGCTGTTTATTTATTTTTGATATTGAGTTGTGTGAGTAGTTCATATCTGTTGGATATCAGTCCCTTTTCAGTCATGTAATTTGCAGATATTTTCTCCTATTCAGTAGGTTGTCTTTTTGTTTTGTTGATGGCTTCCTTTGCTGTGCAAGAGCTTTTAAGTTTAATTAGATCCCATTTGTTAATTTTTCCTTTTATTTCCTTTACTATAGGAAATAGACCCCCCAAAATATTGTTAGGATTATGTCAAAGAGTGTTGTGCTTATGTTTTCCTCTTGGAGTTCTGTTTCTGGTCTCACGTTTAACCCAGTTTGATTTTATTCTTGTGCATGGTGTTAAGAGAATGTTCTAATTTCATTCTTTTACACTTAGCTGTTTGATTTTCCCAGCACCCCTTACTGAAGAGGCTCTCTTTTCTCCATTGTATATTCTTATCTCTTTTGTTGAGATTAATTGACCATAAGAGTGTGGGTTTATTTCTGGGCTCTCTGATCTGTTCCACTGATCTATATATCTGTTTTTGTGCCAGTACCATACTGTTTTGATTACAAGATATACTTCTTTTAGTTTTTCTGATGCACTTTGCTTTATCATCTGAGACTTTGGATGGGCTGTTCCTTTCTCCCAGAAAATTTTCCAGACTCTGTACCAGTAACCATCAATCCCTCATCTTCCCTAAACCTGGCTAATTCCCATTAATCCTTTAGTCTCATGTTAGAAGTGATTTCCCTTTGTGGCCCTCCTTGAATCCCCGAATTTGGACTAGGTACCTGTCCGTTGTCCTTCTCTTACTGTATAATCATGTTGTATAATATAGTATATCTACTGTCATAGCCTATAAACTTCACATGAACCAGAACTGCTTTTGTTTTTATATTTCTGCTGCCTACCAGAGTGCCAAGCATATAGTAGACTAGTAGAAACTTGCTGTCTGTTGAATGAACAAATATAGAATTAAAATATTGGAATTAAGTTGAGATTTCGACTGGAAGAAATCCCCAGCAATTTCCACATTTACATAAAATCTCAGATCTTCTATTCTGTGTCATGGAAAACTGAAGAAGAAAGGAATTGTCTGGCTAATAGGTTCACCATGCATAGGGTGACCCTATTTCTAAATTTAGCCATATTCCATGTAAGCAGGGATGCTGAGTCTTAAGAACGAGCCTGATGTTGTCAACTGCAAACTGGCATTTGCCATGGGCACTTGCCGTCTAGCTCTAAGGATTAAATCATGTGCTGCTGCTGAGCTCTAATATGCCCTGAAGGAGTTCAGGGTGGAAAGCAGAAATGAGGTACTCTGTGCTCCAGGAAAACTGGCAGTACAGGTTTGCAGATAGTTAAACGTTCTTAGGAGCTGATTTTATGAGCCCAGTTCTTCTATCTCCTCATATCTAGAAAAGCAGTAAAATCCTTTATGAACTTCTCAGGGAGCACTAGTGGTAAAAAACTGGCCTACCAACACAGGAGATGCAAGAGACACGGGTTTGATCCGAGTCAGGAAGATCCCCTGGAGTAGGAATTGGCAACTCCCTCTGGCATTCTTGTCTAGAAAGTTTGTGGACAGAGGAGCTTGGCGGGGCTACAGTCAGACCCGACTGAAAGACTGAATAACAAAACCAAAATCTTTCATGGTGATGATTGTTTCTCCTGACTAGCAGAAACTTCACGAGACCGTAGAAACTTTCTACCAAAAAACATGTGCTTGATTGCATGTACTCCCCCTTTCCATTCAGTCAGCCAGTTCAGTTGCTCAGTCGTGTCCAACTCTTTGTGACCCCATGGACTGCAGCACGCCAGGCCTCCCTGTCCATCACCAGCTCCCGGAGTTTACTCAAACTCATGTCCATCCAGTCGGTGATGCCATCCAACCATCTCATCCTCTGTTGTCCCCTTCTCCTCCTTCCTTCAATTTTTCCCAGCATCAGGGTCTTTTCCAATGAGTCAGTTCTTCGCATCAGATGGCGAAAGTATTAGAGTTTCAGCTTCAGCGTCAGTCCTTGCATTGAATATTCAGGACTGATTTCCCTTAGGATGGACTGGTTTGATCTTGCAGTCCAAGGGACTCTCAAGAGTCTTCTTCAACACCACAGTTCAAAAGTATCAATTCTTCGGCGTTCAGCTTTCTTTATAGTCCAACTCTCACATGCATACATGACTACTGGAAAAGCCATAACTTTGATTAGACGGACTTTTGTTGATAAAGTAATGTCTCTGCTTTTTAATATGCTGTCTAGGTTGGTCATAGCTTTTCTTCCAAGGAGTAAGCGTCTTTTAATTTCATGGCTGCAGTCACCATCTGAAGTGATTTTGGAGCCCCCCCAAAATAAAGTCTGTCACTGTTTCCACTGTTTCCCCATCTATTTGCCATGAAGTGTTGGGACCAGATGCCATGATGTTAGTTTTTTGAATGTTGAGTTTTAAGCCAACTTTTTCACTCTCCTCTTTCACTTTTATTGCTTCATCCAGTCCAGGATTTCTCATGATGTACTCTGCATATAAGTTAAATAAGCAGGGTGACAATACACAGCCTTGACGTACTCCTTTCCTAATTTGGACCTGACTTTTGTTCCATGTCCTATTCCATGTCCCCCTTTACCAAAATCATATATACACTGACCTTGCCTCTTTGGAGCAGTTTCTCAGAGCTAAATGAAGTGCTGTCTCCAGGGCTGTAGTCCTCATTTTGTCCCAAATAAAACTTAACTCCCATCTCTCATGTTGTGCATTTTTTTTAAGTCTATAATGTCGAACCCAGGTACTCTGACTCAGTGTCCCAGGCACTCTCTCATTTCTTTCTGCCAAGAGACTGGAACTTACTTTAATGGAATCTTGGAGGTGAAGAAGGAAAAAGATAAATTTTCCTCTATCCTTCTGTGCCTTAGCTGGGAATCTTGTAACAAAAGACAGTTAAAGAAGAGAAAACAAACCTAAGTCTATTAACATGTATACCTTATGTACACATGGAAAATACCCAGGGGAAAAATTAGTCGCTTTCCAAGATGACTTAGAAACAGGCTCAAATATCACTTTCAGAAATCAAAAGAAGGAAAGGTTGGGGGAGGCAATTTTGGAGAGGTGACCAGGAAAAGCAAGGTTATGAAAGGTAAGGTTTGTTATGCAGATTTAAGTCAAGCTCTCTCCATTGAAAAGATTCTTCTGTGACTTCCAATTATTCTTATCTTCCTGGTATGCAGAGGGAGACACCATTACAAATGGAGATTTCCTTTATAAATATAAATTTCCTTTATTCAAAGGTAACTTCTACTCTGTTTTCAGAGCCTCTCTTGTGTCTGCTGTTTCTCAAAATAGTTTAGTCGCTCAGTCTTGGGCAACTCTTTGTGACCCCATGAGATGCAGCACACCAGGCTTCCCTGTCCATCGCTCAAAATAATTCTTGTCCCAAAGAGGTATATGTGGGGATAGCATTCTGTCACTCTTCTGAAGCCCTTAGGAGCCTTCCTTAATTCCTTTGATTGATCCTGTCCATCAATTGATGATGTTTTGTTTGTACATCCACAGATAGAGTTGTTCAGATTGTTCTTGCCACTTTTCCCACTTCTTTGGGATTCCTTATTTTCCTAATGGGGCTTCCCTGGTGGCTAGGACAGTAAAGAATCTGCCTGCAATGCAGGAGACCCAGGTTCAATCACAACACTAAATATTATAGTGTTAACAAACTCAACATTCAGAAAACTAAGATCGTGGCATCTGGTTCCATCACTTCATGGCAAATAGATGGGGAAACATTGAAAACAGTGACAGACTTTATTTTGGGAGGCTCCAAAATCACTGCAGATGGTGACTGCAGCCATGACATTAAGAGAGACTTGCTCCTTGGAAGAAAAGTTATGACCAACCTAGACAGCATATTAAAAAGCAGAGACATTACTTTACCAACAAAGGTCCCTATCTGGTCAAAGCTATGGTTTTTCCAGTAGTCAGGTATGGATGTGAGAACTGGACTATAAAGAAAGCTGAGAGCAGAAGAATTGATACTTTTGAACTGTGGTGTTGGAGAAAACTCGTGAGAGTCCCTTGGACTGCAAGGAGATCCACCCAGTCCATCCTAAAGGAAATCAGTCCTGAATATTCATTGGAAGGACTGATGTTGAAGCTGAAACTCCAATCCTTTGGCCACCTGATACGGAGAACTGACTCATTGGAAAAGACCCTGATGCTGGGAAAAATTGAAGGCAGGAGGAGAAGGGGACGACAGAGGATGAGATGGTAGGATGGCATCACTGACTGGATGGATATAAATTTGAACAAGCTCTGGGAGATGGTTAAGGACAGGAAGTCTGACGTGCTGCAGTCCTCGGGGTTGCAAAGAGTCAGACATAACTGAATGTAGAATGTAGAATAAGACAATACTCAGTACATGGATTTAGAAAAATGTTTCTGAATTCAGGGTGCAATATCAAACAGAATAAAGTTCATTTTCAGGTGAAATTTCCAAAGTAAACACAATAGGATTAGCCAGTTATTATAAAATAAAAACCAATTTATACTTTTTCCAGACTTACCCTGAATACTTTTGCAGCTTCAAAAATATTTGGATAAGTCTTTTAGTATTTGTTCATTTCACTCACTCCCTATACTTCCTCTTTTAGATGGGGCCTGGAAATTGAAGTTCAGGATTTCACAAAAGAACTGTTCTTTCAGAAAAGTCTACCCCACACAGATGTAGAAAAGACTAGCACCCTCATGGAAAACCATTCATTACCTATTTAAAGGCTTGTCAGACTGAATAACTTTGAGAGGTTTAAACTTATTTTTGGTTTAAAATAGAAGTATTCAAGTGCTATTTTTAAAGGCACATAAACGTGCTTGGCTAGCTGTATTGACCATAGAAGATTTTCCAAATATACGTTTATTTGTGCAGCCATGGAATGAAACAAAGCTTACTCCCTGACGAGATCCTGTGAGCCTTGCTTCATCGAATAAACCCTAAGGGAACATCCTCAGCTTATTATTTCCTACCTGAAAGAATAATAAGCAAATTAATGTATTGTTTTTGTGCCTGTATCAAAGAAATGAATCAGTTGTGTTTTAAGTAGAATTTTATTCATTGATTATGCAACAAAGTGGTTTTAAAGTGTGCTTCATGGAGCTTGTTGTAGTAGGTCTTGGGGAACAGTTGTGTGTCTGCCTGTTTTCTGTTTGTTTCTTTCTGGTTAAAGTTTAATTTGACAAATTGTACTGTTTAAGCAAACAAACAAAAAAAAGTTTGAGGAGCATTGATACTGGTTGTCATTGCAACTGAAAGCTGAAATTGTTTCAGATTCATTCGTGTAAAACCAGAAGTCTGGGGACTTAACTCTTCCCACTGCAGAGGTTAATATATAAAGAATGGTAAAAATATTTAGCTTTGCAAGTTGAAATATCAAATGGAGTTTTTTTTCCCCTTTGTTGAACTATCAAATGGAGTTATGCATTTTCCCCCTCTTACGTTAATAGTAACATCAGCTTGAGTCTTCAGCCATAAGAAATAGTTATTTATAGTGTCAACTCTTCAGTGGTTATCAGAAAAAAAATTTGTGCTCTTATTCAGCAAGAATCAAGAGCTAAAAGATGTGTATTTTATAGCTGGTGAATGAGACCATTTATAAAGATGGCCTAAAACTGAGTTCTCTTTCTCCATAGCTGCCTCTTGAATCCTAGGGCCCACTTGAATTAATCTTTTCCTTTTTCAATACTCTCCTGTTTCTCTCCTTTCTACTATGGTGCCAGATTGTAAGTCCTTGAGGGCAGATATTTTAGCTTAAATACTTAGAGCATCTTATCCTACTGTGAAGTTCAGTTACATGCTTTCTGAACAAATAATCAAATGAATCATAGAATACACATATATATATTTTATTTTATTATTGTGGTATGATTGCTTCACAATGTTATGTTAGCTTCTGTACAGCAGAGTGAATCAGCTGTAACTATACATATATCCCCTCCCTCTATAGCCTCCCTCCCACCCTTCATCCCACCCCTTTAGGTCATCACAGAGCACCAGGCTGAGCTCCCTGTGCTATACAGCAGCTTCCCACTAGCTCTTAGTTTTACACATGGTAGTGTATATATGTCTCAATAGTTTGTATACATAAATATTTACTACTTTATCCAGTATGAATGCAAAGCATGCTTATAACATATATCTTTGTATTTTTATGGCATTAACTATATTTCTATACATGTTATATATTCACATAATACTGTTTTGCAAATGTTACTGAGGTAGAGTTTGAATAAACTAAGGTGAATCCATATTTAGGGTACAGTCTGAAAATTTTGACAAATTTATATACTTGTGTAACCACCTCCACAATTGTGTTATCGAACGTTTTCATCACCCTTAAAATTTCCCTTCTGCCCCATCCCAGTCAGCTTTTTTCTTTTCCTTTCAGCCTGTCAGTCACTCATTTGCTTTCCATCACCTGATTGGCATATTCTTTTCTAAAATTTCATGTAAATAGAAACTTTAATATCAAGATTTTTCACTTAATGTTTTTTCATTCATCCATGCTTTTGTGTGTGTCATTAGTCCATCCCTTCGTGTTTAGTGTATCCTATCTCACGAGTATACTGCAACTTATCCATTTCCCTTTGGTCAGACAGCTAGTTAGGTGGTTCCAGTGTTTGTTTTGGTTAAAGCAGCTTTTGTCTGATCAGTCTGGCTAAAGGGCTATCAAATTTTAAAATTTGTTTTAAGGAAATAGCTTTTAGTTTTATTGATATCTCTCTCTTTCTCCCTTTGTCTTTCATCTGTTCTGTTATTCTCTGTTTATTGTTTTTATTGTTGGGTGGAGAGTGTTCTATAAACATCAGTTAGGTTCAATTGTTTGGTAGTGTTTTTCCTATGTATATAGTTACTGATTTTGTGTCCACTTGTTCTAGCATTTATCAAAAGAGAGATGCGAAAATGCAATTGTATATTTGTCTCTCTAGTTATGTTAGGTCTTGCTTGAGGCTGTTCTGTTATTGGGTGCATATGTATATAAAATTGTTGTGTGTTCTTGATTAATTGACCTTGTATCATTTTGAACTCTTTTATTTTTGGAAATGTTTCTTGTTCTGATATCTAGTTCTTCTTATTTTAATAAAGCAATTCCAGTTTTCTTATGTTCAATGTTTATATAATAGATCTTGTTTTAGTCATTCTTTTGCATTTTGTTTGCCAGTGTGTTCATATTTAAAGTGTGTTTCTTATAGACAGCAAATCTTTGGGTCTTGCTTTTTGTAAGAATAATACTCCATTTATAAAAACTGGAGTGTTTAGACCATACATATTTGGTATAATTACCAATATACATGCGCTTAAATATGCCACTATTCTAGGGTCCTACATAAAAGGAATGGCCCTTCTATAGTGTCTACTAATTTCACCAAGGTCTCCCTGCTCTGGCTGAAAAGAACTCATGTAATACTGGTCCTGTGTGATCTATAGGAATTTTTATCTTACTTATCCCAAGAAAATTTTCTTTTGCAAGAAGTGGTTCCATCTTTTCCTCATGAGGTTTGCCCAGGCATGCACAGATTGTTACTCAGAGAAGACTCAAGAGGCCTCCTATGCAAATATCTGAATTTTTTTTGTCTTCAGAACTTCCTTTTCTCTAGAATTCCTTCCTTAAAATTCTGGTTGCTTCAGCCTCTCCAGACTTAGATCTCTGTATTCTCAATTCAGTTTCATTTCTCGGGTGGAAATGGCCTCCAGGTAGAAATCATAGGCTTTTCTCATTTGTCATCTTTTAAGATTCACAACCCTTGGCTATTGCTGGATTTTGTTTGAAAAAAAGTTATTTTCTCTATTGTCTCATGGTTTGAATTGTTTTGGGGAGCAGAATTTCTAACTTGTTATTCCCTCATGAAGCAAAATTGATTTTAAAGTATCTGAAACAGGTTACTAAGCACATCAACCCAACACTATCAGTTTTGGAAAGCACATGGTGCTTTGCAGGGAATGTTTATAGACTCATGGGCACAAATGGAGGAAACTGCAAAGACATGAGAACTCAGGATCAGATAGAGCTGTTTTACTTTATCATGTCATGTAATAGTCTTTTGCAAAAAAAAAAAAGGCTTAAAGGATGGCATTTATTGTTTTAAAGATTTTGCTGAGACAGGCAAACTATTATGTATTAAGTGGTAAAATAGCCTAGTTATAAATGATAAAAAATCTAAAACCTTTAAGTATCATAAAGTTCAACAATAATGGTTAAGTAATATTACACTAAGAAATCTTTAGGAATGGTTTATAGTAATCAATAGAAGCATGACATTCTTGGTTAAACCTTCATTTTGTATTTTGTCTGGTAGTAGTCCTTGTTTGTCATAAGAACTGTTCAAACTTGAGGAATTCAAGAGAAGTAAAAGTTAGTGAAGGAATTATGAATTCAGTGTATTAGAAAATATTATTCATTATTAAGAATGTAATTACATTTCTAAGTGACATCATAAATATTCAGAAAAGGATAGACAACATCTTAACAAACTCAATCAGGGAGGAATGAGAACAACCTTGTTTTACTTATAAAAAGGCATGCAGACATAAAGACTATGATTCTGCAGTTTTTAAAAATAGTTAAATAATATTTACCACCATCTCTCTTGATAGTTTGAGACATAATTGATGCAGACAACTGGATAATGTGATTCCATCCTTTTCTGAAATTATTATGTTCCATAGGTAAATAGTAAGTCTTTCTTTATTAGCTGTGTTAAAAACTACCTTTTTACTTTTAGGTTGTGACCAAAGTATTTTTTTTTTTTTCTAAATTGCCAGCATAATTATACTACATGTCACTACAGTAAAGGACTGTGTTCCTATATTTAGTCATTTCAATTAGGTCTCTTAAGGTATAGGCTTAGCTCCTGTTGCTCTGTTATTAAGGTTTATAAACACACATACATGCCTATAACAGGATGAATCAGAAGACTTTGCATGAATAAGTATGAAATTCTACTTTCCTGTTCCAGACACATTATCCCCTTTAATTATATCTACTCTGAGTAATGTAGGGACACCAGCCAGTCTTCTACCCTTCAGTCCATAAAACTTCTAAGAGAAAAACTGATTCCAGTTGTCTCTTTTGGTGTGTTGGTAATACTGTGCTTTTCATAGAAATGTGACTCAAGTGGATGATTACACTGCATTTGTAACTCAGATGGTAAAGAACCTACCTGCAATGCGGGAGACCTGGGTTCGATCTCTGAGTCCAGAAGATCCCCTGGAGAAGGGAATGGCTACCCACTCCCGTATTATTGCCTGGAAGATTCCAAGGATAGAAGAGCCTGGCGGGCTACAGTCTATAAGTCATGAAAAGTCAGACATGACTGAGTGACTTACTCTTTCACTTCACTTTCAATTTAAACATAGTCACTCAACAGCTTTGTAGTCATTCTATAATGATTCACCAGTTGGAAATCTAACTTTTTAGGTTAAAAAAGTGCCCAAATGCTTATTATTACCGAAGATTCTATCTAAAGACAGATAATTATTATTTGCGTAACTCGTTGAGGAAGTCTACACAGATTTTGCCTTGTTTCATTGAGCAAAGCACTTTACTAAACATTCTAAGCCTTAATATAAAGATTATAAACACTTTTAAGACCATGTGCTCTGCATGTTCTATTGGAAGGCAAAAAGGAAAAACGGGGATAGAAATACACACAGAGAAATCCAGTTATGGACATATTAAGTAATTTTTAATCATTCATGATTTAAATTAAGTAAACCTGGTAGCTCAGCTGGTAAAGAATCGCCTGCAATGCAGGAGACCCTGGTTCAATCCCTGGGTCGGGAAGATCCACTAGAGAAGGGAAAGGCTACCTACTCTAGTATTCTGGCCTGGAGAATTTCATGGACTGTATAGTCCATGGGGTCGCAAAGAGTGGGACACAACTGAGCGACTTTCACTTTCAAACATCCAACATACATAGCTAAGTAGGTAAGTACCCAAGAAATTCTTTAATTAGGTGTTTAGAAACTTTAGGTCTTAAAAAGTTGAAGCTTGAGTGAATCTCCTTTGAAAAGGTCAGAAATATTTTTATTTCTCATCATCCTTTTTTATTCATCTCCCTTACTCAAAATATGTATAGATCAAACTCATGTTCAAGTTTCTAATCAAAGTCAAATATTTTATGAAGAAGAAAAACACGTAGTTTGCTTTTAGGATGTTGAACTCACTACTGCAACATCACATTTCGTTTTACATATGGAATGCACTGTAAAGGTATATTGTGGAAATTTTATTTCATGCATTTTCTAATGTCAGCACTCTAGTCCCAGTGTTCATCACTTCACACACATATTACGGCAACCATTTCTTCTTTTCTGCTTCTCATTTCCTGCATTCAATCCAGTAAGATAAGCCTCCTCAAATATCATTTTAATCACGGCTGGTCCCTGTTCTAAACACCCACCATTACTGCCAATTGAATAGAGTCCAAATTGTTTTTGTTGGAATTCCAACCCTTCTATTATCTGGCCTCACCTTGCCATCCAAATATATCTCCAGATATTTGCTAACACTCCATTCCCTACTCTAATTAGTCTGTCTGTTCTCTAATTAGGCCATCTCTTCTCTGCATCCGCACAGTGATGAGTACTTTGCTGCCTCTGCCCTTCTTCTTCTAAAGCTTCCTTAACCTGGAATGACCTCATCTTCCAGCCCTTAACTTCTTTCCTTTCTACCCTTCAAAGGCCATTTTTTGTCCACTTTATAGATAACTCCTTCCTAGAGGATACCTGCCATGTGGACCCTTTCTTAGTCTGAGTACCCACAGTTCCTACTGTTTATTTATGGCACATTTCTCATCCATTCTAAGAGACACTTAAAAGATAATGAGGCACACAGCATAGGCTTTAATGTCTGAGTTCTTTTGTTCAACCTTGTTATTTGTGAGACTCAGCCACATTGTTACCTATAGTTGTAAATCATCCATCCTCATTCATGTGCTGACTTCTGTTTTATGAATATATCACAATCTATCCATTCTATTGTTGATGTATTTTGGATAAGTTCCAACTTTAATCTTATACTGATAGTACTGCCCTGAATACTAGGATGTTCGTTTGTTGTGTGTATGGATTGATTTCTCTTGGTTAAATATCTAAGAGCAGGAATGTTGGGTCACAGAGAATAAAATCACCTTCAGTAGATGCCACTTAACTGTTTTCCAAAGTTGTTCAATTTATATTCTCATCAGTAGTATGGAAGAATCCTGGCTATTCTACATTTTCACTAAATTTAACACTACATTTTCACTAACACTTTCTGCCTTTTGCAGTTTACCTTTATGGTGGATATGTGTAGTATCATTGTTACTGTTTTTTTGTACATGTAAAAAAAAAAAAAAACGCTTCCAGCAAAATTTTTGGATTTTCCTTTAGAAATGTGACAGTTACTAAAAATAATCACTTTAGATTGAGTTTAAGGTTTACATGAAAACTATTAAAGCTATTATTTCGATATTTGCCTGACTATGGTTCAGTGCCTTTGAGACTAGTAAACACTGTATTGGGAACTGTTTCTAGTGATAACTTTCTGGTGTAATGATTAACTGTAATCATTTTTGTCTTTGTGAAAATTTACTGACCATTTCATATATCTCCAGAGTTATCTATTTGGCTGTTCTAATTCTCGAGTTTACAATTAGGGCTTCCCTGGTGGCTCAGAAGGTCTAGAATCTGCCTGCAATGCTGGAGACCTGGGTTCAACCCATGGGTCTGGAAGATCCCCTGGAGAAGGGAATGGCTACCCCCTCCAGTATTTTTGCCTGGAGAATCCCACGGACAGAGGATTTGGCTCTTCTAATTCTCGAGTTTATAATTAGTATGCTAGTTCCTGGCAGTTGAGAACAACTTAATTAACATTTTGCTCATTACCTCTTTGGATTAATGTCATTTATTTTTTGTTTATAAATATCTCTGATTAATATCAGCATTGTTTACTGTGTAGATAAAAGTTAGAATAAAACATTGCTCCCCAATGACACTGTAACTATCATCTGCTATGAATATATTTTGCAAGTAAAAGCTATGGTTTCAAATCTGAGCATTAAATCTCTAATGAACTAGTATTTCTCATTGATTTTTCATATGCTTCAAAATATTTTATGTGCTTGAAGTACTAGATAATTACCCTGTAATTCCATTTCTCTACCCTGTGACTGCTGAGAGAAACACTGTGGTCATTTTTCTTGCCAATATTCTTTCCTACTGATGTTCAGGCCAAGACATTTGATTTCTTACTGAATCATAAAGCTATATTTTTTAAATTATTTTGAAATCAAAGATGCTGACTTCAGTATATTTAACTCCAGAAGTTAGTACAGATTGTGTGACTAATTACCATAAAAATTATGGCTGAGAAATGAGAAAGGTGTAGTCACACAATTTTCCATTTACAAAACAAGGTTTTAGAAAATAACCAAAGATGAATACAGTAGTTTTATGAAACCATGGTCTATTTCCAACTATTTCTTTAGTGGTCTGGAAATTCACAATGCAAAGGTCAACCAGGCACATCCCTACATAACTACTGGAAAAACCATAGCTTTGACAATATGGGCCTTTGTCAGCAAAGTGATGCTATGAACTCTGTCTAATTTATTTTGTATTCCCAAATATTTACCTGATGGGTGAGTACAGAGCAAGTGTTTATAAATATGTATTTGAATAAGGAAACTAGATGTGTATTATAATCCTAATTATATAAATATTTATGTATAAGCACATATGCACAAATGCACAAATATAGAAAGAAATATAAAAATATTGAAGTGATTATTTGCAGGTAGTACAGTTATGGGTATTATTTTCTCCTTATATGATGGTCTCTTTTTCATTTTTTTTACATAGTATATATTACTGTTATAAAAACAGTTTTTATATATAATTTTAAAATAAAAATATAATATTAAATAATTTATCTAATTTATATGTTTACCTAAAACAAGTAGACTGCCAGATACTTCTCCAGCAAAGATGAGTTTGGGATCAGCAGAGAACTGCAATTCGGAGACTGCAACCAATGCAAGTTCCCCAAAGGAGAACACTTTTATAGAGATAAAAAGGAAGTGGTGAGGGCTATAATAAACGAAGAGTCTGTGGCTTTTCATTGGCTGAGTTCTTGCCAGTAAAGATGCAGTCTTTCTCCTTCCATTGGGCTCTGCAGTCTTCACAGAGTGTGAGACCACCTCCTTCTTGTCTCTGTTTAATTGAGGTTTCTGTTTATTAACTTGCTTCATATGTTAGATACAGACAAGTGGGATCATTAGAATTGATTCCTCAAAACTATGGGTCAAACAATCTTGTTGTTATTTAATTGATAGAGAAACCAGGATTCTTCTAATTGTTCCAGTATGTAAATCAGTTTGATAGTCATGAACAGAACAGTTTTATAGTCGTTTTGCTGTAGTGTAAGAATCTAAACCTAATGAGTTTACCTACTCATCAAATTTATCTGTTTATTAACTTTAAGTGTCAGTCTCTCAGTAGTGTTCAACTCTTTGTGACCCCATGGACTGTAGCCCACCAGGCTCCTCTGTCCATGGAATTTTCCAGGCAGGAATGCTCGAGTGGGTAGTCATTTCCTTCTCTAGGGGATCTTCCCAACCCAGGGATTGAACCCAAGTCTCCTGCATTGCAGGTGGATTTTTTACCAGCTGACTCACCAGGGATAGGTGCACATTAATTTGAGTTTTTTTCTCATTCTTTATAATCAGTATAACATCTTATCTTTGTAGGAGATTTGAAATATATGTTCATGTAATTTTAGTTTTCTTTTTCATAGTAGTTGTTGCCTTCCATGTAATGCCTTCCATGTAATGACTCTTGAGTGGCTTCCCAGGTAGCTCAGTGGTGAAGAACCTGCCTGCCAATGCAGGAGACACGGATTAGATCTCTGGGTCGGAAAAATCCCCTGGAGGAGGAAATGGCAACCCACTCCAGTATTCTTGCCTGGAAAATCGCATGGACAGAGGAGCCCAGTGGGTTACAGTCCATGGGGTTGCAAAGAGTGGGCCATGGTGACTCTTGAAACTTACTTTCCTTTTGTGTTTGTGGTCATGGTTTAAAAAGATTTTTATTCTTATTTCTCAAGCCAGAAGTCTGAGAGTCATTGAGTGAAAGTTTTGAAAACTTTTGCTACAGTGAAAGTAACAAAATTTAAGTTTGTGTATGTCCTTTTGTGTGAATCACAGAGTTAAAAATTGTGGCTTGGGGGCATTTGCAAAAGTAAGGTAGTTAAACCGTGATTGGTTAAGACGATTGTCTCCTTCAACTTCAGGACACATGTGTCCTGTGTCTCTTGACATTGGGGTGATCTTGGCTATTTTTTTTTTGTTTGAGCCATAGCTCTAGCAATACTTCAAGTGTGCCATGTAGGAAGTTGAAAGTTTTTAAGTATCTCAGATAATAAAATTTTTTTGGATAACTGATATTAAAGAAAAGGCTGTCTTTCTAGTCTCTCTACATAAAATATTACATTTTTTGGTCACGGGAACAGACATTCAAAGAGTATGCAGCCGAAGATGCAAGGGGGGAAATATCATAGCCTCTTGACAGTTAACAATAGCAGATTTTATATTAATGTATTTATTTTGGGGATTTACAGTATTTGTCAGCTTTTAATAATTTGAAAGGTATGTGAACTATTTTTTTATTGCACATGTATTTTTCTTAAAGAGGGCCCTCAAGTTGTATAAGCGTTCAGCTCACAGAACCTATGTCTTTATTCAGAAGGTCTCTGGGGAAACATTTATGATCTATTATCTTTTGCTGGGGCATCTCTCACTGCTCTGTAGTCAAAGACCCATGACTGTCCCCCTGCTCTAAAAGCATGGATTTACTAGGAGTGGAACAGAGAGGCTGTATTATCCTACAAATGTCAAATGCCTGTGCTCTGGTTATTTGAATCTGATTTTATAAACTATTATAGGCAGGGTACATACCTTTTTACCCTATGGATTTAATACAGAACCTAGTATTTGATAAAATGACTGTTTTTTTTAGTATTTATCAACTTAATATCGAATCTCATTTCAGGTCATTAATCCCTTTCATTTTTTCCTTCAGTGTAATAAACTGTGATAATTAGATTTAAAGTAAATATAAATAGTATTTACTCTAAAGACCTTAATAGGTTATTCATTGGATGCTTTTTCTTTTTTTCCTCCTCCTTCACTACCCCTGCCCAATATTCAAAATATCCTCTCCTGCCTCTGTATCACCTTTATTTTATTTCTTTTTTTTTATGTTAAGTTACTAACAACAACAACAACAAAACTTTTTATTTTATATTGGAGTGTAGTCAATTAACAAATGTGATAGATTCAGGTGAACATCGAAGGGACTCAGCCATTCATATACATGTGTTTATTCTCCCCCAAACTCCTTTCCCATCCAGGCTGCTACATGACATTGAACAGAGTTCCCTGTGCTATACAGTAGGTCCTTATTGGTTATCTGTTTTAAATACAGCGGTGTGTACATGTCCCTCCCAAGCTCTCTAAGTATCCCTTCCCAACCCTCCCCTTCCCCTTCACTTTCCAATCTCTTCTTTTTCAGACATGAAGATTACCTTTTGATATATGGACAGACCAGACTTTATCTGACTTGATCCATTGCTTTCATGTACTTTGCAAATTTTGATTCTTGATTTACTTTTCTCTTTCCCCCTTGGGAGCTGCTAAGATTTGTACACTTGATTTCAACTACCATCTCTAGTGATGACTTAGTTGTGGGTGCTAATAAAAAGTTTTACTGTAATTTAAAAGGGAGACTGAAGATAACTTGGCAAGTACTGAGTATTCTTCTATATTACTTCAAACGGTACCAGTAAAACCCAGGCTGTAATATAAGTTTAAGTGTTCTTGCTATAGATTACAGGGAATCTGGAAAGAGTTAGTGTTGCTGAGGTTTTTGTGCATGGTGCCAGATGTTAAAAGCTGCACAGTGTTGAGGTTTTACCACTCCTATAAAGCATTTCCCAATAGTTTTAGTCCACACCGATGCTCCTCTTCTTGACTGCCTGAGGCACACATTGTTACTAACATTTATTCCTTGTGGGGCCTCTGAAATAGCTGGACCTTTAAAATCTTCCGGTTTATCTCCTCATCAAATGCACTTAAAGTTATATTATGTGACATTTGGACATATACTTCTTAAAGCTTCTTGTTTTTGCATACTAGTTCTTAGGAACCTAATTGGAAATATGGAAAGTATGATGAAATCTAGATAACTTCACTTTAAAATCTATGTATAATCAGAACAGAGACACACAAAATGTTCCTTTTAGTGGCTGAATGACCCAGGGATCAGAGAAACTTGCCTGTAACTGAATGTGTTAAAATCTCTAGATAATATGTCAGTCAGAATGGATGGGTACAGATCAACGTTGAAACAGGGAGACAGCTAAGTCATTATGGGAAATGTTTGCAGTGCCCATCCAAGTTCTGTCTAAAAGTGAGGGAGTCTCCACTATCTGTTAGGGTCCACTTGGTCCTATATGGTTCTGGTTAGTGATGAAAGAGCTGTAGTCTCTAGACTGTGAGATTTTCCCATCTCACTGGTAAGAACACATTGATTGTGAGATTAACTTAATCAACCAAATGCTATTCCTGTTTAATGTATCTGAATTACTTCCTCTGTCTTATTCCCAAACTCAGCAAACACATGACAGTACAGTGGATTTGCGTACTAAGTATGTGCAGGCGTGCATCTTAGACAAGGACATAATTTGAAATTTGCATATAATCAAAATTATGCTTGAAATCTTTTGAATTAATTTTGAATTAGTAGGATTTAGGCTTAGAAACCCAAAATTAAGTTCTTTCTTTTTCTGCCTCCTGTCCTTTGCTTCCTCCTTTCCCTCTCCTCCTTCCTCCCTTTTTTCTCTCCTTTTCCTTCACTCCCCTTCTATTTCTTTCTCTCTCTCTTTTTTGTCCCTTGGCCCAGTTGGAATCTGAGGTTTCTTTCAATGGTAGGAATGAGGGGCAATGGGCACCCAAAGAACTTCACCTTATATTACATTACATTGGTTAAGAGCATGTGATTTGGACTTGTATGCTTTTTTTGGAATTATACCTACTAGCAATGTGTTACATACTATAACATTTAAATACGGAATATAGAAGAATTGAATGAGGTAAAATTTATTAAGTTCTTAGCATGGGGCTTAAATGAAAGTGCTATTTAAGTGGCAGCCATGAAAATAACCATTCAGTTATGATTGGATTCCGGAATCATACAGTGTATATTGTGATGTGTGTACCTATTGATATACTTGTGTATTGTGAAAGGATTCTCCCCATCTAGTTAATTATCACGTCTGCTGCCTCCCATGTTTCTCTCTCTCTCTCTTTTTTTTTTTTTGGGTAAAAACATTTAAGTTCTATTCTCTTAGTAAATTTCAGTTATACTATACAATGTTATCAGCACAATATTTATGTGGAATCTACCAAAAAAAAATTCCAGCTCATAGAAACACAGCATAGAAAAGGATTGCCAGGGGCTCAATGGTTGGGAAAAGAGAGACTAGTAAAAGGGTCCCAGCTTTCAGCTGTAAGATGAACAAGGTCTGAGGATCTAGTGTATAATATTCAATGCTTTATGTTTTCATTATTTTGAATAATGCATATTTCTGGCAAGAGAAATTTCCTCGGTCATTTATAGCATGTTGAGTTTGTGACACATAGGAATTTTATGAAGATAAATTAATGGAATATACTTTGACACTTTGGAACAGCAGGACTGATTTCACCCTTCAAAAATGTATGAAGTGTGCTTTTATTTTTTCAGCTGTTACACATTAGAGAACTTCCATCATGTTGAAGGTGTGGTATTTTTATGCAAGTTTTAGGTGTTCATAGAGTTGAAGTTGAGGGTCATTTTTGTCATCAATCCTCTGTAGTTCCCCCGTGGAACCCAAATTTTCTAATGCAATTCTAATTTCTAAGCCTTTTCCCTATCCCCTCCCTGTTGAGCGTCCCCAACCCGGCTCACCCCCTTAGGTAATCACAGAGCACCAGACTGAGCTCCCTGAGTTATATAGCAACTCCATACTAGCTAGCTATTTTACATCTGGTAGTATGTATATGTCAGTACTATACTCTCAATCCATCCCACACTCTTCTTCTCCTGCTGTGTTCACAAGTCTGTTCTCTATGTCTGTGTCTCTATTTGTATCTTGCAAATAGTTTCATCAGTACCATTTTTCTAGATTCCATATATGTGTGCTAGTATATGATATTTGTCTCTTTCTTTCTGACTTATTTCAGTCTGTATAACAGGCTATAGGTTCATGTACCTCAGTTCAACTGATTCAAATTTGTTCCTTTTAATGGCTGAGTAATATTCCACTGTACATAATGTACCACACCTTTCCTTATCTGTTCATCTGTTGACGGACATCTAGGTTGCTGAGCCATTGTGTACTGATGGACATCAGGTTTTTGGGCCGTTGTGTATTAACATCTAAGTTTATTATGGCAGAATGATGCATTTCCTTGTTTATGTAAGTCCGTGGTGGGGGAAGGGCTGCGAGGGGAGCTTCATGACTTTAAATTCCATTATATCGCCAATCTGGAGCTTCCCCGGTGGCTCAGAGGTAAAGAATCTGTCTTCAGTGTAGAAGACGTGGGTTTGATCCCTGGATTGGGAAGATCCCCTGGAGGACAGCATAGCAACCCACTGCAGTATTCTTGCCTGGAGAATACCATAGACAAAGGCGTCTGGTGGGCTACAGTCCATAGGGTTGCAAAGAATCAGACAAAACAAATGAAAAGGCAACCTATTGAATGGGAGAAGTTAGAATGGCTGCATATCGTATGTTTGATGAGGGATTAATATTCAAAACATAAGAACTCAATAGCAAAAAAAAAAAAACCAAACAGTTAAAAGTGAGCAAAAGATATGAATAACTGTTTTTCCAAATAGGACATTCTAATGGCCAACAAGTACATGAAAAGGTGCTCAATATCACTAATTATCAGGGAAATGCAAATCTAAATCACAATGAGATATCACCTCACACTGGTTAGAATTGCCATTACCAAAAAGACAAGAACTGACAAGTTGTTGGCAAGGATGCAAAACAAAAGGAAGGCTTGTGTGCTGTCGGTGGGAATGTAAATTGGTACAACCACTATGGAAAAGAGTATGAGGCTTCCTCCCCAAATTATAAAGAATCTTGAAAAATGAAAGTGTTAATCCCTCAGTGGTGTCCGACCTTTTGTGACCCCGTGGAATGTAGCCCACCAGGCTCCTCCGCCCATGGAATTTTCCAGGCGAGGATACTAGAATGGATTGCCATTCCGTTCTCCACAGAACCTTCCTGACTAGAAATTGAACGTGCGTCTCCTGTGTATGTATCCTGCATTGCAGGGAGATTCTTTACCATCTGAGCTACCAGGGAAAGCCCCCAAATGATCTTATGATCAAGCAGTTCCACTTCTGGGGATTTATCGGAATAAACCAAAAGTATTAACTCAAAAAGCATATTTACTTCATGTTCACTGCAGCACTGTTTACAATCGCCGGGATATGGAGGCAGCTAAGTGCCCATCTATAAATGAATGACGAAAATGTGGTATATTTACATATACATACTGGGATATTATTCAGCCATAGAAAGAAGGCAGTCTTGTCATATTTGACAACAGGGATGGACCTTGAGGGCATTATGCTAAGTGAAATAAGTCAGACAGAAAAAGACAAATACAGTATGATTTCACTTCTGTGTGGAATCTAAAACAAAATAAAGCTAAACCACTAATACATAGAGAACAGAAGCTGGGAATTTGGGTGGGTGGGCGAAATGGGTAAAGGGATTCAAAAGGTACAGACTTCTAGTTACAAAATCAGGAAGTCCTGGGGATGTACTGTAGCACCTATTAGCTATAGCTAATGTATTGTATATTTGGAAGTTCCTAAGAGAGCAAGCCGTAAAAGTTCTTATCACAAGAGAAAAAAATGGCAACTCTATGTGGTGATAGATGTTAATTAGACCTATTGTGAGAACCATTTTGCAGTATATACACATATTAAATCATTGTACTGTACACCTGAAATGAATTTAATGTTATATATCAATCATATCCTGATTAAAAAAATAAACATCCTTCCAAAGTTTTTGTCAAATTCTGTTCTTGAAGATGTATGCAAAATTGATTTCACTTCATTTCTACTAAATGCTATGTATTATGTTTCATAATACATAATAATGTAGGCTAGTTTTGTGTTGTGCAATGATACTTGCATTTCCTTCCTGAGTGAAATAGAAATAGGAACTATTTTTAAGCATTAATTATTATGTAGGATGCAAAATATTTATACTAGGAGGGTGTCTTCAAGGACTCAGGGGCTTTATAAAAAATAACTACTGCGCCAGAATCAGTGTTTGAAAGGTACAAGAACTCAAATATCAGTTTCCCTCATTTATAAAATAAAGGAGATGAGTAAGATGTTCTCAAAGGCCTTTTGAGATTTAAACTGCTAAAAATCGTTAGAGACTATTTTTACATTAAAACTTAATGCACAGTTAATGGTGCCTTAATGGTTTGAAACACTAAACCAGTGGTTTAGTAAAAATGTACTCATTCAAAGAATCTCACTTTATTCTAGTTCACTTCTTTTTGTTGTTACAATTTAAGGTTCTTTCCAATCTCATAAGAACATTTCTCATGGTTAGACAAAGTTTTGTTTCTTTTTCCTTATATGTGACAACATTAGAGACCAGAAACCTCACTTAACTGTGATTGTGTGGCTTGTAGGAATCTGCTTTTATTCACATGTTGGTGATATCTGTATTTTCTAATAAAGTGAGTTGCATCTGTCTTCAATTTGATTTTTTCCTATAATTGTATAAAAAAGTGATTTGAGACTTGTGACAGAAGTCTGCACTGTATCTTTCCCAACCAGTAATATCATGATACGTGGTAATCTCTTTGTGAAAGCCTCATAAATGTTGATGAATTGGAAACAGTGTTAAGAATAAACCAAAAGCCCTCTTATATTTCCTACCATTTAAACGCAGTTCCTATGCGAGAAGGCAACTAAATCAGAAAGTTTTCCATTTTCACAGGAATGCCTAGAACTGAGCCCTTGTCATCCATAACTAACAGACAATAGTATAATTTTCCAGTGATATATCATAAGCTTTTTACATTTGTTTCAAAGGACAGATGTATTTTAGGAGTCACCCAGAATACACTACACATTTAAAGAAAGGTGTATTAAAAATTGATTTCACTTTTATTTCTGCTCAACACTATTGCATTTCATTGTTGAACTTGAGATACTGTAATATCCTTACTTTCTAGTTCTTTTCTTTCTTACATTGAGAATTATTTATGACCACATTTTGTGTCTTGTCCTTTAAACAAATGTTCTTTCCATTTATCCGATTTCTCTTGTCTTTGCCTTCTTTAGTCTCTAAATTGGACATTAGTCTCAGTTATTTATCACCAGTAAAATTTATCAAGTGCTTTCTCATAGAGTAAGTCAGTTCTTTGCAGTCCTTTGAGTTAGGCAGCCATGTTCTATGTTGAACACTTAAAAATGTCAACACTCTGATTTTTGAAATATGTATTCTATTTATGGTCAGATATTAGCAATAATCAGTCTCTGGTTTCTATAGCCATATGGACCGATTTGATTGGCAGAATGATTCATATCTTCCTGTTCAAGCATGATAGATCACTCAGAACCCATTTTTCAAAATATGGCATCTGCTTCTTTAGGTAATGATATTGATACATACCTATCTCATATGTAAAATCCAAGGTGCTTTATAGTGTTAACATCTGAGGGAATATATCATTTGATTTATGGGGTAATTAAATGTAAAAGACTTGTTTTTTGTGCTCAGTTAGTTGATGATACCACTACAAGATTTTCTTTGTGAAATACTTCTGTCAAAGTATTACTTCGCTGCTTAAAGCAGGAATTCTTTCAGAAACTTTTCACTTATGTCTTTAGTATAGAAAACGATTGTCATAGCTTGAGTTTGTGACCATACATACACTGCCCCTGACATAAGCTTCCAACCTCATCTTCTGCTTCTCCCTTTTCTGAACACTTAACTGTAGCCAGTTAGATGCACTCATGTTCCCAACATATGAGTACTTCTGTCTCTGTATGTTTTCCAGAACTTCTCTTCTACTTGGAATGACTTTGTGTCTGTTTTTCATTTACAGAAATCTTATCTTTCAGGGAAACATTTTTTCTCACTTTGCCCATGAAATAATTATTGAAATTTTCAATTAGGGGAAGGGAAGGGAATTCAGTTGGAGATGGAGGAAAGGATTTGAATATCCACTATGTGGCAAGAATTATGATGGGCAATTTACATACATTATTTCAACAAAGGCTTCCTGTTTTATGAATTCCTTTCTTTTATTTAAGAAGTTTAGTTCAGTTGCTCAGTCGTGTCCAACTCTTTGTGACCCCACGGCTTCCCTGTCCATCACCAACTCCCGGAACTTGCTCAAACTCATGTCCCTCAAGTCGGTGATGACATCCAACCATCTCATCCTCTGTTGTCCCTTTCTCCTCCTGCCTTCAATCTTTCCCAGCATCAGGGTCTTTTCCAATGAGTCCATTCTTCACATCAGGTGGCCAAAGTATTGGAGTTTCAGCGTCAGTCCTTCCAATGAATATTCAGGACTGATTTCCTTTAGGATTGGTTGGGTGGATCTCCTTGCAGTCCAAGGGACTCTCGAGAGTCTTCTCCAACACCACAGTTCAAAAGCATCAATCTTCGGTGCTCAGCTTTCTTTATGGTCCAGCTCTCACATCCGTACATGACTACTGGAAAAACCATAGCTTTGACTATGTGGACCTTGGTTGGCCAAGTAATGTCTCTGCTTTTTAAAATACTGTCTAAGTTGGTCATAGCTTTTCTTCCAGGGAGCAAACGTCTTTTAATTTCTTGGCTGCAGTCACTATCTGCAGTGATTTTGGTGCCCAAGAAAATAAAGTCTCTCACTGTTTCCATTGTTTCCCCATCTATTTTCCATAAAGTGATGGGACCAGATGCCATGATCTTCATTTATTGAATGTTGAGTTTTAAGCTAGCTTTTTCACTCTCCTCTTTCACTTTCATCAAGAGGCTTTTTAATTCCTCTTCTCTTTCTGCCTCGAGAATGATGTCATCTGCATATCTGTGGTTATTGATATTTCTCCTGGAAATCTTGATTCCAGCTTGAGCTTCCTCTAGTCCAGCATTTCCTTCCCTTGTGGTTCAGATGGTAAAGAGTCTGCCTGCAATGTGGGAGACCTGGGTTCGATCCCTGCGTTGGGAAGATCCCCTGGCGAAGGAAACGGCAACCCACTCCACTATTCTTGTCTGGAAAATTCCATGGATGGAGGAGCCTGGTGGGCTCCAGTCCTTGGGGTCGCAAATAGTCGGACTTCACTTTCATCAATACTCAGTCCCTAGAAGAGTTCTTGAACAATGAGCATTTATTTAATGAATAAACATAATTGCCTCATACTGTTAATTTTATGATAATGTCTTAGCCACTTTCCTCATCCTTGAGGACAAAAAAAAAAAATGAGGGGGATCATTTTTACAGAGATTGAAATTATTACACAATACTTGTTGTTTGATTCATTGGTTTGTGACTACCATTATTGAAATTTTAAAAATACTGTTGTTTGCGTAGCTTGGCTATAGCTTAATATCCAGTGCTGTTCAGTGTTTAATGAGTAATTACAAGGGAAATTGTTCATGATGGAATACTGTCTTGAAGGATAAATGAACCAGAGGAAGATCTTAGGTGGATTAAAGCTTAGTGTGATTTAGGAGTAATCTTAGTAAGTTCAGCTAAGCAATACCTGTCCAGACATGCCATGTAAAATGAGGAATTGTATTTGCTGTTGCGGAGTATTTCCTTCAAGAGCACACCACTTAAATTGGTTTTAACCTGAAGTATTTTTCCACTTTAAAAAAACATAATGGTTATTTTTCCCATTATTTTTTTGTATTTTTTATTTTATCACAAAATGAATGTTTTGCTGGCATTGCAATTATTTTTCAATAATTAATATACTACAGTATATATTATTATAATATACAGTATATAATTATAATGTACTCTATTATAATAATTCAGTACTCAATATATTGAAATTGGATTTGATGATTTGCTAATTGTCTTTTATTAATTGAACTTTGAAAAAAACTGAGAAAGAATAGAGGGAAAGAGAATCTCAGTATTACCATTACCTTGTTTTCTGTAGATTCTTTTCATTTCTATTGAGAAATGGAACTGTCTGTAGTACCTACAATGTACGGAGAAGGAAATGGCACCCCACTCCAGTACTCTTGCCTGGAAAATCCCATGGACGGCGGAGCCTGGTAGGCTGCAGTCCATGAGGTCGCTAAGGGTCGGACACGACTGAGCGACTTCACTTTCACTTTTCACTTTCATGCATTGGAGAAGGAAATGGCAGCCCACTCCAGTGTTCTTGCCTGGAGAACCCCAGGGATGGGGGAGCCTGGTGGACTGCCGTCTGTGGGGTCACACAGAGTCGGACACGACTGAAGTGACTTAGCAGTAGTACCTATGCATGTAATATATTGCACAACTAGTTTTTGGACATTGTAATCTCATTTTGAATATATTACTCCAAGATATAAAAATTGAAGTTTGAGCATGGGTTAAACCAATAGTTTATTCTGAACCTGCTATAATAAGTGGATGGAGGGAAAGTTAGGCTTTTTAAAATAAAAATTATAGCAATGTGTACATGTCAATCCCAAACTCTCAATCTGTTCCTTCCCCTTTTCCCCCTGTCCCCAGGTAACCATAAATTCATTCTCTAAGTATGTAAATATGTTTCTGTTTTGTAAATATGTTCATTTGTACCATTTTTTAGAGATTCCACATATAAGCCATATCATATGATACTTGTCTTTTCCCTGACTTACTCACTCAGTATGATAATCTCCATGTCCATCCATGTTGCTGCAAATGGTATTCTTTCGTTCTTTCTATGACTGTGTGTTTACCACATCTTCTGGTGATGGACATTTTCATTGCTTCCATGTCTTGGCTATTGTAAATAATGGTGCATTTAACATGGGGGTGTGTCTATCCTTTCAAACCGTGTTTTTCTCTGGATGTATACCCAGAAGTGGGATTGTTTTTATGGAACCTCCATACCATTCTCCATAGTGGCTGTACCAATTTGCATTCCCACCAACAGTGTAGGAGGGTTTCCTTTTCTCCACATCCACTCCAGCATCAATTGTTTATAGATGTTTTTGATGACGGCCATTTTGACTGGTGAGAGGTGATATCTCATTGTAGTTTTGATTTGTGTTTCTGAAATAATTAGCATTGTTGAGCATGTACCTCTTTTCATGTGCCTCTTGGCCATCTGTATGTCTTCTTTGCAAAAATGTTTATTTAGGTATTCTGTGCATTTTCCAACTGAGTTATTAGTTTGGTTGTTTTTTTATATCGAGCTGCATGAGCTGTTTGAAACTTTTGGAGACTAATCCCTTGGGGAGTGCATTTTTCCTGTTCTGTGGGTTGAGAAGGTTTGTTTTGATTGTGATGGAAATAAGCAACCACGTCATTTCATTAAGCAAATCAGCTGCTGCTTCAGCAGTTCGAGGTGGTATAAAGCTGTAAATATTTTGATATCACTCATATTTCTCTTTCTCTTATAGGTTTTAAAATGGGTGGAAGAAGCAGTGCAGGCTTCCAAAGTTCACCTCTTATCAACAGATCATTTGGAACAAGCTGTAAATACTTGGAAAATTCCCTTTGATCCCAGTCTAAAAGAGGTTACTGTGTCTCTGAGTGGCCCTTCTCCAATGATTGAAATTCACAATCCTTTAGGTAAGATATATAGAATATTCATATTAAAAATATTAAAAATATAGAATATGAAAAAAATAGAAAAACCATGAAAGGTAAAAGATTTTTAACACACTTACTTGTTCAAATTAATGCTAACTTTATGAATAAATTCAACAAACTCAAAAGTGGCTGGAGAAGATGTTTAAAAAGTAAAACACTATTTTCAGTCATAAGTATTGTTGAATTAACATGAGATTCAAAAAACTGAAACTCCTAATAATTTAAACAGATGGCATTTACTAACTCAATTGTAACTGGAGGATCCAAAAAATATTTTAGATGAACCTGAAATCATATTTTCTTCATCTTTATATGAGGAAATACTTCACAGTAACTTATTACGTAAAGTTCAGTGTTTTGTCATTTTTAAGTGAATCATGTGAAAGTCCTTTAATACTAAAACAGCTATCTAATTTTTACCATATCATTTTCTTGATAAATTTTAATTCTTCAGGTTGTTCTTGTTCAGTCAGCAAGTTGTGTCCAACTCTTTGCAACCCCATGGACTGCAGTGTACCACCAGGCTTTCCTATTCTGCACTATCTACCAGAATTTGCTCAAACTCATGTTCACTGCCTCATTGATACTATCCCAGTGATACTATCCAACCATCTCATCCTCTGTCATCCCCTTCTCCTCCTGCTCTCAATCTTTCCCAGCATCAGGGTCTTTTCCAATGAGTTGGCTCTTCACATCAGGTGGCCAAAGGATAGGAGCTTCAGCATCAGTCCTTCTAATTCAGGGTTGATTTCCTTTAGGATTGACTTATTTGACCACCTTGCATTCCAGTGGACTCTCAAGAATCTTCTCTAGCACCACAATTTGAAAGCATGAGTTCTTTGGTGCTCAGCCTTCTTTATGGTCCAACTCTCACATTTGTGTGTATATACTGGAAAAACCATAGCTTTGACCATACGTACCTTTGTCGTCAATGTGAGGCCTCTGCTTTTCAATATGCTGTATAGGTTTGTCATAGCTTTCCTTCCAAGCAGCAGGCATCTTTGAATTTCATGGCTGCAGTCACTGTCCGCAGTGATTTTGGAGCCCAAGAATATAAAATCGGTCACTGCTTCCACTTTTCCCCCCTCTATTTGCCATGAAGCGGTGGGACCAGATGCCATGATTTTAGTTTTTTGAATGTGAGTTTAAGCTAGCTTTTTTCATTCTTCCCTTCCACCCTCATCAAGAGACTCTTTAGCTCCTCTTCAGGAGCCAGTTTTTCAGGAGACAAGTAAACTCTGGTATTCCCATCTCTTTAAGAATTTTCCGCAGTTTGTTGTGATCCACCCAGTCAAAGGCTTTAGTGTAGTCAATGAAGCAGAAATAGATGGTTTTCTGGAATTCCCTTGCTTTCTCTATGATTCAATGAATGTTGGCAATTTGATCTGTTTCCTCTGCCTGTTCTAAATCCAGCTTGTACATATGAAATTTCTCGGTTCATGTGCTGCTAAAGCCTAGCTTGAAAGATTTTGAGCATTACCTTGCTAGCAAGTGAAATGAGCACAATTGTGCAGTAGTTTGAACATTCTTTGGCATTGCCCTTCTTTGGGATTGCAGTGAAAAGTGACGTTTTCCAATCCTGAGGCCACTGCTGAGTTTTCCAAATTTGCTGGCATATTGAGTGCAGCACTTTTACAGCATCATCTTTTAGGATTTGAAATAGCTCAGCTGGAATTCCATCATCTCCACTAGCTTTGTTCATTGTAATATTTCCTGAGGCCCATTTGACTTCACACTCCAGGATGTCTGGCTCTAAGTGAGTGGTCACACCATCGTGTTTATTAAAACCTTTTTTGTATAGTTCTTCCATGTATTCTTGCCACCTCTTCTTAACCTCTGCTGCTTCTGTTAGGTCCTTACTGTTTCTGTCTTTATCATGCCCATCCTTGCATCAAATGTTCCCTTGTTATCTTCCGAAGCATATTGCACACCTTCTAACCTGGGAGGCTCGGCTTCCGGCATCTTTTTGTCTTTTCATACTCTTTTGGGTTCTTGAGGCAAAAATACTGAAGTGGTTTGTGATTCCTTCCTCCACTGGACCACATTCTGTCAGAACTCTCCACTATGACCCTTAATGGATCACAGCCTTGTTGTGGCAAAGGGGCTTGTGTAATTTTACAGGAGATGGTTGTTAAAAAACAAATTTATATTCTCATTAGAATAGTGTTTTAATTTGTTCCTTCAAGAATTGTATGGTATGATTATTAGTTTTGGATTAATTCCATCTCTGGTTGAATTTTACAAGACTTAAAGTTGAATTAAATAGTAATCTTAAAAAGAAACCTAATTTTTCTTAAAATTTGTGTTTAGGAAATTTTTTAACCAATGATATGTTTGCATAATATTTTTATTCCTATTGTAGCTGAAGTATATGTTACATTTTTTAAACCTTTGTGAACATTTATAACTTGGGAAGAAGTAACTACCTTTTTTACTTTATTCGAATCTTAGAAAATGACTAATACCTTAGAGAAAATAGTGTATGAAATTGTCCTCAAAGGCTTCAACCACACTTAACAATCAAATTGAAATTGATGAGCAAGCAAAACCAATTTTTTGAGACTGTTTGGTCTTGAAAATAGATTCGTCTGTAGAAATGGATTTGTCTTTTTAAGTAGCATTCTTCTAGTACCATCTATCCTATCTACCCAGGAAAGATTTGCTTGTCATTATCTGGATTGAAAGTACCTGTAACCACTGCACTAAATTCTACTCCTTTAAAAATTCATTGACGGTGATATTTTAAAAGTCATTTGCAGTGATTATAAAACTTCTGATGCAAACGTAGGATTCTTTTAATTGATTTGTTTACATAACTGCATAAATAGTCCACAGGAGAGCCAAGACTGAAGTGAATAAGTAAACTGTGGCGTAATTCCAAAGTCAGATACTGTATATTGATCTCAGTTGGAGATGGTACTGTGTTACTTCATTATACTGTCTCCTCTAATTATTCCTTTGACAAGTAAAAACCTTATCCTGCACTTCATGGAAAACTGAGGTTTTACACTTTATGCAAAGTTATGCCCAGGGTTCTTAATGTTAGTAATATCTTGAGTCATCTCCCAAAAGGAATTTATTCTAGTTTACTGTTTTGCCATCTATTAAGTCTAAATGTCTCTAGTGACTGTACATAACTTCTTTGTAGCCATAATAATCATTACCTAGATTAACTGGAAATATTATCATCTTACATGTTACTCTGTTTTTAAGACCACATCCACATAGCAAATAGGAATCTGTTACTTCAATTACAGTGTTCAGAAATGCTGAAGTTGCGTATATTTTAGATATAAAATGATGTTTTGAGCTAGAGGTGTAAATGTCCATCAGATAATTTGTACTGGAAATGTACGTAGCTGAAATAAAGATTATGCTTGTAACCTCTATGTCTGTCTTTCAGGAAAGCTGATAAAAAAGGGATTTGGCCTGAATGAGCTATTAAATATTCATAACTCTGCCAAGGTGGTGAATGTTAAAGAGCCAGAGGCTGGAATATGGACAGTGAAGGTATTGTTATTTTACAAAGTCTATTTGTTGTTTTATTTTAATGATGGCATGTTTTATAAAGTGTATATAATACTTTATTTATATCTTCTCTAATGATCATGGAGAATGCTTTTACTAAAAATCAATAGATGTGTTGCGTTCTTCGGAGTTGTCTTGATCATGTGAATTGATTGTGTTTGGTTTTGATGACCATGAAAGGGATCAGTACCACCATAGATAGACTTAAAATGCTCAGGTAGTTCTCCTCTCATCGAATCTGTAGATTGATTATATTAGCCCTGTCTGCCTCCAAAACAATCAGAGATGGAGCCAGTAGAGAATGATGGTTAGCAACATAGGCCCCATTTGGAACTGCCCTGGGTTTGAATCTCACCACCACCACTTAAAAGCTGCAATCCCTTAGAACTATAGCTTCTGTTGACTTTCTTTCCACCTCTTTAATATAGGATGGCAATACTGATCCCTGCCTTCACAGAAGTGTACTGAGAATTGAATGAAGATGATATAAATGAAGTATTTAACAGAGTTCCTGTTACAAAATAAGCACTCAACATTGCTGGTTATTGATATTTGGTAGATCTACATTCACTGTGGGCTTTAACACAAAATGGTATTTGTATCCTAGAGTCACATTAAGTAGTATATGTTCGTACTAAGAAAGCATTGTATTTTGGCAATATGGAGGAAAGAACGTGTTTGCCTTCGAAATTCAGGATGCCATAAATCTGAGATCTAGTCTTGCTGCAAATTATATGTGGGACCCTCCCTAGTAGAAGCTGTGCATGGCTTGCCCATATTTCTCAGAAATTTCAGTGTGCTCTGGCCTACTTCCAACCCCAGGATCTGTATTTCTGTGTCTGAGAAGCTTTTTTTTTTTTTAAGATAGAACAGGAGAAGGCTGTTCAGCTAGAGAGTTAAACCCCTCCAGAGCAGCTTTCAGCCCCTGCAGGAATAGGCTCCAGTTGTCCACAGGGAGAGCAGGCTTAAAGGCACACCCTTTATGTGCCGCGTGTATTACTCTTCCTCTTCTGGTTAGAATCCCTTGTATCTCCCAAATAAACAGTTTACTCTGGAATCCTGGGGCAACTCAAGTGAAGATTCCCCTTGCATCGTTTACTCTTTCACTGTCTCAGCTTCCTTACATGAAAAAAGAAAAAAAAAAAACGGGATCAATTGGCTTGTTTCAAATTACATAGCTGCTGTGAAAATACATGGAGGTGTTATACCATAGGCATTTTGCATGCCAGTTTTTTTTAAAGAAATACTTAAATTAACTTTATATAATTAAAGAATAAAAGTTTTCATTGTAACTCCATTTAAGTCCTAGAATATCAGTGTTTCTTTTCCTCACAACTCTCAGTCTTATAAGGAAAATAAAACAGTAATATGGATATTTTAACATGAATAATATGGAATAAGGGTTTAAGTAAAAAGGCTATGTGAAATAAAGTTAGTAACTTTTGTGGAATGAATAACTAACAGTCCCATCTGCCTGTGTTATCCCCCAGTGCCTTGCCCAAAGTAGTGGCTCAGTCCTCCCTGAGTGCATCAGATAGTCAATAGTGAAGTGTTTTGCTGTTATATTTTAAATAAATATGGCCAAATTTGATATTACAGTTATTTTGGCTAACTTGCCCCAAATATAACTAGATTGAGACTGACTTTCTGTGACCACAGTGGAAAGGAGTATAAGAAGTTTTAAGTTTCTGTGTCCTCCAAACACATGCTCCAAGTCAGCAGTCTTGAGCTAGCAAGTTCACTAAGGTAATTCGTTCTTGCTGTCTGACCAGTGACGTTAAGTTGTCTGTTATTGACTTTGAGATTTGTACAAGTGATACTGTTCTTCTGTATGATTAGCAACTGATTGTGAAGTATTTGAACCCATTTTATAGGTGATTTGGATTGCTACCAGTGATATTTCCTCTAATAAAACTCTTGCCTAGAAGGGGGATATTTTACATGTCTGATGTTTTTCCTTGTGCCTAACACACCTATTCATCCAGCCATCCATTCAATAAACCTTTACTGAGTGTCTGATTCTGGCCATGTTCCATGATACTTAATGGGCACTAAGTACATCTTAATTGATCATTAGAACAGAGAGTCACTGAGGATTAATCAGAGTGAGGAAGGAGATAAGATGATAGGACTGTTTAGACAAGTCTCTAAACTTGATCTCCTGTAATTAAGAAAAACAATAAAAAGACACAGTATCTATTATCACAGTATTTTAAATTCATATCTAATCACCATCAAAGAAGCTTCTGGTCCTGATGTTACACAATTTCTGGTGTACAATTAGTGATATCTAAACAAAGGATAAGAATTACAATGCAAGTAAAGATAATGAACTTATTTTATTTTGCTCCTGAATGAAGTACCGAAATAATGTGTCAGGTTGGCGTAAAGGCAATTGAGCTGAATCTACTGACATAAATATTGCTGCTGACTTTGGATCTCCCTTTAGGATTGCTAATGAAGGATAGCATTTTACATGTGTGTTTCCTCAAGAGGAGAAACATCTGAGATTAGACAGCACATCCCTGGTGCCATCTCTCATGCGCTCTGCTATCGGGAAAGTGTCTGCTCTATCAGTGGAATTACTAACAGCATTTTTGAATGTTTTGCATAACAGTTTTAATATCATGTGTGAAACACAGCCCGTCTCTTTTTTGACCTTATCATGGTATTCAGGGAGCACCAAATTGAGCTTCAACCAGTCTTTTTGGTTATCTTCCACCATTTGCCTTTCTACTCTAATCAAATATACTTTTGCAATGTCTCTCATCTTCTCTTAACACATTCTCTTGGTCTGTGATTTCTCTCAAGCTATTGCTTCTTTCTAGAATATTCTTCTTTTCTTATTTTATGTCTGATTCATAACTCCCAATAATGCTCAGCTCAAATGGTAACATTTGTATCAAGACTTTTCTCATCCAGAATATACTCTTTTCCCTCTGGCTTTCTATGTCAATTTTTTTGGCACCTCCCTTTTGCATAACTTTTCCCCAGTATGTCATATTTATTTCTGTACAGGTTTCGGCTTCCAGTTTTGCTGTAGACCAGACTTTGTCGCAAGTATATGCCATAATGCCTGGGAAAGAACTGTATAAAATATTCCTGAATAAAAATTAATTCACTTATTCTGATGATATCCAGGGAAGCAGGCAGAAGGTTTGGTTTAGTTTGCATCACAGTTGATGACTGTACTGGCAACACTGACTAGTGAAATGATAGTATTTAAATCTAGCTGGCTTCATTATATCGTTTTGACTGGCACAGCTCTTACCCCACATTAGCTTCTCAATAAATATTTGATTAAAACTATAATAGTCTTTACTTTGTAAAGGATGGTAGTTATATAAGAGCAAATAATTTGAAAATAGATGGACATCTATTTTAAGATATGCTACTTAATAGCTTTTTGACCTTGAAGAAATTACCTAAACCTACCCAAGTCTGAGAAAAATAGGGGAAAATAATACCTACTTAATATTGTCAGGGTTAAATTAGATGTTGTTAAATGTTTAAACAGTTTCTGACACATGAGTGGTAAAATTAAGTTAGTTCTTCTCCAGACTGTGTAGAAATAGTAAACTGTATCTATATTTTCTATCAATTCTAGATAGACATAAAGGCTTTACTTTATTTACTTTGGCTTATTTAATATTTTATAAAACATTGAAACTCCTTAGGAGAGAGAAATTAAAGCCAACTCTAGCAATCATATTGTAATTCATTTATAACATGGCAGGCTTCACATTTGGTACCAGGATGTGTTCTCCCTGGCTTGATACAAGTTCCTTCCTCACTAGTGTCACATGTTCTGTGAGGGTTGACAGGATGCTCTACCTCACAGACTCAGGAACCCAAGCTGATGGAGACACTGCCATATTTAGAACATTGTTGCTGTTCAGTCACCAAGCTGGGTCTGACTCTTTGTGACCCCATGGACTGCAGCACGCCAGGCCTCTGTGTCCCTCACCATCTGCCGAAGTTTTGCCCAAGTTCGTGTCCATTGAATTGGTGATGCCATCCAACTATCTCATCCTCTGTCGCCCTCTTCTCCTTTTGCCTTTGATCTTTCCCAACATGTGGCCGCCTTTTAGTGGAGGAAAAGACTGGAGAACGTGCATAGAGAAAGGAAGGGATTATGTCACTTCTAGGATGAGATAGACATTTTTGTGAGTGACAGACACACTTCACTTCCTTTGTAACCCATTGGCCAGAACTGTTATCATGGCCTAATGGTTTTCTGGAGCTGGTTCATAAATGGCTCATGGAGAGTCAGTTATGTGCTTTCTCTTCCCAACTCAGTGTCATCCTATTGGGAGCTTGAAATCAGCCACTTGGTAGTATTTACAGCACAGAATTTGGCAAATGTCCCAAATTAGGGCTTTGTTTTTTCAGAGAGAAGTTTATCAACACTCTACTAATCTGACTCCTCCTAAGTTGAGAATGCATTTAGAGATTTAGAATGGCACATGAATAGATGGGGATATTATTGTTTTCTATGCCACAGGGTCCAAATCAACCCAGAAATTATGTCATCCCAAAATGTTATGCATCGACTTAGAGTATTGAACTTGGAGTAATTGCCATTTAACTTGCTGTCTAAACCTAGGCAAGTAATTAGTTTTCTGAGCCCCAGTTTCTTTATGGTGCTTAAAACCATTTTTGGATGGGACAGGATTTTATGAGCTATCGTGTGAACATACTTAGCATAATGTATCTAGAAAAATTCAATGAATTCTTGATGACTCTGGCATCAGTTGGTCCTAGGGAAATCTAAGGGAAACTGCCAACGTTAAGTGTTTGTTGGCCCTATTATTAATGATATTAATAAATTAATTTCATTTATTAAACCTACATGTATTAAGTACCTATTGAATAGTATTTTATAGGTGATATATTTGACATAATTCTTGCCTTCAAGGGCTTTCTATGTAGAGAAGACTTGCAATATTTAATAGATGTCTAGCCTTAAAAATAGATTCATCTGCAATATAGTTGACCAGGAAGATATCAGAAGAGCAACTGATTTTCCCTGGAGCTCTCCATGGTGCTTGCTCCATGGTCCTTCAGCCTGTCCTGCTCCTTCATTTCTCAGACTCATTCTCAGTTCAGAAGCCTACACTCTGGTCCACTCTGCTGCTGCTTCTCTCTCACCCTTTTGTGTGGCTACCCATTTATAATTAGAGAATGCCAGTAGGTATCTAGTCTAACCTCATCTTTGCCTCAACTCGGCTTACACCACAGCAACCTCTGTATTCCTGACTCAGACCCTTCTGCAACTTGACCAACCTGACATTCTAACTCAGGGCAATAATGTAACACATTATAAACCTTTATAAATAACATGAATAAGTATACTGTTTAAAATGCAACTCTCAGAATTTCAGGCTAATACAAACCCGGTTCAGTGTCTGCCTAGAAAATTTCCTGTTATGCTTGGAACCACTATGAGGCTTCTTAATTTCCCTGTTCCTAACTACAAGGAACCATGAGGTGAGGATGCCTCTGTGCAGAAGTGATACTTCTGGATACTCTGTGGTGGAGAGATGTTTTTTGGAGCCAAATTCTCACTTTATTACAGCACACAGTTTAAATCTACATGATATAAAGATCAAATAGGAAAACATCAAGGCAGTGATTTTTATCATACTAATTTAGTTATGTGTGAAGAAAAATGGTACTAAGATAGCTAAGATAATTCAGAAGGGAAATATGCAGCTGGACTTCCCCTCTATTTAACTTAGTCATAGATTAGTTAATTAGCTAAATTTTCTTTGCCCCTCCAAGGCTTTCTTATCTTTTAATTCTCCTCCAACCCCACTCTGTCCGTAACACATTAGAACCCAAAGCCTTTCCCCAGAGCTTCTGGGGTTTCCTGAAGGTTTACCCCATTTTGGTCTCCTTGCCTCCGATTGTTTGTATGTTGATTCTAATCTTTTATGCCTCCATGTTGGGTAAACCTCACTCCTTCAAAAATTTCAGGGAAATCCAGTAACAAGACTGTTTTGTGAATTTAGTAAATTTGACTCTAGATTTAGGGTTTATCTTCTAGTGACTTGTGCCCTTTTGCTCTCTCCTTGCCCTCCATTCTTCTTTTCTCTGTTTTGTTTCTGCTTCTCTCCTGTGAATAGTCTCAGGAATTCCATATAGATATTCACTCAGCCCTGTCTGACGTTTTTGCAACCCCTTGGACACTAGGCTCTTCTGTCCATGGGATTTCCCAGGCCTGAATATTGGAGAGGGTTGCTACTCCCTTCTCCAGGGGATCTTCCCAATCCAGGGATCAAACCCAGGTCTCCTGCATTGCAGGTGGATTCTTTACTGGCTGAGCCACCAGGGAAGCAAAATTCCATATGACTCTTCTGTTATGTAGAGCAGTTGGGTATATTTCAGCCTTTGCCCCCAAACCAGCATAACTGAGTTCATTGACATGATCATGAGAAGCGCATGGTGTACCTGTGGAGGTCAGTTTCTGGATCCTCACTGAGTTCACATCCCAGCTCTGCTACCCACTGTTTATCTGTGACTTTGAGCAAGTGATTCTACCTTTCTGATCTGTGAAATGAAGGTAATAATACTATTATCTCAGAGGGGCTTTTGTGGGGATTAAAGATCCTATGACAATAATACATAACCCAGAATTGGATGTCATTGTGCATAAATACTAACTCAGTTGGAAATATCTTTTACTTACAAACCCTTTCAAATCCTATCCAAGGATTCTGACTGTTTACAGTATAATATATAAATAAGAAATTACAATCTTCTTTAATTATGTGTCATATTTTTAGCTTCTCTCAGAGTATACCTACATCCTTATTCCCACCCACTTTGTTGGTATGTTATTTGGATCAAGATTAATTTATAATAATTTTGTAGAGATTGTAAGGGACTCTATTCATCAACTCAGCTTTATTTTTAATGTATTATTTACCAGCAGGATACTATATTTTCAGACACTTGGGTAATTTCTAATTTTTCTCAGATGTTAAGCATCACTTTTTTAAAAACTTTTTATTTTGTATTGAAGTATAGCTGACAATGTTGTGATAGTTTCAGGTGGACAGCAAAGGGATTCAGCCATGCGTAATTCATGTATCCATTCTCCCCAAACTCCCCTCCCATCCAGGCTGCCACATAACATTGAGCAGAGTTCCCTGTAAGCACCACTTTGAAAGTGGACTCATTATCAGTTGGTTTGTGCACAAAACACTTAGTAGATGGTTAGTACTTGATAGCAGTCATTAGGCAAAGTGTGTATCATATTTGCCCTTGATAACCTCTCAATAGCTGTTTTATCATAGGGGAATTTCTGAGGAACAAGGCAACTAACAGCAATAGATGATGTCAGTGAAAAGAAACCTAAATCAACTCATAAAATTGGCTATTTTGTTTCTCCTTGACAAGAAACTAGTAGACAATAATATTTTCAGTAAAGCTGTCATTATTAAGGCAGTTCAACGTAGACTTGGCAAGGTTTTATATAGCCTTGTAGGAGATCCTCGATTTAAAATTGGATTATGATATATAGTTTCCTTTTATGTCTGTTAATTCATAACACATTTTCCTTTAGAAATAATGGAATAAGTGTACTGAGACTTCTGCACTGAAACATACAGTCCTTTGTAAGCCCTATTAAAATAAACCGTGATAATTAGGACCATCATTTATGCTAAGAACACAACACATTTTTTGAGAAGATGTAATTTTTTTTTCTTTTCCTTCACTTTCATTTTCCTTTCCTTTGAGTTTCTGCAGGTTCTGCTCAGTGAGGAATATGATTGGTAGCAACAGGGACATACATATCTCCTCATCTTTTCTGTACTCATTGCCACATGAATCACAGTGATTTAAGGAAAACTGTGTGGTTTGCAGAGCCTTGTAGCCATATATAGCCATATATTACGATTTATTATATGCATAGTCCTAGACTCCACTGACCAGTAAATTTTGGCTGGAGCTCGGAATCTGTATTTTTACAAACAACCCAGGTGATTTTGTGTAGGTGTAGTGGTCCTCAAATCATAATTAGAGAGATACTGAGGTAGAGGCTCCCTCTGCCTTACCTTGCCCTTAGGAGACAATCTAGCACAGTGGAAAAGAGCCCAGAGTCTGACCTTTGGGTTAAAACCTGACTTCTGCAATGTTAGGAAAGTTGGGAAACCTTGTGAACTTGGGCAAGGTATTTAATGCTTCGGTGCCTCAGTCTGCTTATCTGTGCCGTGGGGCTAACGATGGTATCTACCTTATACTGTTGTAATGAAGAATAAATAAGTTAATGTCTGCAAAAAGTCTGGACACAAAGAAAGTGCCCAGTAAATGTTAGTGTTTTATCCCATGGCCCTAATCCAAATTATTTATTATTTATGCACAGAGAGGTGACTTCAGCTCTCAGCTATTCAGTATGTTGTTCATCTCCTTTAGGAGGTTTTAACTGAACTACAAGCTAGTGTGTGCTCCTTTTATATACATATTTTTTTTCTCTCTACCTTTTCTGTAATTCTATCACTGCATTTACTGTATCGTATTGAAGATTTCTCTTTCTCCATCTGACTCCCTCACTGGCCATAAGCTCTAAGAGGGTGAGGACCTTATTTTTTCGCTCATACATGTATCTCGAGAACTGAGTGCCTTGACTGGACACTGCTGAGCTGAAGATGCTGGTCAGCTAAAATCTAGTTGATAATTGACTCTTGTGCTTGTCCTGGCTGTATCTTCCCCGAGCAAAGAGAAAGGAAATATTTCCCATAATAGAACCTGGATGATGTTTAGGGGAGAAGATTTAGTCATTCATTTATTTCATGAATATTCATTTCTTGAACATCCACCATGTGAATCAAGGCCATTCACGATGACTATGCCTCTCTTATCTTTTACCACTGAGCATGCAATGTAATACTCAATTTTATAGACTTTAGGCCCCTGGATATGTATTATAAAACTTGCATTGAAGATATGGAATCACAGTTAAGTTCAAAACACCCAGATAAAGGCCACCATGAGTGGACATTAAGTCTAACTGAACACTCTGCAGTGTCTTATACTGGTTAGTGTTTAGTGTGACCAGCACGCTGGATTAACTGCTGATGGACTTTGTCATTAAACATTTTTCAGACGTCTAGCACTGGAAGACACTCTGTTCGCATCACTGGCCTCAGTACTATTGATTTTCGAGCTGGCTTTTCCCGAAAGCCCACCCTGGACTTCAAAAAAACAGTCAGCAGACCAGTGCAAGGTTTGTATGTGTGCATTTAGTTCAATTGGCATTGTAGATACTGAAGTGCAAAGTATTTCTCAGACTGTGGTTTTGTAATTTTTTAGTTCTTCAATAAAATTGGGAAACATGGGCCTCTTTATTTGAAATATTATTGCACTCCTGTCAGTCATTGTTTCTCGAAGTATGATCCAAAGACCAGGGATATTGAACTCACTGAGGGAGCATATCAAAAATTAAGATTCCTAGGGCCTACCTCAGATCTCCTGAATGAAAATTATAGACAGTAGGTCCCAGTTTTGCTGTTTAGTCACTAAGGCACATCCAACTCTTTTGCAACTCCATGAACGGTAGCCCGTCAGTCTCCTCTATCCATAAGACTTCCCAGGCAAGAATACTGGAGTGGGTTGCCGTTTTCCTTCTCCAGGTCCCAGGAATATACACTTGAAGAAGCACCTCATTGATTCCTATACTTACGAAACTTTGAAAACTGCTGACCTAGATCTTGGGACTTTTTCTTACTACATCTTACTTGCCTGTTGTCAAGGTGAAAATATAGAGTGTGTGTGTGTGTGTGTATAGTTAAAACATTGAAGATATCACATAGCGTTATATGTTCCAAGATGAAATTGTTATTGATTTGAAAGGTGCTTTATCGCCTTATTTTTATTCATGCAAGAAGATTTATAGTTCTGCAGCTGAAAAGAAGGCTTAGTCCTACTGTGACTTTAAATTTCTTTTTTTCTGATTGTTCATTTTTATCACTTCAGTTACTAGAAGGATACAAAATAGTGGATCTTTAAAAATATTAATATAATATATTACACAATATTAATAATTCTAATTTTCTACATATAAACGTGATTAGATAACTTAAAAACCATTATCTATGGTTTCCTGTATTTCTGTGGTCATAAATAAACTGTCTTTTATGTAGAAAAGATTGCACAGCTGGGCCACAGTTTTTGGCACAGCCTGTAGTACTCATACATATGATCCTGGTTACCTGTTATAATATAAAACTTATTTGATAGATAACCTCAGGTGCATATTACTTATAAATGATAAATTCTTTCTCTTATAGGAATACCTACCTATGTGCTGCTGAATACTTCTGGAATTTCCATCCCAGCTAGAGTAGATCGTCTTGAACTCCTGAGTATCTCAGGCAGTTCTCTTAAGACTATTCCTGTTAAATATTATCCTGATAGAAAACCTTATGGCATATGGAATATTTCTGATTTTATACCACCAAATGAAGCTTTCTTTCTCAAAGTAACAGGCTATGATAAGGATGATTTTCTCTTCCAGAGAGTGTCAAGTGTTTCCTTCTCTAGTATTGTCCCAGGTAAGATGTCACTTTATTCATCACTGGAATATTGATAGTTTAAGGGCTTTATGTGGTTCTATAGGTAAAAAGTGGACTCTAAAGTCAAAAATAATATCCTCACATTTTTACTGAGTCACTGTGTGGAAAAGCATTTACACATAGGTAACACAACTTTTCTTAACCATAAAAAAGACATTCAAAATTTCATGTTAAATCTCACCGATTTGTAGATCTGAGAATCTTAGTAGATTCCTAATCTGTACATCTTAGAACATTACTTCAATGTAAGAACTTGAACTGGGAAATTCTGATGCTCTTCATTTCAGTTGAATCGATTGATCATGTCCAACTCTGAGACCCCATGAACTGCAGCATGCCAGGCCTCCCTGTCCATCACCAACTCCTGGAGTTTACTCACTCATGTCCATCAAGTTGGTGATGCCATCCAACCATCTCATCCTCTGTCATCCCCTTCTCTCCCGCCTTCAATCTTTCCCAGCATCAGGGTCTTTTCCAATAAGTCAGTTCTTCGCATCAGGTGACCAAAGTATTGGAGCTTCAGCTTCAGCATCAGTCCTTCCAATGTACATTCAGGACTGATTTCCTTTAGGATGGAGTGGTTGGATCTTGAAGTCCAAGGGACTCTCAAGAGTCTTCTGCAACACCACAGTTCAAAAGCATCAATTCTTCAGTGCTCAGCTTTCTTTATAGTCCAACTCTCACATCCATACATGACTACTGGAAAAACCATAACTTTGATTAGATGGACCTTTGTTGGCAAAGTAATGTCTTTGCTTTTTAATATGCTGTCTAGGTTTGTCATAGCTTTTCTTCAAGGGAGCAAACTTCTTTTATTTTCATGGCTTGCAGTCACCATCTGCAGTGATTTTGGAGCCCAAGAAAATAAAGTCTCTCACTCTTTCCATTGTTTCCCCAACTATTTGCAATGAAGTGATGCTCTTACTCCCCATAAAAAGCCTGGCGCTTTTGTTTAATGTTTGATTAAGCATCTAATTTGGCTGAAGTTTATATATGATTATCAGAAACTTTCTATATAATAGTCAATAGTTCATTGTAAATAACATGATTTTGCCTTTATTTGATTGGTTGGTTAGTTAATTAGTAGGCTAGCTGCTTATATATTTGCTATTATTTCCAAATTCTGATGACTGAATTTGACCAAAACTTTAAAACTGTGTGTAGCTTGAACCATGAACTGACACAGATATCACTTCAGTCACTCAGTTGTGTCCGAATCTTTGTGACCCCATGGACTGCAGCATGCCAGGCTTCCCTATCACCAACTCCCGGAGCTTGCTCAAACTCATGTCCATCAAGTTGGTGATGCCATCCAACCATCTATATCCAACAGATATAGAAAGATTGATTCTAATATTGTCCTACTGGGTGGAGCAGTAACAATTTATCATTTATATAGAAGGTTATCATTTGGGAAATTCAGGAACAACTCTATAGCTATTGTTTAATTGCTGAAAAAAGATCATATTAGAACCAACCTCAGTATTTCCTTTTAGACAGTATTCAGAGTTAGTTGCTTTAGCCTCTGAATTGAATGCTTAAAAAAACTATCAGATTCTTAAAAAATCAAAATTTCCATTCTTTTTTTGGAAACAGTTACCCTGTGAATTCAATTCTAAGCTATGTGGATTCTTACATACCTTTTCATTTTCAGAATTAAACTCTCTTCTACAATTGATGATGCTTTGTAACTTATTTGGTAACTTTGTTTTCTATCTTGCTGGTACAAAAAAAAATATTATGCCTTAAAATCAGTGGACTCATAGATTCAATGAGTACTTTCTGGAGATAATCCAGAAATTAATAAACTTGGAACAAAAGTAATTAAAGTGATTTTTAGTGATTTAGAGTAATTGGAATGCAGAGAATTTACTGGAAGAGTTTAAGCATGAAGCTTTTGAATGGATTACAGGAAGTACCAGATATCATTGTGACCTTCTTGCCCATGTTCTTTTTTTCCCCAGATGCTCCAAAAGTTACAATGCCTGAGAAAACCCCGGGCTACTACCTGCAGCCGGGCCAGATTCCCTGCGCCATTGACAGTCTTTTGCCTTTTACCTTGAGTTTTGTCAGAAATGGAGTTACGCTTGGAGTCGACCAGTATTTAAAGTGTGTAAATGCTTCTATTAGTAATATTTTATAGCATGAAATATCCAAAATACAGATAGATATTTATGTTAGTGTACATATTCCTTATACGTTCTTATTTGCTTCATAGTCTTGGATTATAGCACTGAGCAAAACAGACACGATTCTGTACCTTTGTGGAGCTTATACTGTAAAGAAGGAAGACAGAAATAGATGATAAGGATTCTATAGTAATATGATAAACACTAGAATACATTTAAGAATTGATTCCAGGTTTTATAGAATCTGAATTTTATAGTTTGAGGGTCCCTTGATAAGACAAAGAATACAAAATTATGAATACAAAGTTAGATACTGAACCTTGCAAGAGCCCTTGCAAATGAAAGACCCTGAAGTTTAAACTTCAGTGGCTTGAGGGTAAATATGTCTCTGAATCTGATTTAAAGTGTTATGATAAGTGAATCTGATGTGTTACAGTAAAAAGTAGAGCAGGTTATTTCAGGCAGATAATTATTGGTTGGTGGACTGCATGTGATTTTGGACAATTTTCAATTTTAAAATTCATGGTAGAGACATTTGAGTAAGGACCTGAACATGCTGAACAATATGGTCATGTAGATATCCAGGGAAGAGTGTTCACATACCAGGAACTATCAGTGCAAATGCACTAAAGCCAGAGTCCACCAGGCATGTGGGAAAGAAGGACAGGAACGAAGCCAGTGTAGCTGGAGCGCAGGGAGCCAGGAGGAGAAGGGTGAAATGTGTGCTGGGATGCTGTCAGGAGACATAAGAGACTGGGGTTCCATCTGTGGGTGGGTAAGATCCCCTTGAGGAGGGCCCATGGCAACCCCCTCCTGGAGAATCCCGTAGATAGAGGAGCCTGGAGGGTCACAAAGAGTCAAACACGACTGAAGCGATTAGCGCACACACACTGCAGCCAAATCACTGGAAGTGGGCTGGAGGACACCAACTTCCCTTGAGAAGACCGGTGAATTTTCTAGACAAATTTAAGTCATCTAATGATAAACATTAAGTAGGCCTTGAAAACTAGAGGATGATTTCTGGAAAACTTTTTTTTGTTGTTAACTTACTGTCAAACAAACTACATTTAAGGAGAAAAACTCTATTATTTTATGAGACTTTCACACTGGTAACTTAATATTCACATAAATAGCTTCTGTAACATGTTAATTTTTGACAAGTCTTAGCTTATACAATCTCCTCATGGGGTCATTTAAAGCAAAAGCTGTGGCAAGAATGTTTATCATAGCTTGAGACAATTTTCCATTAGGTAAAGATTGGACTTATTATTTGCTGCTACTTTCTTAACATATGTCTTGATGATTTCCTTAGCTGCATAGTTAATAACCAGCAACATTAACTGACCAAGATATCAAATGACAGAGTTACATACCTAACTGATGAAATCAAACAATTCTGCTTTGGATTTAAATAGTAACATTTCTCAAAGATACTTGAGATTCTTTATAAACATTAATTTATTAATTTCACACAATTCCTCTGAGGTAAACCACAAGGATTCTTTCTTGTATTTTTCCATCTCTGTGGCCCAGAGATGTGACATGCCTTGCTGACATTTGTTAAGTTCTTTGGATGTAAGAGTCTAGAGACAAAATTGGGCATGGGTGATGATGGATTTGATACTCTAATCCCAGTTCACTCACACATCTCTGCCTTAGATTTCCTAACAACTCCAGATGCATGATTGGATCTTTGTTATGTGAGTCACGATGGTTTCTAGGGTATGTGGGAGAGAATTAGTTTCCATTAGCAGCAAGACTCATTTCTAACTGACGTGTTCCTTCCCCTGTTCCAAAGGCCGTTCCTTCAAAACTTTTTATTGTGGCCATATAATCTTAGTGAACTTCCCTGGTGGCTTTGATGGTAAAGAATCTGCCTGCAATGCAGGAAATCTGGGTTCTCTCCCTGGGTTGGGAAGATCCCCTGGAGAAGGGAATGGCCACCCTCTCCAGTATTCTTGCCTGGAGAATTCCATGGACAGAGGATAATGCCTACTGATAAGGCTACATGAAAAGGAGAATTGTTTTCATGTAATAATTTCATAAACAAGATAGGAATAAATGTAACACTAAAGAATATTCTCTAAGCAGCCCATACACTGGTTATGTGCCTTTAAATAAATTACTTATCCTTCTCCCTGGGTCTCAACTTTCTTGTTTTTGAATAAAGGGCCCTAAGACTAGAAGAATTTCTGCTTTCCATTCTAAAATTTCCACGTATCTTAAGTTTTTGATAACTCCTAATATATACTTGGCTCTGAAGTAAGCACTGCAGAAGGCACAAAAAATGTATGTAATTCAAACTCCTACCTGCCTGGAACTTACCGGTACCTTCTAGATAATGGCCTTTGTAAACTTGGGCTTAGCATACTGCTCTAAAGCATTCAAGATGCATTTTAGGTGATTGGCGCAGCAAAGAGTAAGTCATACTCCATTTTCTTCTCAATGTGACAGTAAGGACCACTGACACCTAACTCAGAGATACACGTGAAAGGAACCAGTATTAACTAAAGTATATGTTCTCCGTTACTGAAATATATGGAATGGTCACCTTGCTTATTTTCTCACTTACCTGATGGCAGGAACCTGTGTTTTGACTTTCTCTTAAAAACTATAGGTTAGTGGTAAATGTACATTAAGAGCTCAATGAATTCTTTATAGTGATTTGGTGATGAGTACCATTCGTTTGAATTGGGAGGGCTCTGGAGTTATTACTGTGAGGAATATATCTTGTACCGTTTTCAGCTTCAATGGAAGGTGTCTTGACTCTGCAGTGGGTCATTTTATCTGTACCTTGAATGTTTAAAAAATGTTGTAAATATCTATGGATGATTATAGGAAAAAAATGAAAATATTTATGACATTGCAATCATATTTTAGAACTATATAGTGCTTATTTAATGGCACCCCGCTCCAGTACTATTGCCTGGAAAATCCCATGGATGGAGGAGCCTGGTGGGCTGCAGTCCATGTGGTCGTGAAGAGTTGGACACGACTGAGCGACTTCACTTTCACTTTTCATTTTCATGCATTGGAGAAGGAAATGGCAACCCACTCCAGTGTTCTTGCCTGGAGAATCCCAGGGACGGGGGAGCCTGCTGGGCTGCCATCTATGGGGTCGCACATAGTCGGGCACGACTGAAGCGACTTAGCAGCAGCAGCAGTGCTTATTTTATAGTTATCAGAATCTTTTAAATAAGAATTAAATGGCTATTACTAAGACATTTCCAGAAGATGAGTAACAATTTGAAGTGTTAGAGGACCTGTGTGCTAAGTCGCTCCAGTCGTATCTGACTCTTTGTAACCCCAAGGACTGTAGCCCACCAGGCTCCTCTGTCCATGGTATTCTCCAGGCAAGAATACTGGAGTGGGTTGCCAGGTCCTTCTCCAGTAGATCTTCCCAACCCAGGGATTGAACCTGGGTCTCCCACATTGCAGGCAGATTCTTTGCCATCTGAGCTACCAGGGAAGCCCCGCTAAAGGGCAGAGTATAGATATTTATTAAATTGAGTGAATATATAATATAGCAAAAAGATTTGTTTTACCTAAATGGCAACTTTGACTATAAAACTGATCATTTTTTTTACTCATTGTATGCAAATATTGAACCAGATGTGGTATATAGTCTTATGTGGAGCTTATACATAAGAAAATTAAAGAGAATTTAACTTTTTGAGAACCAAAAATTCTGTTTTCTACCTTCACACTTGTTAATTACCTGGTTCAGTTGCTTTGACTAAATCCCACTGAAAATGACCAAAAACTTGAAAAGCGACTGGAAGGAGAGAGGATTTAAGGAGTCTTTTTCTGCCAGTTTTTAAAAACCTTATTTATTTATTTATTTATTTTGACCTAGCCAGAGAATATTTTCCTAAAGAAATTTATAGTCTTCATAACTTGACAGGCACAGACTGGATTTCCAAATAGCAAAGGTAGAGGCCTGATCAAAAAATAATAGTAAAAAGAAAGTAGACATATGAATGTGAAAATTAAAAGTGGTAAAAATTATTAGCAGTTTTTTTAAAGTGACTTTTGAGAAAAATTAAAGATGTCTCCCTGATATTTTCTCAGTAAAAAAGGTTCATTCTTCTATCCACAGCCTCTTTAAAGTTGTTCTCACATTTGGAAATGAATTCTCTTGTTAGAACCTAGGAAGATCAATAGAAAAAAACAAAACCAAAGTTACTGTCATTGTTTTTTGCTCAGATTAGAGAAGCTTCACTTTCTACTTAAAATATAAAAGGTGTACATTTTTAAGCTACAAAGAAATCTGCAGTTTAGTCAATTTACTTTCTTTAAACTGTTCTCTTTATTCATTTGAATGAATAAAACAAATATTGGAATCACTGCTTTCAACCTGGTCTTGTTTTTGTAGTAACTAAACATGCTTCTATTTTCTTACCCCAGAGAATCTGCCAGCGTGACCTGGGATATTGAAGAGGTCACTCTGTCTGACGAAGGCTCCTATGAGTGTGTTGCTGTCAGTGGTGCAGGCACTGGACGAGCACAGACGTTCTTCGACGTGTCAGGTAATTATCACTAATTGCTTGGCAGTTGCCTCATTATCAGTGCTGGTATGGAAATGGGATGTTTGTTAACCAGGCTTTGCTGTGTATTAACTGTGTGACCTGCCTTGGACCAGTTACCTAAGGACTCAGTGCCTTGGTTTTCCCACTGTAAAATGATGATAATAGCAGTAAAAGTCTCTTTTTTCATGGAGAAATTATGAGGATTAAATGAGAGAGTGTATGTTCAGCACTTAGAATAGAATCAGGCACATGGAAACAACTAATAGACATGAGTTTTTAAAATTATTGTTGTTATTGTAGGGGTTTAATATTTTGAAATTCCTATATGGCATTCTCCTTTGAGAAAACAAGGGAGAGATCCAGTTTTAGAATAGCAAGGTTCAACTTTCCCTTTCTTCCCCATATAATATGCAAAGTGCTTTTGTGAATGGATTCTGACATCTGAGTTCATGACAATAAGTATCACATTTAAAAACATAGGACCTCAGTGATTACAATATTGGTATTGAGAGGGACAGAGGTCATGCTAATTAATTCACATTTAAATAGTAAATTTCCTATAATAGACAAGGCTCTGATTATATTATCATTTTTTCCTCCAATCTCCCAGAATTCTTGAGAAACCGAAACAACTCCCATATATTATCAGTGATCAAGATTAAGCCACCTACTCAACATGTATCTAGAATTTATTGGAAATTTTGTTTTTATTCAGTTATTTTCTGCCTGCCTCATAGCCTAGGGTTAATGTGTGTTAATAGTAACCCTATTCTGACCTAAATGTGCCTGTGGGGTTTTCTTATAACAATGCAAAAACTGTCAGTTTGTGCATCTGAAATGTCAGATGTGCATTTTCTTGGAAAAATTTAAGACAAAAGAAGCTTTATAACTGTAGGACTGTTTAGAAGCCCAGAGTTTATGTTTATTATCAATAAGTTCAAGCTGAACTTTTAAACTGAGACATGCAAGCCTGTTCTTCTTGCAGTAAATTATTTGTATTCTCTTATTCTTAGAAAAATAAAGTTTGTCTTCTGAAACAATTTAGCAAGTTGACATACATCATAAACTATTCATTTTTTCATCTCCAGTAATTATGAAAAGCATTGGAATCATGTCAACATTCCTCAGCTTCTGGGAAAACAAACACTTGAGCACTTGAGTTTTTTCCCAGGAATATTAATTAAGAGAAGGACAACAGGGAAGAGATTTCAGTGAGTGGACTCAGGCGTCTCGCATAAATAACTGGGAAGTGCCAGAAAGGGCTTATGAACTGACTGCTAAGAATTTGGCCCTATGGTGTCAGTAACTTCTCAGTATACACACTACACATGTCCTTGTAGTGTTAATCTGTGCCAGCCAAGCCATGGTATCACTGGGAAGTTGTACTATGCCAAAGCCAGTTTTCAGGAATTGTGTCCTGTTTGCTTAATTATGAAAGAGGAGGCAGAAGTATGAACGATGTGGCAATGACTGTAAAACTAGAAGTAGCAAGAAAGTACCCCTCTGGACTTGAAAGAGTGGACATTTCTTTATGAACTTTTTTTTTTTTTAACCTACTAGCCTTAAACTTCCACCCAGGCCCTGGCTCAGCCACCCTACCGTTACTACTAACTAGCACAAGAGAATCAGCTGTTTATTCATAGGATAATTAGATCTTATATTTTGACAAGAGTGTTGGGAAGCACAGCATGGTGGGATGGTGTTGTTTCACTTGTGTCACTGTGGACATTATTGTATAAAGTCACACAGCACCTGAGAAATGTTTCCAGAAAAGTTAAAGTTCTACCAATATGTTACTTCAATATTTTCAGCATTGTCTTCCAGCCAACAATTTTAAGGATTTTTGGTTCATTGGAAATATTGATCTTGATAATTTTAAATGCAAAATGAGTGTAAAAAGAATTATACTTCTTTTTTATTGCATATAAACGTGTAGAAACTAGTGAACAGAACTGCTGAAGCAGGAAAAACTCTTTACACATGGCATTTGGTACTTTAGTACTAGTACAAAGTTTTATTAATTTTCTCTACTGAATTTATTTATTAGCATAATGTCTCTCCCCCAACACATACATACACGGTACCAAAAATTTTGGCCTTAAGTACAGTTGAATACAGAAAACTTGTCAGGCAATCTTAAATTGTAATTACAGGATACTCTTTTAGAACAGGGTAAGACATGGACATAATATTGTACCTCATCACTTTGCAACTAAAGAAACTGAGACCCAGAACAGGCAGGTGCCCCATTTCTGATGTGGATCGGTGGTGAGAAGCAGATTCCTGGCCTCCTGACTTTCAGTCCAGTGAGCCTTACTTAATGTCACAAGGCCTGTACTTATCATTCTTTCTCAGTTTTGAGATTCTGTTCCATTAGGGGATTCTGGTCCCCTAATCTTAGCCTCAGCCATTCTTTCACTTAGGAATGACTACCCCTCATCCTCTTGGGACCAGGCTGTTTCCAGTAATTTGTTATCTTAGCCTCTTCTGTAAACTGCTGTCCTTCTCCTTCATCCTCTCTCCCATCACCACCCAATTTATGGATGTTTGCATAAATATTTCACTGTGCATAATGTTTATCATCTCCAGATATTTATGCAGCAGTGGTATTGTATGTCATGTTTAAAAGCTCTTCTGCCCCTGGATGTTAGTAGAAAGCTGGCATTTGATGTAATTGAATTTATATTTGAAGAGGAAATAGACTCTAAGGCAGATTATGCAAGCAAGAGAGTTATTGGGGAGTTTTCTAGGGAAGAGCACCCGTAAAGGAGTGGAAGAAATTGCATTGTGATGCAATCACAATAGAGGCCTCAGCTGATCCTACAGGGAGCTCTGACGCTGGGATGACCTTGAATTGAGGCAAGAGAGCTGCGTGTTTTTCCTTCATAAAGTGGTCACCAGAAGTGAGCTGCAGTGGAAAGGGAGCCTGACTGAGCATGCCAGCTCCCTTGGCTCTGAGCTCAGTAGTCACCAAGCAGAGCAGTTAGGGAAAGAGTGCCTGGGTTCTTGAGAAGGATCTAGGTGAGCACCTGGCATCCCCTGTATGCTGACAATATGGGATTTTACAGTTTCTAAACATCCCTAGTCTAACTGAAGAAGGTTGTTTAAAAAGAACAACAACAAAAAAGGAAATTACACAACACATTTTGTGGTCTTCAGGAAGATTTTGAAAGCGTATTAACACATATTCACAAATGCTCACTTCTGGGTCTTTGTATGTTACAATCATAGAGCCTTGGTGCTAGAAGAGTTTTCTGGATTACCCAATTTAACCATCTCATTTTTCAGGTAGGGAAACATTGTGAATATATTGGCTTTTCTAGGGTCATCCAGGTAAATTGGGATAAAATTAGGCAGCCTATGTTTGCAAGATTCAGCAAGTAAAACTACAGGAAGCCTACTTACAAGTGACTTTCATATAAATATGTCTCAAAATATTTCATGAGAGATACAAAAATATTATATAGTATAGTTATATAATAATATATAAAATATCTTATATATTATAAAATAATATTTAATGTTAATCTAAAATTCAAATTTAGCAAAGCATCCTGCATTTTATTTGTCAAATCTAACTAGAATTCAGTCAGACGTTTCTCATTTTCTCATATAACTCTCTCCAACTGATTCATTAACCTTTCATAAGAGGTTTTAAAAACAGCAGAATGGTAAAAATTATGGATTTTTTTTTAATTTAAAATAGCATATATTCCTTTAAAAATGCTTGGAAAACAAAGATAAGTATAAAGGAAAATATGAAAAGATATACATATTTCCTTTTCTCAGAGATAACCACTATGGTTTTGGCATATTACTTCCAGGTTTTACTTAGGCTTAAGATATTCATCTATATGGTTTTGAATAAAGTTGGATTTTGAATATCTGATCCTCTTTCACATTTCAGCTGAAACAGACACATGGCTTTCCAGCTAGTTTTTTATCGCTGTTATAGCTCAATAGTGTCTTGGTATGGCAGGTTATTTTAAAGCTTTTGGGCAGAGTGAGCTTTACAGGGGCATTTAGGTTTATCCTGAAACCTAACTAGAGCAATATGTGATTTTCTCTAGAAATGCTGGTTAAATATTTAATTGGTAAATGGCTTTTGACCACATCTGAAATGAGCATGCATCACTCAATGCCTTTTGTGGGCCTGTGTGTATAATTTTATTAAAAGTCTATCCCTACTGTTAACTTGAATTTCTTAAACATTCTGCTGCTTCTCTGGGGGAATATTCATTTTACTCTGCTGTTGCACTGTGTCTTAATGAGGTGATAATCTCCTTAAAGCTGATGCCGTTGTATCTTTGCCATATCTCCCATCCTTCGTGTGCTGTTTTCTTTAAAACACTAAACAAATGGTTTTGAATTTAAAAATCCACAAATGCTACTTTCTTCAAAATTTGACAGATGCTGCAATACTAAATCAGCGTAGTCATATCCTTTTGCCATGCCTCTTTGATGCTCACAGCTGTAATTTATAGATTTTGGTTTTACTGTACTTTGGTGTGTAAACATGCATTTAAAGCATTTTTCAACTAGATGGTAATGGAATTCTCCAGGCCAGAATCCTGGAGTGGGTAGCCTTTCCCTTCTCCAGGGGAATCTTCCCAACCCAGGGATCGAATCCAGGTCTCCCGCATTGCAGGCAGATTGTTTACCTACTGAGCCACAAGGGAAGCCCTCTTGATCACCCCATTTGTATTAATGAATAAGTTCTTTTGTACTGCATCTTTCCTACCAGATATGCAATACATTCTCATTAAAATTTTAAGCCACCTCTATGAGTGAGTAAAATGATTTCTGGATCTTTCATCTTGAATCTTCTCATTTCACACAGAGCCCCCGCCAGTCATCCAAGTGCCTAATAATGTTACCGTCACTCCTGGAGAAACAGCAGTTTTGACGTGCCTTGTCATCAGTGCAGTGGATCACAATCTAACCTGGCAGAGGAATGACAGAGATGTCAGGCTGACAGATCCAGCAAGAATGAGGATCTTGGCTAACCTTTCCCTGGAGCTCAGGAGTGTGAAATTCAGTGATGCAGGAGAGTATCGATGTGTTGTTTCCAATGAAGGAGGATCATCGACTCAGTCTGTTTTCCTCACAGTGCAAGGTACTGTGCTGACAGTGACTTCTGAGTCATGGTATCTTTCTGTTTTCCTCCTTTGATCTCTGTTCCCTTAAGTTGTCCATCCGAGGTTATCTACCCAAACAATTACAGTGTTGAAGGATAGAATGCTGTGGACCTTGAGGGTCTGAAGGTGACTAAGCTGGAAACTAAAACATCACTAGCAAGTAGTTGACCTTAAACACAGTTAATCCTAGTAATTGAAGACCTTTATTTTAAGGGAGTAGAACTAGAAATAGTCTCTGGATGATTTAATAGTTTAAAATTTTTTATCTATTCTGTGAACTTGAAAAAAAAAATGTTTTAATTGTTTTAAAAAAAAAAGGCAGAGTTCCCAGTTTGAGTGCATTATTTGCATATTTAATTTACTTTTATGGTTTTAATTAAGTTTTAAGATGTTTCCTATCAAGGTGAAATTTTATTGAAACTTTAACAGAGCTGTTTTTACCTTATTTATCTTAGACACATACGCAGACACACACACACAAAGGGCACTTACTGAAAATAAGCTAATGATAAACCAATCTTAGTTGTCTGTATAGACTAAATGAGATGTTCAGACAGCTTAAAGCAAGTGTGTTACCAATGTGGTCTAGTTGCTACTAAATATGTATGTTATTCCAGACTAACAAATGAAGATCAGAAGCTATTCCCAAGTATCTCTTTCAGCAGAATCCTATTTGGCTTCTAAATGTCTCTAGAGTCTTAATGTAATGAGCAACTTACTATTGGCAGTTTTACACTGTTTAGCTGAAAGGTTCGGTTGCTGCCTTAGGAGAGTATTTTATTTCAAATCCTTGATGTGGGAGACTGATTGCATCAGAATCAGGTCTGACTACTTGGTTATGGTAGTAGAAACAACTTTATAACACTCCTCACTTGGTTATAATGTTGTTGTTTAAGAAAGTTACCACTGAGTTTGGAGGTTAGCTCTTGGAATGCTATTAACGGCAAACAAAAAAAAAAGTGAAACTACCATGAGACTTAATAAAATGGTTGACATCTGATTCTGGTTTTTTCACTGGTATTTGAGATATATACTGCAATCTGACTATATGACTGTGTGTCTTTCGTTAGTTAGTTGATCTGCTGAAACCTCTGGGGGAATGTTGCTTTTCTCAATGGCTCACTGCATTTCCACATGGTAAACTGCACCCCACTCCAGTACTCTTGCCTGGAAAATCCCATGGATGGAGGAGCCTGGTAGGCTGCAGTCCATGGGGTCGCTAAGAGTCAGACACGACTGAGCGACTTCACTTTCACTTTTCCCTTTCATGCATTGGAGAAGGAAATGGCAACCCACTCCAGTGTTCTTGCCTGGAGAATCCCAGGGACGGAGGAGCCTGGTGGGCTGCCGTCTATGGGGTCGCACAGAGTCGGACACGACTGAGGTGACTTAGCAGTAAACTGCCTAGATATTTGAGTCAATCCAAGTAGTAACTTTAGTTACTAGAGTTTTGGAATTATTTTTTTACCAAACTCATTATTTCAGATAGGATATGTGCTAATGGACTTCTGAAGTATGACCTTGGTTCTTTCCCTGAAGTCTGTTACAATGGGATTTTAAATAGAATCAGAGCCTTCCTTGTTTCCTCAGGTTAACTGTTTAGTCCTTTGGTATTGCTTAGTCAATTTGAACAGTGGTTCTCAAACTTTTATGGATGAAGACTTATCCGACGAGCTTTTCAAAAAGCAGATTTCTTACTTCATGCCCAGAGATTCTGATTTCACAGGCCTGGGTTAGGGCCTGGAGATCTGCATTTGTAACTGACCTCTTAGGTGGTTTCATGGACAACATTTCCCAAAACAGTATTTGAATCTATTCTAAAGTATGAACCTATGACATAGAAATGCATATTTTTAAAGGAAACCCTAAAACTTTATCTTCTTTCTTGTAAATAGACTCATTATAACCTAACAATTTAAGTTCTTAGGTTAAATGTCATAAAATATACAAAATATAAATACAAAAAACATATGTCATTATATGATGACTGGTTAGCTTGCATAATATCTGCCTGCATGCATGCTAGGTCGCGTCAGTCATGTCTGACTCTTTGCAATGCCATGGATTGTGGCCCACAAGGCTGCTGTATCCATGGGATTCTCCAGACAAGAATACTGGAATGGATTGCCAGGCCCTTCTCCAGGAGATCTTCCTGCCCCAGGGATCGAACCTGGGTCTTCCACATTGCAGGCAGATTCTTTACTCTCTGACCTACCAGGGAAGCCCCTATGTATAATCTCTAGTGGTGTAAATCTGTTTAAAGGCATTATTTTATGGCCTGTCTAGTTGGTCTTGAGTTTGAGCGAACAATTTCGATGAAAAATTAGGTCTTAAAAATCTAACAAAAGTATATTCTAGAATTTGATGGCACTTTTTATTAAAAATAAGACTCTAGCTATTATTATGCCCTCTGACTATTTTATGCTTGAATACATTATTGAAAAGCAGTGGTTAGTTGATGAAATAAAGTGCTGTACCTAGGATTATAATTCATGAGAATATAAGATGCTTGCCAACCATTCACATTGAAACATAAATTGTAAATTAATTTCACTTTTATGCAGTCACATGTTTAAAAAGCATATATCAAAAATAGTTCAAGAAAGCTTAAAAGATATAACAGCTACTTGGATTGAATATACACTTTAGGAATGTTTTTCTTGCTTACAGGAGCATCAATAGCTTAATTTATAACCTCATTTATCTTGCTCTGCCTCCACAGATCTGTTTGGAAACTTCTTCTATGTGTAATACTTTTAAAAGTTAAACATCCAGACTTTACAAGTTTTGGTAGTAGTTTTATGAAATATAATTACCAAGAATTTTCTGGTTAAAAATAGCATATGTCTAGTTACTGCAGCCTTTTCTCATTAACAGTAAAATATAAAGACCTTAAAAAGACAAAATTGAAGAATACCAAAAACCAGTTTCAATCTACAGTGGCAAAAATTGGGGGAGAAATTTTATATATTACACATCAAGATTGGTGTTTGTATAAATGAATAAAGTGGAATGAAAATTTCAACCAGCGGTCCACCTGTTTTATGTCCACATGAAAGCAGAGAGGATCTATCTTTGTTTCTTCACTTCTTAGTTTGCTTCAAAAAGAAAATGTTACCCATTAGAAAGCCAGCATGCTATCTACTTAAACCTATCAATAGCAATAACCAGCTAGTTAAGAAAACAGTAGGACAAAAAGTGGACAGGAAACCTGGCACCATGTAGAAAATTAACCTGAGGTATGTTTCTCATGGAATGAATATAGAAACATTGATGGGTGTGTCAGCAGGGAGTTTAGAGACACATGGTAGCAGAGGGGAGCTTCCCACATCAGCCAGAAGGGCATCATGGATGGGAATCAGGCAAGGAGCTATGCACATCAGACTTTTAGCCACAGAGCTATAGGGGGTTCAGCAAGAATGTAAGTAGACAGAGAACAAAGCTAGGTCCCTTCAGGTACTTTGCTGACTGACACTGAGTCTGGATAGATGCCACATCATTTGAGGATTAATAAACAGAAAATTGTTAAATACAGCAAAACAGGAGAAAAATAGAGCATAGAACCTAAGAAAAAATACTGGGGAACAAAACAACAGGGGATAGACTTAGAAGAAAGTCTGTCTACTACTACTGCTTTGAAAGTAGCATCTAAAGACTGGAAAAAATGTTTCTTGTCACCAGTGTCTTTCAAAATGATCTATCCTCTTTAAGTGGGAGTATATATTTATAAAGGAAGAACTGGCTAATATGAAAGGACAATTGCAAGTGTCAAGGAAGAAATAAAAAAGGATTTGATTTTTAAAGTGCAGTATTGTAATGCAATCTGAATGAGAGATACTGAGGAGCAGAATTTCTACTACGTAAGAATAAAATCAGAAATGTGCTGAATAAACGTGAGAGGTCCTTTCAGAATGGTGAGGAAAAGGACTAAGGGTTGAATAATATGACTCTTAAGTAGAAATAAAAGCAGAAAGGAACTTTAAGGTTTACAGGTATATAACATATATAGGTACACAACAAAAGCAACTGAAACTGAAGAAATAGACAAAGATATAATTGAAGAAAACTGTACTAGAGAGGAGAAACAAATTGTCCATAGTGAGCAAATCAAGCAAGATCAATGAAGGGAGACCGTCTAAACACATTCTGGATGAAATTTCAAATTACTTGTATAAGGGGAAAAAACTCAACAGCATACAGACTAAACCAATATATTGTAAACAGGCAGAAAATCAAGACTGGTATCAAACTTCTCAGGAATGCTAAAAGTTGGAAAGGAATTAAGTGGATCTTGGTCATATTTTGGCTCTTAGGATCGGAACATGTTCCCTAATTTGGAGAAGGATTCTTTACTACTTTTTTAAGTAGGAGTATACCTGCTTTACAGTGTTGTTAGCTCTTGCTTGTACAACGAAGTAAATCGGCTGTATATATACATGTGTCTCCTCCCTTTTGAATCTCCATCCCACCTATCTAAGTCGTCACAGAGCACTGAACTCTGCTCTCTGTGCTATACCGCGGGTCCCCACTGCTGTCGATTTTGCACATAGCAGTGTATATATGTAAAACCTAGTCTTCCAATTCATCTCACCCTTCCCTCCCTGCCCCCCCCCGCCCAGGTTTACACCTTCATTCTCTACATCTGTTCCTGCCCCGAAACTAGGTCCATCTGTACATGTTGTAGATTCCTCATTCATGTGTTAATTTACAATATTTGTTTTTCTCTTTCTAACTTCACTCTGTGTAACAGACGCTAGGTTCATCCATATCCAACAAATAACCCAATTTCATTCTTTTTTAAGGCTCAGTAATATTCCATTGTATATATGCACCACATCTTCTTTATCCATTCATCCATTGATGGACACTTAGTTTGTTTCCATGTCCTGGATACTGTAAATAGTGCTGCAATGAACATCAGGGTATTATGTATCTTTTTGAATTATGGTTTTCTCAGGGTATATACCCAGTAGTGGAATTGCTGGAAAACAAATTTATGGTTATCAGGGAATAAGGGAGAGGGAGAGATAAATTGGGAGATTGGAATTGACATATACATGCTAGTATACATAAAATAGATGACTTGTAAAGACCTACTGTATAGCACAGGGAATTTTATTCAATATTCTGTAATAACCTACGTGAGAAATGATCTAAAAATATAAAAAAGATAAATATATATATGTATAACTGATTCACTTTGCTGTACACCTGAAACTAATACAACATTGTAAATCAACTAGATCCCAATAAAAAAAAATTTTTTTTAAAGAAAGTAGAAAACAAAAGAGATAATTACCTTTCCCTAAACCCTTGCAGGTCACATTACCTTGAGTCAGCCACTCAGATGCTCCCTGTGGGATTTTTAATTTTTCCTGAGACCATGGACATTTAAAAGACTTCAGTTTTGGCAGCATCATAGGATTTTGAGTCCAACAGCAGCAGCAGTAAATGATCCAGTGGCCTTTTTCCATCACTTTAATTTCCCTCACTGACTGTTAGGTTCATTATCAATTTATCAAAAGAACCTTGAAAGGAAATGCTGATCTCAGAAACTGGCTGTCGAATCAGTTTCACTAATGAGCATGAGAGAATGTGAATGGGTTGATATGCTTATTTCATTGTGCGAATTCCTCACTCTGGAGATAATAATGTAACTAGACACAGGAAATTTTTAGAAAACTCTGTTTACTGCAAGCAGGGTTTATCACAAGGTTCAGAATTACAGCTGTGCAAGCAAAATAACAAACAGAAGACGTTCATAATTATGCTAGGAGGAAAAAAATCTGGATTGATATATACATAAATGTGACTGTTGGTGTCAATGGAACTATAAGTGACTTTTTTACTTTGCTTTTCTGTACTTGAAGAAAAAGTATTTAATAGAGATGAATTGTTTTAAAACTTTGTATAAATAGGATTTTAAAAGTTTTGAAAATTCTGACATTAATTTTATTAGGGAGATCAAATTATTTGTGAGTAATATATTTTCTTTATTTCTTTGCTAAATATTCTATAACTTTGCTTTATAACTTTTATATTTAAAATAATTAAGACAAAATTTAGAAAGTCAATAGGAGATAATGTAAAAATACAGAATAATTAAGACATTAAATTAGGAAATAATAATGCTTCTCAAATAAGTGTTGTTAGATGTTTTGACAATATAAAAAATCATATTTAAAAGCTTATGGGTCTGGAATTTTATAGGATTATATCACAGAGTCATCTGTTTTAAATCATTTCTGAACCAAAATGAGGAAAAGCAAAACGAGAAATGCCGAGTATCAATTGATAATTAAATTAGGTTTTCTTATAATGAATAGCCCAGTAAGGGAGTCTTGAAAATTCCCTTATATTTCCCCTTTGCATGATTTTCAAGGGAGTACATTTTGATTTATAGAAGTCTGAATCCACTTTTGAATAATATGAATTGAATTGAATTAGTTCATCTGTTTTCCTAGACATTTTAATACATTGAAGTCTTCCTAATTAAGCTTTTATTTTTGGAGGTTGACCCGAGACACATGTATGTTGGCTTTAAATAGTAGTGCCATAAATCATTCTCTTAAAACTTCCAAATCATTACTGGTTGTCAAAAGTTAATTTTATTCAGTTCCTTCGTTCTTTGATATCTCAGTGTGAATCAGCACACATGAGTCAGATGCTTTCTTAAAATACTAGGTTTTGCTGATTTCTGTACTAGGGATCTGATAAGGAGGATGTTTCAGGCTTTAAGATTTGAAGGAAAATATTCTAGGGGTATTTTACATCAAGTATTTCCTGCAGTGATATCCAAGGAATATGTAGTTTTCCTATAGAAATGTTTGCTTTCCTAATTCGTTCTATGCTGACTGTAAACTTTATGAAGAGAAAAGCCTAACATTAGCTTCATCTGATGAATGTATTCTACTGACTCCATGGTTAGGGGCAAGCTTCTGTTATAATATGATTCAATTCCATACAGTTAAAATGTAAAAAAAATTAATATTACGCATTTCATTGTTTTTGTCTTTCATGCAAGGTATCTATATCTTGCATAGATCTTACACCTCTTTTTAAAATTTATTAGTTTTTAAACTTTTTAGTTTGTACTGAGGTATAGCCAGTTAACAACGTTGTGATGGTTTCAGGTGAACAGCAAAGGGACTCAACCATACAAATACATGTATCCATTCTTCCCCAAACTCCCTTCCCTTCCAGGCTGCCATGTAGCACTGAACAGAGTACCGCGTGCTATACATGGTCCTTGTGGGTTATCCGTTTTAAATATAGCGGTGTGTACATGTCCATCCCAAATTCCCTAAATATCCCTTTCCCCATCCTTACCTGCTAGCAACTCTAAGTTCATTCTCTAACTCTATGACTGTTTTTTAAGTAAGCTCCTTTTTTTCATTTGTTTTTATATTCCACCTATAAGGGATGTCATATGATATTTCTCCTTCTCTGGATCTCAGATCACTTTAATTGTAGATAGAAAGAACCCTATTTCTCTAAAACTTAGAAGACAGACAGAAACCTTATTGAAATGTTTTTAAATGGGAATTATAAGGAAGTTTAAAGAATTATTTACATTATAAAAGAAAAAGAGATGTGATGACCTAACAAATACTTCAAGTATATGAGAAATTATTATAAAGAAGCTTTACACCAAGGACATTATAATTTTGAGCAAAACTAGACCATGGAAAAAATGTATATTAAGCCAGACCTGATGGATTTAAGTGAGCTAGAAAGATGTCCAGATGTCAGGGAGGTTAAATGATGGAACCTGCTACCTTTTACAGTGCAGGGACTGCTGGATGAGACGGGACAGATGAATCAGCAAACACTTCAATCCACTAAATTATCCAAATGAAACTACTGCTGCTAAGTCGCTTCAGTCGTGTCCGACTCTGTGCGACCCCATAGATGGCAGCCCACCAGGCTCCGCCGTCCCTGGGATTCTCCAGGCAAGAATACCGGAGTGGGTTGCCATTTCCTTTTCCAGTGCATGAAAGGGAAAAGTGGAAATGAAGTTGCTCAGTCTTGTCCGACTCTTAGCGACCCCGTGGATTGTAGCCTACCAGGCTCCTCTGTCCATGGGATTTTCCAGGCAAGAGTACTGGAGTGGGGTGCCATTGCCTTCTCCAAATGAAACTACAGATGTTTAAAAATGTTTGAGAATTTGTGACATGCATTATACCATCTAACTCTCACATGTTGTGTGTATTTGTATTAATATCTGCATTTTGCCCATAAAGACAAAGAGCCTCTGTGGAGTTAGTGGCTTGCCCTAGGTTATAAAGCCAGCAGGTGGCAGAGCCTAGACCTGAACTAGGTCTTGCCGTTGTTCTCCATAATATATAGAAATACCTATGCGTGCAATTAACAGGCCTAAGGCACAGGTGGGTAGAAGAAAGTTTAAAAAGAGAAAATAAATGATTCTTCAGTAGCTGTAGGAAATTGAGTACTGAAGTAAATTTTTTTAAATAGAAAAGTTACAAAGTGTCTGTACATTCCTGGCACATGAGTCACAAATAGCTGGAAATCTAAATCTAAATAAAAAAAGGACACAGATTAGTGAACCTTTTGACTTACGTTCTGGTAGAGTGGCTGGTAAGGAACAGCCTAGCAGGGAGAAGGGATTGTGAGTATGCACACAGAGAACATGTAAGGTGACTGGACTGTGAGCTACATCAGGGCACGACCCAATTTCCTCCAGTTCTGTGTCTTCAATGCCTGACATGATATTTATTTTTTTATTGACGTATAGCTGCTTTACAGTGTTCGTTTCTGCTGTACAGCAAAGTGAGTCATCCACACGTATACCTATATCTCCTCTTCCTTGGATTTCCTTCCCATTTAGGTTACCACAGAGCATTCAGTAGAGTTCTCCGTGCAGTGCAGTCTGTTCTCATTAGTTAGCCAGAACATGTAGTATTGCACACGTCTCTGAGAAGACTGAGTGAGAAGCAGAGTGCTTAGTTAGGCAAAGCAACCATTGCCAAGTCTGAAAAATCCTTTTGTCGGAACATGTACTAAAATTTTATTTGATTCAGATTCCCTTGAAACATTGGTTAATGTTTCTTTGAGTTATTTTATAAATTAAGAATTCAACTAAAAAGAAAATTCTGTTTCTAATTCCCTTGAAACATCGATTAATGTTTGAGTTACTTTATAAATTAAGAATTCAACTAGGAAAATTCTGTTTCTAAAGTTTACATATTTATAATACAGGAAAAACATGATGACTTGCTATTTTTATACATGAGGAAGGAGCTTTGGTATTTGACTATTCTAAATAAAAAATGGAATTAGGAATAATGCACAAAGTGGGAGCGCTTACTGGTGCATCTGCCGAAGGGTATGATATGTTAGGGGCACTTGATTATTGTGACTACGAAGCTGATCGCTGTTATGTTCATGGGATCCTCATGTATGCCGTTAATTTTCCCATAGCACTATCTAAATCATGCTATGTCAGGTATATTTTTTCCCCATAATAATGAAATCAATACTGAAACATAGGAAATGCCTTGACTTAAAATACCTTTTATAAAAAGGCATCTCGTTTGTCCATTCATTCATCCTTGTCTTTACCGAAAATTTGTGCAAGGCATTCCACTCCTTGCCAAGAATATAAATGGGGAGAAAACAACATCCTTTCCTTTAGTAAGTTCAAAGTAGAAGAAAGGACATAAGTAAATTTTTAAAATATTTATTACCCAAGGGGATAGGAATTTCACCAAGTTACTACCGGAGCCTTGCATAATATCTTAGTAATGAGTGGAGTTTGAGAAGGGCTTCATTCAGGAGATGGTGTCTGAAGTATCTCCTGGGATATGAGTCAGTATTTGTCAGGGAGAAGTTATGAAAGCCTTTCTAGATGGAGAACACTACATGTGCAAATCCATGATGAATGAGGACACAGAAATACGGGCTTGCTGAGAGTAAAGGCAAGGTTGAATAGATAGGCTGAGAGTAAAGGCGAGGTTGAGTAGATAGTTGTTTTCCCATATGGTGTCATTTTTCTTTTTCCTGCCATCTTCAATCTTTTAAATATACACAAAGAAGAATCATTTAGGTTTGGGGTTTTGTGATGTTGGTTCAGCAAAAGAAAAAGTAATTGAGAAAAGTGTGTGTAGTGATTATCTGTGGAATTTAGACCAGATCAAGAAAGAAGAGAAGGTTAAAGGCATAGTCTGATAGATTAAATAAAAAAGAAGAAGGTTTAAAGGAGTTGAGGCCATGATGAACTTGGTGAAGGGAAATGTGGGAGTCAGGAAGTGACAGCTGGAAGGATGGGAGGTTGTGACTCAAATTGGACTCTGGAGACCAAATGTTCTTCCAATCCCGTTGTGAGTTGCTTCCCTGATAAGATAAGTAAGGCAGCAAATGAATTTGTCTAGCAAAATAAGCGAATTGCCAGATTTTAAATTTTTTCCCTTCAAGCAAAAATGCTATGTAGATCCACTTTCATATGCTTTTGATTCTATGACTATGGCATGATAATTTGTAAAATAATACTTTTTTTGTAAAATGTGTAACCACATTTTTTTAAAGACTTTTTATTCTTCCAGAGCAGTTTTCGCTTCACAGCAAAATTAAAAGGAAGGTACAGAAATTTCCCAGATGCTCCGTGCCGCCACACATGCATAACCTCCCCCATTATGAACATCCCCCACCAGAGTGGGACATTTGTTACAAGTGATGAACCTGCATTGACACACCATAGTCATCCAAAGTCCATATTTTACATTAGTGTTCACTTTTGGTGTTGTACACTCTGGGTTTGGCAAATGTCTAGTAATATGTATTCATCACTACGGTAACCATGCAGAGTATTTTAACTGCCTTAAATATCCTCTCTGCTCTGCCTGTTCATCTGTTTCTCCCACCACCCTAACCCCTTCAAACTACTTATCTTTTTACGATCTCTGTAGTTTTGCCTTTCCCCAAATGTCATATACTTGGAATCATTCAGTAAGTAGCCATTAGTGATTGGCTCCTTTCACTAAAATTCCTCCATGTCTTTTCATAGCTTGACTGCTCATTTCTTTTTAACACTGAATAATATTCTGTTGTCTGAATGTACTTAGTAACCTTTTTATAATCAAAAGGTATTCTTGTCATACTTCATTCTGAATTAGGAGTTCTAAGTACAATAAGTATATGTAAAGCTTTAATAGTCTCCTTCTAGTATGCCAAAAAGTAATAATGGTAATTATGATTTGCCTCTCCCCCCACCCCCCAAGTTAAATGAGAATATATTGATATGTCTAAATTTGGCCTTCCTCTTTACTTCGGAAATTCTGTGATTGGGGGAAATTGTTATAAAGATCCACTAAAGAAAAGGCAATGCTAGTTATCATTTAGTTGAAGATTTTCTAAGAAAAAAACTAAATTAAAAGTTCTTTCTTATCAATCATATTTATTGTCTTCATCTGTTTTGGCTAATCATCCAAAGAAACTCCTGAATTCATGACTTCTTGTGGTTGTTGTTAAGGAAAGAAAAAATATAGTTATCATGGAAATAAGGATAATGTATAATAATTTTGCATTAGGAATTATCTAAAATGGGTATCAGGTCAGCAAACATTTGGTACATTTACATATTCCTATATTTTATATTGGAAGAATATAGTTGTAAAAAATACAAGTTGTAAATTTTAAAGAAGTCTTGGTGCATGTATGTATGCCGTTAAGATTTTGTCATTAAAAGAGAACGTGACTTAAATTTATCATTCTTATTTCTGAAATTATCGCCTTTCTATTTAAAAATTTTTATTTTTATTTATTTATTTTTATTTTTGGCTGTGCTGAGTCTTTGTTGCTGTGTGCGGGCTTTCTCTAGTTGTGGTGAGTGGTGGCTACTCTTCTTGTGATGTGTGGGCCTTTCATTGTGGGAGCTTCTCTTGTTGCGGCTCAAGGACTTCAGTAGTTGTGGTGCATGGGCTTAGTTGTTTTCCATGGCATGTAGGATCGTCACAGACCAGGGATCAAATCTGGCTCAGTGGTTACTGGACCACCAGGGAAGTCTCTGCCTTTGTCTTATTAACTGAATTTCATAACCACACTGGGATATGGGTGTGGAATTTTTTGCAAATCTAGCATATAGCTGTCAATATATAGTCTTCACCTCTTTAAACTGAATTAAGCTAAATCAGTGTTTTACTGCTATTGTACCCACCTAGTGATAAGTCATTGAGTTAGTGACCTTCTCTTGAGATTTAATTAATATTTTTCCTCTAGTCCAACACTGTCCACAAAAACTTTTTATAACGATGGAAATGTTGTGTGTCTGTGCTGTCCTGCATAATAGCTACCAGCTGTTTGAGGCAGTTGAGTACTTGAACTATGGCTAGTGCACCTAAGGAGCCTGTTTGTGAAATTTGATTGAGCTTTAGAATTTTTTAATTTGAATTTAAATAGGCTTGGAGGTAGTGGATACAACTCTAGTTTTTCTGGAGAAAAAAGGAAGATATAGAAAGAGCAGAAATCTTAGGAAACTTGTTGCTATTGCAATGTAGAATAACCACTCTCATAATTCATTTGAGTTACTGCCATTCAGTAATAATTCTACCATTTTGGAAAAGTTGTAGCCAGGCCTTCAGATTTCCACTGATGAGATTTCATTTGAAAATGTTGCATTTCAGTAATTAAATACTAATTATTTTCCAACTTCTCATGTAGCATGGCTTGCTGTTAAGTCATGCCAATATTTTAAGGGAATATATTATTCACAAAGAAAAATATATTGGGGAACAGTTGTAAAACAGTTTTATTATGTGTTCAGAAGTGCAAGTCAATTAAGTGGTTGGACTGAATGTAGGTTTTAATTATCTCTAAAATGAGGAACTTTACTTAGCTTTTCTTGTGAGACCTCAAGTAAGAAAAGAAACAATACTAAAAACTAGTTAATGGAGTATCTTTCTTCTCATCAGAGTCTTAATTCCTCATGATGTAAAGTTATCATTAGGAACATTTAGAGGTTTGGTAATCTTACATCCCAGAGATCAATTTACAGCCTTGAAATACTTTTTTTTTTAAAGGATGTAATTTTTATGCCTATTTAAACAACAATTGATAATCCATTGTTCTGTTAGGTTCATTTGGGGCATAAATCTTTTTGGAGGAGGGAAATAAAAGCTTCTAAAACTGTACAATCCTGTTTCTTTTGAACATGAAAAGTTATTGAGGTAAACATCCTTTCATGGTTGATTCTGTTAATCTAATTTGCTTTGGGGGTTAAGGAAAGCTCTAGACCAGGAAGTAGGGTGCTTGAGATGTATTTTCAGGAATCATGCCTCTCTCTCTCCCCTTCTCTCTCCCCCTCCTCACTCCCCTTTTCCCAAGGCCACACAAACACAATGCATCAGTTTTTAACATTGAATTTCCCATGCCTTTTTTATTTCTGGACATCTGTATAGGACACATTTTCTACAGCCTGATGATGGAATCAGTGGGTGATTGGCAATGCTAATAAGGATCTGTAGGAATGATCTAATGGGAAATTTCAAGTTCAAATGGAATTATCCCAGATGTAATGATATTTTTCTGCCAAGGTGCCTCTCACTTTCCCTATGCATGGTTAGTTCAGTTCTTCACTGCCCCTCATATCACTAACTTTTTTGTTATCTCCACTGGCATTATCCTTTTCCTCCTTGTGATGTACATGCCTAAACTAAATCTATAAAAATTCTCTTTTTATGGACTTCCTTTCTTCTGATTTTGTTGCCCTACTCTACTCCATAGTGCAATCAGTGAATTTCCCCTAAATATTAATTTAAATGTCCATCTATTCAAAACCCTTTTTGTGGTTTCCTAATTACCTTGGAATAAAATTTACACTCTGGAGTCTTCCACAAGCTAACTTTCTTTTAATAATATTTCCAGTATTTTATCTTCACCCTTTATTCACATAAAACCATGTATGGCGGGAAAAAAAAATTAAAATGTTTCCTTTCAATATATGAAAACTATTTACCCTAAAAGATATTCATATGCCTTTTCTTTTCTTCACATTTCCTTAATATGGATAGCTGAATACTTGAACTTGCTTTTGAGGGTTCACCTCTAATTACTGATGACAAGCAGATAATCTATTTCTTAGATAAACTAAGATCATGGCATCTGGTCCCATCACTTCATGGGAAATAGATGGGGAAACAGTGGAAACAGTGTCAGACTTTATTTTTTGGGGCTCCAGAATCACTGCTGATGGTGATTGCAGCCATGAAAGTAAAAGACACTTACTCCTTGGAAGGAAGGTTATGGCCAACCTAGATAGCATATTTAAAAGCAGAGACATTACTTTGCCAACAAAAGTCCATCTAGTGAAGGCTATGGTTTTTCCAGTGGTCATGTATGGATGTGAGAGTTGGACGGTGAAGAAAGCTGAGCGCCGAAGAATTGATGCTTTTGAACTGTGGTGTTGGAGAAGACTCTTGAGAGTCCCTTGGGCTGCAAGGAGATCCAATCAATCCATCCTAAAAGAGATCAATCCTGGGTGTTCATTGGAAGGTGTGATGTTGAAGCTGAAACTCCAATACTTTAGCCACCTCATGCGAAGGGTTGACTCATTGGAAAAGACCCTAATGCTGGGTAGGATTGAGGGCAGGAGGAGAAGGGGACGACAGAGGATGCGATGGTTGGATGGCATCACCGACTCGATGGACATGGGTTTGGGTAGACTCTGGGAGTTGGTGATGGACAGAGAGGCCTGGCGTGCTGCAATTCATGGGGTCGCAAAGAGTCGGACACAACTGAGCAACTGAACTGAACTGAACTGAGATAATCTATTAGATTAATTCTTTTATCCATAAAATATTACTGATGCTGCTATATTTCATGTCAGAGTAGTATCAGGCAGATAATTTTTGGTGTTTATATATGAGATTTGAATTTTTCGTTGTATAGCATTTCTCAAAATGATAGATAGGTACTACTCTTATCCTGTCTTCAAGTTTCCAGAACCAAGGTTTTGTTTTTTTCAATTTTGTAAGTCTGTTGAATTTGTTACAATGTTGGCTTCTGTTGTTTTTATGTTCTGGATTTTTGGCCGCAAGACATGGGATCTTAGCTACCCGACCAGGGATCGAACCACCAGTCTTAACCACTGAACTACCAGGGAAGTCCCTAGCATTGAGTTGTTATGGTCACTGAGTGTTTTCTGTCGCACTCCATGTTCATTGTACCTTCAGTGAATTCCTGTTTCCTAGTGCATCTGGTGGGCTACAGTCCATGGGGGTGTCACAAAGAGTTGGACATACACAAACGCACGCGCACACACACACACAGCTGAGTGCACACAGGCACACACATACACTCAACTCTAGCCCCTGCCCTGTTACTTTCCACCACTATGTGATTTCCCTCAATTCCACTTCTCATATTTGAGTCACAGGCATGTCCTGACTGCTTCCACATTACATCATTTTCATTCTAGTTCAATGACTTAGCTCACAGAGCTGTTTGACTTTAATGCTCCCTACCTGTATCCTGTTGTTGTTCAGTCGCCAAGTCATGTCTGACTCTTCGCGACCCCGTGGACTGCAGCATGCGAGGCTTCCTTGTCCCTTACCATCTCCTGGACTTCACTTATATCCTACGTATAATGAAATGCTAAGCCCTCCTTTCTGAATATTTTTAATCTCTCTTTAACTGGTATTCTGTAGAACTTTTATTTATTTTTTTGCCACACAATTCTGCAGTTAGTCATGATAAATTTCATGTGTTGTGAAATTTTGTTTTCCCCTAATCATATTATATGCACTATGAAATACTTACTGCCCTTTAATAAATTCATTTATTTTAGTTGGGGGCTAATTACTTTACAATATTGTAGTAGTTTTTGCCATACATTGACATGAATCAGCCCTTTAAAAAAAAAATCATAATGCCTTATACAGAGAGAAAAACACAATGGTACCCAATAGATGTATACTCCTCAATTGCTGAATGAACTTCAGAATAACAATAATAGACTCTTAGGAAGATTGGGGTCACCAACCTTATCTTTCATGTTTCCATATTAACTTCAATGGATTATTTGAGTCATATCAACAATTTTAGATATCATTATATAGATACTTTCTTTTCCTGTTACAACACATGCCAGTATATGACTGCTTATAAAACCGTATTTTCTAACAAAATCTGATAATTATCTGGTGAAAAAATTTATACAGATATTATCATTAAGATATTGCTTAATCTAGTTCACCCTAATTTAAGAATTATATCATGTGAGTTTTGCAAAATTTTATGATAGGCTAAAACAATTGATCACTTCTAAGGTGACACAGTGGCCACTAAATTTCCAGATGCTTTTTACTTGCCAAGATTAGGAATAAAAATTAGAAAAATTGGAGTGGTATTTATTTATATGTAATGGGTTTTAAATTTTGTTTAAAACAGACTAGGGACTGCCCTGGTGGTCCAGTGGTTAAGACTCCACACTTCCAATGCAGGGGTGTGGGTTCGATCCCTGGTTGGGGAAATAAGATCCCACATGCTGCACAGCGTGGCCTAAAGATTAAGCAAAACAAAACAAACAAAAAACAAAAGCAGACTGTCTTCCTGTTTATCTGGGAAGAGAAAAAAATCTTCTGTTGACTCCATTGACTGCTCCTTTATGAGGAAGATTGTTGAAGCTGAACACAGGCATCCTGGTGAAATGTGAGCACAGTCACTGAAGAGCTGACGTTTCCTCCACAATCACATGCTGCCGCATGAAATCAAAGGGCCAGACAAAGCCTCCTTCCCTCCTCCTCTGTCTGTATGAACTCGAGAAGTATTCGTCTTCTGTGGTGTCAAGAAAGGGCAGATATCTGTCACTAATTAGACCATGTCACTGGAGAGAATTTTGCAATAAAAAAGGAAATATTTCTCAAGCTGATTGATGAAGTAAGTCCCTAATGACCAGAATTACTTCACTACTCTTGAAATTTATATTATCAGAACCATATGCTCATTACATCATCATAACTCTTTTTTAGCATGTGCCAGGTGGCATAGGTATTAATCTTTTTTCATCAGTAAAACTAAATTTGTCTATTTTTATTGAAATTTCTAATATATTTTGAATATCTGGAAGCATCTCAAATTTCAGAGGAATCAAGTAACATATGATAAGTATTATATATTACTGGGATGTGTAATTGAATACTATGTGCAAACCTAAGAATTGTGATCAAGTTTCATGTGTAAATGTCTGGATAATACATTTGTACATACATATTTTAAATACTGTGGTACTTACTCTATCATTCTTTGTCATGCTTTGCCATATAATGGAATATAAATAATAGCAAAAATCACAGAGAGCCTATTATGTGTCAGGAGTTTTTAAAGTGTTTTATGTATTCAATGGAGTTCCCCTGGGGCTCAGATTGTAAAGAATCTGCCTGCAATGCAGGAGACCTGGGTTCGATTCCTAGGTTGGGAAGATCCCCTGGAGAAGAGAATGGCAACCTACATCAGTATGCTTGCCTGAGAATTCCATGGACAGAGCAATCTGGTGGGCTTCAGTCCATGGGGTTGCAAAGAGTTGGACATGACTGAGCAACTAACACTTTCACTTTTCATGTATTCAGTACATTAATTCCACAATATGAGTTAAAATACCTTTATTATCTCCATTAAAGTATATATCGGATGCCATGGATTCAGTTCATTTCATTTCATTCACTCAGTTGTGTCTGACTCTTTGAGACCCCATGAACTGCTTCCCTCTCCATCACCACCTCCCAGAGCTTGCTCAAACTCAAGTCCATTGAGTTGGTGATGCCTTCCAACCATCTCATCCTCTGTCATCCCCTTTTCCTACTGCCTTCAATCTTTCCCAGCATCAGGGTCTTTTCAAATGAGTCGGTTCTTTGCATCAGGTGGCCTAAGTATTGGAGTTTCAGTTTCAGGATCAGTCCTTCCGAATGAATATTCAGGACTGATTTCCTTTAGAATGGACTGTTTGGATCTCCTTGCAGTCCAAGGGACTCTCAAGAGTCTTCTCCAACACCACACTTCAAAAGCATCAATTCGTTGGTGCTCAGCTTTCTTTATAGTCCAACTCTCATATCCATACATGACTACTGGAAAGACCATAGCTTTGACTAGACACCATGTTTTGACTTTGACACCATGGATTATTTAACCATTTTGAGTCTTAGTTATTTTTTTTTTAACCTGTAAAATGACAATAACACTTCACAGGGTTATTGAAAACAGATGCTGGATCTGGAGTTAGATACTTGGCACATAGGTGCTCAGTAACTTCTTCCCTCCTTCCTATTTCAATGAACTGACTACTAGAAAGAGATTTTGTCCCTAATTTTATATAATACACTTTTGTGTACAATATTCTGTGAGATCTTTGAGGTCACAGAGTGTCAGAAACATAGTAGGTACTCAGTATATATTTGTTTTGTGAAAGGATGAAAGCAGATTTCCCCAAGTACTCTAAATATACCAGTGGTGAAAAATATGTTGAATTATTGTTTAAGTATTTCAAATCATTACCAATGTCTGATTAAACCACCTTGAAGAGAAAGGGCTTAAGTGTTGTCTTTGATAATTTCCTACCAGAGGCATAACATCAACAAATCAGACCCAGTTGCCAGTAACAGGAAATTTGCCTCCTGTGTGTGAAGATGATGTTGGAGATTTTTAAGAGTTTGTTGAGATTTTATCTTCCTTGGTCTTTGTAGTCAGAGCCATGGCTGTTTTCATGCTCTTCTTACATAAGATACATTTTGCCAACTTGAACACTAATAGTATGTTAAGACACCTAAGTCTTAGAGTAGTATTTTTCATTCCCAGTATCCTAATCTACATTTAATATTTTAAAATCATTGGTAGGGAATTATGAAAACTTGTATATTTCTCTTTTGTTGTTAAAATATATGAAGAATGAATTAATGCCTTGTTACCTAACAGAGTGCCATGTTCCCATCACTTTGGCTAATGAGCAGTAAGTTGTTATTTAGGATGATGGTGCTGGTGGTAGTGGTGGTGATGATAATGGCAATGACTGTGGTGTTGAAATGAGGTTGAAAACCAACTAAGAATGGATTACTTCTCCTCAAAGCCTAAAAGTGGACTCTGGACTTTGATGAAATTGAACTTCTTCATGAAAACTATCTTGTTAAAACAAGATGAGTTTTTTCCCCTAGGAATTAAAAAAAAATATATCTGACAGTTGAAATAATTATGGTGAGAGATGCCAATCTCTCCTAGCAGGAATCCTACTGGTAGGCTCTGTGGTTCAGATATCAAAGTGAAAATAAATGTCAGTTACCCAAACCAAGATGTAGAGATCTAAGAGGTCATTTCTCCAATAAAACCTGGATATAGAGTACATCCTTACATAACCTGATCAAGTAAGAGCTGAATCTTTCCGATCATTTTTATTCAACAGTTATTTGGTCAAAATGCAGTTATGTGTGCCTCTGTTTGTTCATATTCTTTCTGATTTTCTTACTGTCAGCAGAAATATTCTTTCCAGGGCAGTGGTAAATTTCTCACCTTCTGTGGGATGATGTCATCCCATCTGTATGTTGCGCACAGACTTACTTCATGACCCTGAACAGCACCCTATATCCAGGCTTTATTGGAGAAATGACCTCTTAGCTCACTACATCCTAGTTTGGGTAACTGACATTTATTTTCACTTTGATATCTGAACTACAGAGCCTACCAGTGGGATTCTTGCTGGGACAGACGCCAAGCTAGTTCTGGCAGAGGCCACTGGAAGGCATCGTGTTTAGCCAGAAATCCCAGGAGCTGCTGAATCTTTGCAGCAATCCTATGTCAAAATGAGGTAGATATGAGAAACCTTTTTATTTTGGGAAGGTGGGAGTAAATGTGGGTATTCAAAAAATTCCAAAGAGAAACAAGTGTTCGTTTTTTTTCCACTTCTTCCCCTGAAGATTGTCCACAGCTCTCCCACAACATGTGTAGTACTCCAGCATTTCAGAATTGATGGACTCCAGATGGAAGCACAATTTGGACTTACTGGCTGTGGCTAGTCTGCCCTTGACCTCACACGTTTCTCTAGCCCTCAGTTCACTAAGAGGAAACCATAGGATAGTATTAGCTATCAACCAAGTCTGCTGGCTGGAAAAACCCTTAAGCATTAACTTCAAAGACAAAATTATTTGAAAAACACAATATAAACAGGAAAAAAAAGGGGAGTGAGTGATTAGAAGCTGCTAGCAATTAGGCACTAACTAGGTTTGTTCCGTGGTATAGCTGCCCAGTCAAGTGGCACCATTTGTATCTCTTTTAAATGTATAGGGATTCCTCAGGCTAGTGTTTCTTGGTGAAGCCAAACCACAATTTGCAGACTAACTTATTATGAAGATGCACCACAAATATATCCAGACCTAACTGATTAACTGAATTCTCAAATTCATTTGTAGTGAAAACCTGGTTAAGTGGCAAACTGACACCCTGTCTGTTTGGCTCATCAGCGTATTCCTATAAGTTAGCACAGAGCCTGGAACTTACTAATTGTGCAAAAAGAATATTATTGAATTAATTTATTTTTGTTAATACTCGTGACATCTATAGAGAAGGCAATGGCAATCCGCTCCAGTACTTTTTCCTGGAGAATCCCATGGACAGAGGAGCCTGGTGGGCTGCAGTCCATGGGGTTGCAAAGAGTCGGAGATGACTGAGCGACTTCACTTTCATGCACTAGAGAAGGAAATGGCAACCCACTCCAGTGTTCTTGCCTGGAGAATCCCAGGGATGGGGGAGCCTGGTGGGCTGCCATCTATGGGGTTGCACAGAGTCGGACATGACTGACGTGACTTAGCCGCAGCAGCAGCAGCATGACATGTATTTTAGACATCATGGCAATAAATTTATTTTTATCTTATTGAGTGGGGCATATTTACACAAAGTAAATTATTTAAACTACCAGTTATAAATAAGTCATGGCATATAATGTACAGCACAGGGAATTTAGTTAGTAATATAACAATTTTGTGTGGTGTCTAACTATAAAAATAATCATGTTATACACTTGAAATTAATATAATATTATAAGTCAGTTACACTTCAATAAAATTTAAAAAACTAAGCAGGCTTTAAAGAGAAAGGCAATCATTAAATATTTCTTTGATGATACCTTTTTTGATGATTAATTCTTACTCTGAAGTAGTATAGATGTAAAACATACAATTGATTAGACCAGCCTTATCAGCATCGCAGTTACCCCAGAGAATTCTTCTATCCTTTTAGATAATAAATTTCTGATTGAACGTTTCATTTTTAAAGGTTTTTTTTTCTGCCACAGAAGTGGAATGTAATATGCACTTTGAATAATGGATATTTTCTGTTAAGTTGAGCTGTTGTGAATCCATGGGCATGAGCCAGATGATCAGTATAGCAGGATCTTGAGAGGTTGGCAGGCATAACAATTCTCAAAATCAAGTTACAGTTTAGGAATGACCTGTGTTCCCTCGACGGTTTTAAGTCTCTGTTATTTACAAATCCCTGGACAATGTGAAAGGAATATTAAATATTGTGGAGTATACTGAAATATGGCATAATATGAAAGACATGGCCTCAACCTCAGCAAAATTTATAAAAAATTTATTAAAAACGGAAAGAACAATTCAAACCAAGCAGGCTGCTGTCAGGACAAGTTTGGTTCTCAACCTGTGTTCACTATATAGAAAGAGGCAAAAGGCTCTATCTGGAGACCTTACCTGAAAACAGGTTTATATTGAAGTTCCAGATGAGCAGGTGGAAGCCAGTGGTCAGCTAGTTGGACCAGAGTAACAAGGGTCCCTGTGGTAACCAGTGGAGATACTGAAATATTTGGATCAGATTCATTTTACTCTCAAAAGCAATTTACCTGTCATGCTTTCATTGCTTTTGGTGTCTCTCCTGTACTGATAGGGCCAGATCCCTGATGGAGAGTACCCTAAGAGCTCCTTCCCAGCCAGAGCCTGGGACAGGTAGCCTAAGGCCAGTGTCATCGAGGCTTCAAGGGCACCACCATACATGTGTGGTCCCAGTTCCGCCTTGGCCATGGAGCTCTTGCTGTGGCTGACTGCACACTGCTACAGCTGCTACTGCTGTTGCTGCTTGTGTAGCTGAGCTGCATGGGCCAAGCTCTAAGCCAGGATCACCTTTATACTGCTTGCTCTGCTTCATGGTCATCACTGTGGCCATGGTCACCTGCCTGCCTGCTAGGTCAACATGGTCGGGTAGTAGAGTATGTGAGCATCATCAGGTGATTCATCCAGTCCTTCAAGTATATATGTTCAAGTGTGTGTGTGTGTGTGTATTCAAGTGTATATAATATATATATTCAAGTATATATAATGCATTCACTTTGCGATAAAGGGCCACCGGAAGCTGGAGGTGGACCCCTTCTGTGTCATTGTTTCTAACCACTAGAGCATCCTGGGCATGGTGCTGGAGGGGCAAGGAGGCCCTTCCCAAGTGTTGCCAAGCGGGAGCTGCTCTTCACAAGGCATATGGGCCTGACTGTGTGTACCTTGGGGCATCTGCATTGCTGATGCAGATAATCAGTAAACAGTCTATAATAAGAAAAGAAGAAAGTTTTATTCAAGTCAAACTGAGGACGGTGGCCTTGGAGACACAGATTCAAGAAACACTTGAATTGTGTTCTGCCTGACTACAAAATGAGGGAGGCTTATATAGGCAAAAACCACAGTGTTGCATAAGTTGTTTGTCAGGATTAGGATTGGAACTGGCAACAAGGATGCTTGTTAAGCAAGGATTGTTTGGGGAGCGAGATGGTTGCATAGTTACAAGGGAAGACCTTGAGACCATAAGGTTGCAGCTGGCAACTGCTAGTAGATGTTTCGAGAACAACTGTTGGTGTCCTTGAGTCTGATGTAGTTCAGAAGATTCAGGTTCTTGATGATGCAGGAGCTTGTCTGAAACCACATCCACAGCGGCCACCTGGCTCCATTTTGAATGCTTGAGCCACAGTTACTCCATTTTGATTTTCTAAATACATTCTTTAATGGTTAAAGAAAATGTACAATGCATGTTTGATAATCCATCAACAGGCTGTTCTCATTAGCATAAAGTTCAAGCCAGATCGTGTATAAGCCCAAATGACTTCGCCATCCCTCGATATGTGAACATTTCTTCCAGCATCGTCCGGCAGTGCTCCAGGACCTGAAGGCCCACGTGGTCCAGTGTGTGGTTAGGGAGAACCTCAAAGTGTAGTGCCACTCCACGTGCACTCGGAATGACAATAGGGACCTGCTGCCGTTCGAGAAAGGAGACTTCTACCTGGTGATCTGTCTGTTTGCCCCTTCCCTCCGTGTTGAACTCTACCTTCTTCTACAAATGCAAGAGGAAACTCTTGGCCTCAGGAACCATTAAGGTGGAGGTGCTGAACGCCACCCCTACCAGCAACCTCTCTGTGGCTGATGTCACCAAGGTCATGGACACCTGCCGCCAGGCCATGAGGACCAGCTGGCTAGAGAATGGACAGAGGAATTCCCGCCCCAGGACCTCATATCACTGTCCGAGTCCTGCTGCTCTCCTGCTTGCATTCAGGGGCCAGAAAGTGGAGGCGTCTTGCTGTCATTAACCGCCGATCCAGGCTCCTGATGTGCCCTCAAAGAAGAGTGTGCCAGGCCCTTGCCAAGCTCTGAAGGCAAGGCCTTGCCCACCTCATGCCTCCAAGATCTGGGAGTAGGAGCAGGCCTGCTGCTGCAGTGGGCTGACAGGGATAGGCTGAGCTACGTGACCTTGGGACAGATGACCAGAGATGAGGCCCTCTGTGGTCCTCCCCAGGCCTGTAGGGTACAGAGTCAAGCTCTGGGGTCCTAGCCCCAGCCTGCATCAGTCTTTCATGGAGAGAAGGGGCTCTGGGGAAGCGAGGAGAGCAGACCCTGGTCTCGTACAACTTGGGCTGCTGAAAGCTGGAAAACAGGGTCTGGATTCCTTGCCCGCCTTGGGGAGCATGTCTGCTGACTAACTGCAGCTCTTTTGTTACTGTTTATAAACAAGCTCTTGGAAGTGCAGAATAAATAAATATTTACAAAGGAAAGGTGTGGTAGTGATAAGTCTGCAAATCTGCTAATAGAGGAAGCTCCTGACATCATTGGCATTTCACGCTGTGTTTTCTTTTTATCTGCAGAACCGCCCAAAGTCACTGTGATGCCCAAGAATCAGTCCTTCACAGGTGGATCTGAGGTCTCCATCATGTGTTCTGTAACAGGTTATCCCAAACCAAAGATCGCCTGGACCATGAATGATATGTTTATCATGGGTTCACACAGGTACTGGGTTTGTATCATGTTCTTTGTTTTTACTGAGTAAGAGGAGTTGATGAAATTTCTGGTCAGAACTAATCTGACCAAATCTCTGGGGTTAAGGGAGATTTGACCCAAATCCACAGCTTTAGATGTTCTCAATAGGCCAGGAAATGTCCATAAAATAATAAATGATGGATGTTTAGAGTTTGAGGTTCTTGAGTGTTGAATTTAACAGCTGGAACTGAGTGTTTCCTCACTTTGCTTTGTAAACAGAACACTGTAACAGCTGATTTACCATGAATAATTGTGTGCTAAGTCACTTCAGTTGTGTCTGACTCTCTGTGACCTTATGGCTTGTAGCCCGCCAGGATGCTCTGCCCCTGGGATTCTTTAGGCAGGAATACTGGAATGGTTTGCCATGCCCTTCCTCCAGGCGATCTTCCTGACCGAAGAACTGAACCAGCATCTCTTGTCTCCTGTATTGGCAGGCACGTTCTTTGCCACTAGCACCATATGGGAAGCCCATGAATAATTGAAATGGGGATAATAAACTTTCTGTGGGTAAATTGATGTGCATTTAACCCATCCACTAAAGGCTTGGTCCTGGAATTTGACAGAAGAGAGAGGCAGAAGCAAAGGATGGAACAGTAGCTCTAATTAAAGTGTGTGTGGACTTTCTTCATAACTCATGTTCACTGTTGCCTCTCCTACTACAATTCTCATTGTAGTATTTTATTCTGCTGGATTCTTTTAAAAGAAAATGAATCCTCTCATGCTCAAAGAAAGTACTGAACACGTGGGACATAAACAGTGACGTTTCCAGCCATCAGGCTCCCATTGCTCTGGGTTTGGCATGAGGAGACGAGCTTAGCTGTGAGCCAGATTCTATTCCTGGTCTCTTCAGGGACTCACTTGAGGCATGAGGCATTGCATCTCTCAGGTTTTCATTTTGAGGAACTGTTTAGCTTAGAAGTTCACACAGAGCAAGATTGCCTGGGAGCAAAGTTCGCCTCTTCCCTTTACTGACGCTGACTTGGGGCAAGTTGTATAACCTCTTTGCTCATCTGTATAACAGACAGAATAGTGGTATCTAACTCATTGGATTGTTAGCAACATTTAAAACATGAATAAATGTAAAGCTGCTAGGTCAGCCTTGGCACATGGCAAGTATTAGATATGTGGAACCTATTGTTGCTGTTATTCTGGAGGAGGAAATGGCAACCCACTCCAGTATTCTTGCCTGGAGAATCCCATGGAGAGAGTAGCCTGGCCAGGCTACAGTCCGTGGGATCACAAAGAGTCGGACACAACTGAAGCGACTCAACACACACACACATATTGTTATTATTATAATGTTTCTTCTTACAGAATGATGCTATTAATCATTTTTGTGATCAGCACCAAAAGCATAACTCTAAAGTATTTGAAGATATTTGAAGGAAGATGCTATAGTTCCTTGATCCTGTTACTATTTTCAATTTTATTTTATTTTTGTCTATAGGTATAGAATGACCTCAGAAGGTAACTTATTTATCAAAAATGCAGTTCCCAAAGATGCAGGGATCTATGGTTGCCTGGCAAGTAATTCAGCTGGAATGGATAAACAGACTGCTACCCTCAGATACATTGGCAAGTATAATCAGTTTAAAAGCCAGTTCAAGTAGGATGAATATCATATCAAGCGATGTAAAAGTGCTTTTTTAAAAATTAATATTAGGGATGAGTTATATCCAGTTGTATAATTTTTTATTGGCCTCACACACTGATTAAAGCAAATATATTAACTAATTTAAGTTAAAAATTCAGGGAATGAATAGCTTCATTAGTCAACAGAAATCAAGGAAGATTCCAGATTATGGAAGAGTTCTTGATTGTCCATAGAGTTCTGTCCTTCCATGGTTGATCTGTTCTTTGTAATATTTTACTTACAAATCAACAGATTCTGTATTTTTCCTAGTTTACCTCAACTTTTGTTTTACATTTTCCGCTTATGTCTATATATGTTTGGATTTATATATTCATACATAAATGCATATATATGAAATTGTTTATAACATTTATATTATAATTAAATATTTATAACATTTCTGTCACTATCTAGATATTATTTTTGTTTTTCATCTTCAGTTTTTCCCCTCCAAGCTCAAATATTTATTGAAGATAAACATTTTATTTTTCTTGTAATAATAATAATAAGTAATATCATGACAACTATTCTATAATACGCATAATATAGTAGAATATAATACATTCTAACATGTATAATGTAATCTAATCTATTATAATACATAATCATATATTCTAATAATAGGTAATATAGAATATTTCTTTTAATTTGACGTTTCCTAGACAAAGAAAGGGCATTGGCATTACATACTCAATCTCAGTTTGTAAATTGTAAATAATTAGTGACTAGCAATTCACTCTTTCTCTCATTTTTATTTACCATAATTCATAGTAAGGCAGTGAACTTGGTAGTGGAGAGGAGGGAGTATAAGAGAGTCATAATAAAGGCTGAGAATTATAGATGGTATGTGTAGATGAGGGAGGTAACAGAAGTATCACAAATACTCAACCCAAAAGCCTGGTAAGAGTGTTCTCATTTGTAGAAATTAGAAAGGCATGTGGTGAATAAGTTTTTGAAGGGAAAATGGGCTTAGATTTAGAGATGACAATGAAAATCAATCACAGAACACCCACATGGAGAGAGACCAGACAGTTGGAAATGGAATTTGCATTGCAGAAATGAATTTTGGTTCATTCACAAAGAAACCAAAATATTCCACCCATTTATTTAACTTATTAATCACTCAAATTATGTAAAATGCTATGCTAGAGATTGTGGAGTGTAAAATTTAAAAAAAAGTACATTACGAGGCCCTTACTGTCAAGAAGTGTGAATAATGAAAGTAGATATCCATAAAGAAATATAATAAGGAAGACATATAAGCACTAATGTGGAAGGCTGGTGGAGGGAAGATTAATAATTCCAGATGGAGAATTTGCAAGCATTTCTCAAAGGAGACAGGATTTAAGCTCAGTCTGGAAGAATGAGTGGGATTTAAAGAGTTGTGACATAGGGCGTCAGGCAGAGGAAACAACTTTAGCAAAAGTAGCAATATGGGAGAGAATAGGGCATGTTTTGAACAAGTGTAGCTCCATACCTGTGGCAAGTCAGAAAGTGTAAAGGGGGTGAAATTCAAGAAAAAGACATGTGCCAATATGATTTTGAAAGGCAGACTAGGAAATTATGAAATGCAATCACTGAAGTTTTCTAGCTAGGTAGTAACATGATCTTTGAGAAGTTAACTCTTGGCTTTGTTTATAACTACCTCAGTTGAAGTTGGAAAGACCTAAAATGTTGAGTTCATTAAAAAAAAAAGAGTGTGTAAACTGAAGCATTAGGCAAAGGGGCAAATCAAACAGAGCTAAGGAAAGAAACTTAAAGAATGTCTGTATTTAACATCAAAGGGGAAGATAGAGTCAAAAGTGGGAGACTGCTTTTTACAGGTGCAAAGTTTAGCCTTAAGTGAGTGTTAGTTGCTCAGTCATGTCCTACTCTCTTCAATCCCATAGACTGTAGCTCCCCAAGCTCTTCTGTCCATGGAATTCTCTAAGCAAGAATACTGGAGTGCCATTTCCTTTTCCAGGGGACCTTCCCAACCCAGGGATTGAACCTAGGTCTCCTCCATTGCGGGCAGATTCTTTATCGTCTGAGCTACAGAGAGGGGAACCCCCAAAAAGTTTAACCTTAGAGAACAACTGTCTCTGTAGATAGACATGAGTATCCTTAAAGTCACATAGAAAATGTGCATCAAGTAATTGAAATATGCATCAGTTGTGCACATTTCAAAATGTGTATCTCGGGGAGAATGTGCATCAATTAATAACCTAAATTTTTGGACTCTGTTTTAGCAGAATTATTTTCACCTGATATTCTTTTGGTTTTTATAGATGATCTTTACATCACACCCATCATTGTGCATATACATTAGAAGAGTTTATTTCTATTTATAAAATCTGAGATGGCCACAAGCACATAAATAATGATCGTTTTTTTTAAATTGCTTTGTTTAGTAAACATAAACAAGTTGCACGTGGCATTGTGGTGGGCTTTAACTGTTTGCATGTTTGTTGTTTTCAGAAGCCCCAAAGTTGATTGTAGTTCAGAGTGAGCTGTTGGTCGCCCTGGGGGATACAACAGTTATGGAATGTTGGTCGCCCTGGGGGATACAACAGTTATGGAATGTAAAACCTCTGGTGTTCCTCCACCTCAAGTTAAATGGTTCAAAGGTACATTTCTTAAGTATGTTCATGTCTGATTCACTTAGTATTGCTTTCTCTTTTAGATAAAAATAATTTGTTAAAAATTTGTTTTGGTGTGTGACTTAGCAGCCCCATAAAATGTGTTTATGGTCTCACTAGAGACAGCAGTTCAACATGCTGCACACTGAATTTCAGCATTTGACATCTGGTGTGGATTATAGAACCGTGAAAATCAAAGCAGGAAAATTTCTCCTCTGCTAATCCAGCTGAACATTCTCTTTGTTAGTTTAGGATTGTTTCCTGTAGAAAATTGTCCAGGAATACTCAGTTCATGTTTAAAATAGCTTCTCTGATTTCAGTTCACTTTGCTTAGGCTCTCACAATTAGGAAGTTTCCTAGATTCTGCAGGATGCTTTTCTATAAAGTGCTCAAATAAAGACTCGTATTAAAGCTTACAATTGAATAACATTTGTGATTTAAAGACAAAGGTATTTTGTGGTCAGACAAATGTATTTTTCATCATGCGTGGTAGATGTTTATGTCAAGTATAGAAATTATCTGCCCCTATTTATGACATAAAGGTTCTGCCTCTGTGATTCTGTAATAAAATAATAATAATGTGCTGCTTGTCCTTGGTGAAAATGCCCTTGGGCCCTGGTCCAGGCTCAGATGCTGACAGTGGCTATCTCTGCAGAATGTCCCACTCCTGTTTCTCTCAGTTTTTCCAGTCTATGAGAAAGAAAAATCCCCATAAACACCCTGAGAGGGGAGGTTGCTAGGATTATTGAGACGCTGTTTGCAAAATACTCTTTAATCTTCAGATGAAAAATGGTAAATAGTACAAAGCACTATTGTTATGATTCTGTTTGTTAAATCACAGACATTCCCATAGCAACGGGTTGATGTCATAATCACAAAATTGTGAATTCACCTCGGGTTCAAACTCTTGGGGAACATGAGGTGAAAAAAGAACATGAAGCTTTATGCAGAAAGCAAATACTTTCAATAATATAAATCAGAAACAGGGAGGGAAACAAGGAGATAATGTCATTTTTCATAGTTTTCCTTGTTAAACGATTTTTAAGTCTTTGTGTTTTCTCTGATAAGAAAGCATTTATGGATTTGCTTCTTAATTAGGTTTCAATTCTATTTCCGTCAACAAAAATGAATTTTCCTTATTTGAAATGCTTAAATCTTTAACTTAAAAATGAAATAGATAACAGTTTCAAACTCGCAACTTAAATCCAGAAAAAATGTGTTATAGAGGTAGTTCTTTTTTAAATTGTCAATCAGTAGTTTATATTAAAAATAAAAATGTTTTAAAAACTAATAGAACCTGCTGAATTCTCTGCCTGTGGAGAGCTGAGTCACAGAAAGAGTCTTTTATGCTCTCAAATTGGGACTACTCTCCTGAATAACTTTGTATGTCAGGTTTGGTCCCACAGATACCTTGGGATCTAAATGAGAAGTTAGGGAACCATGCAGCTACCACATGGAAGATTCTAGAATTAAGTATGCATTTGTTTCTCTTCTCGACCAGAGACATTGGAGTTCAATGGGCCAAGTAAATCCTATCTCATTTCCCTGTTCAAATTATGGACTAGCTGAGCTAGCATGTGGGCATTAAACACTGACAGATGATTATGGAGGACCTGCATTTTGTTCAGCAGCAACAGGCAGAGCTGCCCTGAGCCCCAGGATCACTGGCTCTCCCAGTCACAGGCAGGCAATTTATTCCTTAGGCAGAGTCTGGATCATAGAGAAAAGGCAGGAGACAAGCTCTTTTACTTGCAAACTGGCTTGAAAAAAGAAAGAGGTGGGGGCCTCTGGACTTTCCTTGTCCACCTCTGCTAGGATGAGACATCAGCAAAATTAGGAAAATCCTCCATTGGGGAAACTACAGGGTGAAAGATTAGTTCTTTCCCTAACCATAAGAATAAACTTGTGATCATTTTTTTTTTTTTTCCAGGCAGTTCTGATTGAATAAACGAACTGTTTTTTAAACAGATGGTACAGCATTGTTAACTCTATGCACTGTTGCACAGCAGATCTCTAGGACCCATTCATCTTGTGGGACTGAAACTTTAAGCCTGTTGAACAATGTCTTCTCATTTCCCCTGCCAAAGGTGCAGCCTTTGGCAGCCACCATTCTTAAATAAGTGGTATTTCATTCAGATCATTCGAGAAAAGGAATCTCACACATATAAATGCCCACCAAAATTTTAGATATTAGAAATGATCAACATAAGGTGGGTTCAAAGAAAGAATCAGGGACACTATTAAAATGTTGTATGAAGAATATTTCTGGCAAAATAGTAAAGAGATTGGGTTTCTTTAGATTGGTGGTTATTAAAGTGTAGTTGGGAATCCCTGGAGGTTCTCACCAACTCTTTTCAGGTCCATGAGACCAAAATTATTTCCCTGATGATACTAAGTTGCTATTTGACTTTTTCACACTCATTGTCTTATGAGTGATTCGTGAAGTTTTAGGAGCTATGTAATGTGTGATAGCCAGTAGAGTGAATGCAGAAGCAAAAATGAACACTCAACTGTCTTCTTTTAAGCTAGATGGTCTAGAGATTTGCAAAAATGTGAAACGATGCAACTTTTCTCACTAAATTTCTCTAGTTCGAGGAAATATTATTTTTTATAAGATAGATTTATGTTAAAATGTCATGAGTTACTAGAAAATAAGTGCATATGCTTTTGAACTTTTCAGTTTCCTTTCTAAAATGCTAAGTACAAATAAATATAATCCACATACACAAAAACTCATTAAAGTCCCTGGTGATTTTGAAGAGTGTAAAAAGAGTCTTGAGACAAACATTTTTGAGAACCAATAAAGAACTTTCAACAGTTTAAACGATCTTATGTCATGGATAATTATCTATTAGTCTTTATGTGCATAGATGCCAAAATCTAATTTAAAATAAAGCAGAAAGTATCCTCCTTAATGGTAATGATTGTTTTAAATCCTAGAATGTCAGCAAAGTTTATATGCTATAATGTATGTAAATATTCTTCTAATCTTATCTAATATTAAAACTAAAGAGTTACTCCCCCGATCATCTTCATCTCAAAGTTCTGTATTTCTTTATGGCTTTATAGCAATACTTTGATTGCTGATTGTTCAGTAGAAATCAAGAGAGATTATCAAATATGATCAGTATATAAACTTGATATAATCAGTGTTTTCCAATTTATATATTTTTTCATTACTGCTATTCTTTAAATACTTTTATTTAAAAATAATGCCAGCAAAAAGGTCTTTATTTCATCCTATTATGTCCTCTGACATATACAGAAAAAGCTAAGGGAGAAGTAAAATCCAAAACTCTAAATGCATTTTAGTGCAAACATTTTAATGCTTGATGAACAGCTTGGTCACATTGCATCCTCCCCTAGTGGGAGGAAGGTTTATGTCAACATCATCTGCTTTTACTTATAAAAATTTCCCAGAGGAACATAGACAAGGCTTTAGCTGCTTCTCTCCTTCTCCTGTGGTATGCAGTAGCCAGCTTAAAAGGATGATTGAGGTTTTAAATGTTGGAATGCTGAAAAATACTTTATTTTTGGCACTCACAGTTGCTAATGTAATTTTTTTGTTTTGAAATTTATGGCTTCTTTGACCTCATCTCCTCCTCAAATTATAAAAACAAAATGGGAATTTGTTTGTCACCCTAAGTCTGTTGGTTGTTGCTTTGTATAGTGACCCAACATTGTAAATCAATTGTACTCCAGTAAAAATTAGTTTAAAAAGCTAAGGGAGTTACTTCTGCAGTCCTCAGTCCCAAGACACATGGCTAAGCTAGCAAATGGCATTTTGGAGAGTACTTCTTCAGACTTGACATCTGGCATGCTGTGAAACCCTAAAAGCAGGGGCCTTTAAACCTCCTGGAATTTTTTAGGGTCCCCACAAAAAGTTTGACATCGCCCTTTACAAAAAAGAAGCAAAAGAGATAGGAACACTAAACTGTCATTTAAACATCAGTAAGTAAGTGTTTATTGCTTAGTTGTGCCCAGCTCTTTGTGATCCCATGGATTGTAGCCTGTCAGGCTCCTCTGTCCCTGGAATTCTCCAGGCAAGAATACTGGAGTGGGTTGCTGTTCCCTTCTCCAGAAGATCTTCCCGACCCAGGGACTGAACCCAGGTCTCCAGTACTAGGTATTTTTGTAAGATACTTGTCATCCTGGTTAATTTCATTCTTAGGTAAGGAAAAACCCTGGAGGAAAGGAACCCTAAGGATAGGCTAACTCAACTGACAGATTTGTTGAGGCATTGCCTGCCCTCAAATAGAAATGGTTCTTAGAGGATCTGAGGTGTTACAGGGAGAAGCAACCCAGACATAAGTCATCTTTCTTGGGTTATTCTGCCCTCACACTGAGGTCAAACTCATTATCTGGTTCCATCCTCCACTCATGTATTCCCTACCTGCTTTTTCCCAAAACCCTATAACTCCGACTTAAAGAACTTTGATGTGTAATACAAATTTAGTAGAGGCATCCTGGGAGATTAATATAACAACAGTCCTCTCTGGCCATTTCCAGGAGTTCTTCATCCATTCTTTTTCTTTCAACAAGCTCCTTCCTACCCTCTCTAGCCAGCTGTGGTTCCTTAGCCGTTCTTAGAATCTCCTCAGGCAGCTTAAACCTCTCACAGGACAAAATCGGACTGAGAACATTAAGCAAACCAGAAACCTGGGCATTTAGCCAACCTAAGAACACCCATGTCTCCCAAGTATTTCCTGGGTAGTTGAAATTCATCCTGTTACAAAGATGGTAGAAATTTTGTTTCGATCTTCATCTTCCTTTTCCATTTTCACAGCCATGGTGCAGCTTCCACTCTTTCTTAATCTCCCAACATAGCTTCAAAGAGTTTGTTCTCATTTAGGCGCACATACAGTAGGAAATATTTGCACATAATTCATTTAGGGCCTGATTTTTGGCTATAGGTTAGCCTGTGGAATTATATAGGCCCAAATCAGCTCGTTACCAAGAAACATTTCCTTCTTTCATTGCATAAGCATTGTTTAAGTGTCTGCGTTGTGCCAGACACTTGGATTTAAAAACTTTACCATCAGTTTTCTTCAGAAGTTTTGCAGCCAGATCAATAGCAAACTATTGAAACCCTTAACTGTGTAACATTCTCCCCGTCATTCTTACTTAGGGGATCTTGAGCTGAAGCCCTCAACATTCCTCATTATTGACCCTCTCTTGGGACTTCTGAAGATTCAAGAAACTCAAGATTTGGATGCTGGTGATTATACGTGTGTTGCTGTCAATGATGCTGGAAGAGCAACTGGCAGGATAACTCTGGATGTTGGCTGTAAGTAAGCATCCTGGCTCTGATTGACAAGTTTGTTTTGAAACTAACCTGGAATTTTGTCATGCTCACAGCTTTGAAACAGTTAGTGGAAATACTTGTCAGAATGGCAAAATTAGAGTTAGCATTTCATATTAGTAATATAATGTAGTTACCAAGTTTTTTTTTTTTCTATTTACCAAGCACTGTACTAAGAACCGTGTATATATATATGTGTACGTGTGTATATATATATATATATATGTATGCACTATATCACTAAACCCTACCAAGTTTTTTTTCTATTTACCATGCACTATGCTAAGAACAGTGAATATATATGTGTGTGTATATATGCATTATATCATTAAACCCTAACAATCTTAAGAGGAATATACTATAATTTTCCCCACTATATAGGTAAGGAAATGGAAACTTAAAAAAGTCTAAGCAAATTGACCAGGTCAAGAGCTGTGGAGGGACAGCCTGGTTGTTTGAACCCAGGTCATTTGATTTCAGAGACTGTAGGCTTCAGTGTCTCTCATCTGTTTGCCAAACATTTTCCTATCAGGAGTCATCTATTTGGACAGCAAATTCCTAAGTATTAACATCTGAAAGCCAAAAATTAGACTTTGGCCCTCAATCATAATTTGGAAATGTTGATGACAGAAAAGGTAGCAGATTGTCCTCTTCCTTTTTTTTTTTGTTTAAATTCACTAGCAGTGACTCCTTTGTGTATAAGAACAAAGCATGAACTACAAATAAACATCAATCACAGTGCGAATGATGCAGCATGTGCATGACAACTTTAGTCGAATTACTCAAGGAGTTTGGTCCTCCCTTCTTCGTCTCTCCATCTCATGCTTCTTGAAAAATGAAATTACACAGTTATGGTTAACACATGAAATAAAACAGAGCTTGTTTCATATGAGAAAGAACTCAGCAGCTTAATTTTAACAGATAAGTCGTATGGTTGCATCACTTAAATTTATAAAATATGACATTTCATTAAATTGCATTTTCATTTATGCATGATGATTTTCAAGCCAAAGCTGCTTTTTTTTTAAAAAAAGGTTAAGAGCTATAGAGAAAGTGCATTTTTTATTTTGAATAAAGTAACACAGAACATTTTAGTTCTACCATCTTAGTTCTTTAAATGAAAGTCATGTCCCTCTAAGCTTGGTATTTTGTTTTGTATAAACTAAATGTTTTTCCTCTTGGGATCTTTTATGATCCCCATGCCCCTGGGCTTTCTGCTGAACACTCTGCATTCTTGATGATTATGCCCTCAGGGTAGAATCAACAAAGCTGGGTATGGCCACAAAGATCACTGTAGAATCTGTCTGGGACACAGCAAGATGTGTTTGAACCATGACTAAACCCTGTGGTTACTGAGAGAAGTGCTTTGGAAATAAGATTGGAATCTCTGGGTGGAGGGTCTCTAAATCTATCAGCAGAGTGTAAGATACAAGAAATGCTTTTAGAAATACTGGGTCAGCCAACCCATCTACCAGTGTTCAGAAAAACTCAAATGAACTTTTTGGCCAACCCAATATAAGGTCCAAATGAAGTGGGTGATCAGATACAGAATTCTTGTTTTTAAGATACATACAGAGTTTCACTTCTCAACATTTTCTAGTTTTGTTTCTCCCTCTTTCCACAATGGATATTTTCTGTTAACCCAACATTCTTTTAGAGTTGTCTAGCTCTAGAAGAGTGAAATAGCTCGGCGAAAAGGGAATGATATCCTCAACCCCTCCAAGATTGTAGAAAATCTCTAGAGAAAAGAGAATGACACCCTCAACCCCTTGAAGATTGTAGAAAGTCTCCAGAGAAAAGGGAGTGACACCCTCAACCTTCCAAGACTGCAGAAAATCTAAACACCTTACATGCTTACTTGGTGCCTTCTTGATAATTTTTTTAGCTTCTGGACTTTCCAAGCTTCTCTTCTGATGAGTGAAAAGCCATATAAAGGTTAGAGTCATCTGTACTGGAGTGACTTGGAGTAGATTAGGAAACATCCTAATAAAAGTTTGGTATTTTATAACCTAGACATCAATCTGCCTCTCTGTCTTAAGTACATATCTGATTAGTGCCCTCAGGTCTCTTGCCCTCTTGTATTTACACCCCTTCAGACAGGCTGTAACCTGGAGTCATCTTCACATCCTTTCCTATAATCATGATGCTGACACACCAATGGGAAGGATCACCTAGACCTTGGGCTGTGATAAACTAACAAAATCCTTCCTCAGCTCTTGACTCAGAGCTCAGTCCTCCTGTGTATCTGTGCGTAACTTTCTCTCCTATTCCCTGTGGACGGTTCAAAGCTGAGAACTTTTTTCAAATCTCTTCCTAATGTCCACCACCTTTACTCTCAGCTGTGACTTTCCCTTCCACCTCAGAGACGGAAGTGAGACATTTTGGCAGTCAGTCCCTTTGCCTCCTACCTCTGTGTCTGTATACTAATCCTCACCTCCTTCCCTCTCCTCTCCAAGGTTGTAAAAGAAATGAAGATGGGGAAAAGTTGATGAGATGATAATATATGGATCAAAGGACTAAAGATCGTTAACACCAAACAGTAAGATTATGAAAGACTTACCTTAATAAGTCTTTGATTGGTACTTAGTAAGTACCAACCATTGTGTGAAGCATTTTACATACATTATTTCATTTCACAATAACTGTGAAGTCTGTACTATGAGTATCTCTATTATGAGCTCAAAGAGGTTAGGTAAATTACCCAACATCATACTGCTAATAAATGACTTAGCCTTCTCATCTGTTATGTTACGAGACCACAGGCAAATTGTTGTTGTTGTTAAGTCACCCAGCCCTGTCCGACTCTCTGCGACCCCATGGACTGCAGCACGCCAGGCCTCCGTGTCCATCACCAACTCCCGAAATTTACCCAAACTCATGTCTATTGAGTTGGTGATGCCATCCAACCATCTCATCCTCAGTCATCCCCTTCTCCTCCCACCTTCAATCTTTCCCAGCATCAGGGTCTTTTCAAATGAGTCAGCTCTTCACATCAGGTGGCCAAAGTATTGGAGTTTCAGCTTCAGCATCAGTCCTTCCAACGAATATTCAGGACTGATTTCCTTTAGGATGGACTGGTTTGATCTTCTTGCAGTCCAAGGGATTCTCAAGAGTCTTCTCCAACACCACAGTTCAAAAGCATCAATTCTTCAGTGCCCAGCTTTCCTTATAGTCCAACTCTCATATCCATACATGACTACTGGAAAAACCATATTCTTGACTAGACGGACCTTTGTTAGCAAAGTAATGTCTCTGCTTTTTTAATACGCTGTCTAGTTTGGTCATAACTTTCCTTCCAAGGAGTAAGCATCTTTTAATTTCATGGCTGCAGTCACCATCTGCAGTGATTTTGGAGCCAAAAAAAAAAAAAAAATAGTTTGTCGCTGTTTCCACCGTTTCCCCATCTATTTGCCATGAAGTGATGGTACCAGGTGCCATGATCTGAGTTTTCTGAAGAAAAAAAAGATGGCTGTCCCTCATCATCTTCCAAAGTTTGCCCAAGATCATGTCCATTGCACTGGTGAACATCCAGCCATCTCATCCTCTGATGCCCTCTTCTCCTTCTGTCTTCAATCTTTCCCAGCATCAGGGACTCTTCCAATGAGTCATCTGTTCTCATCAATGACCAAAATAGAGGAGCTTCAGCTTCAGCATCTGTCATTCCAGTGAATATTCAGGGTTGATCTCCCTTAAGATTGACTGGTTTAGCAAATAATTATAGTATGGCACCCCACTCAGTACTTTTGCCTGGAAAATCCCATGGACGGAGGAGCCTGGTAGGCTGCAGTCCATGGGGTCGCAAAGAGTCGCCACAACTCAGCGACTTCACTTTCACTTTTCACTCTCATGCATTGGAAAAGGAAATGGCAAACCACTCCAGTGTTCTTGCCTGGAGAGTCCCAGGGATGGGGGAGCCTGGTGGGCTGCCATCTATGGGGTCGCACAGAGTTGGACATGACTGAAGTGACTTAGCAGCCTAGTGAAATTAAAAAACTGTTTTGAGTTTAGAAAACTGTGGTCTGGGCATGAAACTTGATGAAAAGGAGGAATTGCTGGACAGCTGAAGGTCTTGAAGTTGGTAGCTGGTTGACATGGCCCTCAGAGGAGCACGATTACTAATTTGGAGCAGAGAGGTGGAAATTTGAAATGGCCTTAAAATAAAAGGATGTAAGAAAAAATGTTATATATTTATCCCTTATTCCTTGATCTGGATTTTTTTTTCTCTTCACTCATATTCAAAATCTTCACTTTCAATGACCTTTTCTAAAACAATGATTTCCTTAATTTTATTCCAGTAATTTTCCTGATGGAGCTACTTACATAAACTTGATTGTTTACTTACTGTAACCTTGATCATTGTTAGCAGTTGCCAAATAACTTAATATTACATCACCATTCATGATTTTGGCATGCCTTAACTATTTCCCTATTCACCATTAGTATTCTGATCACTGTATTGATAGCTCACCGAGTTTGAGTAGACCTTTTCTGGCCACCTAAAAGTATTGTTGCATATCCTAACAAATAGATGATGTAACTGCCACACACTATGCATGTCACAGTTGTGGTGATGGTTCTGATTACTACAAGTAGGTTTAAAAGCAATCCCCCACCCCCCTAAAAAAGCCAAGTTTTTCCCAGAATTTATATAGTGGTTAAGAGAATGGCCTGCAGAAAGGGACTGGGTTTTCTGCCTAGCTTTTAATAGTACCTACTTGATAGATTGGGCTTCCCAGATGGCTCCGTGGTAAAGAATTCGCCTGAGAAGCCGGAGATGTGTGTTCAATCCCTGGGTTGGAAAGATCCCCTGGAGACAGAAATGGTGACCCACCCTAGTTTTTTTGCCTGGGAAGTCTCATGAACAGAGGAGCCTGCTGGGCTATACTCCATGGGGTTGCAAAAGGAGTCAGACATAACTTAGCAACTAAACAACCTACCAACCAACAACTTGATAGGTTGGCTGTAAAGATGAAATGAGGTATTGTAGCCCATGTATTGGGTTGGCCAAGAAGTTCGTTTGGGTTTAAACTTCTTGGCCTACCCAGTACATTCAGTATGTGAGCAGTTATTGCTTTTCCTTCAAAGCTGCTTAATGGGACAAAATGGGACAAAAGCTGCTTAATGTATCAAATAGGTGAATATTTACTTTACAATCTGAGTGGTCATTTTGATTCTCTTGAGTCTTGAAAAATAATACAAGAAAGCATTAAAAATACTGGTATAGCATTTAATATTAAGCATTGTGCTTTTAATATGATAGTGTTTCAACTTGATTTTTGAAAAGAGGGCTTGAGATAATTTAACTGCTACTTTTAGTAGTGCATAAAATTATTCATTTGAGTTCTAGAACTATTGGGCATAAATTTGAGTAGATTATGACTTAAGAAGAAAAACTTGCTTTTATCCATATCATGTAACTAGTTGGACTTTCAGATTGTTTTTGTGGGTCTGTTACTTCACATAAACAATACTAGATCAAAAAATAATCATAAAAAGTCTGTTTCATGTTATTTTTGAGTTCTAGCTTCTTGTCGTGAATCTCCATTTTCCTATTTCTCATTATCATGACTTTAAGTTGTGGACATTTCAGGTCAGTGTTCAGGGAATGTTACCAGTGCTTTTCATCCTTTTTCAAAAGGATTTCATTTGGAAGAGAAAAGGATTGGCTACATGAAACAAAAAGTTGGCCTGGCAATGACTGTATTTTCAGGATTCCACACCACAGAGGATGATGTTTTAGACATAGACTGTGGTTTCATGTTTTGTGGTTTGGTAAAACCAAAACAGGGTGTTCAGCCATTTTAGAAAAAAAATTCTCAGTTGGACTAATGTAATGCAAAAGTTGCCATAGTGGGGAGAGATTTAATTATCACTGAAGGAACTAGAATAACTTTATAGAATAGGTTTTAGATCATAATGGTAAATCTGTTTGTAAGTTTTATATTTTTGAAATCATCTGTTCATATAACCACATCCACCCGTAAGTGACACCAAAGCTGTACTGAGCATTAACCCTATGTGATCCAGGTACTTGCATATAAATATTTAGGGGATCATAGAGGACCCAGCATAATAAATCTATTGGACTATATGCAGAAGCCAGGGATTTCGCGGGCCATTCAGTGGCTAAGACTTCACTTTCAGTGCAGAAAGTGAGGGTTCGACCCCTGACTGGAATTTAAGATCCCATGTGCCTCGGGGCCAAAAATCCAAAACGTAAAACAGAAACAGTATATACGGAAACCAAATTTAAAACTAGTATTAGATACATTAAACTCCAGAACTATAATTTAACAAATTAACTAGATAGCATTTATGATCACTGATAGCCAATACTTAGGTAATTACTACATGCTAAATGACTGATAATGATTCTTTCTTTTATGAACATGAGATAGGATATGTTATTATCCCTCTTTTGTTGATGGGGAAATTTAGGCTGGGGGAGGTAAAATAATTTTTCAAGTTTATATATTAAGAAATAGTGAAGCTGCAATTTGACACCACCTGGTGGGCTGTAATTTCCCTAAGCTGCTTCTCTAACCTGCTAGCTCCTCTGTGTTAGTTGCTCAGTTGTGTCCGACTCTCTGCAACCCCATGGACTGGGGCCCGCCAGGCTCCTCTATTGATGGGATTCTCAAGGCAAGAATACTGGAGTGGGTTGCCATTTCCTTCTCCTATATTTTGTTTGTTTGTTTTTAACTAAATTCACTTCTGCTTCCTTTCCCATTGGTTTTGCTAACCTGTTTACCATCCACCCAACGTAATTCACTTGGAGACTGAGTTGGCCACACTCAGGAGTAGGAAGTTCTTAAAAGGCTTCTTGGCTTGAGGTAGGAGCTGCTTCCTATTGAGGTTTGCTTGTCATTGATGCTGTCTTGGCTGCCCATGTAGTACCTGGTACTCTCATTTGCCTTCTTTTCTGGTACCAGGATGTTTATTCCCTGACCTTGTGCTTGTCTGGTGCCTCACACTGTTCCCAAAGCTTCTTCACCACAGGTGACTTCTCTCATCTCAGTTGAGTTTTATGGGCACAACTTGAGCTTCACTTATCCTTTTTAAATCTGATTTGTTCTTGGCTTTCTGATGTCTGAAAAGTCTCATTCATCTCCATTTTCACTGATGACTGTGTTCCATTATGTCACTAATCTTGGTTTCCTCCCAAAGAGTTGATTAGTCCCAGGCTTCTGCATATCTTCTGTTTTTCTGGAGCTTATTTTCGGTCCCATCTCTAGATTCACCTGTTCACTCTGAAGCTAGCATATTTTGTGACATTTATACATCTCTTTTTCACAAAAGCTACTAGCTCTAGAATAAGGGACTAATCTCACTCGAGGTAGAAGTAAGGCCTTACATACCTAGGATAAGCAAACAGTGAGCCGCTTTCTAAACTATTTTTAAGTGCATTTATTTTACCTATTGTTTTTTGTTAGTCAAATTCCCACATAGAGGTAAGAGAAATCTGAATAGATACACAACTTCTTTTTAGAAACGTATTACTCAATGGTAGTATTAAATTTTATTTTATGTAGTTTCAATAAACGAATGATGGGACTTCTGACATTGCCGTGTTTTTTCAAAATTCAAATTCAAGTGTACTCAACCAATGTTGTTTTCAGCTTGTACACTTAATGCACACACACACACGCTAGGTTATTGTTTTAATATTGATTCAGTCATTCACAGATACCTAGCAGTCATGTATAATGCACAGAGTGCCATGTTAGTTGCTATAGAAGATGAAAACATGGTTGCAAATATAAATTCTCTGGGGAAAGTCAAATGTGTAGTCTAGTAAGAGACTGAATGGGGCCACTGCCGTGAGAGTGGTGTAGAGTGAGTTCTCTGAAACCTCAGAGAGGGAAAAATGAATATCCACTTAGGATGGTAAGAGATGTGATTGAGGAAGGGCCTTTTGAACTGCATTCAAGAACTGTTAGTATTTCAATAGCCAGAGATCAACATCAGACATCACATTTGAAAGGTGTGGTGTTGGCACAGGTGCTGATTTGAGAAAGATCAGTCCTTGCCTGGAGTAAGCTCTGATTGTCCAGAGAATAAGATTTGTATAGAGAACTAAGGGAAAACAGGGCTCCAAAGTTAAAGGAGGTCCTGTAGCCGAGGTTAATAAAGCTCTAATGCTACTTGGGAGACAAGTGTACACCTAAGTCCCAGAATTACCGTTTAGAAGGAGGGAAGTGATCTCCACACCCATTTTTACCAGCTGTGTAACCAGCTTGAATATGGGCAGTTATAAGAACCCATAGGAAAGAGAGGCTGATAACATGATAAAGAGCTGTGACTCGAGTCAGATCAATCTGAGTTTCAATACTGGTTCCATTGTTCAGCTCCATGTGACACTTAGCAAATTAACCCTCTCGTCTCAGCTTCTATGAAATTGGGATAATAACAGTATCTACCTCATGGGGATATTATGAAGATCAATGAGATAATTAATGAAGAGGACTTAACCAAGTCTCTGGCTCTATAAGCTATAGTTGTTGCGATTGATAAACAATGTTTCATCTTGACATTATCAAGGAGACCTTCTTAGGGTACTTCCTTTTAGAGTCCTACATGAACAGGCTTATCTGTTACCTCTAACATTATCTTCTATGTTTGTCCTTGCCTGATGCCTCACACATCATTATTTGTAAGTTCTGTGGGATGTGCTGAGAGCCTCATCTGTTTGAGCTTGCTGACAGCATCCTCCCTATCTTGCATTCCTGTGTTTTCCAAGCTGGGCCTGTTAACCTCTCATTGTTCCTTCTGGCTTCTGTGGTTGCCTAAATTATGTAGATAACTGTAGACTTCTTATCTATAATTTTATAATATCTGAATCATTTCTTGACTCTAAAATTAATCACTCCCTAGGCTCCATTTATCAAAAGCTACCCTGTAAGTTTAAATTATTGATTTTCAAGCTTCAATTTCTTTAACTCAAAAATGCAAAAAATAAATAAAACGTATTGAGAAGCAAGAATGTGATATACACCAAGAATATAATTTAAGATTAAATACTGTCTGCTTGTTATATAGTGATATATTGAAGAAGAAGCCCTGATATGAATTAATTTATTTAAAAATTCTACCAAAAGAAGTAAGTTTTGGAAATTGTCTAAAGTATTTCATTACAAAGCAGACCTATTTATTAGAAAATTTAAAGTTTTGAGGAGTGTGGCATCAACTAAAAGACAAATTCCAAAAATGAAAGATTCTCTTTAGTTAAGGAAATCCTGATTTAATTTGCCATCGCGTCTATCTTATCACATTAAGGGAACAGTTGAACTTCTTGTGCCTCTGTTCATTTATTAAGAAAATGTGTTTTAATAGCAGACAAATAAAACATGTTTTTATAATAGTGTATGAACAAGTTGATTCAAATTCAATCTGTTGTTTGTTTATTGAATTCAGTTCACTCACTCAATTGTGTCTGACTCTTTACAACCCCATAGTGCAGCACCCCAGGCCTCCCTGTCCATCACCAACTCCCAGAGCTTACTCAAACTCATGTCCATTGAGTCGGTGATGCCATCCAACCATCTCATCCTCTGTCGTCCCCTTCTCCTCCCCCCTTCAATCTTTCCCAGCATCAGGGTCTTTTCAAATGAGTCAGTTCTTCGCATCAGGTGGCCAAAGTATTGGAGTTTCAGCTTCAGTATCAGTCCTTTCAATGAATATTCAGGACTGGTTTCCTTTAGGATGGACTGGTTGGGTCCCTTTGCAGTCCAAGGGACTCTCAAGAGTCTTCTCCAACACCACACTTCAAAAGCATCAATTCTTCGGTGCTCAGCTCTCTTTATAGTCCAGCTCTCACATCCATACATGAGACTGCTGGAAAAACCATAGCTTTGACTTGATAGGCCTTTGTTGGCAGAGTAATGTGTCTTTTTACTATGCTGTCTAGATTTTTTTGTCATTGCTTTTCTTCCAAGGAGCAAGTGTCTTTTAATTTCATGGCTGCAGTTTATTCATGCTGTTTTTTAAATTAGCTATAAATTAATTTATGTTTCATGTGCCTGTATACGATACCAATGACCATTTTTTTTTTTTTTCATTTTAAATATCTTCCAGCACCTCCAGTTTTTATACAAGAACCTACTGATGTATCTATGGAAATTGGCTCAAATGTGACATTACCTTGCTATGTCCAGGGTTATCCAGAACCAAAGATTAAATGGCGAAGATTAGACAACATGCCCATCTTCTCAAGACCTTTTTCAGTGAGTTCCATCAGCCAACTAAGAACAGGAGATCTCTTTATTTCAAGTAGGTTAAAGGAAATATATTTTATACAAATGTGTACATTGAAAGTATACATTTTTTACACATAGGCGTTGATATGTTTAAAATAGTAAATTAATCTTGCCAACACATTTTGTGTTTGTTGAATTTCATTTTAAAATAATACTGAACTCATGCCTGGGAATTATCATACATGAATAGCATTTTATTCAATTTTATGTCGTTACTATATCATAAAGACTTATGAAGCAGTATGACTTCTTTATATCTCAGTTTCCTATTACAAATAGAGTCAACCTGGGCCTGTAGGTGGATAAGTAATCATGTCTTATTTACTCTTGTATCAACTGTTGTATAGAGAGGTAAAATATTAACTAGTAGTTAGTTAATATTAATTGTTTGGGGCCAAGAATTCATAATCACATGCATAGGGACCCTATTCACTATCAATGTTGACTAAAAACTCTCTATCTGGAGCAAAACATTTTTTAAAAAGTCAAATATTCCATCATCCCAAACTTTTACCGATAATCTCTTAACCATTCAGATATTTGTAAACTCTTAGTACTTTTTCAAATATTGTTAAGAATATTTGGATAATGGCGTAAGAAGAGTAAAAAGAATTCAATGATTAATTGACTTTTTTTAAAAATTGAGTTTTAGGGTATTTTGTAGAAAGCCCCCCATAAGTGATTTTCATATTTATTAACAATGTCAAATGTACATTAACCTCCCGTAAAGTTTCAGTACAAATTAAACTAATTACAAGCACTTAAGCATTCAGCTTTGTGCTAGGCTCTGTGGTGAAGACTGAAGTCAAATATGGGGTTCCTCCCTCAGATATTTTATAATCTACTGTCTGAGCAGATGGCCATATTAGTACATACGAGAATTACTCAATAGATGGGTCAGATTGTGCAGAACTGAAATGTGCAGGTGAAGAAATGTAGTTGGTAAGATAGCAAATAGCCCCCCAAGCTTCCTCAGCGGGAAAAGGCATGTGAAAGTACTGTTTCAGAACAGCTCCTCTGCAGGATAGAGGAGAAATGAGCTAGAAGGAAGACTAGAGAAGCTCACAGAGATAGGGTGATACAGTAGTGATGAGAAACAGCCCAGATGGAAACAAAAAGACTTGAAAACAAATCAGTTGGTGGAAATGAAAGAAAAGAAAAAATAAAGGAGGGCAGTGTATTCATCAATGGTTGCCCAGTTGCTTAAAGTAAATTATCTAAAAGGAAGCTACAATTAGAAATTTAGTTCTCAGTGGTATTTTGTATTTCTCTACAAAATAGCCTGAGCTGATGATATGAAAAATATCTTGGTTAGAAATAATCTCCAACTTATTTACCAGGTGGTTTGCTGAAGTTGCCTTGGCAAATGAATGTTTGCTAATTTTGAGAGTACATAGCATTAGCATTTACCAGATGCAATTCTGTAGCTACATGCATATGGTTAACAGAGTAGAAACTTGGTCAGCACTCTTTGAGATAGGATGGAACTATTCACAATGGAAAACTATTATTTTTTTCTCTGTCAGTGTCTTATCAATAGGATTCTGAGGGAGAAGGTGAGGGTGGGATGTTCTGGGATAATAGCATTGATGATGTGAAACAGAACCATTCCATGTTGATGCCATGAGACAAACTTTGCTTTTTAAAAGGCAGCAGTCTGCCTCTTCATCTTCAGGCTCCTGATTATGTCCACATAACCTGTAACCCAATAATCCTCCCCCTTATCCCAACACAATCTTTAATTTAAAATATTTCATAAATATGCTTTTTATTACTCTGAAAATTTTATATATTTGACTGACTTACATAATAAAAAATTTTAACATGCAAATTTAGTACAAAAGAAAACAAAGTAATTTTTCTTAAAACAATAGTATTTCAGTAGATAAATGGGCTTCCCTGGGGTGGCTCAGTGGTAAAGAATCTGCCTGAAATGCAGGAGACCCAGGTTTAATCCCTGGGTTGGAAGATCTCCAGGAGGGAGGCAGGGCAACCCACTCTAGTACCCTTGCCTAGAGAATCCCATGGACGGAGAAGCCTGGTGGGCTGCAGTCCATAGGGTCACACAGAGTTGGACACGACTGAAGTGACTCAGTAGCAGCAGCAGCAATAGATAAATATCCAGGCAATGCTCACACAGTATGCATACATGTTTATTTATATCACCATGAATTTGGCAGCTAAAATGTAGAGTGATAAAGGAATGGATTGATGACCCAGAAACTCGTAGCTGGTTCTAAAATGGTACACAATTTTGGGAAAGTTCTTTCTTCCACTTATACAGGATTAGGTTGTAGGCTCAAATAAATATAAACAAAGTCATCAAATCCAAAAATTTCCAGTAGGGCCTCCGAAAGTCTTGCTGAACTTGGGATATTATTCCTATTGTGAATCCACCCCCACACATTGTCTGCCTAGTTGTTGCCAGCAGACACTCCTTATTATTTGCTGTTGTTATTTTAAGTTACGTCTGACTCTTTGTGACCCCATGGACTGTAGCCTGTCAGGCTCCTCTGTCCATGGGATTTTTTTGGGCAAGATTACTTGAGTGCATTGCCATTTTCTCCTCCAGAGGCTCCTCCCGACCCAGGGGTCTAACCCACATCTCCAGGTCTCCTGCATTGCAGATGGATTCTCTACTGCTGAGTCACCGGTGAAGCCTCCCCTAATCATGGTACCAATGAAAACAATCTCTCCTGCAAGCCTCCAGGATGTCCCCAGGGAGGTGATACAGCTTTCCATTCTTTGAACAGAGCATGATTTTTCAAGTCATGTTCTTGCCTTTGAGCCCATTGGTTTGGGACTGGCCTTCCTCTGTTCTACCTGTTGTTTAAGGTATAGCCCAGGCTTCCCTAGTGGCTCAGAAGTAAAGAATCCGCCTGCAGTGCAGGAGAGGCTGGAGATATGGGTTCAATTCCTGGGTTGGAAAAATCCCCTGGGAGAGGAAATGGCAACCCATTCCAGTATTCTTGCTTGGGAAATCCCCAGGACAAGGGAGCCTGGCGGGCTACAGTCCATGGAGTCGCAAAGAGTCGGACATGACTAAGCGCACATGCACATGCAGATATTAGCTCCTATGTGACTCCTTCCCTAAGTCCTCCACGTGCTGTTAGGCACTTCTGTCTCTCTGCTCCCACAGCTCTTGGTCTGAAGCTCAAATGAGAGCATTTTCACATTGCAATAGGATTGTTGTTTTCTATGGATGTCTCCTCTCCTAGAATGGGAACTACCAGGCAGCAGTATCATATTTTCCACTCACAGATCTCAGCACTGTGACTCACACGTGGTTAATGGGTGGTGCTGAGTGAGTGAATAATCTCTTCTTTTTAGACTTATGGGCAAGTGATAAAGGAACATATGTTTGTGAAGCAGAAAACCAGTTTGGAAAGATCCAGTCCCAGACAACAGTAACAGTGACAGGACTTGGTAAGATCAATGAAATACTTAGCACACTTTTTGCAAACATCAGGCTTCTTTTACTACCTCATCTCTTCCTTGTACCATTAAAAAAAAAAAAAGTAAATATCTGATTGCAACATTAGCTGTCCTTCCCTCCTACCCTATTTCATATTTCACTGATGTTAGAAGTGGAAGTAACCTTAGAGATATCCGCTTTAAGCGCCTTACCTTCCACTTGAAGAAATGAAGGTGAATTGAATAAATTCATTTAAGTCTGAGTACACACACGAACACACATGGTGGTGGTATTCTTTTCTAGTTCTTTTCTTTACACTTATCATCTTTGTCCACATGAAATTATTTCTGTGTGTGATATGAAGTAAGAATACAAAATCCTTTCTTTCCAAGTGGTAAGACTTTGTTACAGTTATCTTTTATTGAATATTCTCTTCCCGCTGGTTAAAATACCCATTTGGCCACACGCTTAAATATATATTCTATGTCTGTCCCTTGGAATTCTGTTCACATGCTAGTCCTACACTATTTAAAGTATTATAGCATTTATTGTGATTTTTAAATTTGTCAGTTCACGTTTCTCATTAATACACTCCTACAATATTTTCTTCTTGTATCTCCCTTTATTCATCTACATCTGCTTACATTTTCCAAGAAGAATCTCTTAGGGCTTTTACTTTGATTTATGTTGAATTTATTCATTGATTTCTAGAAAAGAATATATTTACAATGTTTCTGTGCCTTCCATCATTCTATTTGTCTGAGCTGTTATGACAGCCTCCTCATTAATCTCATTCATCCTAATTGTCCCTTGTCCAGTAAGTTCCCAGATAAATATTTCCTGATGATTCTAGTTTTCTATTTATCAGTACTTTCAATCATTCTCCATCTGTCTGTTGAATATTTTGCAAATTTCTTGGCTTGCCTTTTCTGGCCGTTAAGCTGTAGACCTACTCTATGTAACTTTCTTTACTTCTATGCTATTAACCTGTCCTCTTGCCATTCTCTCTTGCTTAGAAGGGTCCTGCATCTCTATCTTCTAATTTGTACATGTGTGCATTTAAATATCTTGTTCTTGAAAACTCGGTTTTCTAATAGCTTCATTAGCAGTCATCTTGGTCTATAAAAGAATTGGCCTTCCTTTTGAGTGAAATAGTGCTGATGGTGGCTGTGTGCTGTCTCTGATTTAGTCGCTCCACTTATTGGAATCAGCCCCCCAGTGACCAGTGTAATTGAAGGACAGCAGCTTACTTTGCCTTGTGCTCTACTGGCTGGAAATCCCATCCCAGAACGTCGGTGGATTAAGAATTCAGCCATGGTAAGAGCATTTTAAGTCCATGTGTTCGTATTCCTAATTTTCTTCAGTAAGAGGCAGTGTTTCAACCACTGAAATTTCAATAAAATAAATATGCAAACATTTATTTTTTAAATGTATCAAAATGTTTTTTCAGTGTTAACATGTTTATGCAGTTTATATGATTTTGGAATTAATATGATGGAGAAATAGTCAATGGTGTGATTTTTATGATTTTGCATTAAATTCAATGTTACTAGTAAATTCCAGAATATGTAAAAAATGAAGCAAGGATGAAGTTTGTTTTCATAGCATTTAAATATTTTATATCCTTCTTTACAGGACATAATAAAATGTTAATATTCTCTTAAAATTGTCTCATTTTAATCTTTATTATTATCTTCAAACATTCTTTTATAGTGAACTATTTTACAATGTGGATCAATTTTGTGTCATTGTTCTTCAAGGCATAACTTGTGATTATGAAGGAATTTGAAAAATTTTCACAGTTCCTAGGAATTATTCTGTAAACATACTATCCATGGCAATAAATTTTCATCTAGTTCAGAGCATTTTTCCTTCTATTTTCCAGAGTATTTAGATTTACTCTCCTCTTGAAGTGCCAGTTAAAAGTGAATTGAGTCCATGAAATAAGATGTAAAAATGTTCATATTTGCATAAAAACCTGAGAAAAATGAGTGTGGCTCACTCAACAATAAACGCCCTTATGACAGAGGGTGGTACTGTTTGAGCACTAAAGTGCCCTGTGATTGAACAAAATACATGAATGGTACAGAGTTAGAGGTGATGATTATTAGCAAACTGTTGTCACCCTTCTCTCGTGTAGTTACTATATCATGCACTGACTTCTAATATTTATATCTGTCACTGAATAGAGTGGGTGTTGAGATCATTCTGTCAGTTTGAGTGATGCTTGACTGTCAAAATAAAAACGTCAAGTGGCTTGCAAGTGGTAATCAAATCTTCTTGAAAAAGAACAAATTAAGCCAATAGTAAGAGTCAAATTTGGGTTCTGAATGATAATCAAAATTACAGAAACAGGGAATAGATGTTTCTATTTCTTTCCCTTTGCAACATGTGCATAATTCCAACAGATGTTAGTGGATAGAATTTTTGGTTGTATATCACAATGGCATACAAATGTTACGACGCTTGGTAACATTTTATGCTCATCATTTTTCACTTAAGGATGTTAAAATATTTCGTTATTTTATAAGACATTTAATAACCCAGTTGGAAAAGAAAGCAGATCTGCTTTTGGCTTAGACACTATTGCCGTTTTAATTAAAAATGAGTTTTTTTCCCTTCAAGTTGGTCCAGAACCCTTACATCACTGTACGCAGCGATGGGAGTCTCCATATTGAAAGAGTTCGCTTGCAGGATGGAGGCGAGTATACTTGTGTGGCCAGTAACGTTGCTGGAACCACTAACAAAACCACCACTGTGGACGTGCATGGTAAGAGGCGCACCCATCATAATTTTTTTTCCAGTTCAGAACTGGGTCCATGTCTTTAAATCAAATCACTCTGTTCCTCTAATTATAAGAAGTAGATATCTTTCCTAATTGTTATTCTTAACAAAAAGCCTTATTTCTTGAACAATATTTAACATTGTTAAGGCTGTTTCCAGATTTCCCTTTCCTGTGTACACAAAAAGATATTATTGGAAGTCACTAGCTGAGTCTGTCCAAGGGCTTTTGTAAGTGGTTTCTTAATTGATAAAAGTGAACTTAGCTCTCAAAGAGTTATGTTTAAAAATACATTTTAATTTCAGGCGAGCAGAACTTATTATACCATCCAAACTGCCTCTTCTTTTCAGATTGTGTAACAGCCATGTCCTTACTAATAACCCCTTTGTGTCTTAGCTAGAAATGACCTAAACTTTTCTAAAGGCCATCTCATGTGCTCCAAACAATCTTTTTGCATGTTATAAAGGTCACAAATAAAAAAATCCACAAGCTATCTTTTTTTCCATTCGTGAGTAACCATTGTCAGCTTTTTACATCTCAGTAGATGACAGCTACATAGTTTAAGAAATTGTCATAATTTTTTTTAATATTTCCTTTCAAGACTTTGCAACATTGCTTTTCTAAAGTGTAGTATTAAAAAAAACTAGCTCTGTGTACAGGGATGAAAGTAGAATAGAACATTTATTTTTAGTAGTTGATTCAGTCTTTCTTAGGGCCTGAATTGGACAATCCAGTAATTTCCAAATTTTGCTTGTTCTGTTGAAGTTTTCAGTGAATGCAGGCCATCTTCTTTTTAATGTCTGCTTTTCCTATAAGTAGCCTCTTCCACCTCTTTCAGTCTTGGACCAATCTTGTGCCAATCTCCACCAACCTTGTATGATATATTCTTGAAGAAATAGTAAAGTAACACTAAATTAGTTATGGTCCAAAAGAGTAAATACATAATGCCAGGTTGGCTACAGTTGTGTTTGATGTATGGCTAGAGCCCGTACATTTCCCAGAGGGTGCTTACGGACTGGTTTGACAATTGACAGTAGAAATGTACTCACGTCATCTTCCTTTGACTTCTAACAACTGCCTAGAATATTGTTTTGGGATGGATTCTGATGTAAATTTTCACTTGGGTCAAAGAGTGACATGAAGTTGGCCAGTCCCGAGGAGTTGGAGAAGACTGACAAACCAATGATATGGTTTATCAAGATAATGGAAATTTAACAATGAAAAGTTAAAGAGGTCATTTGAGAACATTGTTTCATCCATTGTAGTCCAAAATGAATAATTGATTTAGTTAATAAGATTAAGAAAAAATTAACTCAGCCATTTGACATGGACTAAACCAACCAGCTATCCAGGGGAAAGATTTGTCTTTGAGTTGGATGTGATGCAGTATTATAGTTTCTCTATACCTCTGTATTTATGTTAATTTCATCACTCTGCCTCTCCACTTTTAAGAATATTTATTATATCCTGAGATAAACCATAATGGAAAAGGGTAAAAGAAGGTATATATATATGTATAAATGAGTCACTCTGCTATTTATGAGAGATTAACACAACATTGTAAATCAACTATACTTTGGTTTAATCAATTAAAAAATATAGTAAAGGCTCTCAATGAATTCTTAAAAGAATTGTATTAACTAATGTATATACAAATGCAAATTAAAATGACAAACCATTTCATTGTTATGTTGATTTACATAGATTGACAATCTGGAAAGAAAAAGCTCTTCCATATTCAAATGTCATCAGATTTGAAAACCATTGCCTGCATTTATAGCTGACATTTGCCTTTATACCCGTCAAACTTAATATGCCTTTAAGAAAATGGCTTATTCCACATTGCCACAAAATGACAGCAAAGTTGAAAGTTGACTATTCCGTGATAATTCTGGGAATTAAATTTCTCGATTTAAAGAGAAGCCTGACATTCTTGGGCTGGGAATTTGCTGCCAATTCTTCAAGAAGATATTATCTAAGGAATAAGCCTAGTCTTAGGAAAATACAAGTATATAACAAAGCTCATCTAAGCTTTTCCAAAAGGAAGCTTTTGCACTGAGGTCTCTGGTATCTCTTGTCTGGTTAACTTCAACTCCAGGGTAGCTGGGATCATTCTAGGGATATTTGACTTAAAGACAAGAGACACAGTGAGTGCTTGAGCCCTAGAGAGCAGCTCCATCTTTCAGGGGAAGGAAAGGAAATGCATGGTGTATATATATATATATACATGCGTTTTTATGATGTTCATTGTGCTGTGTTGGGAACTTTCACGTATGAGAGCTTCTTTCAAATTCATTATTTTAAGAACATCAAATAATGGTAATTTTTTGTATTTGAAGAGGTTATGATTGGGCTTCTCTGGTGGCTCAGATGGTGCAGGAGACCCAGTTTCAATCCCTGGGTCAGGAAGGCCCCCTGGAGAAAGGAATGGCAACTCACTCCAGTATTCTTGCCTGGAGAATCCCATGGACAGAGAAGCCTGGTGGGCTACAGCTCATAGGGTCACAAAAAGTCAGACATGGCTGAGAGACTAACACTGGTTATGATTAGCAGATTTACACAGAATGGAACAATAAAATCTTCTCTTTCCTATTGCTTCACTCATTAGTGTCAATTCTTGAGTTGCTTTCTAAAATCAAAAGGTATCCTATTCTTCTTAGCAAAAAAATATTGACTTAGAATCTTGTATTTTAGACTTTTAAATGTAAACTCCGGAGGCTTTGCAAGTATAACTTTTGAATTCCTTTTGAGAAAACAGATTCTATTTTCAAGGTTAAATTTAGTAGCTTGCTAAGTGATTCTTGTGTATAGACAGATATTTAATGTGTAGTGGTTAAATAGTCCATTTATCTAGAGGTGAGTTTAAGTCAGCTCACTGCAGCTTAATGTGTAATGCACAATGGTGAAGATATATGTTAAATGTGTAACTCTTAGGGTGTAGCTCTATGTTGAATTTCTGGAAAATACAGATTTCCTTCAATCCTCTCATTCTTATTAGGAAAATCAACCATATTACACATAATTTACTACTTCATTTTAAGTTTTTATTTAAATTGTTCAGATTGTAACTCTTGTATTTACTTTATTACACTCCCTTACAAATGACCCTACATTTTAACAGAAAGGATTATCTTTGCTAGTTCTTCTAAATATTCGGTTTATCATGAAAAAGTTCCACTTTAAACTTGTAAGGCAAAATGGAAGGGTAGGTGCTCAAATTCTGCATATTGCTTCCTTTTCCAGTTCTGCCAACCATTCAGCATGGACAGCAGATCCTCAGTACCATTGAAGGCATTCCAGTAACTTTACCGTGCAAAGCAAGTGGAATTCCCAAACCAACTATTGCCTGGTCCAAGGTAAAGGATGCATTTAGTGGTGTTTGTTAATGACACATGCTGTAACAATAACATTTGAATATTTTTAGTTATACATGGAACTTGTCACTCTCCTATCGGACCTTACCGAAAGGAAAAACCACGCAGTCTTACCCCTTGGAAGGGATGTTAAAATGTCCTTGGTGCATTCACCTATTTGATCCTTAAGTAGCATTCACACAACAGAGAACATTAATATAGCACATTTTGTGGGCTAGGCATTTTTCTGAGCACTTCACACATTTTAGCAGATCCTTTTTTTAATTCCCTGTTAGTGGTTAATTCCAAGCCATTTTGACTTCAGCGCAGCTCTGGTGGACAGCTCCATGCTCCCTGCCAGGGTCACACTTCATGCATGTACCTCTCTGGTTTGGGGACTCAGGGCTTTCTGCAAGCTCTGCAAGGTCACTCAGCCTGCTGAGTGGTCAGGAAGTACAGGAAGATTAACTCCTGGGAGGGGAAGATGTACCATATACATGCCCGACTTCTCATCTATCAGGAGAACCCTTCTGAGTGTATGTGCATAGTGTCTCAGAGGGTCCCTAGCACACACTCAGCTTATAAACCCCTCCCCAGAGGAAACTGGGGCAGTGAAACCCTTTATTAGCCTGCCTGCCTTCTTGCATCACTCTCCCACCCTCCTCTTTAAGGCTCTGGGAATCACTTTCCAAGTAGGTTCCCTGAGTCCAGATCTTTGTCTTGGAATCTACTCTTCTCAAAGCCAAAATAAGACACATATGTGAACTTGTGTGGGCTTTGCTAGTGACTTGGTGGTAAAGAATCCACCTGCCAATGTAGGAGACGTGGATTCAATCCCTGGTCAGGTAGATCCCCTGGAAAAGGAAATGGCAACCCATGCTAGTATTCTTGCCTGGGAAATCCCATGGACAGAGGAGCTCGGTGGGATGCCATCCATGTGGTCGCAAAGAGTCAGACATGACTTAATGACTAAACAACAATGAACTCGTTTATCCCCCCTCTGTATTCCCTGTCATGAAGTTTTATGGTTTTTCCTTGCAGTAAGGAAAAAGGCATTTTCTGACGAAGTCCTTTCCATATTTTAACAGCTTCGAAGATGGCATATTAAATCTGTTAGAAAATAATGTAAAATGATGGCATAATAATGGAACATGGTGTTTTTAGAATTAGTACACAACCAGAGTATTTTGCCTTAGCATCTAATTGTTAAAAACTTTATATTTTATATCGAAGTATTGCCAATTAACAATGTTGTGATAGTTTCAGGTGCACAGCAAAGGGACTCAGCCATACATGTCCATGTATCCATTCTCCCCTAAAACTCCTCTCCCATCCAGCCTGCCACATAACATTGAGCAGAGTTCCCTGTGTTATAAAGTAGGTCCTGCTGGTTATCCATTTTAAATATGGCAGTGTGTATATGTCCATCTCAAATTTCATAACTATCCCTTCCCCCAGTACTTCCCTCTTGGTAACCATAAGTTCATTCTCTCAGTCTGTGGGTCTGTTTCTGTTTTGTAAATAAGTTCATTTGTATCATTTCTTTTTCATATTCTGCATATAAGGGATATCACACAATAATTCTCTTTGACTTACTTCGCTCACTCTGACAGTTTCTAGGTCGACCCATATTGTTGCAGATGGCATTAGTTCATTCTTTTTAATGGCTGAGTAATATTCCATTGTATATATTTCCCACATCATCTTTATCCATCCAAGACATTTAGGTTGCTTTCGTGTCTTGGCTATTGTAAACAGTGCTGCAGTGAACGTTGGGGTATGTGTATCCTTTTGGACCGTGTGTTTCTCCAGATAGCTGTAACATCTAATTTTATACTTCTAAAAGTCTCTGAAATATAGAGAAGTTGGTTTTGATATCTGTAAATTAAATTGAAAGGCTCAGATTCCTGCATCCTGGGCACAAAAGTATGGTGGTAAAGCTGACTCCACAAACTGCACAGTGTCTGGTACTGAATAGAAGTTTAATTCGTTTTAGGGAAATGTAAAAACAAAATCTTTCCTGAATGGCCTTTGTTCTGTGATAAAACAATGGAGGTGAAGAGTTTGGCCTCCCGAGCCTGCCTGCCCAGGGTCAGGTTCTAGTTCTACCAATGACTGACTCTTTCACATTGGGCAAGTTATCCTGCCAAGCTCCCAGATTTAATACTTTCATCTGTAAAATAGGGGTTGTGGTAATTACTACTCATAAGATTGTTGTGAGCATTACCATAATTAATTCATGTGAAGTGTTCAAAATGGTGAACATTTAGCACAAATACCCATCCCATTTGCTGCTTCCTCATCCAGGATGAAGGGGACCCTGTTTAGTAGGAAGAAATGTCACCTTGGCATTATTCATTTTTCTTACAAAGAACTTTCTTTAAATTAGCATCCTTTCAATCTAGTATTTTCTCCCTTAGAGATTCTTTTTTCTCCTTCTATTCCTCTTCCAGACATTAAGTCACTCCTTTATTATCTTAAAAAACACTTCACTGTGTTGTTTTGCAGAAGGGCGAGCTGATTTCCACCAGCAGTGCTAAGTTTTCCGCAGTGGCTGATGGAAGCCTGTATGTGGTGTCCCCCGGAGGTGAGGAGAGTGGGGAGTACGTGTGCACTGCCACCAACGCAGCTGGCTATGCCAAAAGGAAAGTGCAGCTGACTGTCTATGGTGAGAGCCCCCGTGGACAACTGCTCTTCTCTGAGGCTGTCTGTCTGTGCCAAAACTCACATTTCTCTCCCAAATAATGTTACCAGAGGCCTGAACCCCTAGAGTGAACTATTCCCCCAAGTTTATAGTTTTTTACAAAAATGTACTTGTCCTGCCAACCTACATCTCCTCTCTTAAGATTCTGATTTAAAGGGAGAGAAATGGTATAGCCTTTTGGAAAAAATTTAGTGGTGTTTTTCCAAGGAGTATGCTTATGGCACCCAACCCTCTTTAGAAACACCATGTAGTTAAGGCTGCTAGCAAAGCCAAACCTCAGCTATGTCTTGGTTAGCACTCTGCCTTGAGGGGTTACTTTACATATGGCAGATTCTGAAAGCGCATTTTGGCGGACCTTTTCACTGTGTTCTGAAAGGAAGAGCTGAAAAGGAAAATGTTCTAGTCATTTTCCGTTAAGCTCTCGCAGTAAATGTTTATGGAAAGCTTTAGATATGTCCCCAAACTTTGAAATCAACAGAATCTTTTTGAAAATTATTTAAGAGTATTAGTAGTCCTGATTTTAACTTGAAGTGTGCTTTGTTTTCAATGTACTCTTTCCCTTCCCAAACTTGTGTTTATTTTAGTAAGGCCCAGAGTGTTTGGAGACCAAAGGGGACCATCCCAGGATAAGCCTGTTGAGATCTCAGTCCTTGCGGGAGAAGAGGTGACCCTTCCATGTGAAGTGAAGAGTTTACCCCCACCCATCATTACCTGGGCCAAAGAAGCCCAGCTTATCTCTCCATTCTCTCCAAGGTAGGAGACCTGGGATGAATTGCAACACGTGAAACAATCTCTTGGGACAGACGACTGTTCAGGTTTTTCAAATGTCTCAAAAAAAAAAAAACAAAACCAACTTTTATTTTTATTGGAGTATAGTTACTTGACAGTATTGTGTTAGTTTCTACTGTACAGCAAAGTGAATCAATTTTAAGTATATATCTATCCCCTCTTTTTTAGGTTTCCTTCCCATTTAGGTCACCACAGAACATTGAGTAGAATTTTCTGTGCTATACAGTAGGTTCTCATTAGTTCCCTATTTTATACACAGTATTAATAGTGTACGTGTGTCAATATTAATCTCCCAGTTCATCCTATCCCCACTTTTCCCATTGGTGTCCATAAGTTCTCTACATCTATGTCTCTATTTCTGCTTTGCAAATATGTTCTTCTGTACCATTCTTCTAGATGCCACATATAAGCAATAATATATGATATTTGTTGCTACTTGTTTTTCTCTTTCTTACTTCACTCCGCATGATAATCTCTAAGTCTATCCACATCTCTGCAGATGGCACTATTTTGTTCCTTTTTATTGCTGAATAATATTTCATTGTATGTATGTACCACATCTTTATCCACTTCTCTGTTGGTGGACATTTAGGTTGGTTCCATGTCCTGACTAAATAGTGCTACAGTGAACAATGGGGTACATGTATCTTTTTGAACTATGGTTTTCTCCAAGTATCTGCCCAGGAGTGGGATTGCTGGGTCGTATGGTAATTCCATTTTTAGTTTTTTGAGGAACCTCCATACTGTTCTCCATAGTGGCTGCACCAATTTACATTCCCAGGAAGAGTGTAGGCGGGTTCACTTTTCTCCAGACTTGCTCCAGCATTTATTGTTTGTAGATTTTTTTCATAATGGCCATTCTGAGCAGAGTGACGTGATACCTCATTGTAATTTTGATTTGCATTTCTCTAATAATTGGTGATGTTAAGCATCTTTTCATGTGTTTGTTGGCCATCTGTGTGTCATCTTTGGAGAAATATCCATTAGATCTTCCCCTCAGAATGGGAGAAAATATTTTCAAACAAAGCAACTGATAAGGATTAATCTCCAAAATATACAAACAGCTCATGCAGCTCAATATCAAAAAAAGAACACAATCAAGAAGTCCAGTTTTGAAATTTGAGATAATTTACATTACATTGAGCCTACAAGAGACATGTAAACCTTCTAAATCATTCTTTAAGAGCAGAACTGCTAAAACCCAGGTTTGACATAACTTCCCACTGGTACATTCTATAAGGTAGTTACGGAAATGGTTTGTTTGTAGATTTGTATGTAGATTCTTCTTAGCACAAAGTGCATATTATCTATAAAATTGCATTATTCCCAGAGAAGCAATAAAGCACAATAGATTCTCTAATATCAAGGTTTTGACTTTCACTAGGTAGTTTTGTACAAATCTTCTTAATTAAACTAAAGCCCTTAAACAAACCAAGGGCCACTGAAAAAATATATTTGATAGGCTAAGAGTCATGGAAAGCAGAATGCCAGAGCCTTTACGAGCACAACTTTTGTTGCCATGCAGGTGTGAGTTTAAATTTACCTCCACTACATAAAACTTCCTGAAACTTTGGCAGTTTTTTCAGTGAGTCTCTTTGAACCTCGGGTTTTTTGTTTATAGAATGAGGATAGTTCCTGAAAGGATGATGTAATGTACATTCCATATCTCTCCTCTTGTTCTCAAAGAATGGTATCAATTACTGTTTTAACTCGATATCATGCCAGAAGTTACCGGCAGAATAAGAACTATAATCTCTAACGTCTCTTGGGACTTGTTGCTGTATATAGTTTTGAAGCTATAAATTCATGCCACTCTAGTTTCCCTCCCACTGTTGAGGGAAAAAAATAAACAACCAAAAACGACTTCATTATTTCTTTGAAAAAAAATACTTGCCTTGAAATTTTTGAATAGCAGAAATACCTTATTTCAGATAATGTTGAAGTTTCATTGTTCCCCTTCTCAGTCACAGCCTGTTTCTCTCTTCCCAGGGGCAAACACTGCCACAGACTTGATGTGTATCCTACACATACATCCTTAGATAGTATAGAATATTTTCTCTGCTTTTAATTCTGTTTCATGTCCTTGTTTTCAGTTTACCATTGTAGCATGTTATCTATTATTCTACTGCTTGCTTTATTGAGTCAACTTTTATCCATTTTTATACATGTAGATTCAGTTTACTCATTTTCATTACCATAAACATATTCTACATTTTATTTAGACAAATTTCTCTATTTATGCTCTGGTTTGTGTTTCTACATTTTCTTCTTCTTTTTTTTCCCTTGGCTTTAGAAACAAAACTTTTCAGGGAATATCTTTTTATGCCTCTCTTTGTATGCATATGTATGAGTTTCTTTGAGACTTGTACCTAGAACCACAATTTCTAATTAGAATGAATTCCTGTTTTGAGCTTTGTAGACATTGCCTAACTGCCTTCTGAAGGGGCAGTCCTGATTTACCTTCCACCAGCAGAATATAGATGTACCTGTTGCCACATTATCAACAATGCATGGTGATGACTGATTTAAACGTTTTCGCCATTCATATAGGTGTGAAATGCTATCTTGCGACTATCTTACTTTTCACATGACTGAATTCCAGTGAGCCTGGAATGCTTTCTCTTCTTTATTGGCCATTTGTGTTGTCTGCGAATTGCATCTTTTAAACCTGCTCCAGTGTTCTGGTGACTTGTTTTTCTTTTTATTATTGAATGTAGAAATTTGGGTTTTTTTCTTAATAACAATCCTTTGTCTCTTGTATGTGTTGAAAATATCTCAGAATACTCCTAGCCTTGCAAGTTAATTTATATCTGGTGTCTAGTTACATCCCTGGGTCGGGAAGATCCCCTGGAGGAGGAAATGGCAACCCACTCCAGTATTCTTGCCTGGAGAATCCCATGGACTCAGAAGCCTGGTGGGCTACAGTTCATGGGGTTGCCAGGAGTTGAACATGACTGAGCATGCTAGCACTCACATACTGGTGGTACAGAATTTTAAAATTTGCATGTAGCTCAAGGTGTTTATTTTTTAGATTTGTGCCTTAGTAGATCATAAATAAAACTGTAATGTTTCATTGCAGTATTTTAAGTTTGTTTTCACATTTTGGATTTTAATGCTTCTGAATTTTATTTTGTGTATTGTACTAGTTCATGCTCTAATTTTATTTATTTTCCCATGTGGAGAGCCACTTGCCCAACACTATTTTTGAATAGTCAGTCATTTTCTAACTTTCTGTAACATCACCTCTGATATTACATGTTACATATTGAGTTCTCATATATGCTTAAGTCTTTTGGTGGGGATGAGGGGATCTGTTTATCCATTTTAACTGTTTATCCATTTGTCAGTCTCTGGGCCGATAGCACACTTTATTTGTCCTAACTTATAAGAAATCCTGATAGTAGGTAGGTCTATTTGGCCCCTTCCCTCTTAAAGCTGTTTTAGTAAAGTGAACATAGTAACATTTTATGTGTAGATCTGGTTTACCTAACTACATAAGTGGAGTGTGTGTGTGTGTGTGTGTGTGTGTGTGTGTGTGTGTATGTGTATATTCTCAATATATATTTGCAAACTGCATATGTACCTTCTTTTGTCTTTGTTTTAGCACATAAAATTTTTAAATGAAGCATTGGAGAAAAACTATAATGTGTTTGAAGTATCTTCAAAGTTTATGAAAACATATTTGCTTTGTAAAGCTGTAACTTAGTAAAGCAAAGAGATGTACAATTATTTGACAATGTCACACCCTTAAATTAAATTTAAATGTGAAAGCAAGTTAATTTGGTATTTGTGAGTACATCATACAGAATACACAGGATAATTATGAAAATTCCTGACTTTTAAGGTATATAAAGATGACATTATAGATTGGAGAATGGTTTCAAAAACTGTTTGCAGAGTAATAATTTCATAGTGAATTGCAGTTGCTTAGGGGATATAAATTCTCAAACTTTATGGTCTACCCTGTGGTTTCCTTCTCTTAGACACACGTTCCTCCCTTCTGGTTCAATGAAGATCACTGAGACCCGTGTTTCAGATAGTGGGATGTATCTTTGCGTCGCCACAAATATTGCAGGGAATGTGACTCAGTCCGTTAAATTAAACGTCCATGGTGAGTTTTGAAATGAAAGTACATGCTATCTGTGGACTAGCCACCAGGAAACGTATTGTCCCAGTTATCCTCAAATTGTATATGGAGTAATTATACAAAAATTTTCTAAAATCTGAGACTCACAACTTTCTTTCATTTACTATGAAAATGTTATCTCCTATCCATAAACAACTTTCCCCTTTTTCCTCAGGTGAACAGTATTAAAATTTTGGATCTCAATTTTACTAGATGTCTGTTCACAGGTCATTTATAAGTATTGTTGATACACCGTAAAAAAAGAAATATGTTTAGGAGCTTTCCTGGTGGTCCAGTGGTTAAGAAACCACCTTCTAATGCACAGGATGTGGGTTCAGTCCCTTTTTGGGGGACTAAGATTCCACCTGCTACAGGGCAGTTGAGACCTCCTTCCCTGGTGGCTCAGACGGTAAAGCGTCTTGCTTACAATGCGGGAGACCTGGGTTCGACCCCTGAGTCGGGAAGATCTTCTGGCGAAGGAAATGGCAACCCACTCCAGTACTCGTGCCTGGAAAATCCCATGGACAGAGGAGCCTGGTAAGCTACAGTCCATGGGGTCGCAAAGAGTCGGACATGACTGAGCGACTTCACTGTCTGTCTGTCTTCTCTAGAGCCCATGCTCTGCAACTAGAGAAAGCCCGCATGATGCGACGAAGACCCACTACAGCCAAAATAAGAAATAAATAAGTAAAAATAAGTATATTCATTCTAATGCTAAAGCATACTTTAAAAAAGAAAAAAAGAAATGTGTTTAGACTGGTGGCCTTTTGTGGAAGCAAATGCAAATGCTCAAGGAAGGATTTTATAGCATTTATACGGTTATTTTTAATGTTTATGGAGCTCAGCCACTGAAAACATTCTGCTCCTGGGGTTCTTTAACTACTTTACAAAATTTTCTAGGTTGTCTGCTTTCTTCCCCCAATTTGCCATAGTCGAATTACTCATTTATTCAACATATGCTTAGTGAGTACATATTCTAAGCCATGCATTCCTATAAGAGAAGAAATTTTCCCACATAGTCTTGACCTGATTTCACTCTCAGATCAGTCACTACACTAGTGTCCTCTTGACTGTGGGATATAAAATCCACTGAGAGTTCTGTTATTCACTAGTTCTAGGGCATTAGGTAAAACCTACCCTCTTTATCTTTAATGTTTTTTTCATAAAATGATAATAATACATATCTTGGAGATATTAAGGGTTTGGTTCCAGAGCATCTCAGTAAAATGAATATGGCAATCAAGTGAGTCACATGGATTGTTTTGGTTTCCCAGTGCCCATAAAAATTATGTTTACACTAGTCCACTCAACGTGCAATAGCATTATGGCTTTAAAAACAATGTACATGCATTGAGCATAATACATACAATGTTAATTTTAAAAATACTTCATTGCTAAAAATGCTAACCATCATTTGACAATGTAGGGTGGCCATAAACTTCCATTTGTAAAAATTGCATTATCTGTGAAGTGCAATAAAGCAAAGTACAGTAAAATAAACTAAAGTATGCCTGTACTATCAACTTAAAAGATTGTTGCAAATGAAACCTTTAGGATATCTTGGTTAAATATTAAGTTTTAACCAAAGGACAGAGGAATTGGGTTTTTTCAGGATGTAAAGTACGTAAAAATTCTTCATCCAGATGGGACATTAAGCATCAAACAAGCGGTACTCTCAGATGCTGGCGTATATACATGTGTCGCTACTAACATAGCAGGCAGTGATGAGACGGAGATAACACTACATGTTCAAGGTGATTTGGGGCCTAGGAAGATATATGTATGTTGGGGGGGGGTGGGGGAAAATCCCTGGAGTCTATGCAGAAGATACAATCTTGCATAGTCTTGGATCACTTTCAGAAAACTTCTGTATAACTTTATGACTCTGTAGTTATCTTTGAAAGGAAAATGATTCCAGAAATGAAATGAAACTATATGTTAGTAAACTGTTTACCTTTGAAAATGGAGTTGCCAAGGATGAAGTAGATAGTGCAAACAATTCTAGATAAGTACCCCACCCACTATTTTTGGTTTGGAAGAAATTGTGGGCACAGTTGATTGGAGTAGGATTTACCTCAGAGTAGTAAGGTGCACTCAACATTAATCCCTAGAAAGTCAAGGTCCACTGTTCCCTCTAATGATGGCCTTATGTTGAGGGTTTAAAGATTAATCTTTGGGGAATTCCCTGGTGAGCCAGTGGTTGGGCTCCATGTTTCCAAATAAAGACTCTTTAAATTAGGTATTTTTCCCTCCAGGTGTTTTATTTCCTTCACTGGAAATACCTTCTGTGTTTTCAGACTTGCCTAATCCAGTATGTTTTCCAGTTCATTCATGCTCCTTCCTGTTACTTCTTAGTTCATTGTATTTCTGACAAGATTTCTCTTTATAATGTGACAGGGCTATTCAAAATATTGCATGTTTATCTCAGTCAGGGGTATAAATTAGGACCATCCCCTTGTTACTCTTCTTTTCTAAAAACCCCTTTCTAGATTTATCCTCTACTGGTAATTCTGGAGCCAGGTGGTAACTTGGCTATCTGATGCTTGTCCAAACTCCTCCTTTCCCTGAAATTTCTGGGCTTTCTATCCCATCATGTTTCCTGAAAGGAGATGTTTATTCTTTCTCCTCCAAAGCCTATAAAAAAGGTCACTATCACCTTACCCTGGATGCCCAATAGGTGGCCCAAAATAGTCTCTCCTTCACATAATGTTCATCTGCAGTGACTCAAATGAGTCTGTACTAATTCTGGGAAAAACCAAGCAGTATTCTTTCCAACATCGCCTGGAGGAATCCATCCTCCCACATGAGTCTCTTAGTTGTTGTTCCTAGGGACAGTGGAAGTTGAAGGACCTTACAGCTGTCTCTGTTTCTGCAGCAAGATTTTGCATCTCTTAACAATATCTCTCTCATCAATGATTATTTTCTACCAGCGTTCAAAAAAAGGTAATTCTAATAAGCTCTTCTGATATGTAAAGAGTTGTCAGCAACTATTTCTAGGGTCAATGATGGCTTCCCTGGTGGCTCAGTGTAAACAATCTGCCGGCAATGCAGGAGACATGGATTCAATCCCTGGGTTAGGAAGATCCCCTGGGGAAGGAAATGGCAAACCTCTCCAGTATTCTTGCTTGGAGAATCCCCATGGACAGAGAGCCTGCCAGATTATAGTCCATGGGGTCTCAAGAGTCGGACACAACTTAGCAACTAAACCACCACCACCATTCCTAGGGTCAGTGGGGTAGTAGGCAAGACCTGGAGAAGAATCCTTGAGAAAGGTAGGTTCAAGTAAGTTCTGTGGTTGCTCACTACCAAGGGAGCCCTGCCAGCAGTACTACTGCTTAGTACTCTCCGCTGAATCCCTGACTTACAAACTGACTTGAATGTCCCTTTTCCGGTTTGATATACTACCTCTTCCTAGTTTCCTATTTCACCTGGGATAGAATTCTTGTGTTAATTTAAAATTGTTGTGTTCAGTCGCTCAGTCCTGTCTGACTCTTTGTGACCCCATGGACTGCAGCGTGCCCAGGCTTCCCTGTCTTTCACCATTTCCCGGAGCTTGCTCAAACTCATGTCCATTGAGTCAGTAATCCATCCAACCATCTCGTCCTCTGTCGTCCCCTTCTAGCTTAGTGCCTTTTCATTATCTTTGCCATGAATTTCATCTTGACCATGGTTGTTCTACCACTGAGAAAGTAAAGATAATACAATTTATTTCTTATGCTTGTTTAATTTGCTTTTTCATTTATTAACTTAACATATAATAGTTGAGAAACTTGGGAAGTCCATAAAGGAGTAAGTGGGATGTAAGGAAATGATTATAACTCCCTTTTATCCTTGGCAGCATGCGTCCATCAGTTTTATATTCTCTTCTTCATCAGTCAGCATCTTACAGTGAGGTCAGTGAAATATGCCACTATTTTTGTTTTATTTTTTCCCATAAATACAGTCATTTTTATAATTCAGTCATTATTAGTCAAAGTCATTTTTATAATACTTTGACTCAATTTGAGTTTAATCTTCATGATACATTCTGTGTATCCCTTCCATTTGTGTACTTGTCTTTGATATACGACCATCAATATCTTTGATATTTTTATTATGCTTTAAGATTATTAGCCATGTCTCATACAGTATGTTGATTTTATATAATGTGCTTTATTTTTTATATAAATTAAGTAAAATGTGAAAGTACTTAGAATAGTGCCTGGCACATTCTTTGCTGTATAAATAGATTCATATTATAGAGTTAATGTTTGTCTATTTTCAGTATGTCCTTTGGCTCCATTATGCATTTTAAGATGGTTTTTTATCACTTTTATTCATATGACTTCCATTCACTCTGTTGGTCATAAATAAATCCAGGAAAGCAGTTCTGCTCTCACTGCTTTCTCAACTTTATTTTCAGTATAAAAACTCAAGAATCAATCTGTGCCCTCTGTTTAACAGAATGGGATCCCCAGAAGATGTGTGAATAGTAGATGTTCCTGATCTCTGCTCTATCAGAACTGTTGAAAATGTGAATGATGAAGCGTCATTTCTGTACATCATTCCTTTCCTCTTTGTGTTTGCATAATCTTCACGTTCTGTTCCTCGAAGAGTATCTTATTTTTGCTCTTCCTTTATTATCACCCCAAAGCTCTGCCTATTTCTAGTCTATTTAACTAAAATAGCTTTTTCCCTCACTAATACCATGATCTCACTCAAGAAAATGTTTTGCTTACTATCATCTGAATGTCTTGATAAAAACGACTTTGATCAAATTCTACACTGGAGACCTTAGATCTTTTAAAACCAATCAGGAAATAGAGAGATGACATACTGTAATCTCTTCAAAATTACGTATCTTGAAAGTACCTAAGGGTACATAGTATAATGATGAGAAATTTTATTTCTCCTTAAGATAGTTGACATTTAATAGTGATTTCTAATTTTGTTGTAAAGTATCACAAAGCTTTAATTTCTTTCTTAGGTACCCCCAAGCCAACCATCAAATGGTTGCGGAATGGTAGAGAGCTGACAGGCCGCGAGCCTGGTATTTCTGTATTAGAAGGCGGCACATTGTTGCTTATTGCTTCTGCTACACCATATGACAATGGGGAGTATATTTGTGTGGCAGTCAATGAAGCTGGAACCACAGAAAGAAGATACAACCTCAGAGTCCATGGTAAATGCAGATAAAGCCATATAACTGAATATGTAACATGTTCAAATTCCTTTATATGTTTTTCTTTCAGTGCAGTATCATTTAATGTTTACATAAAAAGACATGTTATCAATTTAAAAAGTAGTAGTCTAACTTCATTTATTCATCTGACTTAAAAATTTCATATAATTTTTATTGTGATTTTACATCATTGAAAATTCAAATGGTAGAAAAAGATACAAAGTCAAAAGTCTCCCGGTCCTGAGCTAAGCAATCTACTTTATCTTCCCTATGGGCAAGGAAAGCTGTTAGGGGTTTGTGTTTGTTTGTGTGTATCTTCCCAGAGATATTTTCTGCAAAAATGAAGAAATATGAATATATATTTCACCCTCTTGTTTTACATATCAAAAGAATTTATAGTAGACTATTTTACCCATTACTCCATACCTTGCCTGTATCATTGAATACTTTATCTTAGAAATTATTCAATATTCCTAACTCTTATTTATGCCTATCTAGGATCCCACTGTACCGTGACTTAGGTTTCTATGATATTAATGATGAACATTTAGTTAGGTACTACTTGTATACTATTTTAAGTAATGCTTCAGTGAAAATCGTGTACATATGGCACTTTGCATGAGTCAAAGAATATGTATACTTAAAAATTTAATAGATAGTGGCTTCCATAAATACTGGGCAATATTCATTCTTATCAGCAAAGTAGTCCCACATAACTTGAGACGAGCAGTTTGCATTTTGAGTGGTATGTGAAATAAATAGTTTCTCCCTTAAATTTATCCTTAATACATAACTGAACTTTTTTTAATTTTTAATTTTCAGTTTTAATTCATAACTGAATAAAGTAAACATTTAGTGAGTTACTTATAAATATAATGTCAAGACTCTTCATTTCATAATAAAAGCTTTGCTTAAGTATTACCAACATTTTCTAACTATCAAATACCTCAGATTTGCTTTCCAAAGTCCTTTGTAAAGAAACTATATATAATATTTATTTTAAACTAACTACGGTTCCTCACTTTTTGCAGTTCCTCCAGTAATTAAAGATAAAGAACAAGTAACAAATGTGTCCGTGTTGGTCAACCAGCCAACCAGTCTCTTTTGTGAAGTTGAAGGTACTCCATCTCCCATCATTATGTGGTATAAAGATGATGTTCAGGTAAATGGAGACATCCAAATATGCATACATCTTTGCCTCTGCCTCTGAAATTAATCATTCAGATGTGACTGTCTTATTAATAGCAATATAAAAATTTTGCTTCAAATTTTAATTATGCATTTTTATTAGGATTGGAAATAACATTGACCCTTTTGGCCTTAAAAGGTGACTGAGAGCAGCAGTATTCAGATTGTAAACAGTGGGAAGATATTAAAGCTCTTCAGAGCCTCTCCAGAGGAGGCAGGAAGATATTCCTGTAAAGCAATTAATGTTGCAGGCACTTCTCAAAAGCATTTTAACATTGATGTGCTAGGTAAGGAAAATATTCTTTTAAAAAACTACAATTCAGATGTGTTTTGTATAGCATAGCACTGACTGTATTAAAGAGTTAAAGAGATGAAAATTTGATAGAAATGTCATTCATTTTACTCTTATTATTTTTGTCTTTAATATTGGTTGATCAGAAGTATATGGTAGAAAGTCTGTAGATACTTGTTATTTACCATATAGTGATGTCTTTGGGGTCATGGTACTGTCTTATACATAAAATACTAAATTACTGCTCTAGTCAGTTTCTCTATTGAGGTGGTCAGGAAATTCTTTGGGAGGTAACTATAGAGGATAATGCAGAGCAAAATTCATTCATTTGCTGACCTCTCCTGAAGCTCCTAGGTTGTACTTGAACTGATAAATGTAACAAATTCACCATCCTCTGCATCCTGAATAATTTCTGTAACTAAATTACCTCAGCCCTAACTCTAATTAAGTGGGAAGAATTCTGAGAACAGGCTGAAACTGTAATAAATTGGTGTTTAAAATATTTAAAATGTTTGAATCCTAATCATAAATTAAAATTTTGATAAGTTTAGCTTGTGAGGTTATTTTTGCTGATTAAAGTTCACTTTGTGATAAAATGACTTCCTTCTGGAGAAGGAAATGGCAATCCACTCCAGTACTCTTGCCTGGAAAATTCCATGGACTGAGGAGCCTGGTAGGCTACAGTCCATGGGGTCGCAAAGAGTCGGACACGACTCAGCGAAAAAATAAAGAAAAAAAAAAAAAGACTTCGCTTCATGTTCAATATTTTGCTCATCAAAAGACATATGATTTGTAAGTCTGGAGTGGAAATGAGAACTGGGGAAGATCCTGCACTAGAGTGATCATTCATAAACTGCTATAACATAAAAATTCTGTCTCATAAGTGTTGTCAAAGCCTGAAGTACTTTGCATTCTTCTGCCAAAATCACCATTATTATCTATAAGTATTGGCTATAAAAACAAAGTAATCTTTCTATTGTCAGTCTCAGTGGCCTTATTTCTCTTGATACTCATTTACTCTCATGACTTTTACTGCTCTCTGTGTGGTGATGACGTCCACATTTTTATCTCCAGCTCAGACTTCTCTGAGCTCTCAGGCTGTATGTCTAATCTCCGCAGTATCTTGACTTTTTTAGCTCAATATCTTTGGCTCAATATCTTAGTTACATAAAGAGCAGAAAGAAAGAAAGTGAAGTCACTCAGTCGTGTCTGACTCTTTGCGACCCCATGTACTGCAGCCTACCAGGCTCCTCCGTCCATGGGATTTTCCAGGCAAGAGTACTGGAGTGGATTGCCATTTCCTTCTCCAGGGGACCTTCCCAACCCAGTGATTGAACCCAGGTCTTCCGCATTGTAGGCAGACACTTTTACCGTCTGAGCCACCAGGGAAGTCACTCAGAAAGGTCTCAGTAAATGTCTGTTCTGGTCACCTTCAGTGACCCACATCATAGTGACCATCACCTCCATACTACCACTTGCTTCTGCCACAACCTGGCACTGATTCTTTCTAACTCCCTCTTCCCAACTCTGTGAATTTGTCTACATCCTGTTAAGTCTGCTTCTTAATCCCATGTTAATTATAAACTGAATTAATGTAATAGCCTCCTAACAAGTCCACTTCATCCACTCTTTGCCAGTGGAATCTGATCTTCATTTGGAAGCCAGCATGGTCTTAAAACAGATTTGATCACCACCTGCCCCTCCCGGCATTGATACCTTTTAGTGGCTGATCATTCCCTGGTGCCTCAGATGGTAAAAAAAATCCTCCTGCAGTGTGGGAGACCTGAGTTTAATCCCTGGGTTGGGAAGATCCACTGGAGGAGGACATGGTTACCTACTCCAGTATTCTTGCCTGGAGAATCCCCATGGACAGAGGAGCCTGGTGAGCTACAGTTCCTGGGGTTCCAAAAAGTCGGACATGACTGAGCGGCTAAGCACACCACAACACATGGCTCTGAAGTTGCAGGTTAATCACCATAACATGATGTGAAGGGAGAGGATTTGAAGATCAGGGAAGTTTATGGGAGCTCTTTAATATGCTTGATAATTATAAGAATAAAAACTAGCACCTTTTCACATGGGATATAATGTGAATCTTTTCACATTTTATCTGACATGCAATTTTAGCATAGGAGGCCTTTAAAAGAGACAAGGGTAGTATATTTCAAACAGCACTATGGTATAATATGTATAATTTGAACATTATCAGATTGTCATTGACTGTGTCATTCATTATTTAAAATGTATAGCCATAGTAAATTTCATTATATGAGCTTCACTGCTCATTATATTCTAAACTCCTTTTGTGCATTGATTTAATGTTGCTCAAAATGAATTCTTTATTACCACAATTCTTCCAAGTAATTGTTCTGCTGTCAGATCTTTCATGAATGTGTTCCTATATTTAAATTTGATATTTGGGTCTACAGATGTGATATGAAAAGGGATTATTGCATGATATTTTATTTTTGACATTAAAAACTTGTTGAAATATTATAGAAATCATTACCTTCTCTCCTCCCTCTACTCTTTTTGCTAAGTCGTAGATTTTCATGATAAAATATCTTTGTTTAAGTCCCACCCACCATAATAGGTGCTGGTTCCCCTGGTGAAGTCTCAGTTGTCCTGAACCAGGATACCATCCTTGAATGCCAGGTGAAAGGCACCCCCTTTCCTGTTATTCACTGGTTCAAAGATGGCAAGTGAGTACTTTTTCTATATTTGTTGCAAGGGTCAAACTGTTTGTAAATAGATGTGGATTTTCTCCCTCTTAATTATCTTACCACCTAGAGTGTTATTAAGTGAACATGAAGGAAAAGGAATGATTTGTATTTGAGAGCTTATTTGTAAATGAGAGCTTATTTATACAGCATGGTCACAGTTTGTGTATTTTTATAATTTCTAAAAGTAGGTATCGAAGACTTAAGTAGCAAAATGTAAAGGTTTGCAGTGTATGAAACAAAGGATTGTATAAAAATTTTTTTATGTCAAGAAAGACAACATAAGAAAATGTATGGAGGTTATAAACAGTCAATTAGAAAGTTATATAGTTAAGCAATAAATGTTTTAAAAGATGATCACCTTCAGTAATTTGGAGAAGATACGCAAAAATAACATAACTTTATTTTTCATAGATCAGTTTAGCAGAAAAGTAGTAGAAGTTTGAAAATTATTAGTTGTCTTAGAGTGTGGTAGGTCAGGATATAATACTCTTATGGAACAAGGTATCAATAAATTAGTGCTCTGAAAGTCAGAGTTGTTGATATCTATTAAAATTTAAATGCTCATATGCTATAATACAGCAAAGTTTTAAAGTTGCTTAAAGTTGAGTAGCATTATCAAGTATTCCACTTCTTTAAACAGAATACATTAAAGTAAGGTACTTTATTCTGTCAGTTTTAGGGAACTTCAAACAAAGTGTCATACCGAGAAATAGTAAGGGCTGCTGCCACAGAAACTTAAATGTGTTTTCTTTAATCTTGTAGTCTTAGTAGTGACTTTAAATATAGCACTGCATTCATTTATCATGTGGCAAATCCCCTGAAGCTTTTTAAAAACAAAATAATATCAATAGGATTTTAAAGGTATGACTCTTAAGATACCATAGACTTTAATAACCATGATGTTTTAAGTATTAAATAAAACTACTACCAAACGTAAAGCAGTCACATAATAGTAATTGGTAAATGACTGAATAGTGGAAAAAGACTGCATGACAAATATATGAACTGCCTTTGGGATAAATATCTTTTAGTATTAATGATGATGAAAGCATTCATACTTATTATAATACCTACTTATTAGGAAAGTTGACATCATTGTCTTTAGTAATAACTATGTATTGTGAATATTTTCCCAGGTATTATAATATTAGTTCACAAATAATATTGCTTGGCTTGAAGCTCCTCTACACTTAGTTTTTCTTTTCTGAATGATGGTAGAAAATTTATCTATACAAGTTTAAGAAAAGGGGGGGTGAATGAATGAAATAAAACATTTTATTATTACTGTTCAACAATTTAAGTTTTAAAGGAAGAATCTTCATCTCAAAGTGATAATTAACTTTCATTAATAAGGTGATTTAATAATTCCATTCTTCTGAACAAGAGTACTTAATCATATTATTGCATTTTTTAGATTCCTACTAAAAAATTCAACTTTGATCCATATTTTTAAACTCACACAACTTAATGATTTCTATTGTGATTAATAAAACAGAAAATGTTTAGGAAAATAAAAATGAATCCATAGAATAAAATTGTATTTTTTCTAGGCCTTTATTTTTGGGAGACCCTAATATTGAAGTTCTCGACAGAGGACAAGTTTTACATTTAAAGAATGCACGAAGAGGTGACAAGGGACGCTACCAGTGTACTGTGTCTAATGCAGCTGGCAAGCAAGCCAAGGATATAAAGCTGACAATCTATAGTAAGTGTGACTTTCTTATGCTTTTTACTGTTATTATCAGTTCTCATTATACATTGAAAATCAGGGTTGACTCTGTTAGCTGCTCTTTTATTCAATACAAAATAATTTAAAATGGTATTTACTTTAAGGGAAAAAGCCTATCTTCGGTTTTAAACTAGAACATTGCATCCAATTTTAATGCATTTTGTCATTAAGTATGTATTTCTTCAGGGTCTAGTGATTTTATATGATCTCACTTAAGAGGTCAGGTATTCCCTTATTTGTTAGTGTAACATAAATTAAATGTCTCTATACCTAGAGGGGTTTTTAAAGAGCTCTAAAAAGAGTAGAGATGCATGAAATAAAGTGAAGTTGATAATATGCAACCAAGTCAGTTATTCTATTTTCATTCCATCTTGGCCTTTCTTCAGACCACATGATAATAATTTAAATATTTTAAGCAGTGCTGTTATTTTCTTTCAGTTAGGTCCCCATCAGAGGTATGTAGCCCTTGTTTCACTAAAACTTTCAATATCCTCTGAGGAAGATGACCGCTAAAGTCATTTGATTTTTATGCCGGGAGCCATGGAAGTTATTTGAATATTCTGTTGCAGGCACAAAGAGTTACACCACAGAAAGGAGTAGAACTCGTTAGGTCAGTCATGCTTATTGGTGGGTCTGCTTCCTGCACTGTCTTCTTTCTGTAGTGTATGATGCTCAGTATAAGTTCAGATACCTCAGGAACGTCACTTCTACAGGATCTTCCCAATCCAGAGCAATCACCTAATGACTCTCCATTACATTGTCCTAGTTTTCCATATAGCACGGATCACTGTCTGATAGTTTAATTGCTTAATTATGGGTTCATTTACTTATTTGCTGTTTCTCTCCAAAGAAAGTAAACTTCATAAGAGCAAGACCTTGCTTTGCATGTTCTCTAATGTCTGATAACATCACACAGGCATACAGTAGCTCTCAAGAAATATTTGCTCAGTGAATAAATTATCTAGTGACAAACTTTTCAGTATGGTAACCATCAGCTATAGTTGACTGCTGAGCACTGGAAATGTGGCTAGTTCAAACTGAGACAAGCTGTAAGTATAAAATGTTGTGGAGTCACAAAGTTGTGTTTGACTCTTTTGCGACCCCATGTACTGTAGCCTGCCAAGCTCCTCTGTACACGGGATTTCCCAGGCAGGAATACTGGAGTGGGTTGCCATTCCCTTCTCCAGGGGATCTTCCTGACACAGAGATCAAACCCACATCTCCTCCTTTGCAGGCAGATTCTTTACTGCTAAGCTACCAGGAAAGATCTCAAAGACAAACTTAATATGAAAATATAATGGAAGATGCTTATGTAATAATTTTACCTTGATTACATCTGAAATGATGATATTTTAGATATATTGAACTAAGTAAAATGTGGTTTTTTTCATAGTTTTTAATGTGACTATTGGAAAATTTTAAATTATATATATGGTCATTATATTTCTGTTGGACAATGTTTGCTTATCAATAAGAACTTGGGCTTCTGAGGTAAATCAACTTGGGTTCAGATCCAACTTACGCCACTTACTAGCTTTGCAACTTTGAACAAATTGCCTAACCCCTCTGAGCTTCGGTTCCTCATCTCTAAAATGGGGATAATAATAGCACCTACTTAATAATGAAATTGTAAGGATCAGTTGCTGGATACTTTACACGTATTGCCTGGCTTACAGTGAAACTTCAATAAATATTTATGGTTGTTGTTTAGTTGCTAAGTTGTGTTTGACTTTTATTATTATCTACTTACTATTCTATTATCTTGCTGCTTGAAGTCTATGTATAGAATATAGCTTGATTTCTATATAAATTCATTGAATTGCAGATCTCCCTCTTTTTAATGTTAGTTGCCTTTATATTTTGAATAGCTTTCTTGAATCAAAGAAATTTTACTTAATACAGGCTTTTAAATCATTTCTGTCTATAAATAGAAGTGTGTGGAAGAAATTAGTCTTGAATAGACATGTCCTCCAAAATACAGTAATGTTACTGAAAGATTAGCTATACAGGCATCCAAGTTAAACAAAAGTGCTATTGCTACCATTGGCCTCCTACCAGAACCAGGCTTTGAAACAATAGGTGCAATATTTCCCTTAAGCCGTTGAGTAGTCTTTTCTACATTGTTGTGTTGTTGCCAAAGTCTGTGATGAATACTTGTGGTGATTCAGTTCGACTCCTACTTCCATAGACTTGGGCTCTTTCATTTCAGATCCTCTTGTTCATTCAGTATCATGCCCTCAGGCACGCAGAAGAGTATAATTTTAAGTATTATAATTCAGGAAATACCATTTCTTCTCTAGCAAGCTTGTCTACACCTCTGAGTGGGTAATCTTAAGCTTATTTTATTTCACTTGTGAAAATGCTTTTATTTTTAAAAATAAATGAAACATATACCATACTTGGACTAACTGTGAGGAATACTAATATAGATCTCAGGTTGAGAATGTGTTTCACACTGCAACTGATTCATCCGTTTTCTTTATTTATGTGAGGATAAAGCAGGTGGATCTGATGCACCTAAAGGCAGAAATATACATTTTGCATGAATAAGGAAAGAAATGGAGAGAAAATATGAGTGAAAAATAAAAAATATGGAGGGAAAATGGGGGAAAATGAATGTGAAAAGGAAAAGGAGATAAATGAGCATTTAATAACCTGTGGGGAGATCATGCAAATTCTTAGCTAGTAGTTTGAGGTAAAGATCTTTACCCCCAAAATAAATGATTTTTATCCGTGATTTTTTACTTAATCATGGATAAGTTTCAGATCCGAGAGTTTCCCCAAATAGTATAAAAGTTTTTGAGTGTATATACATGGCACATTTTAATGTACAATGGGTTCATAACATTTACCTGTATCACCTTTCCTCAAACAGAAGTATGGAACTCAGAAAAGTATATATGAATTAAATTGATGCAGGAAGAAATATTTATCTGGAAAATTTAAACAGTAAATGGTATATTGTTCTGCTGTCAGCTAGAAATGTTTTTTGAGTAATTTCTTCTCAGTTTCATTAATGCAAACTTTTTAAACAAGCCCTGTTCAGTACAAGTGGTATTCCTTTGTAGAACATTCTTGGAGGGTAAGGGGTTGTTTGAACCTATGTCCTTGACTTCATTAATGTATCATCCAACTAATTAGGCTAGCCAGTTTATTTAGACAATTTGAGCCATAAAGTTGATATATATTTGTAGATTAACATCAATAGGCTGAAATCAATATTAAAATTTAAAGTCTGAGTAAAATGTTCTTTCTTAAGATTTAAGAATGGTGGCTTGAATTTATATTAGCTAATTATTTGTAGCAGAACTTGACAAACCTTTTTTTATAAAGGGCAAGATGGTAAATAGATTTACCTATTGATGAACAGATTCAAAGAATTAAATCTTGCAGACAGAATGCCTGAAGAACTATGGATAGAGTTTCATAACATTGTATGAGAGGCAGTGACCAAAACCATCCCAAAGAAAAAGAAATGCAGGAAGGCAAAGTGGTTGTCGGAGGAAGCTTTACAAATGGCTGAGGAAAGAAGAGAAGCTAAAAAGCAAGGGAGAAAGGGAAAGATACACTCAACTCAATGAATGCAGAGTTCCAGAGAATTTCAAGGAGAGATAAGAAGGCCTTCTTCAGTAAACGGTGCAAAGGCATAGAGGAAAACTACAGAGCGGCAAAGACCAGAGGTCTCTTCAAGAAATTTCATGTAAGAATGTGCACAATAAATGATGGAAACAGTAAGGACCTAACAGAGGCAGCAGAGGTTAAGAAGAGGTGGCGAGAATGCACAGAAGCACTGTACGAAAAAAGGTCTTAATGACTGGGACAACCATGATGGTGTGGTCACTCACCTAGAGCCAGACATCCTGGAGTGTGAAGTGGTCCTCAAGAAACATCACTATGAACAAAGCTAGTGGGGGTGATGGAATTCCAGCTGAGCTATTTCAGATCCTAAAAGATGATGCTGTTAAACTTCTGCATTCCATATGCCAGCAAATTTGGAAAACTCAGCAATGGCCACAGGACTGGAAAAGGTCAGTTTTCATCCCAATAGCAAAGAAGAGCAGGGCTAAAGAATGTTCATACTACCATACAATTGCATTCATTTTCCATGCTAGTAGCATTATGCTCAAAATCCTTCAAGCTGGGCCTGAGCAGTACTTGAATTGAGACCATCCAGATGTACAAGCTGGGTTTAGAAAAGGCACAGAAATGCGAGATCCAATTGCCAACATTGGTTGGATCATAGAGAAAGCAAGGGAATTCCAGAGAAACATCTACATCTGTTTCATCAACTACGCAGATGCCTTTAACTGTGTGGATCATAGCAAACTGTGGAAAATTCTCAAAGAGATGGGAATACCAGACCACCTTACCTGCCTCATGAGAAATCTGTATGCAGGTCAAGAAGCAACAGTTAGAACCTTATGTGGAACAACTGACTTGGTTCAAAATTGGGAAAGGAGTATGTCAAGGCTGTAAATTGTCACCCTGTTTATTTAACTTATATGCAAAGTATATCATGCAAAATACCAGGCCAAATGAGTTACAAGCAGACATTACTTTGCCAACAAAGGTCCATATAGTCAAAGCTATAGTCTTTCCAGTAGTCATGTATGGTTGTGAGAGTTGGACCATAAAGAATGCTGAGCACTGAAGAACTGATGCTTTCAAGTTGTGGTGCTGGAGAAGACTCTTGAGAGTCCCTTGGACTGCAGGGAGTTTAAACCAGTCAATCCTAAAGGAAATCAATAAACCCTGCATACTCATTGGAAAGACTGAGCTCCAATACTTTGGCCACCTGATATGAACAGCTGACTCATTGGAAAAGACCCTGATGCTGGGAAAGATAAAAGGCAAAAGGAGAAGAGGGAAGCAGAGCATCACTGACTCAATGGGCATGAACTTGGGCAAACTCCAGGAGATAGTGAGGGACAAGGAGGTCTGGCGTGCTGCAGTCCATGAGGTTGCAAAGAGTCAGACACAACTTAGCAACTGAACGACAACAAAGTTGGAAAATATTTTAGGTTTTTCAGACTGTGAGAAAATCAATGATATTATGTAGGTATTTACATAAAAAATAGAAATAAATGTCTACCAATTGTTTGATATTCTGTCTTTCTGGTAATTATAAAAATTGTAAAATATGTTGTAATACAAGTCTACTAACAAGAATGGAATTCCTTTGGAAGGATAACATTTTACTAAGAGTTCAAAGTTAATGTTTACTATCACCAAAGTTGAATTCAGATGTTCATCTGTTAATACTGATCTGTAATGAGATTTTATGTATTTCATCTTTGAAAATGTTTTTTCATGAAAATAGATATTCAAATACTAACGTAATTTCACAAACATGATTTTAATTGATTATGTTCATGACTTGAAAGGCATTTGTAGAATTCTGTTACATTCTTTTGATATTTGACTTTCACCCTGCCATTCTGCTAACTAGCTAATCAATTACAATTGAGGGTTAGATGGAAAGACCTCATTTTCAGAGATAAATGGACTTTAAATGTGGAAGGTTATTCTGCATTTGCATCAAAGTCTGACAAATGTTATTGAAATTGAATGTTGAGTTCAGAAAATATATTCGTTACAAATTTGTAAGGGAAATCAAGATCTCAGTTTTGTTTGACAGCATGGAAAATGCGAAGAGCAACTTGTGATTACTTGTGATTCAAACAACAGAATGACTATCAGCAATATAGATTTTGCATTTAAGAGCTGATTTTGTCTGATACTTTTAGGTTGAATTTATTAAGAAACATTGTCAAGTTTGTAGTAAAACTAAGTTCCACAGTCATTCAGTATGCAATTAGTGTTTGAGAACAATTCTCATTCAAAGAAAATTCAGTCTTAGTACTAAGCTCAAAAAATTAAAATGTAACTTTTCCGCCATTAAGACATTAAACTGCTATAAGTCAGGATAATTCATTATATTCACTTTTTAATTCTGACAGAAATTCATGGAACTGATGGTATTTAAGTCCATAAGAGCAAGTAAGATACACCACGGACAGTACTGCCTCAATAACTCATGAATATTTTACACAAGTGCTTGCTGATTAATACTACAAAGAATAAAGATAGACTTTTAAACCCTTACATTTTAATAAGCCTTGTAAATTTTTCTAGTAACCTTAGTAAATTTCTCTAAACTAATGGTATTTTTTATCACCATCAGTTGTAGCACATCTTAACAGATTCCACTTCAGACTGTACTGATATAGTGTTTTTTCAACTTCTTTGAAAATATCTTTATCTGCAATTGTTCCATGCAGGCTATTCTTAGTGGCCATTTTTTCAGTATATTCAAACATGGCATTGACTCATCAAATAAAAGAAAACTAAGCAGTATCAGCAACATCTATCAATGTGTTAAGAGCCAAGAATATTGTTCAGAAAAGTCCCTTTAAATAAAATTATTAATGTTGTCAATGTTCTCAACTCTTCAATTATTCTTGTGGAAAAGCTAATAATCTTAAACAAACTGATTAGACACAGTTCTTTGCTAATGCAATCATTCTTGATTTATTATACTTAAATCACTCTTAAATTAAAGGCTTTCCTTCCTTGGCTAACAGATGAGCCACTAAGAAACTTAAATTGTAGGCTCATTTTGACTTTTTCTCTTGGTGAAGAAATTCTGCTTAAGGAAACATTCCATTTTTTATTAATCTATCTGCTGTCTTTCTTTGAATGGGAAATACTGTGATGAGTGCTTAGTCTTGTAAAGTTAGTATACACTGATTTTAATAACACTATATTTTTTCCAAACAACTGTACTGTTATTAAAAAATAAACTTAGTGCTCTGCCATTGAACTTAATAACAGAATAAACCACAATGTGCTGCGGTTTAAAAATGTTACATTTTAAAGCCCATTTTTCTCTTTTATTTTCAATGTTTTTGTACAAGGAGTATGCACTGGTAGTAAAGGTAAAGTAAAATATCATGTTATGGTGATATTTATGGCACTTCAAATGCTATTGGGTTATAACTGTGTCACTGAAATTTATGGTGAGCTGAACAACAGTGAGAAGCAATGAGAACACCATATTTGGTATTTATTGCAACAATTTAACTTGGTCGTTGTAGAAGTGAAAGTATCCATAGACGGTACCTAAGCAAATGAACATGACTGTATTCCAGTGAAACTTAATGGGTGCTGAAGTTGGAATTTCATATAATTTTTACATGTCACAAAATATTATTGTGTTGCTTTTTTTCCAATTGTTTAAAAATGTAACAACTACGCTTGATTCAGCATCTCCATGATTGGCCTGTGAGCTGCTGCCTGATCTATATAGTAAATTACCTTAAAGAAAAATTATTCTACTGTCAAATTCACCTCACAATGCAGGTATACATCTGAGATATTGCAGGTTTAGTTCCAGACCACCACAATAAATATTGCAATAAAATGAGTCACACACATTTTTTTTTTTTAGTTTCCCTGTCTATTAGATGTACCAAAGTATTATGTCTTAAAACTTAATTTTAAAAAATACTTTATTGCTAAAAAATACCATCATTTGAGCCTTTGACATAGTAGTAACATTAAAACCACTGATCAAAGATCTCCACAACAAATATAATAATAATGTAAAGCCTTGAAACATTGATAGAACTACCAAAATGTGATGGAGACGGCAAGTAAGCAGATGCTTTTGGAGAAATAGTGCCAATACACTTCCTCAGTGCAGGGTTGCCACAGACCTTCAGTGTGTGAAAAATACAATGTCTGCACAGCACAATAAGTCAAAGTGCAATAAAACGAGGTATGCCTGTATAGTAGATCTTGCCTTCATTTATGTGTGAGAAAAAAATGTGTATATGAATGTTTGTCACTATGAACTGGTTCTAAGAACAATTATCAGAAAACATTAAGCAATTTCGCTTAGATTCAGATATTATTTTCTAATATTCTTTTCTACTAAAAAGAACCAGAGCTTCTAGGAGAAATAGTTACTTCTAGGGCTGGGGCAGGGAATATATAGATGAGCCTGGAGCCTGTAGTAGGGGCAGAAAACAAGAAAGTACTAAAATAATGTAATGTATGTCAAAGGGGCTGCTGCTGCTGCTGCTGCTAAGTCGCTTCAGTCGTGTCCGACTCTGTGCGACCCCATAGACGGCAGCCCACCAGGCTCCCCCGTCCCTGGGATTCTCCAGGCAAGAACACTGGAGTGGGTTGCCATTTCGGTCTCCAATGCATGAAAGTGAAAAGTGAAAGTGAAGTCGCTCAGTCGTGTCCGACTCTTCGCGACCCCATGGACTGTAGCCCACCAGGCTCCTCTGTCAAAGGGGCTTAGGTAGGGTCAATTGGAATTGTTCTCAATGGCCATAACTGGAAAAATTTGAACAATAAAATAATGTAGTGTTGGATTATACTCAAAGTATAATAAGTCTCCGTGAGTCTATATTGATTGAAATAGATAAAGTGGGGATGAGAGACAAATCTCCCATACAGAGAATTCCAAAAAAAATTATGTAGGTAGTTTCCCCCTCTCAAGGAAGTAGAACATAATAGCTCCCCACCTGATACCTATGGGCTGAGAAGAGAGTAACTTTCCAGTGAGAAACATAGCAAAATCTACCTCAACCTGGTGATGAAGGTCAACATCATCAGTGATATGCCATGTTGATGGTGTGTACCCTTGATACAATTGATGATGGCACTCTACCTCTGTGATTGTGCTTCCAAAACTCATAACTCTCGTCTCATAAGAAAATATTCTCTTCTAAAATAAAATTTTATGTAAAAAAATAAGACACTCAAATTCAGGCACATGCCATTTGATTTCTTTTAAGCTATTGGAATGATAGCAGAATCTTGGCATGATTGTGTTCAGAGTATATAGCAGGGCTTGAGCTAGTGCCATTGTTTTTCCAGCAGCACAGTCCTCATGTGGTGTGAGAGGCCAGGCGTGTGGTTGCTGAATTATGGAAGATACACATGCAACCAATTAGATGAGTATAGTTCAGTGAATGAACTCTCTGTAGTTCCAAAAAAAAAAAAAAAATAGTAAGCAAAAGTTAGACTCGACAGTTCTTACCAGTAGCTGGATTCTAAAAGCACTTAGACCTTTTGTATTTCCTGGGGAAAGGGCATGCAGTTGTACCTCCTCTGACAGTTTTGCTCTCTTGGCCTGATTTCAAACTTACTGTATTTACTTTAAGTGGGATTTATTTTTGTTTTGCTTTGTTTGTTAAACATGACTTTCTTAGTTACAGTAACATGATCTATTGGACTTAAATGAACCCCTGAAATGAAAACTGAGTTTCTACTTTTACTGAAATCTGACTCCCAAAAGGAGGGTGATGAAAATTGTTTTGACAAGACAGGCAACTGATTGTTGTTGTTATTGTTTAGTTGCTAAGTCATGTCTGACTCTGCAACCCCGTGGACTGTAGCCCGCCAGGCTCCTCCGTCCATGGGATTCTCCAGGCAAGAACACTGGAGTGAGTTGTCATTTCCTACTCCAGGGGATCTTCCAGACTCAGGGATTGATCCTGCATCTCCTGCATTTGCAGGCAGGTTCTTTACCACTGAGCCACCAGGGAATCCCCAGGCAACTAATTATCGGTAGATAAATCACAGACTTCCTAATTGTCTTTAATTCATATTTACTTTACTGCATTATTTAAACACCTGGAGCATTCATTTGAGACTTTTATGCAGATGCTAGAACTTAGAAGGCTTGTTTGTGTTCTGAAATCCTTTGTAGTTCCACCTAGTATTAAAGGAGGGAATGTCACCACGGAAGTGTCAGCTTTGATCAACAGCATGATTAAACTGGAATGTGAAACACGAGGACTTCCAATGCCTGCTATTACTTGGTATAAGGATGGCCAGCCAGTCATATCCAGCTCACAAGCACTTTATGTTGAAAAAGGACAATTTCTTCATATCCCTCGAGCACAGGTCTCTGATTCAGGGACATATAAGTGTCAAGTAACCAATGTTGCTGGAACTGCTGAAAAATCATTCCATGTGGATGTCTATGGTAAGGAAAATACGTATGTTTTTATTATGTGCTTTTCTGCCTATGCTTCCCTATACACCGACATCCAGTTTGTTCACTGATAAATCCCTGCTGGGTTGTGTTGTCTTCTATATTCATGGATTGAAATTGGAAGAATTTGTCCCTTGATTTGGAAAAAAGTTTTAAGAAACTAAAGTTAGTAAGAAGTGATCATTCATTCAGTCAGTCATTTGCCTTTGGCTCCTAGGAATCTAGACCATTTGATTTTTATGGAGAAGGTAAAGTAGTTCTTAGGACAAATATCATTCTCTCTAGTTTGTCCTTTGTAAACCAGACACGGTATAGAGTAACCCTCAATATTTAGAACAGTTGTAGATAAGCAGAACCAAGAAATTCTTTCCTCAGTAGCTTAGTGGGGGAGGGGCATGACTATTGTTTGAGTATAGTTCCTATAGTCAACCTGTATGAGTAAAAAGAAAAATCCCCTTTATTGCATTAGGATTCCAAAGAATTGCCTGAAATATTGCTTTTCTCTGCCTCTAGTTCCTCCAATGATTGAAGGTGACTTGGCTGCGCCTCTGAATAAGCAAGTGATTGTTGCTCATTCACTGACACTGGAGTGTAAAGCTGCCGGCAACCCTCCTCCAGTTCTAACCTGGTTGAAAGACGGTGTACCTGTGAAAGCCAGTGACAACATCCATATAGAAGCTGGTGGGAAAAAACTAGAAATAACAAGTGCCCTAGAAGTCGATAGGGGGCAGTATATATGTGTGGCTACGAGTGTGGCAGGAGAAAAGGAAATCAAATACGAAGTTGATGTCTTAGGTAAATGAGAAGGGCACCCCCTTATTCTCATATTCATAGCACAACCTGCCTTGTTTGTGAAATGCTTTTGTGTTCGTGAAATAATCAAGCAATCTTAGAGAAGGTTTAGTTACCTGTTCAGCTCTGGACTACATATTACTGAATGGTGGATTGACCACCAGAGTCCCAAGATATAAAATCCCACCTAAATCTTCCACTTATTCTGATAGGTACACTTTTTAAATATATAGATGCATTTTTACATCTGTGACAATATCTGATTGCAGTGAGTGATAGCATGGTCTCTCACTGTGACTGTGAGTAACATTTTTACATCTGTGACAGTATCTGTGCATTGAGTGACAATATGTCATGAACACTGTGCTAAACAAAAAGAAACCGTCTGTGGACCTTGGGAAGTCATCTTGTAGCCTAACTCTCTTTATGAAATGAAACTTTCAATGCAGGCCCAATTTTTGAGGTTCCCTTATCATATTCTAATGACAATAAACAGCATAAGATATGAACCAACTATGTTCTCATAGCATCTGCAGTGCCATAGTGCTAGATTAGCTGAGAAAAATTCACAGTGTGGCAAAAGTATATTTATTGACTCTGGCAAATGCACATTATAAAATGTATCTTAGAGTCCATTTCAAGTATCCTTCATGTACCAAATGACTGATACTTATCAGTCTTCAAAAGAACAACTTACTATTGCTTAATGTGATACTATATTTTCTCTTGTATACATTTCTTTGTATGTTTCATCCCTCTTTTTTTTCTAGTGCCACCAGCTATAGAAGGAGGAGAGGAAACATCTTACTTCATTGTAATGGTCAATAACTTGCTGGAATTAGATTGTCAAGTGACAGGTTCTCCTCCACCAACTATCATGTAAGGGCTTTGGTATGTCTTCTAAATACCTCCCACTTTTTTATTTGAGAGTTTTAGAGCTATTTTGAAAGAGGTTCTGTGTCACTAAAAAGTGATTATATAAAGTTATACTGATTATACACCTCTTTTATTAAAAGATGTATTCTGTAATTGGGTTGGCCAAAAATTTCATTTGGCAGAAGAAAGCTGAATAAGCTTTTTGGCCAACTCAATGCAAGGCAACTTTTATCTGATACTCACAGGGCCCATAAATCTGGTCCATTAGCGGAATTCATTATACACTCTTGTGAAAGTGAAGTCACTCAGTCGTGTCTGACTCTTTGCAACCCCATGGACTGTAGCCGACCAGGCTCCTCCATCCATGGGGTTTTTCAGGCAAGAGTACTGAAGTGGGTTGCTATTGCCTTCTCCAGAGGATCTTCTCAAACCGGGGATCGAACCCAGGTCTCCCGCATTGTTGGCAGACGCTTTACCGTCTGAGCCACCAGGGAAGCCCTTATATGCTCTTAAAAATTACATTTTCAATTCATAGAAACAGAATATTAAGCATTATCTGTCAGATCTTCTTGAAGCACTGAGATGTTTAATGAACAACTAAATTTAAAACAGGGTACCAGAAATATTAGGGAAATAGAGGAACTTAACATGAATATATGACGAACAATTCTTTTTTTTCTCATTCCTTCATTCACAAAGTATTTCTTGAATACTTACCCTTCATTTACAAGGTGCTATGGGATATTGCAGACGAACAGATGCTCAACTAGTTGTTGGAATAAAATAGGTCCACACATGATTATGGGCTTCTCTAGTGGCTCAGACAGTAAAGAATCTGCCTGCAATGAGGGAGACCTGGGTTTGATCCCTGGGTTGGGAAGATCCCCTGGAGGAGGGCTTGGCAACCCACTCCAGTATTCTTACTCGGAGAATTCCATGGACAGAGAAGCCTGGTGGACTTCAGTCCATGGGGTCACGAAGAGTCGGACATGACTGAGCGACTAAGCACACATACACATGACTATAAACTAAATGGAAAGTGATAACTCATAATAAACTAAAATTGATAAAATACCATATGATTTTAGAGTTTTATTTTACAGATGTTTTAGGATTGTGTGTGTTTTGCTGGTTAATGTTATGTAAACATTGGAAGTAAGGGACGTGTAGGAGCATTTGCCTCTTTCTGTAGCCCAGCATTAATAGAAAAATGAAGAACTGTACGCATAGTTCTTTGGTTTCCTACAATATGCCAACTTCTTTTTAAACTTTTTCTTTTCCTGATTTACAATTTATTTCATAGAGTGAGCAAATTATGGAAGTACATAATTGAGAATATATATAAATATATCATGCCTTCTGTGTTGTGCTAAGTCGCTTCAGTTGTATCTGACTCTTTGCGACCCTATGGACTGTAGCCCGCCAGGTTCCTCTGTCCATAGGGTTCTCCAGGCATGAATACTGGAGTGGGTTGCCATGCCCTTCTCCAGGGAGTGTTCCCAACTCAGGGATTGAACCCAGGTCTCTTATATCTACTACATTAGACAGGCAGATTCTTTACCACTAGCACCACCTGGGAAACCCAAATATATGTGTACACATATATAAATATATAAGTATAATATATGTTAGTAAATGTAGCTTCTCCGAGATAAATAGAGTGGTTGATTGATGATTTTTAGGAATGCAGTTATTTAAAATATATCTCCAGACTTCTTTTTGCTCTTTTTCTATAGGTGGCTGAAGGACGGCCAGCTCATTGATGAAAGAGATGGATTCAAGATCTTACTAAATGGACGCAAACTCGTTATTGCCCAGGCTCAAGTGTCAGACACAGGCCTTTATCGGTGTGTAGCCACAAACACTGCTGGAGACCACAAGAAGGAATTTGAAGTAACTGTTCATGGTATGCTGAAGAAGGGACAGGAATATTTCACTGAAAATTCATTTACGCATCATTTCTGTATCTAATTCAGATTGTGACTCATTAATCTGGATAAATCTTGAATTGTGGAAAGTAGTGCAAATTTAAATGTGAATTTGGATGAAAATTTGAGTTAAATAATGGAAAAATTTAAGGCACTTTACTAACACAGAAGATTTAACTGAGAGATAACCATGTGAATGAATCGAGATGGAATTTAAATGGTAGGAGGTATATTCTACATAGCATGCAAGGGTCTGAGCAATGAGATCAAAGAAGATAGAAGAGATAGGCAGCAAATGTCAAATAAAGGGGGGTTATAAGCATTCAAGCTTTCAGCCAAAACAGAAGGGAGTGTGAATAAAGTCACTTCCAGAAATGGAGGCTGAAGGTGGGATGTGGGATCCATGACACATAAGTGCATTCTTGGAACTGGCACAATAGGGTTAGAACCATTACTCTAATGAGAGCAGCAAGCCTCTGCCAGGATATTATGTATCTCATTTGCTAGTCGACCTTGGGAAGGGAAGGACTGGAATAAGAAACTGGAGAGCCTTTGGAAGCTACCAGCAGAGGTTTCTATGAACATCAGTTTCATTCTTCCCAGGCAGACTGTTTTTTCCCCCACTTTTTCAATCCCATGATAGAATATAGCTAATCCCATTTCTCAGTGTCAATTCCAGTTCTTGAGGGAGGAAATCTGGCAGGCCCAGCCTAAATCAGATTACCATCCTGGATTTAATCAGCCCTGCTGGGGACAAATCCATGTGGTATAAATACCGGTACTGGAAATGTACCCTGATTTAATGAGGCACTTCTGGAGAAATGAAAGGTCATAATACATTAGGAAAACAGACCAAAAGGTTGTAAGCCAAACATACACGTGGATTGCAGTTGCTGTAAACACATTTTACTTATTCTTTGGAGAACTAGAGATCCACACTTAAGAAATAAGTAACTCTAAAATTGCTAAAAATGACAAAAGAAATGCATGGGTGAATGTATTTTGTTGTTTGTTAAAATAAATGTCTTTTCCTTTCTAAATTTTATTTATTTATTTTTCACTTTATTTATTTATTTATTTTTTAATAAATTTATTTATTTTAGTTGGGGGCTAATTACTTTACAATATTGTAGTGGTTTTTGCCATACATTGACATGAATCAGCCATGGGTTTACATGTGTTCCCCATCCTGAAACCCCCTCCCACCTCCCTCCCCATCCCATCCCTCTGGGTCATCCCATTGCCCCAGCCCTGAGCATTTGTCTCATGCATTGAACCTGGAATGTTGTTCTGTTTCACATATGATAATATACATGTTTCAATGCTATTCTCCCAGAACGTCCCACCCTCACCTTCTCCGTCAGAGTCCATAAGACTGTTCTATGCATCTGTGTCTCTTATTCTGTCTTGCATATAGGGTTATTGTTACCATCTTTCAAATTCTGTATATATGCATTAGTATACTGTATTGGTGTTTTTCTTTCTGGCTTACTTCACTCTGTATAATGGGCTCCAGTTTCATCCATCTCAATAGAACTGATTCAAATGTATTCTTTTTAATGGCTGAGTAATATTCCATTGTGTATATGTACCACAGCTTCCTTATCCATTTGTCTGCTGATGGACATCTAGGTTGCTTCCATGTCCTGGCTGTTGTAAACAGTGCTGCAATGAAAATTGGGGTACATGCGTCTCTTTCAACTCTGGTTTCCTCAGTGTGTATGCCCAGCCTTTCTAAATTGTAAACTTTCAAGTTCTTGAATACAGATCTTTAAGTGTTGATCCTACTGATTATGGTTTTTGTTCCCTCTCTCCCTCTGTCCCTTCCTCAACTTTCTTTTTTCTTCCTTCTTTCCTTCCTTCTCTTCTCTTTTCCTTAAATCTAGTTCCTCCAACAATCAAATCCTCAGGTCTTTCTGAGAGAGCTGTATTGAAGTACAAGCCCATGACCTTGCAGTGCATAGCTAATGGCATTCCAAATCCATCTATTACATGGTTGAAAGATGGGCAACCTGTCAACACTGCCCAAGGAAACCTCAAAGTAAGTATGAATATTATTATGTCGAAGATGAGAAAGCTATATAAGGAGCTGTCATATTCTCTTTTCTTAATTATAGATTTTCCTGTTGGGCAGATTTCGCAGGAAATGCACTAAAATGTTATGTGTTTTCCTTAGGCTTGTTTAAAATTTAACTTAATATTTTGACTTGAAAAATGAAATTAAAGACTAATAACTTTAACAATAATGTTGATTTTAACGTAGTGGTTGTTATTCGTATTATCTCAGCATATGCCTGTTTTACTTGTTAAAAAAACAGGTGTCCCATAGATGAACAGTTCATCAGTACTAAGTCTGAGTATCCCAAATATGTTCATCTTTGACTAGGATTAAGGTGGAGTTATAAATACGTAAGCCTAGGTGAAATATGTCTTAGAAAACATAGTTTAGTTGATAATCTTCAAGATGGCAGAGACTCAGTCTCTATGAGTAAGTTCATTTCTGTATCTTTCATACTGAGTATAGTCCCTGGCATATAACTGTAGTTAGTACATATGTGTTGAATTAAGAGATGGGTAGATTGTAAACCTGAGTAATTTAAATGATGCATTTAAAGTAATAGATTTTGCTTCTAAGATCAGGTTGGTTGACTAAAATGGGCTTGCTCTTTGCTTGAGGTAAGTTTCAGTAAAGGGGAATATGCAGAGTTCTCTTCCTGGCAGAAGTGATGGTATCTGTTCATTTATTATTCCTAGTCCAAATCTAGTGGAATTAATCTCACTCATTTTGTGCTAACAAAAGATTTAATACGTAACCTTCTAACATAGTGCAGGTAAACAACTGCTTACCTGTGAGACAGATATTTATCATATAAGCATACAAAAGTATAATTGGAGACAGGGATGAGTAATTTTAAGAGAGAATTTAGAGAGGTTTAAGAACAGATAATAAAAAATGCTGCTTTTGAGCATGTGTGGTTTGCAACCCCTGGAGCTTCCTGGGTGTAATCTTGAAACCACCCCCCTATTCAGAGGGGAGAGAGAGACCTCAGAAAGAGTCACAGCACTCCAGATTGGTAGGGGCAGGTTTAATAAGCAAGGGAACTTACTTTCCAGGCTTGTCTTGAATGTCTGTAAGATGAGTACATCTGCTCACCTGCCTACCAAATCTTAAAAGTTTATATGGAGGCCCTAACTAGGTTTAGTCACATATCCGTTCAGATGGTCTCAACACCACACTACTATCTCAAGGCTATATTCTTGGGCAGTGTCTAGCACTGGGGAGGCAGATGGAATGCACATTCCAAACTTGAGGAGAGGGTCAAGGAGCCTCCAAATGCTTGAGTCCAGCTCACAGGTCCTGCAGGCAGTCACATCCTCTCAACGACCTCTTCCAAAAACATGAGGGTTATTTATGAAGGAAGTCTGTAAGCAGAGACCTGAAGAACATATGGAGTTAAATGGAAAAATTAATAGAAGAGAACTGAGTAGAATCTTTCAGAGAAGGTGTTTGTGGGCAAACAAAGGGCAATATGACACCTCTTGAGAACCTGAAAGCAGGCTATTGGCTTAGGGAAGCAAGAGCAAGGGAAAAATGATATTAGAGGAGATCAGAGGATGGGTAGAAAGTATGCAAGTAACGTTCATGTTTTTATTTTCACATTAAAGCATTGGGAGATTTTTGAATAGTTTTAAGAGAAAAATGACATGAGTAGGCTTACATTTTCAGGAGTTACCTCTTTGGAGAAAGAATTGAAGGAGTCAAGAGTAGATATGTGGAAATCAGTTGAACTTATTTATTTTTGTCTAGGAGAGAAAAGATAGAACTTTGGACTCATATACTGGCCACAGAGATGAAGATAGATACACAGATGTACTTGAGAGTTATTTACTGGTTAAATCATTAGGGCTTGATTATAGATTGTTGACAAAAGCTGAGGGAGTGGGGAATATCAAGAAAAACTAGTAGGAATCTAGTATACACAGGTGCATAGATAGTGATTGCATCCAGTGAGAAAGGAGATTTTGGAGGCAGACAAGTTTGAGCGGGAAAAACTATGAGTTTTAGACTTTTCAGGGTTAAGATGGTCTTGAAATAAACTAGTGGAGATGCCAGGTGTAGACCATTGAATATATGGTCTTAGAGCTCAAAGGATAGCAGGAGATATTGACACATTATGATATTTGAAACTCATGGACAGGGATGACTTAATTCAAGGGCAGGATAAAGAGTAAGAAGAAACGGGAGAAAACTGATGTAATGCAGAGTCTTAAGAAATTATGGCACTTTTTAAAGGCCATGTGTGAAAGTCCAGAAGTGAATATAAGTGTGTGAATGTGCTGCTTGCCATGTTTAGTACAGTATGGCTGGAGAATAAGTTAAGTGGGAGTGTACATGGCAGTGTATGGAGAGATCATCTGGGGTCAGAGTGTGGTGAGCCTGGAAGGTTTTGCTGAGCTCCAGTTTCGTTCTGGGCAAAGTAGTGAACCATGCATGAGCTTTGAAGGGGGACTGGTAAAAGGATCAAATTTGCATTTTAGACAGATTATTCTGGCAACAGTATGCAAGGCAGATTAACAGTTTGGGAGGCTGGAGACACTGGAATATAAATTAAGGAGCTATTATAATCCCACAGTGGCTGTGAGAATGGAGACAAGGGATCTGGGAAACACAGCATTGCCTAATTACTAGGAGAGTCAAAGTGGCCTCTGAAACCCAGATGACCGGTGCCATTAAACAAGACTGGAAATGTGACATGAGAATTAGGTTCAGAAATACGGGGAAAACAGTTATAAGCTTTGTTTTGGATGTGTTACATTTCATATGCTAATTTGTCCAGCAGACAGTTGGAAGCTCAGGAGAGAAGTTGAGGCCAGCGCTGTAAATTTAGGAGCCTGCACAGGATTCTTCATCGAAGACATGGATTTGGATGAAAACTATCAGAGAGCCAAGTTTCCTGTTTATGGGACAGGAGGAGGAAACAGGTTCTGTAACCTACTAAGAAAGTCAGAGAGTGAGAACTGAGGGAGAATTGTCTCTCCAGCTACCAGAGAGCACAGTGATTGAAGGAGCAGGAAGTCCACAACGCCAAATGCTGTAGTCTGCACTCACTGCCTCGACTGCTGGGTGCTGTGATTAGAAGTTACTGATGGGACTTCCCTGGTGGTCCAATGCTTGAGACTTTGCTTTCCAGTGCAGGGGGTTCAGTCTCTAGTTGGGGAGCTATGATCCCGCATGCCTGACGGCTGAAAAAACCAAAACATAAAGCAGAAGCAATCTTGTAACAAATTCAATGAAGACTTGAAAAATGGTCCACCTCAAAAGAAATCTTAAAAAAAGAAGTTACTGCTAACCCCTGAATAATCAGTTTCAAAACATAACCACAGAATCACGAGTTCCAAAATGGTGGAGGCCGGTTGTCATGTGCTTAAGAGGGAAATAAGGAAAACCAGACAGGAGGAAATTTATCTGCATTTCCATTACTCATATTTTATAATTTTTATTGTTTTTCTGGCCCCCGTGACCATTTAGTCAAAAAAGATTGTTGTTTTAAAACTATTTATGAAGTGTTATATATATATAAAACCATGTTTTTTTTTCAAATAGCTATATTTTCATCACATACCTCATATTTGCAGTGCTAAAGCCTTTTTATTCAGTGGACTTTTATGACTATACCAGCAGGCTGGCCTTAGGTAACTTTGTGTTTTCCAATACATAAGAAAAGCTTTTCACTCAAAATAGTCTGTTTTCTTGCGCATGATGAAGTGATCTGGCTCTAATTTGTCAAAAGGTAATTAAGATACCAGCATAAAATATAATTAGATATTATAAACTTAAATGAGTTTGTCTCTTCAGCAAATATTTTCAAGTCCACGTGTAAAGTACAGAATGCTGCCATACTTTCTGATCCCAATTAGATACAGTCTTCTGGTCGACTTCTACAAATTGCCAAAGCCCTGATGGAAGATGCTGGCAGATACACGTGTGTGGCTACCAATGCAGCTGGAGAAACACAGCAGCACATTCAACTGCATGTACATGGTAATGGCACCTCCATGTCTTAGCAAAAGAGTATTTCTATGGTCTTTTTAAAAAAATATATTGGGCCCATTTTTATTGAATTGTAATATAAAAGAAATGAGGGTTTATTTTAGTCTGTATGAGAAAGCATATAGTTTACATTATTGTCATTACTCATATTGAAGATCTTCGGTTTTCATGTTGTCAAATAGACACGCTAGAGCTCATAAACAAGCACACTACCTTGTATTTTAATTATTTGAATTCCGTCAGCTGATAGCTTTGTACAGACAACTTTTGTTGAGAAACCAGAAGTTGCAGGTTTGTTCCTTAGCATTGTCTGTGATTATCTTGCCTGCCTAAAAGATGAATTTTTAGAAGCTCTCTATTTTTAGAAGCTAGAAGTGAGTAGAAGCTATCTTTGACTGGGGATCTTCTCTCGCGTACTTTAATAAAAAGTCTGAGTGGCCATGGAATGCTTCATGAATATTACAGCTTCTCAGTAAACTTGAAAGACTCCCTGACCATCAGTGTGAGACTTCAGATCTGTAGAGGTTCATCAGAAAGGACCAAGAATTGAAGGTTTGGACTTTCCTAATTCAGCCAAGGATATTTACAGAGAGCTAGCAAACATCTCCTTGTACCCTTGATTCATTTTCTCTAATTCATGTGATTGGTTGTTAAGCCTTTTATTCATTCATTCCATCCATTCATTCATATATTCACCCCATATTTACTGAGTGACCTTAACCTGAAATAACACCCCAGCATTTAGCTTAACTCCAGGTATATAGTAAGAAGTCAATAAATGTTTGACAAATGAAAGAGTAAATAATAAGTGAATGAAAAACTTTCGTGTGAACATTGAATTCTTCTAATCTGTTTCTTTACATGTTTTCTTTTAATTAAATCACCCAGTTGAAAAATTCAGATGATCAATTCTCTAAATGTTTCCAAAACCCATTTTATCCTTTCCCCAGTTTTTCAGATTATGAACATCTGACTTATGTCATGTACACAAACCATATTTCTTAGAGGACCTTTAGTTTTTCATTAAATAATTAACTTAATGATCAATATCTGACTGTAACCATCTTGCAATTGTCTCACTTGAGGGTTAGGGGGCAGATTGACTGTGCTCTTCCTTAAGTTGCCTTGAATTTACCTCATTCCTCGTGAGGCCTTCTGTATCTTTCAAGTGTTCTTTGGCTGCTGTCTCCAGCATTTACTCAGACCTCAACTTCCATCTAAGAGTGTGCTGGGGGTGGGCTTGCTCTCCTTCCCCATTTTCCTGCCCTGAGTCTCCTCTCCGTTTTTGTACAGATTATTTATCTTCTCCTTTGCAGTAGCTTCAGTCCTCATCTGGTCTCCATTGCTGGCTAAAAGGAAGTAGTTGAGTAGGATGGCATGATATGTTGCCATCATCTCAGGCACTGGACTCATGCCAACTTTGGTTTAAATTCTTTATTAACCACGATCTGTATAACTTTGAGCAAGCTGCTTAATTAGTCTCTCTGAGTATCTGACTTGAAGAGTGCTTTCGAGCTTTAAAGGTTTTAGATATAATATTATCTCCCACTTCTACTCTTTTAGAAGCTGTCCAGCAAAGAGAATTTATTTGTTCTCTGGACTGCTTTAAATTACTTAAATGAAGACTCTGTAGTGAAGAAGAGAACATGTCTCCAGAACTGGGAAGAACCAGACCTCAGTATTTGGGGCTCCCAGAGTTGTATTCATGAAAATCATATGTATTGCTTTTTAGAAATACAGTTTTCTGGACCCGTTCCCACATCTCATGAAACAGCATCTGTCATGCAAGTAATCTGAGCCTTTACATGGAGAAACATTGGCCCAGACTGTAAAGACTGGTCTAGAGACTTGCCAGTGTAGTCAAGACTGACTGAAAACTAGAGTCCATGAAAGGACTCAAACATCCCATCAAACACAGGGCAACAACAGAAAAGAAAAAGCAGATCCAATATCTGAGAAAATATCTTGCTAGCAAGAGATTCAATTAGAGTACACAAGTGGAAAATCATCAGAGATAGGAGAAGGAGGCTGGAGAATATCTGGGTTAGTGTGAAAAAAGAGAGAAACACAAGGTTAGTGATTGTAAGGATTTTTTAAAAACTACCAGAGTAGTCGGAAAATATAAAACAGTCTTCTTGATATGAATTACCATAGAAGAGAAGTAAGATATATTACTAGCTGAAAATGTTTCCTTTAATATGATCTTGACTTGTCTGGATAACATTTCATCAGCATAAAGGAAGAATAAATGATGAAGTGAACTAATCTAATATTGATCATGATCAACCTGGAGGAAGTAGTTAACATGACATGTGACAGGAATATGAACAGAAAGTGATGTATCATCTTGGCCTTCATGATGGCTATGTCACATTGGAGGGACATGGTGCCAGACTTGATCCTGTCCTCTTTCATACTTGTATTCATAATTTCAGGGAGAATTGGAGATGTTAAAAAAGATGTAAGAATTTCTAAGGGATTAGCTGATGAATTTCACAAAGACCTCAGAGGTTAAAAATGACAGATTAATCTGAGGCAAAAAAATTACATAAGAATAGGGAGAGAGTAGCTTAAAGATACCACACATTGAAATACTTGAGATATTAATGATTCTCTCTAATTGTTAATTTGATAATTCAGTTTTGTAATAAAGCTAAGAAGTCAGTAATAGAAGTTTGCAGTAGCCTTCTTATACTCTTGCTTTCTGAGTGCTTCCAAAGTATTATATCTAAGTCTGGTGCTGCATATTAAGAGCGACATTGAAAAATCTATAGGCAAGCAACTGTCATTTAATTATTTCATTTATTGTTTAACCAATCCTATAGCTGTTTTTTAAATTAGGATTTGTTTTAATCCCAGGAGTAACACACTCAGCAAGCGAGTCTTTTCTATCCATACAATCGTCACCCAAAAGTATTCAATCCTAAGAAAGTCAGCTTTCAAATTGTTTATTATTTTGCTTTTCTATGAAAAAGGAGTGTAGATGCTTCCATTTTTCTCAAACATGGAATAAAGTGTTTCCAAAAGGTGGAGTAAGGGTGCGTGGTCTCCTGGACTGGAAATGAAGTCATGATTATGAGAAGGGGAACATTCTTATGATCCCCTGGGTTTTCCAGGGGAAGTTCTATTATAGAAGGTAGAGGCTCTCAGTAGGTGGTCCTTTTGATGATCAAAGTTTCATAATTCTGGAAGTTCTAATTCTCTAGACCAAACTATGAAATTATATTTAAACCTCAGATACTTGCCAAGTGAGACAGATGTTTCCACAAACAAATGATTCTTTGGGGTCTAATGGCTCAGGCATTCATCTGCACATAATTATTTTCCAGCCAAAATCAACCAAGGTGAAGCACCCAGAAGTAGAATATTGTGGTGAAAAGCTTTGAACTAGGGCTCCTACACTCTCAAGTATTATCTGAAGGAGAGTGGGCTTAGATGCTAACTTTTTAAAAGCTTAGTTTTCTCATCTGTAAAATGGAAAGGATGAAGATAATACCACAGTCAGGGAAGTTGTTCTGAGGAGTCAATGCAAGACTAGACATGAAAAATATAGCCTGATATCTGGTTCCTAGTCATCATCTGAAAATAGCAGCTTAATGACTGTTTTGGCCAGACACTTATTTTGCTTCTGGCCTTTCTTATTACACCAACATTTTAACAAATATATCCAAAGTCCTGCTGTCTTTACTGTTGGCCAGGATCTATTTTGTGTCTGTATTACTTGTCTGGCTAAAACATTAGTAGAGCACCCTTAATTTTATTATTTGGAACTATTTGCTTGGCTAAAATACGCTAACACCCACTTAAAATTTTTTTCTATATTGTTTTTGTGTTTTGTGTAATAGCTCAGTTGTGGCCTAGAGGAGACTTGAGAATATTGTAGAGAACTTTTCTCTTTTAAAGGATAACTTTAGTTCAGGGCTCTACTATGCTATTTTCTTGGTATTGGTGAATTTATTACTCATTGTATTATAATTTTCATGGTTAGGGAGTATCCAAGGCACTTTTGATCAGTTATATATTAATTCAAATTTTACCATGATTTGAAAAAAACGAATTAATGCCTCTGAATGATTAAATAGGCAAAATTTAGACCCACAATACGTTCAGAGAAAGGTGTTTTGATTTTGGCATGATACATGCCTAGAACTTTTAGAAGAAAGAAAACAAGTCGAATCGAGTTCAGTTTTCTACTTGGAGTATGCAGTATGCAGACATCTTATTGTTATCACAAAATATTATTACTAAACTAATTCTTCTTCTACAACTGTTCACCTAAATTCAAAATTCCAAGACCATCTCTGTGTGCTAGAAGGGAATAATAGTATTGATATTTTTATTTAGTTTTTATATTAAATGAACCAGCACCATTTATTGAAAAGGCTAGTCTTTCCCCTACTGAATGACTTGGCACTCTTTTTGAAGTCATTTGATTGTACATGTAAGGGTTAAATTTCTCTAAAATCAATTCTGTTCAGTTGCCTAATTGTGATTCTTATGCCAGTACCACTCTGTCTTTTTTATTCTTTTTTCCCCAGCTTTATCGAGATATAATTGACAAATAAAATTCTATACATTTGAAGTGTACCATGAGATGATTCAATATATGTATACTTTCTGAAATATTATTATAAGTTAACACATCCACCGTTTTACACAGTTACGATTTTTGTGTGTGTAGTGAAAACATTTAAGATCTACTATCTTACCAGTACAGTATTTAGTAGTAGAATAGTCACCATGGTGTACATTATACTCCCAGAACTTGATCTTGTAAATGAAGGATTCTACCTTTTGACCAGTATTTCCCCGTTTCTCCCACCCTCCAGCCCCTGGTTCAGTTCAGTTCAGTTGCTCAGTCGTGTCCAACTCTTTGCGACCCCGTGAACCGCAGCACGCCAGGTCTCCCTGTCTGTCACCAACTCCCGGAGTCCACCCAAACCCATGTCCATTGAGTTGGTGATGCCATCCAACCATCTCATCCTCTGTGATCCCGTTCTCCTCCTGCCCTCAATCTTTCCCAGCCCTCAGTCTTTTCAAATGAGTCAGCTCTTCACAACAGGTGACCAAAGTATTGGAGTTTCAGCTTCAACATCAGTCCTACCAATGAACACCCAGGACTGATCTCCTTTAGGTTGGACTGCTTGGATCTCCTTGCAGTCCCAGGGATTCTCAAGAGTCTTCTCCAACACCACGCTTCAAAAGCATCAATTCTTCGGCGCTCAGCTTTCTTTACAGTCCAACTCTCACATCCATATATGACCACTGGAAAAACCACAGCCTTGACTAGACAGACCTTTGTTGGCAAAGTAATGTCTCTGCTTTTTAATATGCTGTCTAGGTTGGTCATAACTTTCCTTCCAAGGAGTAAGCGTCTTTTAATTTCATGGCTGCAGTCACCATCTGCAGTGATTTTGGAGCCCCCAAAGTAAAGTCAGCCACTGTTTCCACTGTTTCCCCATCTATTTCCCATGAAGTGATGGGACCAGATGCCATGATCTTTGTTTTTGAATGTTGAGCTTTAAGCCAGCTTTTTCACTCTCCTCTTTCACTTTCCTCAAGAGGCTGTTTAGTTCTTCTTCACTTTCTGCCATAAGGGTGGTGTCACCTGCATATCTGAGGTTATTGATAATTTCTCCCGGCAATCGTGATTCCAGCTTGTGCTTCTTCCAGCCCAGTGTTTCTCATGATGTACTCTGCATGTAAGTTAAATAAGCAGGATTACAATATACAGCACCTGGTACCACCTTTCTATTCTCAGGTTCTATGAGTTCAACTCTTTTTCAATTCCACATAGAAGTGAGATCATATAGTATTTATCTTTTTCTGTCTGGCTTATTTCACTCAGCATAAGTTCCTATAGTTTCATTCAGGTTGTTTCAAGTCACAGAATTTCCTGCTTTCTTGTGACTGAGAAGTATTCCATCTCTCTCTCTCACTATATATATACATATATATACACATATATATATATATATAAATGTATGACAGTGCATATAATAAACACACAGATTAGAGAGAATGAGAGAGAGAGTGAGAAAAGTAGCATCTTCATTTTCCATTCATCTATCTATGGACACTTAGATTGTTTCTGTGTTTTGGCTTTTGTGAATAATGCTGCAATGAACATGGGAGTTATAGACATCTCTTTGCGATACTGGTTTTATTTCCTTCAGATATATAACCAAATATGGGATTGCTGGACCATATGGTAGTTCTATTTTTAACTTTTTTGAGGAAAGTTCATGCTGTTTTCTAGTGGTCATCACCATTTACATTCCTACTGAGAGTGTACAAGTTTCTTTTTTTCCACATTCTCACTAGCACTTGTTATTGCTTGTATTCTTTATAATAACCATCCTAACAGTTGTGAGGTGATAATTCACTGTGCTTTTGATTTACATTTCCCTGACAAGTAGTGCCGGCGAGCTCCTTTCCATGTATCCATTGGCCATTTGTATATCTTCTTTGAAAAACTGTCTATTCAGGTCCTTTGCCCATTATATATTTGTATTATTTGTTGGTGGTTTTTTTTTGCTATTGAGTTGTCTAAGTTCCTTGTATATTTTTATTATTCACCCTTTATTATATATATGGATATGACACCAAAAGTACAAACAGTAAAAGCAAAATAAACAAGTGGAAGTACATCAAACTGAAAAGCTTCTGCAAAGTAAAGGAACCCATCAGAAAAATGAAGAGCAGCCTACAAAATGGAAGAAAATATTTGCAAACCACATATATGTATTTGCATTTATTGTTCATACTTTTGGTGTCATATCCAAGAAATCATTGCCAAGAACACTGTCAGGGAACTTTATTCTTATGTTTTCTTCTAGGAGTTTGTGGTTTCAGGTCTTACATTTAAGTCTTTAATCCATTTTGAGTTAATTCATTAGTATAATACTGAATTGAATACAGTACTTTACTTTCATATGTTAAGCCAACCCTGCCATTCTGGATCGGAGAAGGCAATGGCACCCCTCTCCGCTACTCTTGCCTGGAAAATCCCATGGACGGAGGAGCCTGGTAGGCTACAGTCCATGAGGTTGCTAAGAGTCAGACACGACTGAGCGACTTCGCTTTCACTTTTCCCTTTCATGCACTGGAGAAGGAAATGGCAACCCACTCCAGTATTCTTGCCTGGAGAATCCCAGGGACGGCAGAGCCTGGTGGGCTGCCGTCTATGGGGTCGCACAGAGTCGGACACGACTGACGTGACTTAGCAGCAGCAGCCATTCTGGAATAAATTCCTCTTAGTCATGGTGCATAATATGTTTTATGTGCTGCTGGATTCACCTTACTAGTATTTTCTTGATGATTTATGCGTCTCTTTTCATAAGAGATATTGCTCTATAGTGTTATTTTATTGACTCTCTCTGGTTCTGTTTTCATGTTACACTGACCTCTTAGAACGATGTAAGAAGTGTTTCACTCATTCTCTGCTTTATTTTGAAAGAGTTTGTGAAGGACTCAGTTTAATTCTTCTTAAATGTTTGGCAGAAGTCACCATTAAAGCCATTCTCCAGTTTTGTGAGTATGTATGTGAAGGACTTTTTAAAATTATTATTAATGCAATTTTTTTTTATGTGTCTGTTCAGATTTTCACTTTCTTTTTGAGTCTGTGTCAGCAGTTGGTGTCTTTCTGAGAAATTATCTATTACATCTAGGTTATACCCTAATTGTTAGCACAAAACTGTTTATAATGTTACTGTATAGTTATTTGTAATTCTGTAAGGTTGGCAGCAATGACCTTGGCTTCATTTCTGAGCACAGTAATTTGGCCTCCTCTCCTTTGCTTTGTCTTGGTCAGTTGGGCTAAAATTTTATCACTTGTATTGATCTTTCAAAAAAACATTTTAGTTTCATTGATTTTCTCTTTCTTTCTATTGTCTATTTTTGCTCTGTTCTTTATTATTTCCTTTATTCTGCCTGCTTTGGGTTTAGTTTACTCTTCTTTATTATTCTGGTTTCTTACGTGAAATGTTAGGTTACTGATTTGAGTTTTAATATAGTTGTTTACAGGTATGAATTTCACACTAAGTGTTGCTTTATGTGCAGCCTGTAAGTTTTGGTGTGTTGTATTTTTATTTTAATTTATCTGAGGGTATTATGTAATATCTTATATGATTTCTTCTCTGAGAAACATGTTATTTAGGAGTGTGTTATTTCACTTCTACATATTCGTGAATTTCCCAACTCTTCTCTTATGATTGATTCATAATTTCATTCCGTTGTGGTTTAAAAACACACTTTGTATGACTTAATCCTTTTAAATGTCCTGAGACTTCTTTTATAGCCAATATATGGTTTATTCTTAAAAATATTACATGTGCCCTTGAGAAGGATGTTGATTTTGCTATTCTTGTGTGGACTATTCTATGTGTATCTCATGATTTGTAGTGTTGTTCAAGTCTTCTATTGTTGATTTTTGTCTAATTGTTATGTCCCATTATTGAAAGTGGAATATTGATGTCTCCGACTATTATTGTTGAATTGTCTTTCTCCCTTAGATTCTGCAAAATTTTTGTTCCATGTATCTAGAGACTCCATTGTTTTGTGAATGCGCATGTTAGTTACTCAGTTGTTTTTGACTCCTTGAGACCCCATGGATTGTAGCGCACCAGGCTCCTCTGCCCATGGAATTCTCCGGGCAATAATATTGGAGTGGGTAGCCATTCATTCCCTTCTCCAGGGGTTCTTCCTGACCTAGGGATTGAACCCTGGTCTCCTTCACTGCAGGCAGATTCTCGCCTGGAGAATTCCATGGACAGAGGAGCCTGACAGGCTACAGTCCATGGGATCACAAAGAATCAGGCATGGCTGAGTGCCTAACACTTTCGCTTATGGGCTTCCCTGGTGGCTCAAATGGTAAAAACATATGCCTGTTCTGCAGGAGACCTGGGTTCAATCCATGGGTCAGGAAGATCCCCTGGAGAAGGAATGGCTACCCACTCCAGTATTCTTTCTTTGAGAATTCCAAGGATAAAGGAACCTGGTGGGCTACAGTTCATGGGATTGCCAAGAGTCAGATACCACTGAGTAACTGTTTTGTGAATATGTGATAATAATTGTCACATGTTTTGGATAAATTGATACTTTGTGTCATTTTAAAATATCTTACTTGGATGCTACTAACAATTTTTCTTTCAAAATCTGTTTTTTCTTTTATATTGGCATAGCCTCTCCATTTTTATTTGTTTACTGTTTGCATGGTATATCTTTTCCATCCTTTCACTTTCAACCTATTTGTGTCTTTGAATCTAAAGTGGGTCACTTGTAGACAACATATATTAGGTCATGTTTTTCTTTTTCTTTTGCTTTTTAAATCCACTCTGCTGGTCTCTTCTGCCTTTTGCTTAGAGTGTTTAATACATTTGTATTTAATGTAAATACTGAGATGCTAGGATTTATGTCTACCATTTAGATGTGTGTTTGTATGTGTTGTTTTTGTGTTCTTCCATTACTACCTTTTTGTGTTAAATAGATATTTTCTTGTGTACCATTTTGTTTATCTTATTCCTTCTTTTTCTGTATTTTTGAGTTCATTTTTAGTGGTTGCCCTAAGGATTACAATTAGCATCTTAATTAATAATGTTTATACTTTGGATTAATACTAATTTAGTTTCAGTATTATAAAAACTTTGCTCCTTATATAGATCCCTTCCCTTTCCCCTCTTTTGTGCTGTTATAGTCATACAAATTACATCTTTATTCATCATGTGCCTATCAGTATTTATTTATAATTATTGATTTATGTTATTGTCTTTTAAATCAGGAAGGAGAAAACAGTGTCGTATGCAAAATATACAGTTTTACTGTCTTTACTGTTAGTTACCTCTACCAGTGCTCTTTACTTCTTTATATGTATTAAAGTCACTCTTTTCATGCAGCCTGAAGAACTTCCTTCAGTATTTTTTTTAATTTAATTTACTGTTGTCAATCAGTGGACCTTAAAATAGGGAGATTATTGTGGATTATCTAGATGGACCCAGACATGTCATGAAAAGTAGAATGAGCTTCCCTGTTGCTAGCTTTGTAGATGGAGGAAGGTGTCCACAATTCAAGGAATATGTTTCCTCTCTAAAAATGGGAATAGGCAAGAAAACAGGTTTTCCTCTGAACCCAGCAGAAAGGAAATGAGTCCTTCTGCGACTTTGATTTTAACCTAGTGAAGCCATGTTGATTTCTGACCCACAAAACTGTAAAATAATACAGTTGTGTTGTTTAAACTACCAAGTTTGAAATAATTTGTTATGGAAGGGAAAGGAAACTAATATGGTAACTTTCCTGGACAATCTCTGTGGAGTCTGTTTTGATAGACTTTAAAATGCCTCTGGGAAAGGGGCTGATTTCACTGAGCAAACTTTGGGTCTGGCTAGTTAAAGACAAGGCCTATGAGTGGACATTTCCAGAGAAAGGATGGACGGGTCAAATGGTGAGTTTTCTAGGAATGGGGCTCTTAGGTAGCTCTGCTCACCTCCGATATTTACGGTGCTTTTTTTCACTGTGGCTGCAGAGCTGTTTGTTTTCAAGATTACTGCTGAGGTAGGGAAAGAGTGATGGGAAGAGAGTGAGATAAAATGTCGTAAAACTCACTCTTCTTAATTAGATTTAGCTCTTTTTCTTGAATAAACACTTCTTGAATTATTGCAAGCATTTGGTTAATTTCCCGAGTTGTAAGAAAGTTGGTTTTGATAACTTGCCAATGTTCTTATTTTTATGGTGGCGTGGATTTTGCGAGTCCTTATTCTGCCATTCTTGCTGACATCTAATGTTTTTTCTTTAAGTTCTCTAGTGGAATGAAAAATAGCCAATCTGCTTCCTGGCTCTTTTATTTCTTATTCCCACCATATTGTTTTATTGTAGCAGTTACATAGCCTGTCAAAGCCGTCAATGATCACTTTAGTCCAGAAGGCTTCAAGTTAGTATTTAAATAACTATTTTGGAGGAATGTGCCATGGACTAATTATTTTTCCTTTCCAGTTGTAAAAGTCAGATGGTTATATTTAAAGGTCTTCTTTTTTTTGCTTAAATGCCATATCATAAGTCAGAATTCAGCAGAAAACAGAAACAATCTAAGCATTTCAAACGGGAAAGGTTAATACATTGAGTTAGATGAATACAAATGAACTACAGGTTTGAGGGCCAAGTGGCCCTCTAAACTTTGTCTTCAGGAACAACTTCCAAACAAATAGAAATCTGATCTATAAGGTCATCTACTTTTGAGGACAGACTTTATTTTAAACTTGTCAAAACCCAGCTTTGAATGATACTGTTTGTTATTCCTCTTGCTTGTTTGTTTGCTTTGGTGTAGTCTTCTACTTCTGTTCTTTCTTTATTCCTGACTTCTTTGGGTTTATTTTATTGGTCTTTTTCTAGAATCTGAGTTGAATGCTTAGAACATTTATTTTTAGCATTTCTTAGTTTTTAACATATTAATTAGAACTTGAAGATTGACTTTGGGTAAGGTACTGCTTATTGATGGCCCACAGATTTTAGTGTTAATCAGTCTCATTCTAATTAATTTTTTCTACCCGTATACATTTGTCTTCATTTCCTCTTTAATAAGGTTTTTCCCCATGTAGAGAACTTTGTATTTTACTACTGAGTTCTGTGATTTTCTTATTATGATTTTTTAAATTGTGGTATAAATACCTTATTGAGATTTTGTGTGATCTAATATATAGTCTGTTTTGAAAATATTCTCTTGGCATTTGAAAATAATATGTATTCTTTGTTAACAATAGATACACAAAAACATGTGTGTGTATAAACATATATCTGTATGGGTAATTTTAGCTTTCAAATTCTTTATAACTTTATTTTTTGTTTCACTATGTAGTTAATTTCTAAGAAATACTGAAATATACTACTTTTAGATTTTTCAAATTTGCTCTCCTTTTTTTTTTACAATTTTGCTTTTTTTATTCAATGCATAAACCATTATCATTATGGTGGATTCTTTCTGAATTGCAACAGTTCAATCAGTAGAAAGCATTATTTTTGCCTTGTATACCAGTTTGTCAGGAGAAGGCAATGGCACCCCGCTCCAGTACTCTTGCCTGGAAAATCCCATGGACGGAGGAGCCTCGTAGTCTGCAGTCCATGGGGTCGCTACAAGTCGGACACGACTGACCAACTTCACTTTCACTTTCCACTTTCATGCATTGGAGAAGGAAATGGCAACCCACTCCAGTGTTCTTGCCTGGAGAATCCCAGGGACGGGGGAGCCTGGAGGGCCGCCGTCTATGGGGTCGCACAGAGTTGGACACGACTGAAGCAACTTAGCAGCATACCAGTTTGTCAGAAATTGATATCTTCCTGATTGTTCTGGTTTGTCTCTGTTCAGCTCTTTACTGTCAACATTTTTACAGTTGTTTTGCTTGTGCTTTTTAATTAAAAAAAAAAAGAACTAAAAACTGTTAACCCTCAGATAGTCTTAACTCTTTCTGTATTGACCAAGAAAATTGACTCATTCACATTTATACTCTTGAGTCACGTATTTGATTTTATTTCTACCATCTTATTTAGTTCTAATCATTTTTCTTACTCCCTTGTCTCCTTTTCCCTTTCTGTTTTTGCTAGGCTAATGGATCAATTATTTAATTGTGTATGGGGTGGAGGTGAGGGGCTCTAGTGCATTGGATAAGTTAAATTTATCAAATCTTTAAAATGTTTTTTATATAAACCCCAAAGTTAACATATACATAGCATCTTTTCCAAATAAGAGAAAACCTCTAGTTTACTTGCAATTTTGTTTTTCCTCACATCCTTCCTACATTCCTTAAGATAGGAGACGTAGGGCTTTGCTATTGCAAGTTGTCATTACTTTTACACTATGCCTCTTAAACTTTCTGAATTCCTACTTTATAAATACATGGTTTAGTCACTAAGTCATGTCCAGCTCTGTGACCCCATGGACTGTAGCCTGCCAGGCTCCTCTGTCCATGGGATTTCTCAGGCAAGAATACTGAAGTGGGTTTCCATTTCTTCAGGGGATCTTCCCAACCCAGGGATAGAACCTATGTCTCTTGCATTGCAGGTGGTCTCCTGCACTGCAGGCAGATTTTTTACCTCTGAGCCACCAGGGATCCCAACATTAAAACTAAAGCAGCATTATCTGTGATTATTTAAAGTTGAAAATGTAGTTTTCTGTTTTATTTTACTAACAATTGTAACTTTCCTATCAAAAAAGACTCTAATAAATAAAAATGATTCTAATTTCTCTGAAATGATTTAAGATAGTACTGTTCTAAGGTAAAGTCATGCTTCCCTGGTGGCTCAGATGGTAAAGAATCCGCCTGCAACACGTGAGATTTGGGTTCGATCCCTGGGTTGGGAAGATCCCCTGGAGAAGGGCATGGCAACTCACTCCAGTATTCTTGCCTGGAGAATCCCCTTGGACCAAGGAGCCTGGCGGGGTAGAGTCCATGGGGTCATAAACAGTTGGACACGACTGAGTGACTAAGCACAATGTAAAGTCAGATATTTTGAGAAATACTGATGTTCTTCACTGGAAGAGTTCAAATACATTAGATTACTTATTGGAAAAGGCAGTTCATCATCAGACTGATCAGATTAATTGAAATTAAAAATACTCCTTTAACTTTCTTTTACTGCTCTGCTGATGTATGTATCCAAGGCTTTTCCTTTACAGGCATAGAGTTAATGGATGATCCAGAAAAAGTTTTAAGATCTTTTACATCCTATTCTTCAGTACTACTTAATAGTATCCTTCTGCCCATGGGGATTCTCCAGGCAAGAATCCTGGAGTGGGTTGCCATGCCCTCCTCCAGGGAATCTTCCCAACCCAGGGATTGAACCCAGGTCTCCCACTTGCGGGCAGATTCTTTACCATCTGAGCCACCAGGGAAGCCCCACTTAACAGTGTACCTTAGTTTTATTCCAAATATATCATTGTATATAAGTGAAAGGTAGAAAGAAATGACAAGTCCCAATGAGGAAACCATTTCAGTTTAATACCCTATTTATGTGTGCAAGTTACCTATTTGGGCTTCTTGCAGAACCACCCAGCCTGGAGGATGCAGGGAAGATGCTGAATGAGACCGTGGTGGTGAACAGCCCCGTACAGCTGGAGTGTAAGGCAGCTGGAAATCCCTCACCTGGTATGTTTGTTTGTGGACTCTATAACTTACCAATGTTTTAAGATTTCTGTGAATTGCTAAATCAGTTTATAAGGATACTATAGTAATTGCTAATGAAGAAAATATTATAGAATACATTTCAAGCGTAAAACACTGATAAGGATATCACTTGGTGGATGATATTTTTGAATTTTCATTGCTTTTAGCTCCATGAAATAATTTACCCATTTAAACAATGTATAGATATGTGAATAATTGTCTTACTGTCCTTACCGTGGCCATAAAACCCACAATATCATTGTATATACATTTATGCTGAAAGTATACTTTTAATCTGGTCTAAGTTGATTATGAATCATTCATTTGATGAGACTATTATTGTATTGATTCTCATCACTGGTAAGTTATTCATATGAATCGATAATAATATAAAATTCTTGAGGCTAATAGTATATACTGTGTTTGGTTTTGATTAGAAGCCTAAACAAAATTTTTGTAGATGAGAGGCATATATTCTACATGCGAAGAAATAGAATTGATTAAAAGTTTGCTCTCAAACAAATATTGATACATTAGAGAAAATGTAAAGAATATCATTTTTATAAATTCACTTCAAGACACTTATATTGGCCTGACTATTCATATTTTTCTAATGTTTACCTCCTTCCTTCTAAAAATCAACCTTAAATATTTAAACAGATTAAATGAGTGATAAGCGTAAGAATAAAGCAGTTGTTACTGTTGTAGTTAACCTCTAATTCAGTGTTTATATTGAGTTTTTAAAATTATTTTTTATTGAAGGATAATTTTTATTTTATTTTATTTTATTTTTTTTACATGTTTTCCCCTTCCAGAACCCCCCTCCCACCTCCCTCCCCATCCCATCCCTCTGGGTCATCCAGAAACATTTAAATAGTTGGGCTTCTCTTCTCTTCTCCTTGCAGCTATTACATGGTACAAAGATAATCGTCCACTGTCAGATTCCAGTAGTGTGGCTTTCTTGAACAGAGGACAGATCATCAATATTGAAAGTGCCCAGATCACAGATGCTGGCATATATAAATGTGTGGCCATCAACTCAGCTGGAGCAACCGAGTTATTTTACAGTCTGCAGGTCCATGGTTAGTGCCACTACTAGATTGATCCAGGATAAAGAAGCATTCAAAATGATCCAGTGCATATATGAAATTCTAGCATTGATATTTAACAGAATGTGTTATTGTCACCTTTATTTAAGGATGCAGTGCCCTAAAACTGATAAGTGTTTACATTTTTTGTTTCCTATTAAATGCTCTATTTTCACATGCTGTTGAACTTAAGTTTGCTTTAGATGAGATGTTCAGAATAGTCATCAACTATCTTAATAGCTAATGGCAGTAGCTCTGTTTGTCAATATTGTCTATCAGAATCATAGGTTCAAGATATGTATTCAAGTTGTTTTCCCTAATAATGCTTTTAAGAGGAGTTCATAGTTAGCTTACTAGAGTGGATACAGTGGAGGGAAACACACATACACACACGGACCTGGAAGTCAAGAGATAAAAATGTAAAACATATTACTATGGACGGAACACATAGCTGTTAGTATTCTGAGATGAACTATTCTGTGATGTTAACATGCCTTATTTTTATTTACTTTTTTGTTCCTTTTCAGTGCCCCCATCAATTTTTGGCAGCAATAACATGGTGGCAGTGGTGGTTAATAACCTGGTGAGGTTAGAGTGTGAAGCCAGAGGTATCCCGGCCCCAAGTCTGACCTGGCTGAAAGATGGGAGCCCTGTCACTAGTTTCGTTAATGGGATACAGGTACTCCATGTCATTTCTTAACACAAATCTACCATCTCTTTATTCAGTCCACGAAGTCTGAACAAATAAAACTATTAAAGGAACTTGCAGAACAAGGATTCACAAATGTTATCCAAAAATGTACCTATATACATCTAGAAATATGGACACACAACTGGGATTTCTAGACAGTTCATTAAAAGCTCAGTGTGTCTACGAGTTCCTTTGTCTCATATATAATTCTGTGTTTTGACTGCTGTTTTAGGTACACCTGCTTCCCTATTCCCACTCTCTGGTATCACCATAAGAGATACCTTACTCAAAGAAATGTTCATCCATGACAGAAGCAGGAATTTCCTGGTAGTTACATTTAAATTTCTGAAAATAATAATAAATCAGAGAACCATCTAGAATATAGTCACTTCTACTAAAATAACATATCAAGAAAAATGAAAAACGACATTATGAGAAATGAAATTTTAGTCTGAGAACAGAATTTAAGTACTTTGCATTGACTCAAAATTTGAAATACAAAAAGACATATATCCCGTTTAAAGTGTACTTTAATCTTGTTTGGCCTTGAAGAAGGCATAGTTATTCCACCATTCTATTTCTTGAGCTTTTCTTGAAATCCTTTGCTTGCAGAATTTGGGATCATAGACTATCTAGAGTCAATGTCAGTATTTTTGAGGTATATCTATGTCAATGGAATAAAAGGGCTATGAGTGTGACCAATTAATTTGACTTCTATTATGATGTTAGTTTTAATTTCTTAATTGTTCTCCCAAGGAAAAATTAGGAGGAGGATTAACTCCTCTTATTCCCACTTCTTATGTTTCTCCACTGGTGGCTTTCTCTCTTTCTGTAGTAAGCATAGATAAAATTGGATCTTCACTTGATCCTGTATGTGGAGAGTTGTTTTCAGTGATTATTGCCAGCTTTGGTTCTATGCTCTGCCTTCCTCCATGGAGAAAATGAGGACATTGAATGATGCTTGCTCTCTTTAAAATATCCAGGTAGAAGTCCTTCTAGAGGCAAATGTTCGATTGATTAAACTCAGAAAATAATTGAAAAAGTATGTTTACACCTACCTTTCTCAGGAGACATGTTGGTTATTTAGTGTTCTCTTCTTTGATAGGTTCTGTCCGGGGGCCGCATCCTAGCATTGACGAGTGCGCAGGTCAGTGATACCGGGAGATACACCTGCGTGGCAGTAAATGCTGCTGGGGAGAAACAAAGGGACATTGATCTCAGAGTATATGGTGAGACATTTTAATAATTATTTCTGCTCTGAAAGAGCTGTGTTTAAGTCCCAAGATCATTGACAAAGTTGAGAATTTTTAACAATGGAGAGCTATGAACAATAGAAATGAAGTTATAAGATTAACAGAATCAGTTTCACCCTTTCTGCCTCATATTTTACTTTGACTGATTTTCCTTTTTTTGAACTTCTGAGAATGAAAATGCATGCAAAGATACGATCTTCTCACTAAAGCAAGCTCCTCTTCAAGGAGCTCTTTTGATCAATTCTGTTTGAATCCTAGATTTTCTTACCTTTTAATTATATGTACAATCAGCGTATTTTATAGTTATTACTATGTCTATGAATTAAAAGATTATTTAGGAAGAAAAAATTGAATATAAATTAGGCAAAATTCAGATTTTTTTCCTACCTGTGATGCAGCTGTAATATACAAAAGGAAAGGTCTGACTCCGTCACACCACAAAGCCCCCAGGATGAAACTGTGGTCTCATTGGCTCCATTCATAGATTGCACTTGTCATTCCACATTTTAGTATACCTTTGCGTTTAGCACTTTTTCAGGTTTGCTTTTTTCTTTTTAGTGTCTCATTTGCATTATAGTTTTGCTTCCTGGAATAATGGGTTTGTTTCTTCTGTGGCCCTCAAAGAGTATCTGTTTAATGCAGGCCTTTTCTTCTAGGTCCTACCTCAGTTCCAAAGAATTCACTCCTTTTAAAAATATATATTAAAAAATGTATTATTTTTTTAACCTCCAGGCCATGTGAATTGATGTGCCTTTTTGAATTCACCAAAAACAAATATAGTCATCACAAACAACTTTGACTTTGACTTAACAAGTCGTACTTTTTTAATTAAAAGGCCCCTCGTGACAACACAGATACCATACATATCTAATTAAGCTAAAAAAACCCCAGTTGGCATCAGTAAACTGCCCGAAACTTGTATGCATCCCCCATTTTTGCTGCTTCTGCAGTTGACATGTGTGGGTGTCCAGCCTCCAGGTTTGTTGGTGCTCTGTCTAAGACAACAGAGCGTCTAAAATGCCCAATCGCAAGGAATCTAACTCCCTCCCTCGATGGATCACTTTTATGCTTTATGAAGAATTGGAATGTTTCCAGTCTAAATTGTTTTTAGAGGATGATGCATCAATTTAAGTTTGTGACACAATAGCTCCTTCAGTCATAAGCAAGCCAAGCCCAGGATTGCCATTGGTATTCACTGGGTTTTAGTTAACACTGAAAATCTGACCTTTGCTTTTTCCGTTTCTGCATTGATAAATGTCAAAAGTGGACCTGAGAGGTGATAGAGAGTTGATATTTTCCAGGAGTTATGAATATGTGCATGACTATTCTTTAAGATTTTGTTAAGATACTCCCATACAAGTCTCTTAGTCCAAAAACCAGAATCTTCCCTCTGTAGTAAAAGTCAAGAGGCTGGCAAACATGTACATGTGTTTGAAAATGTGTGTGTGTTTAGTAGCTTGCTATGCTTATATATTTCAAATCTTAAGTGTCAAATTAAACAATTTTAATTTGAAATTAGCCTCCAATCTATCCTCTACTATTTATATTATGCCCCTGCATTATATTCCTAAGTTTGTGGTATTAGCCTTGGCAATCTTGGGTTGGTTTGTTGCTCATGGCCAAAGATAGGTTCAGATTCACATTATAGAGTGTAGGTGTGTAAAAGGAGAACATACTGGGTAAAATAGCTGTCCCTACAGTTACAAGAATAGTTCGTTAAACTGTTTCTCCTTGGTATAAATTTAGAGGATGCTTTACTGTATTCTGAAGTGCTGAAACAAGAGAATTGAGTTTCTAAATGATTTATATTCCTACAGTACGTCTTTTGTAAACTGAAACTCAGAGAGCTTTCTTAGCAATCACACATTCCCCAGTATCTCCACAAGCATAACCCCATGGCAATTCTGACTTGGTTACTTACATGTCACAGATACAATGCACAGGATGAGAAACAGGCCAAATATACCCCTTTCTAAGCAACATGACTGCAAAGAAGAATAGGGATATCATTTAAGAAACCCAGGGATCTAAAGGGTGGAAGCTTTTTCTCTTCTCAGACTAAACAAAATTTGGAAATGAAAGACAGGACAGAAAAAAATAGATGGGCTTTGGTAATATATATCCTCAACTATAATTAGATTTGCTTTAATTTATGTTAAGAAACAAATACTCTTTTGTTTTTATATTTTTCCTCTCAATGTGAAAAACTTGATTTGCTTTGGAGCTTGACTCAACTCACTTAGCTGTAAGAAAAGTAATTAAAGGAAAACTATTTGGAAATTAGCATTCTGCTCTCTTGAATTATTTCTGACATTTACATCTATAAGCAGTCCTAAAGAATCCATGCTCTTTTATAAAGTCTACAAGTAATCTAAGTTAAACATGTTTTACATAGTCATGGGGCTTCCCCTGTGGCTCAGCTGGTAAAGAATCCACCTGCAATGCGGGAGACCTGGGTTCACTCCCTGGGTTGGGAAGATCCCCTAGAAAAGGAAAAGGCTACCCACTACAGTATTCTGGCCTACAGAATTCCATGGACTGTATGGACTTCAGTATTCTGGCCTGGAGAGTTCCATGGGGTCACAAAGAGTCGGACACGACTGAGTGACTTTCACTCACATAGTCATGGTACATTTTTATCCAGAGACCAGACTTGACCTGAAATTATTTCCAAACTATGAAATATGCTGTTCTATTAGGACTCTTTATGCAAAGACTGGTGAATATATCTTTTTTTTCCATAATAGAAGATGGCACTCACTGTGCTCATTTTGCTGAGATTATAGAAATTTTCATCTCAGACTAGTTGCGTATCTTTTTCTGTTGTCTCACATGTTGAAAATAATCCCGCTCTTTTCTGTTACCATAGATAAATTTAAGCTGATGGAGAGCCAGTATCTGTGTGTGCTATTAAATTTAGCAGAATGGACATCACAGATCTCTGCCCAAATGCTCCACTGGTCTGTTCCAACCATTGTGCATGAGATTTCTTTTGTTAGCATCAATTCCTTTGGGTTTAGCACAAGTCCTGCATCCAGAAACAGCATAAGAAAGTACCCTCTAGTTCGTATGCCTTTTCCTGTGTAGCAGAGAAATCTCCTGGTTACAGAAAAACATGTTACTTGCTAAAATCCACAGAAAAAAACATGTTACTAGCTAAAGTCCATTGTCCTTTTGCCACATGCAGCAGTGTCAAGCCAGAAGCAATGGCTAACAGGCCGTTAAAATGATCTTTACCACAAGCACCTTATTTCTCCCAATGCATTTGGAAAAATCCTTTAGGATTCATTTCAGTGAAACTTTGCCTTTCTTGTAAAAACAAAAACAAAAAACTACAAATATGGTATGTTTCTTACAATCCTAAACAGTTACAGAATTTAGTGAGAAATGGCCGGGGAAATTCCCCTTTGTGCTTTTTTGGAGTCGCCCTTTAATAACAGGCCTGATTTCATTATTAGTTCATGTTTTTGAATTATTATAAATACAGGCCTGAAAGAGGCCTTGAGAGCTTATGAAGCCCACCCTCTCATTCTTGGCAGGGCTGTACCTAGACCATGTAAGACAAATGATTGTTTACTCTCTCTTTTAATATACCCAAGGGAAGGTGATTCCTTAAACTCCTCCAAGAACATATTTCAGCATCTGACAAGCCTTATAGCCAGGGAATTCTCATTTTAATCTCATTAAAATTTCAACTCATTTCTTTTTATGTAGCTGTGTGTCGTACAGCTGGTCACTGATTTAGTTATCCCACATGGTCTTCATTCCATAGAATCATGTTACTTCACGTAAGGTCTTATCTGTCACCCATCTTATATTTTACAAGCTGAGAGGTGTGACAAGATGATCCTTTTCAACTTTATTTTTATTTTGCCTTTATGTGTATGAAATTTATTTTATTTTGAAAAAGATATAAATAAGCATCAAAAATGTATTTGCTTTTAATTCACTGTTGTTTCCAAAATATTTCATGTGTGATTTAGCACTTTGAAAATCTTAAGGGGTGACTTCGAGTTCAAGAAGTTTCTTAAATGGGCACTTGGTGAGAACTTCCAGTTCTAAAACCTTTTTGCACAAAAAGTAAGTGAAAAACTATTTTTGTTCAACAGGAACACATTAATCAGTGATTTATGAACACTTGATTCAGAACCAAGTGATGCAAAGAGGGTATACTAGAATTACTGTGATCCTCCATCTTAAAAGGACTGATAAAGTCATTCAGTTTATGTCCTGATGATTAATAAAGATAAGCAGTGTGCTGGCCTCTTTTATCCTGAGGGAAAACCCATCTTTCACTTAGTTGCACCAAATATTATGGGAGAAGAACAGAACGTCTCTGTCCTCATTAGCCAAGCTGTGGAGTTACTGTGTCGAAGTGATGCTACTCCCCCACCGACTCTGACCTGGTTAAAAGATGGCCGCCCCTTGCTGAGGAAACCAGGTCTCAGTGTCACTGAAAATGGGAGTGTGCTAAAGGTAAGGCTATAGATTCATTCACTTCTTATTTCTAAGATCATGGCTTTAGTATTACCCCTATCAAAATAGTACACTATTAAACTTTACAAGTATCCTACTAAATTTATCCTCTAAAATTCTAGGAACCCTTTTGAGGTTTATGATATTTTTTCTAATTTATGCCTAGTAAGATTTAAATATTTAAATGTCAATTCATATTTGAAGGTAGAAGCTATTCACAAAATGCTTCTAGCAAAATATTATAGCAACATTCTAAGGAGTGCATCATTTCAGTCATCCAACCAATCAGCAAATACCTATTCTAGATGCGCTGCATAGGGGTGCAATAAAGAATGACACATTTATGCAAAATTTTCCAATTCTATATAAATATATATTCTATATACATACATATAAAATCATTTCCAATTTTATATAATATATGAAAATCTAGCAGCTTAATTGAAAAATGCAGTTAAGTGCTATAAGGCTCTAAGTTACTTACCCAGTGGATGATACAGACAGTACATTTGGGAAAGATAGCAAAAAGTAAGGTTATGGTTGCCTAGAATAGTCTTGGATGGCTATTTGGCTTTTTATGGGTAGATGGGACAAAAGACCTGATTATGAAAAGCAAGTAAACTCATGAGACTGAAACAATTTAACAAAGTGAATTTTGGAAATAATGTTGACAGGGATGATTTGAGTGAAATAAGAATTAACATGGAAAGTCAGCCTAAGGAATTAGGATTCAGGAAGTTAACAGGCCACTGGAATGTTTATAAAATCCTCATAATAACCCTATGTAGAATTGAGAGAATGGCGAAGTAATCTGCCCACGGTTACTAAGGGGCAGAAATGGGATTTGAATACAGAAGTATAAATTCAGCATCCTTGCTGCTAACCACCATGCCACATGGCTTCTTGGTAAAAGAAAATTATCACTGTCAAACAAAGAGAGCCTTGAGAAGTGAATGAAGATTGTCAGCATGAAGGGCAGCTAAGAAACTTACATAAGTAGAAGTGTAAGAGAGGGAGGGAGCGTGAGTGTGTGTATGAAAGGCAAGAGAATGGAGTCTTTCAAAATTACAGTCCTGTAATGATGGAGCTGGTAAGACTGGAACGGTCAGGGTCACTGATAGAGGAAGTAAGATACGTCAGTTGAGTTATAGAGTGGAAAAAAAGGCAAAAAGTGCTGCCCTTCTCAGAAGCAGAGCCCAGAGTTCTAGAAAGCAGCAAGAATTCTCAAACCTCAGCACTGACTGAATGACAGAGGGAGATGATTATATTAACACAAGTCCCAGCACTGCTCAGGGAGAGCTGTACATGATTAGAACTGTCTTAGCAATTTCAGTGAGTAGAGGAGTTCATTTCTTCAGAGCACAGATCCCATTGGAGTTGGGAAGCCAGGAGAGAGGGAATGAAGAAATCTTGAGATCCACTGAATCCCTACCACCAAGGCCATCCAGGCACCCTGGAATGTATGGGTCCAGAGGAAGGGATGTAGGGAGAAGACTTCATGGAAATGAGAAGTAGTGAAGACTAAATACTTTCAGTGATAACTGCAACTCCAATGATTCGCCCCCTTTTGAATATTCTAGCAATTGATTTCAAAGTTAGCCGTCGATTACATATTATTTGTTATACCTCTTATAGTATCTTATATTGTTATTTACACCTTATTTATTATTAAACTCTTTTTTATGTTCACATGCTTTACATTATCAGCTAGATTGCAAACTTAAGGCAGAAACCATATATTACACTATATTTCTTAGTATCTTCTACCTGTAGTACCTAGTACGAGATTCTCAATAACTGCTGAAAGTTCTATGAGTAAATGATGGATAAGTATTCATGTATGTTGCAGATAAATATATGGAAAATATTTACTGATATTCAATTATCTACCAAGCACCAAACTGGGTACTAGGAGATAAAAACTAATTGAGTATAATGGTTGACTTGAAGGAGCTTTTAAGTGTGATATAGAAGAAAGCAATAAACTAAGAGTAAGGGTGTTATTTTACTGAACAGTATCCTGGGCATACGAAAAATTGTATATTTAAAGCCATAAGTAACTCATTCAAAGGTTAATTGTGGGGGGGTTTTTTGGTGCTATTTTATCTTAATCATATTTAAAAGACCTTTCTAGACCTTCAATCACTAAAGTTAACGAGATTAAAACAAGGTATGATGTAAGTGATAACTGTTGGATCTTGGTAAGTATTGAATGTGGGCAATGGGCATATAGCCCTCAATTTTATTGGGGTGGCCAAAAAGTTCGTTTGGGTTTTTCATACCATCTTAAGTAAAAAACAGACCAAACTTTTTGGCTAACCCAATACTATCTTCTCTACTTTTTATATGTTTGAAAACCTTTAGAACAAATGAAAAATCAGAGATCACAAGCAACATTAATGTAAAAACCCCAATTAATTACAAAATAGAAACTGTGGTTTCAAAGCATGATTTTGTTTTCAGATTGAAGATGCTCAGGTTCAAGATAGTGGTCGCTACACTTGTGAAGCCACAAATGTTGCAGGAAAAACTGAGAAAAACTATAATGTCAACATTTGGGGTAAGTGAGGTCAACCCTTAAATGATTCAGCTTGTGGTTTGACCTTTCATTGTTTGTATCAGTTCTTAAACTGACAACCACATAAATAATACATAGAAGGATATTAATTAATATGTTTAAATGATACTGAGCTGTCCTGAATATCAGCTTATAGAGTTAATTCAAGGGCAACTAAATATATTTCCTGAACCTAAATATGTAGGTCACTGTAACTTTGATGTTCTCCTCTCCTGACTGATTAACATGCCCTTTAGCTTCTATAGCCAGGATCTGCTAATGATTGAACATTCTCCATGAGGAGCAGAGAGCACGTTGGTTAACAGAAAATGTCAGAAGGTCAAATTATGTATGTGAATTTAGTGTGTGAGAAAGACAAAGAGCACATGCAGCTGGGGTGGGAGATGAAGTTACTCTGCTGACTAATGTGAAATGCTAGGCTCACTCAAAGTTTTAATAAGTTACTAAGAAAGTTTGTTACTAAGATAGTTTTTAGGAATAATTGCAACTTTTATGTTAGCTGTGGTTGTCTGCCAGTTGTTCAAAAGTGTTCCCATTTCCCAAATAATCAACTTTAAGTACTTGTTCACATTCATTTATAACATATTAAGCACTATTAATTGTGATTATATTTGTTTAAACATTTTAATTATTGAGATAATGACCTGAAATATAACTTTGATTATAAAAGTTAATTAAAAACCACATTTTAAAATAAAAATAAGTAGAGGAAGTAATCTGATTCCAATGGAGAACAACTGTTGTTTAAAAGTATGCATTTACTTAGAGAATAGCTTGTTAATTATAAATTGTTATTATCATTTAAAAAATCTTGAAAATTATGAGAAGTGTTATCATTTATCCTATAAAGGAATTCATTTACTTTTAAACACTAAAATTTATTATGTAGTAAATTTATATTTATTACGTATTAGTTACATATTGGGCTTTCCAGGTGGCTCAGTGGTAAATAATCCACCTGCCAAACAGGAGACACGGGATCAATCCCAGTGTCGGGAAGATCTCTGGAGGGGAAATGGCAACCCACTCCAGTATTCTTGCCTGGGAAATTCTATGGACAGAGGAGCCTGGCGAAATACAATCCATGGGGTTGCAAAAGAGTCGGACACAACTTAGTGACTAAACAACAAGTTACATATTATTAACTTCTCTTCGTACTTCCTTCCATCATTTTTCTCCCTCTGTGTTTCCTTTACTTCCCTTCTCTTATTTCTCTCAAGTGGGAAAAATATTCATATACTTCCCAAAATGGACAAGACACTGCTAAGTGTTATCAAGTAAAGGTTGAAAAAAGAAGTGAAAAAGAAAAATTCGGAGTGATGATCAATTAGAAAGTGAGGTGAAGAATTCACTTTTTAAAAACTGTACAACAAACTATAATTTTATTTTTAGTTCTTTATATTTTTAAAGTTTACTTTATTGAAATACAGTTGATTTGTCAGCTCAGTTCAGTCACTCAGTCGTGTCCAACTCTTGACGACCCCATGGACTGCAGCACGCCAGACCTCCCTGTCCATCACCAACTCCCGGAGTTTACTCAAACTCATGTCCATTGAGTCGGTGATGCCATCCAACCATCTCATCCTCTGTCGTCCCCTTCTCCTCCTGCCTTCAATCTTTCCTAGCATCATGATCTTTTCCAATGAGTCACTTCTTTGCATCAGGTCGCTGAAGTATTGGAGCTTCAGCTTCAGCATCAGTCCTACCCATGAATATTCAGGACTGATTTCCTTTAGGATAGACTGGTTGGATCTCCTTTCATTCCAAGGGACTCTCAAGAGTCTTTTCCAACACCACAGTTCAAAAGCATCAATTTTTCAGCGCTCAGCTTTCATTATGGTCCAACATCCATACATGACTACTGGAAAAACCATAGCTTTGACTAGATGGACCTTTGTCGGCAAAGTAATGTCTCTGCTTTTTAATATGCTGTCTAGGTTGTTCATAGCTTTTCTTCCAAGGAGCAAGCGTCTTTTAATTTCATGGCTGATTGCTTAGAGAGAGTAAAAAGAATATGTATGGAAGAGTACCGTGTAGAATGACTCTCAAATACCACGTAAGAAGGGAGACAGAAAAAGAAATCCCAGATGGGAAACTGAGTTGAATCATTTGTCAAAGAGGTAGGAGGAAAACTGGGTAAAACTTCTATTTTGGAATCTCAGGACAGTGGTGTTCCCAGAAGAACGCAAATAGGAAATAGGTTGGACATGGTTATATGAACGAATGAATGAATGCATAATGGCACACATTGCAGAGAAGTCAAATGAGACATAAACTACAAAGTGTGCTTAACAGATGAGTAGACCTGTGCCTCTTAAAGAGGAAAGCAGTAGATGTAAGAATGAATGATAAAGGAAAGTTGAGACATTAAGACTGGATTCACTCAAAAATTATTTATGGTGTGACTCTGTGTTCTAGGCACTGTGCCACGTGTAAGCATAGGTAGGTTCATAAGAAAGACAGTGACACTGCTCACACAGAACTTAGAGTCTGCTGGTGTAGAAGTACCTTTCAAAAGATAATTAAAATTGTCTCCTAAGAGTTATCACAGGAGATTTTGTGGGAATACATAGCAGGGGGCTGGTGATATCTAACTGAGGTTTTAAGGATGAGTAGGTGTTAGCTCTCTGAAGATGGAAGCATAAAGACCTGGAGAACATTATCTGTATTCAATGAACAGAACATCATTCACTATGCAGCCTCGTGTGGCTCAGAGGAGAATAAGAAGATATAATATTAGGTAGGAAAGATTAAAAGGGGCATATAGAAGAGTACCTCTAAAATCAATTTTAAAAGTATGGATTTGATTCTAAAGGTGATAGAACACCACTAACGGTATTCAAAGGAGGACTGGGGCATTCAGATTTGTATTTTAGGAAGAAAGCCAGTATACTCTAGTTTTTTAGTATTAAATCAATTATTTAAATTTTTAAGAAATTGAATTAATAGGATTGGTTGATTACATTGAGAGGTATGGATACAGGAAAGGGTAAAAGATGGATGTTGGTTTGGGCTGATCAGCTGGGGTGTGTGGACAGCAGTGTCCTCCCCTTGGAGAGGAAACAAAGGTTCAGTTTAGGGCAAGTTGAGTTTGACAAACCCTCTAAGGCACCCACATTGAGATATTAAGTAGACAGATATAAAGATGGTCAGCATCATTAGTTATTAGACAAATGCAGATTAAAACTATAATGATATATCACCTCACACCAATCAGAATGGTCATCATCAGAAAATCTACAAATAATAAATGCTGGAGAGAGTGTGGGGAAAAGGCAACCCTCCTACACTGTTGATGGGAATGTAAACTGGTGCAGCCACTATGGAAAACAGTATGGAGGTTCCTTAAAAAACTGAAAATAGAGCTAACATCTTATCCAGCAATCCTCCACCTGGGCATACAACAGGAGAAAAATGTGGTTCTAAAGGCTACATGTACACCAGTGTTCATAGCAGCACTATTCACAATAGCCAAGACATGGAAGCAACTTAAATGTCCATTGACAAATGAATGGATAAAGAAGTGGTACATGTATACAATGGAACATTGCTCAGCCATTAAAACAAATGAAATAATGCCATTTGCAGCAACATGGATGGACCTGGAGATTATCATACTAAGTAAAGTAAGTCAGACAGAGAAAGACAAGTATCACATGATATTGTTTGTATGTGGAATCTAGAAAATGATACAAATGAACTTATTAACAAAACAGAAAGACTTAGAGAATGAACTTATGGTTACCAAGGGGAAGTGGGGGTGCAAAGGGTAGAGTCAGAGTTTGGGATTGACATGTACACAGTGCTATGTTTAAAATAGGTAACCAACAAGGATCTACCAATAAATAAATTTTTTAAATGTAGTCAGATATAAAAGTCCAGATCTCAGAGACTATCTGCATTACAGATACAGGTTTGCAAATATTTGTATTAATGGAAGCCATGGGAGTAGAGTGGAGTTTGGTTTGGAGGTCATGGATTTATAGTTGGTGGCAATCTGTGTAGCTGTCATTTTCTTCTGTAGACATTTCATGTGTGGGATAGGTTATGACAAAGTAAATTATAGGATTTATCCCAAGAAATGGTATTGCCGAATAGGAAAAGCAATGGTGCAGTTGCGAATGTTGGCAGAAGACTACTTGAAATTATTAAACATGAAGTCAAAGCTGGATAGTGAAGTCTGCAAATAAAAAAGTAGATAGCAGATTGGGAGGCTTCTGAAAGGTAAGGACCTGAGATTCAATGAGGTCACTGAACTGAGAGTTGGGAATACTTCAGTGAAGGAGCTGTAAGGATAGAAAGTGGCCTACATTTAAAAATTAATAGGAGAACTGATATAGATGGTGAGAAGTGTATGGCTTGTGATGGAGAAAGGGATGAGCAAAATCAAGGAACCAAGTAGTCAGATGTTTAGACAGAAGGATGGCAGGTCTTCAAGGTGAAGAGAAGGTATGGAAACAAGTACCAAATTGTTCAGTGAAAGGAAAAAGAATTACAGGTTCACAGAGAGGGAAAAGAAAGAGAAAGGGAAGTAAATGGATGATATGAGCCTCAAAGGAATAGAGACTTTCGTGGAGGTGGTTGAACAATGGCTGGAAGCTGCATTTGGGAGTGAGGAGGATTCTCCCACTCCTCAACTCCCAGGAGCTTAGGAGAACAGGCATCTATCATGTGATAATACTGCAGCCAGAAGAGTGTCCGAAGGGGAGAATTTGGCCAGCAGATGCAGACTCAGCCTCTTAGAGAAAAGTGTGGGTCGTCGATTCACTTTGAAAGTTCCAAGGAGAGGCTGGAGGCCAGTGGGGAGACAGACTGTGTAATCTAGGATCGGTAACATATCTGTTTCTTAGATCAAATTCCTCACCTCTGTTTTTTATTGTTTAATTGCTAAGCCTAGTGTAACTCTTCTGCGACCCTCCGGACTGTAGCCCACCAGCCTCCTCTGTCCATGGGATTTCCCAGGCAAGAATACTGGAGTGGGTTGCCATTTCCTTTTCCAGGGAGTCTTCTCCACCCAGGGATCAAACCCATGTCTCCTGCTTGGCAGGCAGATTCTTTACCACTGAGCCACCTGGGAAGCTTTGCCTCTGTTCTTTACTTTATGTTGTATTCCTGATGCTTTTTGATTCTGTTCAGCATCTGAGATATCAAAGCTCACAAGGTGCAAATGGATGGGTTAAGTTTAAACTTGATAGATGTCTCCATTTTTGAAATTTTACATGTCTCAATATCCATACTATACTATATCATCTTTTTATGTCGCTCTGAGTATTTTGATAATCAGATTTGTCTGTGAAAATGGGAAATCTGCTATTATATATTCATCTATATCTTACAATTGGCTTTTAATGTGGTGTTGATATGTCAGCTTCAAGTGGTAGAGTATTTCTTCATTCCATTTGAGTGGGAACCTTTTTTTTTTTTTTTACATGCAAAGCATTAGGGAAATTTTATAATTATTCTTAAAATAGTGTTTTTCCTTTTTTAAAACAATCTTTCAGTACCACCAAATATTTCTGGTTCTGATGAAGTTGCTCAACTTACAGTCATTGAAGGACACCTCATTAGTTTATTGTGTGAATCAAGTGGTATTCCACCCCCAAATCTCATTTGGAAGAAGAAAGGTTAGTTTTTATCTTTTGACATTTATATAATTAAGTATAAATATTAAATGAATTTATGTTTTATTTGACAAATGTGTCAATTTATTAGCAAACTCACTTGAAGTTTGCATACTAAAATATTAGATAGCATACTTGCTTTATGCTATTGTGCCACATGTGATAATTCTGTGCTGTCAAGGTGAAAATCTTCAGATTTGAGACTACTCCCAAGAAGAAATTAACTTAAAGGGCACCTATACTGATCATGAATCCACCATTCAATTAACTATTTTTTTCTTCTTTAAAATAGATTTAAAAATTATTTTCTAAAGTAAGCATTTTTTGGTATATGTGACAGTTTTGTAATATATGTTAAATTGAATTCTGAAGTTCAACAGATTTTCAGTTATTCACAAATAAATATGTGTCCTTTAAATACCAGATCTTCTAAATTTTACTTAGAGATTTTTTAAAATTTATTTTACAAAATATGCTTTCTTTAAATGCAATATTGATTGAAAGAAAAGTTTGCAGAAGATAGCCTTCTCTTCCTCATCCTCATCTTCTTTCTCTTCCTCCTCTTCCTTTTTTGCATTGATTATTATACAGTACCCTCTGCCTTTTGATTATGTGAACAGGAAGTAAATAAATATGTATGTGTACTTATTAGAAGTATATACACAAATGCCTTATATGTTTGTTTCCCATTCTGCCACTTGCTTTTTCTTGCAGGCTCCCCAGTGCTGGCTGATTCTGCAGGGCGAGTCAGAATTTTATCTGGAGGCAGGCAGTTGCAGATTTCAATTACAGAAAAATCTGATGCAGGGCTCTATTCATGTATGGCATCAAATGTTGCTGGGACTGCAAAGAAAGACTACAGTCTGCAAGTTTACAGTAAGTTATTGATTGCCAGGCTTTGGCACAATTAAAAAAAAACATTTCCATCCTTCTCTTTTACTTTTTCTTCATATCTTTAATATTCAAAGTAGTATAGTTATAATATATAGTTGGCCCTCCTTGGCCCTCCATATCCACAAATTCCACATCCAGGGATTCAACCAACTGCATATCAAAAATATTTTTTTAATGTCCAAAAAGTTAAAAAAAAAAAAAGAAGCAAAACTTAAATTTGCTGGGCATCAGGCAACTATTTGCATAATATTTACATTGTATTTACAACTATTTACATATCATTATAAGGGATTATAATCTTGTGATGGTTTAAAGTGTAACAGAGGATGTACATAGGTTATATGTAAATGCCATGCCATTTTCAATATAATGGACTTGAGCATAACCAGATTTTGGTATCTGAGTCAGATCCTGGAACCAGTCCCCTCTGGATACACAGAGACAGCTATACCTTTCATAAGACCCACAAGTTTAAATTGTGTTGACATAACACGAGAGCAGTTATTTATTTCTAGCTAGTACTTATTCAGTTATACAGCTGTCGATTCTGCATCAACTTGCTGATGGCAGACTCACAATGTGACTATAATTTGTTGAGGCAGGATGGTAGACATAAAATGGGGAGAATGGCATTGTATCATTGGGTGTAGTTACAGTACGTAAAAATAGCCCTTTTTGTTTGTTTACCTTAAACTTGTTATTTTGAATTGGGTGTAGGTGATTAACAATGTTGTGGTAGTTTCAGGTGAATAGCGAAGGGACTCAGCCCTACATATACTTGTATCCATTCTCCCCCAAACACCCCCAAATATCCCATTTTAAAGATTATTTAATTTATATAAAATTTTAAAGTATTTAAAATATTTACATTACCTCATTTAATCCTTATATGAGGTATGATATAAGACAAAAGTATGGCCTCCCTTTTATATCAGCAGAAACTTAAGCCCAGAGAAGTTTCCATGACTAGCTGAGGTCATATGACTTGTGTATGACAGGATGGGCACTCGAACACAGGATTACTAACATGGGTCCATTTTCTTTCCCCCACACATATGTCTTTGAGTTCGTTTAATCTTCTTTCTTGGAATCAGGTTCCATTAGGTGAATTTAGCTGTAAGGTTACAGAATCACTGGCCATCAGTGGCTTGAACAAATAGAGACTTCTTTTCTGATATAATGAAAAGCTGAGGTTGGCAGTCACTGGAGTTGGTCAGCATCTTACTTTTATCAGGACAGGACAAGAGATCTAGGATCCTCCTGGCTCTTCTTTTGTGATCTCAAGATTCTGGTTTCTGTATTTGTAATGTCAAGTTCACATTGAAGGCAAAAAGAAGGGGAAAGGATGTTATCTTTCTCTTTTAGCAGGAGAGCAAAAAATTTCACAATCCTGCCCCCTCACTTTACCCCTGCCAGCAAACCTCCATTCAGATTTTTTAGATCTACAGTGATTTGTTCGGTCACCACAATTTCTAAAGATGGAGAAACAGTCTCAGTTTTTCCATCTCCTCTAGGGGGTGGAAGAAAGGAATTGGTAATGGACTTTGGGTCATGAACTGGATAATCATACATATTTTAAATTAGTACTAGGAAGATTTACATAGGTTAGAGCTACAAGTGATGATAAGTTCAAATACTTGTATAAAGTCTCCAAAGCAGGAAAAGTAGCTAATGCAGCTTTCTTTCCTTACTATATTGAGTTTAGGTATGAACCCATTTAGAAACATTGGAGAAAAATTCCACCTCTCTATATGGCAATGCTATGTCTATTAGTCCTAGGTCTTTTCTTTGTAGTTAACTTTTCGACATCAAAAATGAATTTAACTTTGCCTGATGAAAATTCATATATAAGACTTGGGCTTCCCAGGTGGTACAGCATAAAGAATCTGCCTGCCAATGCAGGAGACTCAAGAGATGTGGGTTCAATCCCTGGATCAGGAAGAGCCCCTGGAGAAGGAAATGGCAACCCACTCCAGTATTCTTGCCTGGAAAATTCCAGGGACAGAGGAGTCTGGCGGGCTACAGTCCATGAGGTCAAAAAGAGTCGGACATGACTGAGCACAGCACAGCACATATATCTGTACTCTGCCTCATCTGAGGCAAACATTTCATATTTCTTTTTTTTTTTTTTTTCCCCCAGTTCAACCAATTATATCCAACAGTGGTAGCCATCCTACTGAAATCATTGTAACTCGAGGGAAGAGCGTTTCCTTGGAGTGTGAGGTGGAAGGTATTCCTCAGCCATCAGTGACCTGGATGAAAGATGGCCGCCCTTTGACCAAGGGAAGGGGAATGGAAATAATGGATGAAGGTCGTGTTGTTCAGCTGAAGAATGTTCATGTGTCTGACACAGGCCGTTATGTGTGTGTTGCTATGAATATAGCAGGAATGACTGACAGAAAATATGACTTAAGTGTACACAGTAAGTATAAAGAGTCTCCTTAAGTCTATTAACTGGCTGATGTAATCTACAGCCTCCTGGATGGGAGATACAGACCTCAGGTGTTGAGTGTTTTATTTATAGTCTATTATTTTCTCCTCATTGGAAAAGAACCCAATGCTGGGAAAGATTGAGGGCAGGGGGAGAAAGGGGCGACAGAGGGTGAGATGGCTGCATGACATCATCAACTCAATGGACATGAGTTTGAGCAAATTCCAGGAGATAGTGAAGGGACAGGGAAGCCTGGCATGCTGCATTCCATGGGATCGCAAAGAGTTGGACACAACTTAGTGACTGAACAACAACAATTTTCTACACATATACCACTTCTTTAGATCAGTCTCATCACTTATCATTCTATGCCTGACCTCCCTTTTCTTGCTTTGCTGAAATAAGCATATATTGAATATTTTTTTAGAAAAGCACATTGTGAAGTCGATAATTATCTTTCTTTAAATACTTTTGATCCAATGCCATCCCAAGTAATATCCCTTGATTCTATGTTTTCCACATTAGCTGACTTGACAAGTGTAAACCTAGATTCCTTACAGCTTACTGACTTAGCTTCAGTTGGGAATAAGTTGTATTGAAATCATCTTTAAAATTCTAAATAATGAGCATAAATGCCAGTAGGAATGGATCAGACACACATATACTCCTATTTATGTGTGACACCTATTTGTATGCGTATAATTTGAGTTGGAGTTTTTAAATCTATAGAAACAATGGTAAATCTAATAGACTTAGTCTTTTAACTTAATTCCAGTTAGAACATGCACAAAGTCCAGTAGAGTTTGCAAGCGATGTGTGAATCAAAGCTAATGATTGAAAAAGAATCAGTCTTATGTATCTTTTAGTTAGATTGTGGGGTTTTTTTTTCATTCTTTTTAACAGGTGCTTATTGCATTATTTGAATGGTTCATGCTTTATTTGATCAATCCTCTAGGAAAGAACATTTAGGTCAGGTGTATTAACAAGTGTGTCTGTCATAAAATTTCCTAGGCAAGACTGATGTTGAGAAATCTAGATCTCAGATTATGATAAATTCCAATTGACTCAATCCTCTGCTTGCTTCAATTCTGTGAGACCCTGAAAGTAGAGTGTCACTGGCCATGCTCTGTACAGAAGGAAACCATGATGGAGGGGTAACTTCCCCTGGACTACTGAGAGGCATATAGAGGCACTCAAGGGCTGTATGTAGCCTTGTTTCCTCTGTCTTCTGGTGTCGGCTTAATTGGATTTTAATGCCAGTTCTCCTCTAACCCAGCCCTTGCACTTGTTGAAGCCTGTTGGGTCAGTGTGACCTGCCACCCCATCCTTAGACTATACCGATTGTACTCAGCTCTCGGCCCGAACTTGTCTTCTCAGCCTACTTTGCGTGTTGCACATGTTTTCCTCCACAAGGCATGCTTGACCTCTAGGAGCTGGTCACCTCTGTCTTCTCTAGGCTTCTGGGTGCCCCCTCCTCTGCCCTTCTTCACTGATCTCTGACTCTCAGGCAGCTCCTTCCCATTTTTACTTCCAGGAGTGTCGCAGTCATCGTCATCCTCATCTCACCGCTGTCATTGTTATTTTGCTAGTGTTGACCAGAAAATCATTAAGAATAAACTATTTAGAATTTGGTGCTCTGTCTTACAGCCCTTCCAAGCATCATTGGAAACCACAGGACACCTGAAAATTTAAGTGTGGTGGAAAAAAGCTCATTGTCCCTAAATTGTGAAGCTTCAGGAATTCCCCTGCCTTCAATTACGTGGCTTAAAGATGGGTGGCCCGTCAACCTTAGCAGTTCCCTGCGAATCCTCTCAGGTATTAAAAATTCTTATAGCTTGGTAATCTGGTTAGCTTCCTGTGGCCACAGCTTCTCCTTAATTTCTCATATCTCCGTGTTTTATTTTTTTCCTTTTTTGAGCTAACTGCTTACTATAATACCCACTGATCAAATTAGGAAAACATTTTGGAACAACATCAGAAGCTATAGGACAATGGGGAAAATCTCTAAATATCTCTGGATCCTTTTGAAAGAGTAATTTTGGCACTCGATTATTACTTAATTCCTGGGGATGTTAGAGCATTCATGCTAGAATGAGTACAAACTAATTTGAAAAGGGAAGAATGAAAAGGAGTACTGGAATTGAAACCAGAGCCTAGAGGGTATAATGTTATATAACATATCTCCATATTCAAACAAAGTGTTTGAATTTATTCATGGCTATTGTAAGTGAGATTTGTATTTCCAAGATGGGATAGTTTCTTTTGAGCTAAGAATAATAATGATTCTTTATCGTTATTATAGAAGATACCCTGCTGATTCCTCATCTAATTATGTGGGAACATCTATTATTCTTTATAGATCAGTGTAAGTGTGGAGAGAGATGTCTTGGGGCATGCCCCTGGAATCTACACTTGGCTCCTTTCACTAATGACTTAGATACAGACTAAGAAAATAATCTCTCCAAGTTTATGGGTAATAAAAAGCAAGGGTACTTAGAAGAATACCTAATGTGTTGAATGAAGACATCTGAATTCAAACACATGTTACTCTGGAACTTCTGAATTAAACCTAACAAAATGAAAGTTAAGTAGACTGCTGTACTCACATTCAAAAACCAGTGATGAAAATTAGGGTGAGATATTGCTTCAGAATTCTTCGTATGAAAAGATCTCTGAATTGTGTTAGTGACTGAGTATGCATTAACAGTGTAAGGTGTTTTATTGAGAAAAGCAAATACAGTGTTTTGCCACCTGAATATGTTTTTACCAGTAAGACAAGAGTGGTTGTACTCTGGACTTATCTTACTCATTAGGAAGAAGTAAGAAGTATTTATTGACAATATTTTCATGGAGGATAACTATGATGGCCAATGATTGCAAAATAAGCTATATGCCTGATTCTGTTTAATCTGAAAAAATAAACTTTGTGTAACCTTATGATTTCATAGTGAAAATTACATTTAAATACTTGAAGAGCCATGGGGTAGAAAAGATTATGTTGATTCTATGTAGTTCTGGAGGTTAAAAGTAATGCTAATGTATGGAAAATTCTAGGGACAGATTTGTGTCTGAATACAAACAACTTTAAAAAAAAAATTGTATTGTTGAAAATAAAGATAAACTATTTTAAGAGGTAATGAGCTCCCTGCACCTATGTGTATTCAAAGTTTAAATTCCCACTTTTGAAGGATTTTTCAGAAAAGATGTTTTCCTAGTATTTGAATTAGATCTAAATATCCTATTATCTATTTCTTCAAGATCTTGGTCTATAAGTGATAGGGACTAAATGAGAAATGTACATTGCTCTAGTTATTATGTTTATTGCCTATAATTAAATATATAAATAAAAATAATTATTAGCAATATTTATTGCCTATAATGGGCTTCCCAGTGGTAAAGAATCTGCCTACTGATGCAGGAGACGCAGGTTCGATCCCTGGCTCAGGACGATCCCCTGGAGAGCAGAATGGCAGTCCACTCCAGTATTCTTGCCAGAATAATCCCATAGACAGAGGAGCCTGGCAGGCCCCAGTCCATGGAGTCACAGAGTTGGACACAACTGAGCATGCATGCACACATTACCTACAATACTAGATCTATGCCCTCAGGCAAGTTACTTCACTTTGCTAACCTCAGTTCTTCACTTATAAGTGAAGATATTAGTAGTATTTAGGGGTTTTTATAAAGATGAGTTAATATGTGTAAACCAGCTAACACAGTGCCTATTTATATCCTAAGCATCCAATAACATGTTTGCTTTTATTGTCATAGACAACCTGCTAAAAAGTTTGGGTCTCCCTATCCTGAGAAACTTTCCCATGTCCTACAGTGCGTTCACTTTCTTGAGACTTCTTCCTCTGTTGATCTTAGAGAATACCTCCTGATGGCAAAGATTTTATTATAATTTGGTTACCAAAAACCTGAACACTTCATCTTCTTCTCTTAAAAATATCCTTGTATTGCTTTTTTTTTTTTTTTTTCATTCTCAATTGCTGGAAAAGTAGGAGACTTTTTAAATATAACTACATCAGAGCTCCTGGAAATGAAAAAGTCAAGACAGAGTGATGTACTCTGGCTTATAATAGATTCACAGGAGTAGTGTTTTGGCTTTATCGTATGGTTTTGTTTTGCTTGACTAGCAAATGGAGATCCCTGAGCGAACACATTAAAAGTATTTCACCTTGTGATGCTGCCAGAGGAGTCATTCAGTTTTACAGTCTGAACATGTGTGTCGTGCAGTTGATGACTGAGAATCAGATGAATGGCGTATGACTCTCGTTCCTTGATTGGCTGCACGCTTCTGTTTCATTAAGATTAGTTCTCCTGAGATGTTAAGTCAAGTTTTTCTGAAGGCAGTACATTGTTGAAGGCTCTATCATTGTTAGGAAGTTACCTGCCAAGAAAAGATAGCTGCTATAAAAATTTAATAGGTTCAAGAAATGTCTCCATCTAAGTCTAACTTACTATCAAATCTTTTTTTTTTTTTTTTTTTGGTCTTTCACTGGAACGAGGGAGAGGATCAGGAAACAAAGAGAAAAGAAAGATCGTGAGATTTATGAGGTTGAGGTTTGCTGAGCCAGCAATGACTCATAAAAGTTTTATTGTTTTAATAATATCTTTCAACTGGAATCATATTATTGTCTCATGGTCTCACTAATCTGAAGTAGCAGTGAGTGCTTGAATCTTTTCTTAATTAATATAAGTTTTTTGAAATGTTTAGAGAATTTTTGTATTCAACTTTGCTTACTTAAATTCAACTGGGAAAAAAGACTGAATTTGGTAATCCATTTTGTCTAAGTAAGATGCTAGACAAAGTTCATCTTTCAGTGGGTTGAGGATAAGTAGGTTGCTTAAAGGGGAAAAAAAAGCTCAATTAAGGCTCGCTGTGTTTATAAAACAAAGCAAATGGAAATTCCTGATGAATTCAGATCAAGGTGAAAATTTACGTGAAAATTTTGTGTTTAACCATTTCAGTTGTTTTAGTTCAAATTCAGGGTGCTAAGCAAAAATGTACCAAATGGAAAATTATTACAAAGTCTAAGAAATGATTTACATTTTGTTCTTAGAAATTACTTCTCAAATGATTTCAAGGACTCTGCTCTTTCAATATATTTCTTTGTTCTCTACTGGCTTTGTTTCAGTCTCATTTGCTGACTCCTATTTCCTTGATCCTTAAGAGGAATTTTCCTCCAAATCACACCCTTCAGCATATCAGTTTCATTCCCAGTCTGCCAGAGGCTTTCTTCATTATGTAGAAGTTCAGAATATAAGGAGGAAAAAAAGCAGAGTCATGCTAATAAAGGGAGGTGACCCTCATAAACTTTGATATAAATAGCTCTAGAATTCCTTGAAACTCAAATTGAAAACTGGTTGTCAGTCTCCATGGTTTCATCCATCCCTTGTATAATTGATGTCATTCCAATCTGGGTTGTTGGTGTAGTGTTCTTTCCAATGTTTCCATTTCATATGTTCCATGGAAAACTGGGAATCTTTTCCTAAACATTCTGTCACAGTTGTTTTTCTGAAGTGTGAATCATACCATGACTTTGTTTGTTTGCATACTTCCATAGCCTTTATTGAACCTAATAAAGCCTAAATTCCTCAACATAGCATTTGAGGACCCACAGAATCCTCAAAATTGATCATACTCCAACTAGTCTCATCTCTCACTGTCTTCTCCCCCTGTTCTGTTTTAGGTGCCACACCTACTTTCTACCTCTATATCCTCATACTCTACCTACAGTGGTATCTTTTGATTCCTTTCTGTGTTAAAGTATACTTACCTTTCAAGGTTATGTTCAAACATCACCTCTGTGAAACTCCATTTCTTGCTTGGTGTCACCTGGGTTTGTATTAACTTTCTTTGTCCATTAAACTGGAAAATTATTCTGAATTATCCATTCTGTTATATACAGCCTTAAAACATGATATTTAGAAGAAATTTGACATAAATACATTTTAAAGGACTTTTAAGTGAATTGATTAAATTTTACCAAAATCAGCACTGCATGGCAAACTTGTAAAGTTACAGATTTCTTTTTGAGTCATCTGGTGGTTTGCTTTCCAGGAGGTAGGATTCTCCGATTGATACAGACCAGAACAGAAGATGCTGGCCAGTATACATGTGTTGTAAGAAATGCAGCTGGTGAAGAAAGAAAAATCTTTCGGCTTTCAGTATTAGGTATTTATACAGTTTACAATATTGACTCAATGGCCATGAGTTTTACCAAACTCCAGTAGATGGTGAAGGACAGGGAAGCCTGGCATGCTGCAGTCTACAGTCCATGGGGTCACAAAGAGTCAGACATGACGGAGTGACTGAACAGCAACAGAAAAAAATAAAATTGTCTTAAACACATTCTGGAAGCAGATTTAACGTTTATGTGCAGCTTGATCTTATATTTATGTATTCTTTGGCCCCTGGATTGTCACTCTTGGCAAGAATTCAATGTTATAATGGTTTGTATGTTATCAGTTGGATTAAAATGGCTGAAATGCTGAAATGTCAGTTCACAATTGTACACCAGTGCTCTAAGACTGTGATAACTTTTTTAATGTGAGTGCATATATGAATTGTAGAGAGAGAAAGAAGTGTCTAATAGATTTTGTTACTCATTGACTTGTTGACATATTTGTCTGGATTTTATGATTTACATATAATAAAATTCATTATAATTGAATTTATAACATGTAACTTTATAGTTTATCTTAGAATTGATCAAACAATATGGTAACATTATTCTAGTAAACAAATAATAATGAGAATTTGGATTGTTTTAAAGGGTACAGCTTAATAAAAAATTATAAACATAGATACCTGTAAATAACCAAACTGCTGCTATAATTGTTCCTTTTTCTTTCTTTTTTTTTTAAGTACCACCTCACATCATGGGTGAAAATACATTTGAAGATATGAAAGTAAAAGAAAAACAGAGTGTTACACTGACTTGTGAAGTGACAGGTAAGGGGCTCAGCTCGTAGATTTTTCCTCAACGCACTGGTTATCCATTGCCTTCACTTACATCACAATTAGTTGAGAAAAATCAAGCATTTGAAATGGAATTCTAGACCAGTATAGGTGGTAGAAATATAGGAAGAAATCTTTCAGATTATATGAAGATAAAAAGGAAATTCTTAACAGTGAAAAAAGAAAGGGAGAGAAGCATGGAACAGAGACAGAAAAAGAAATACACACTGGTCTTTTCTTTCAATTAGGTAAATTGGTTTTTCTTTTTTAATTCTTCTATTTGTGGGTAGGATTTTTCTGTCCCACCTCCTGTTATTTTTCCTTTCCTTCCCTATGTTTGTACCTTCCTTTCCTTTTTACTGTTTTCTTCAAAGAAATAATTTTGGTGAAAGGATAGAATCATTAATAGTTACCCACCATCAATTATGACCAAAATTGTCACCTTTAGTTAACATGTTTGTTTATGATAAAGAGAATGGAGATGAATAAAAATGAAAATTCTAAAGCCAATTTTACTGGCTTCCCCCATGAATCTTTGTGTTGTATGTAATACAAATAAATCTATGAGAGAACATTTCCAAGACCATCTCTTTAGTGAAGAGATGACCTTGCAGTTTTAATGGAACAACTGGAGCAGCCCATACATTTTATAGAAAGTAAGAGTTTTAAGGAAGATGCAATTAATTTATTGCTTTGTTGTTTAGATGCCCTAGAAGATATTTATGAAAGCAAGGAAGTATTTTCATTTTAGAAAGGCAAATATAAAAACTGTCACATATACTATTATGTAACCTGTTTTCTTTCTTTTTTTAAAATGATGTGGTAACAACTATTGCAAGAGACCAGCTGCCTAAATTTTATAACATCTTATCTTGAGCCTTCTAGCTTCTTCTTAATGTTGTCATTTGGTTTTTAGAAATTTCTTTTTTATTTTTGTTTCATCAAGATGTAATTGATATATAATATTGCATAACTTTAAGGTGAACAACACAATGATTATACACACTCACACACATGCACACACACCGACTCCCACACTGTTAACATCCATCACCTCACATAGCTGCACACTATTTTTGTGATTAGAACTTTTAAAATCTACTTTCTTGCAGCTTTCAAATATACAATAAGTATTGTTACCTGTAATCATGATTGTTATCTTGTTATTAGAAGTTTGTGCTTTCTGACCACCTTCACTTATTTATCCCACCTCCAACCCCATACCTATACGATCACTAATGGGTTCTCAGTTTCTGTGAGTTTGATTTTATTAGATTCCATGTATGAGAGAGATCAGACATATTTGTCTTTGTCTGTCTGACTTATTTCACTTACCATAATGTCCTCAAGGTTTATCCATGTTGCCACAAACGCTAGAATTTCCTTCTTTTTCACGGCTGGATAATGTTTATATATATATATATATAATTTAATATTAATATTATATATTGTAGAATAATAGTATTTAGTAATAACATTAAATTGTATGTATAGTTTTACATGTGTCACAGTAACTTTATCCAGTCATCTATCTATGGACACTTAGGCTGTTTCCTTGTCTTGGCTGTTGTGAATAATGCTGCAATGGACATGGAAATGCAGATGTCTCTTTTGAGATAGTGATTTCGTTTTCTTCAGATTGTTGGACACAGGAATTCTATTTTCAGTTTTTTGAGGAAGTGTGGTACTGTTTTCCGTAGGGGTTACACCAATTTACATTCCCTCCAAAGGTGCACAAGGATTCCTTTTTTTCACGTCCTCATCAACACTTGTTATTGACAGTATCTTTTTAAAAAATTTTTTACTGGACGGTAGTCGATTTACAATGTTGTGTTAGTCTTAGGAATATAGCAAAGTGAATCTGATATGCATATATCCACTCTTTTTCAGATTCTTTTCCCATATAGGTCATTCGAATATTGAGTAGAGTTCTTTGTGGCATCCAGTAGATCCTTATTAGTTATCTGAGTTCTTTGTGCCGTATAGTAGGTCCTTCCGTTTGTTTGTTTTTGCTTTTGTTGCCTATACTTCTGGTGTCATATCTCAGAAATCATTGCCAAGACCAGTGTCAAAGAGCTTTGTCCCTATGTTGTCTTTCAGGAGTTTTAGGGCTTCAGGTCATACATTTAAGTCTTTGATCCGTTTCAAGTTAATTTTTATGAGTAGTATAAGATATGGATCTAGTTTCATCCTTTTGCATGTGAATATCCAGTTCTCTCACCACTATTTATTGAAGAGACTGTTTTTTTCCATAGAGTATTCTTGACCCACCTGATTGTATATGTATCAGTTTATCTTTCCATTTATAATTCTGTTCCATTGGTCTATATGTCTTTTTTTATGGAATACCTTACTGGTTTGATGACTGGAGCTTTGTAATATAGTTTTAAATGAGGAAACATGATGCTTCTCGCTTTGTTCTTCCTTCTCAGGATTGCTTTGGCTATTGAGGGTCTTTTGTAGTTCCAAACAAATTTTAAGATTTTTTTTTTCCTATATCTGTTAAAAAAAAAAAAATGCCCTGGGGATCATCATAGGGATTGTATTGGACTTATAAATAACTTTGAATAATATGGACATTTTAACAATATTAATTCTTCCAGCCCATGAATACAAGATATCTGTCCATTTATTTGTGTCTTATTTATTTCATGAATGTCTTATAGTTTTCAATGTAGGGATCTTTCACTTCCTTGATTATATTTATTCCTAAGTATTTTTTGGTTTTGATGCTATTGTAAATGAGATTTTTTAAAATTTCTTTTGCAGATAATTTGTTGTTAGTGTATAAAATGCTACTGATTTTTATCTTGATTTTGTATCTGAAGCTTTACTGAATTTGTTAATTAAAACTAACAGGCTTTTTTTGGTGGAATCTTTAGGATTTTCTCTGTAATCATGCCATCTACAGAGACAACTTCTTCCTTTCCAATTCTGATGCCTTTTCTTTTTTGTGTGTGATTATCTGGCTCAGATTTCTAATACTGTGTTGAATAGGAATGATGAGATTGGGCACTCCCATCTTGTTCTTGGTCTTAAAAAAAAACTTTTACTCTTTCACCATTCAGTATGATGTTAGCTGCAGAGTTGTTATATGGCCTATTTTATATTGAAGAATGTTTCCTCTATATATGATTTGTTGAGAGATTTTTTTTTTTTTTTTACCATGAACAGATGTTGAATTTTGTAAAAAGCTTCTGTGCATCTACTGATATGGGTATATGATTTTTATCTTTCATTCTGTTGATGTGATGTATTATATTTTTTGTGTGCCTTGAACCATCCTTGCATCCCAGGGATGAATCCCATTTGATCATGGTGCATGATCATTTCAATTTAATGTTGAATTACATTTTCTAGTATTTCTTTTTTTTTTTTTTGATAATTTTTGTTTTTGTATTCATCAGGGATATTGGACTGTAGTTTTCTTTCTTACCTGAATTTGGTATCAGGGTAATGCTGGCCTTCTCAAATGAGTTTGGGAATGTTCCCTTATCAATTTTTTAAAGAGTCTGGGAAGAATTGATATTAATTCTTTTTAAACATTTGGTAAAATTTATCACTGAAACCATCTGGTCTTAGCTTTTCCCTGTTGGGAGGTTTTAGATTTCTGGTTTAATATACTTTACTAGTAATTGGTCTGTTCAAAATTTTCTGTGTTTTCATGGTTTAGTCTTGGCAGGTTTTATATTTCTAAGAATTTATTCATTTTCTCCTAGATTGTTCAGCTTGTTGGCTATAGTTTTGGAGAGTAGTCTCTTATGATTCTTGTAGTTCTGTGGTATTAGTTGTAATGTCTCCTATTTCATTTGTAATCTTATTTATTTTGATCCTCTCTCTTCTCTCTCTTTTTTTCTTAGTCTAGCTAAAGGTTTGTAAATTTTATCTTTTCAAAGAACCAGTTCTTAGTTTTATATCTTTTCTGTTGTTTTCTTGTACTCTATTTCATTTATTTCTGCTCTAATATCTAATTTATTTCCATTTAAGAATGCCAGTTTTAATTTCTTAGAAGACTGGTCTGGTGGTGGTTTTTGGTTTTGTTTGTTACTATCAGCTTTTGTTTGCTTGGGAAAATCTCTTATTCATGTTTTGTCAGCTTTAGTATTCTTGGTTGACAGGCTTTTCTTTTTTTTCAATATTTGGAGTATCTTAGGCCATTCTCTCTTAGCCTTCTAAGTTTCTTATGAGAAATCTGCCTATACTCTTATGGGAGTTCCCTTGTATGTGATGTGTTGCTTTCCTCTTACTGCATTCAAAATTTAGTTATAATGTATTTAAATGTAGCCCTTTTTAGTTCAACCTATTTGGGATCTTTTGGGACTCGTGAATATGAATGTCTATTTGGGGAAGTTTTCAGACATTATCGCTTTAAATATACTTTCTCTTCCTTTCTCCTTCTCTTTTCCTTCTGGGATTCCCATAATGTGTATATTGTTTTGGTGATAGTACTTCGTAACTCCTGTAGGCTTTCTTCATGTTTCTTCGTTCTTTTTTTCATTTTGATCCTCTGATTAGATAATTTCAAATCTTCTAGTTCACTGATTATTTCTTTGGCTTGGTCAAGTCTGAAGTGAGGCTTTCTTTTGAATTCTTTAGTTCGGTCATTGTATTCTTTAGCCCTAGGATTTGTTTGTTCGGTTGTGGGGTTTTTGTTTTTTTCTTTATGGTTGCTATTTCTTTGTTGAATTTCTCATTTTGTTCATGCATTATTTTCTTAATTTTGTTTACTAGTCTTCTTTAAGAGGATTATTCATAGATCTCCACATTTTTAGGGTCAATTATTTTGTTCTTGGAGCTTTATTAGTTTCCTATGAAGAGTCATGTTTAACCACTCCCTTGCAGTAATTCCAGACTTTAAAAGTTTGCTTCAGCAGAGACAGTTCTTCACCATGCAACTCAACTTGGGATTCTGTCTGGGTCAGCTGGTAGCATGCTTGCAACAGATGGGCCTTTCTGCCAGGGTCTCTGTGTGGGTGAGGCCCACCGTCTCGTCCTGGGATGTGAGGTCAGGACGCACAGTGCCATGTGTGCTACACCCAATAGTTAGGTGAACCTGTGAGTTTGCTTTCCTGGCCTGTTAGGGCTATAGAACAGACTTCATGGCCAGTACAGTGGAGCCTTAATGTATCATCCTAGTCCACTTTCCTAACAGAACTTGTTTTTATCGATTTTACATATTCAAAAATAAAAAATCTGAGCAATTTAAAGCAGTATTTTTAAAAGTCCCATTAAAAATATGAAAGGTATTTTTTCTAAAGGCTATAAATATTAAAGGAATAATACTATGTATTTCTGTCTTTCTACCTATCTATATATCTATGCTAGAATCCTGGTATAAACACAAAATACCTGCTTGTTGAATTGTTTAATTAAACGCTTTCCTTATTTGCAGCTTTCCCTCAAAAATATAAAATCTTCTTTAGAAATTTAATATGCATATAAAGGTATTCATGAGTAACAATTTTAGTAAAAATGCATGCTCCATTCTTTTTTAAATGTATTTTATTATGAAAATATTTAATTATAAAGGTATTCATTTTAAAATTTTAGTGTGCATTTTTCTTTTTTAAATGTATTTAATTATAATAGCCTAATTATAATAGCCTAAGGTATGGGGTGTGTGTGTGTGTGTGTGTGTGTGTGTATTAGTCACTCAGATGTGTGCAACTCTTTGCAACCCCATGGACTGTAGCCCACCATGCTCCTCTGCCCATGGACTTCTCCAGGCAAGAGTACTGGAATGGGTAGCCATAGGGATCTTCCCAGCCCAGGGATCAAACTCAGGTCTCCTGCATTGCAGGCAGATTTTTTACCATCTGAGCCACTAGGGAAGCCCAAGGTATGGTATAAATTTAGTTAAACACAAAGACTAATATAACTATTTCACTTGTAGATTTTTAAAATATAAGCATGGTTTATTATTGTAAATTCACTTATGTTTGCAAATTTTTTTTAAAAATGAATAGCTATTCCATTCTTTTAGAAGTGGAATAATTAAAAAGGGAAATGAATGAAAAGTGCATCCCTTTCTTTATTTAATTTTGTATTGGAGTATTATCCAGAGAAAACCATAATTTGAAAAGATACATGTACCCCAGTGTTCATTGCAGCTCTGTTTAAAATACCTCCTTTTAGTTACCAATTGTAGACGTGATAATTAGCCAACTCTCAGAAATGTCTTTTTGTTACAGGGAATCCAGTACCAGAAATAACATGGCATAAAGATGGTCAGCTCCTCAAAGAAGATGACACTCATCATCTTATGTCTGGTGGCCGTTTTCTTCAAATTACAAATGCCCAAGTGTCACACACGGGAAGATACACATGTTTGGCTTCTAATACAGCTGGTGACAAGAGCAAAAGTTTCAGTCTTAATGTGTTGGGTAGGTGTAAGCATTGCTTCAGATCTTGAAGAATCAGTCATGGCAACAAGTTCAATTCTCTTCTTTTATTGTTGAGTTAATATTTCTACCTGGACCAGAGCTTGTATACATTTGCTTGTTTTCTTTCATTATTTAATTTATACATTCATTCATTCCATTTGGCATACCTACCATTTCCAGGTACTGTGTTTTGTACTAACCACAACTATGAATAAGATATACATTAAATAAACAGTAATAAAGGAAAAAACAAATACTGGCCAAAGAAAAGCAGCTCAACAATGAAAGAGATTCAACGTGAGATATTTTTATCATTTCTTTGGGGGATTCTGCCATTATTGGTGATTGTACATACTGGAATCTCTGTTGGTAACTAAGATGAAGAATAGATGTGGACAAGCACATCAAAATTTTATGCTTGCTCATGAGTGATAATGAATTAACACAATCCCTTGTGATGCTGAAGGGTTAAAACAGCATTAAAATGCTTTTATTTTAGAAGTGTGTTTCCTCTGTCTTAAAACACATCATCTCTTCTTCCCTTTGCTTACTGGGGGCTGCTCCCACTGCAGTGAGCGACTGCTGTAGGTTTTCTTTTCCTTCACGTAACATGCTGCTCCTCTGTTTTTATGTGTGTTTATCTATGTTGTTTGCTAACTCATTAATACCTAAAAAATCTTAGAGGGTACTACTGTGCAGTAAATTACCTGGAAATTGCAAATTTTGGTTTTTTACCATTTGATTAATGATTCTTTGTCCTAGATAAATTCCCTCCCCTTGAGATTAATATGCAATGTGTAAATTCTATACTGAGTCAGTGATGAGCTGTGAAGATTCCTAGGTTAAAATGTACACTGAGACCACAAGTGTAGGTTTTAAATCTCAAATGGCTTCCGTCTCATTTAACACAGATCAGTTGTACATTTGAATATCAAGCCCTTTGAAGTCAAGAAAAACTATACCATGAAAACAGATGGACTAAGAATGGTGAAATAACTGTACATTCAGTTTCTGCAGCATTAAAGTTATACTTATGTCTCAGGAATAACATTAGAGTCCAGATTTCTGCTCACATTAGAAATTTAAAATGCACCACCTAAATATATTGCATTTGATTACTGATATCAAAACATGTTTCATTCTACTAAGAAAAAACTGACTATAATTGAGGATGCAAATTTTTGCAATTTTTTTATTTATTTACTTGCATGTTGTGATAGTTACTGGCAAGACTAGTGGAATAGCTAGTCTCATACAGAATACAGTCCTCAAGCAGCTCACCGTCTAGTTGAGTAGAAGAGACATGTAGGCCAGAAAAGTTAAGTCAGAATATTGACTAATGTATAAGTAAGTGTCAAATGAATATTATATATAAGTAATAATTATATAAAATATAAGCTCCCTAAGGCAAAACTGTTTTTATCTTGAAAAAATATAGCCCCAGCACCTAATATGTTTTGTATGGATCAATAACAGCAAGAGTTTGTGAACCAGTTGTCCTGTAACAAACTCATCTTCCCTGCATGCACATCAGTGTTTGAAAGTCAAAGGCCCTGTCCTGGATTTCCTCCCCTCTGCTGTAGCTCGTTGCTTCTCTTAGAGCCCTAAATTCCTCATGACCCCTTCCTCCCACCACTGATTGACCTCCCAGAACTGGCTCATGTCCAAATCCTACCCCCGTCCTCTGGAAACCGGATTTCAAACTCTTTCCAGCTCCTTGCAGTAATTGACTCTTCCCAAGAGACATCAGCTCCCTGGGGATTCTCTGCAGTGGAGATCACTTATTGTTTATCACAGGCATCTCAAGTTATATTATCTGACTATATTCCTTCCTCCACCTCCTACCCGCTTCCTGGTTACTTACTTCTTGCCATTCTCATTCTTTCATTGAAGCTGAGGGATCTGAATCAAAGTCTTCTTTTCATCAACTTCATATAAAGTTCAGTTCAGTTCAGTCGCTCAGTCATGTCCAACTCTTTGCGACCCCATGAATTGCAGCACGCCAGGCCTCCCTTCCATCAACTCGCAGAGTCTACCGAAACTCAAGTCCATTGAGTCAGTGATGCCATCCAACCATCTCATCCTCTGTCGTCCCCCCTTCTCCTGCCCTCAATCTTTCCCAGTATCAGGGTCTTTTCCAATGAGTCCACTCTTCGCATCAGGTGGCCAAAGTATTGGAGTTTCAGCTTCAACATCAGTCCTTCCAATGAACACCCAGGACTGATCTCCTTTAGGATGGACTGGTTGGATCTCCTTGCAGTCCAAGGGACTCTCAAGAGTCTTCTCCAACACCACACTTCAAAAGCATCAATTCTTCGGCACTCAGCTTTCTTTATAGTCCAGCTCTCACATCCATACATGACTACTGGAAAAACCATAGCCTTGACTAGATGGACCTTTGTTGGCAAAGTAATGTCTCTGCTTTTTAATATGCTGTCTAGGTTGGTCATAACTTTCCTTCCAAGGAGTAAGTCTCTTTTAATTTCATGGCTGCAATCACCATCAGCAGTGATTTTGGAGCCCAAAAAATAAAGTCAGCCACTGTTTCCACTGTTTCCCCATCTATTTTCCATGAAGTGATGGGACTGGATGCCATGATCTTAGTTTTCTGAACGTTGAGCTTTAAGCCAACTTTTTCACTCTCCTCTTCACTTTCATCAAGAGGCTCTTTAGTTCTTCTTCACTTTCTGCCATAAGGGTGGTGTCATATGCATATCTGAGGTTATTGATATTTCTCCCTGCAATCTTAATTCCAGCTTGTGCTTCCTCCAGCCCAATGTTTCTCATGGTGTACTCTGCATATAAGTTAAATAAGCAGGGTGACAATATACAGCCTTGACGTACTCCTTTTCCTATTTGGAACCAGTCTGTTGTTCCATGTCCAGTTCTAACTGTTGCTTCCTGACCTGCGTACAGGTTTCTCAAGAGGCAGGTCAGGTGGTCTGGTATTCCCATCTCTTTCAGAATTTTCCACAGTTTATTGTGATCCACACAGTCAAAGGCTTTGGCATAGTCAATTAAGCAGAAATAGATGTTTTTCTGGAACTCTCTTGCTTTTTCAATGATCCATCGGATGTTGACAATTTGATCTCTGGTTCCTCTGCCTTTTCTAAAACCAGCTTGAACATCTGGAAGTTCACGGTTCACGTATTGCTGAAGCCTGGCTTGGAGAATTTTGAGCATTACTTTACTAGCATGTGAGATGAGTGCAATTGTGCGGTAGTTTGAGCATTCTTTGGCATTGCCTTTCTTTGGGATTGGAATGAAAACTGACCTTTTCCAGTCCTGTGGCCACTGCTGAGTTTTCCAGATTTGCTGGCATATTGAGTGCAGCACTTTCACAGCATCATCTTTCAGGATTTGAAATAGCTCCACTGGAATTCCATCACCTCCACTAGCTTTGTTCATAGTGATGCTACCTAAGGCCCAGTTGACTTCACATTCCTGGATGTCTGGGTCTAGCTGAGTGATCACACCATTGTGATTATCTGGGTCATGAAGATCTTTTTTGTGCAGTTCTTCTGTGTATTCTTGCCACCTCTTCTTAATATTTTCTGCTTCTGTTAGGTCCATACTCTTTCTGTCCTTTATTGAGCCCACCTTTGCATGAGATTTCCCTTGGTATATCTGATTTTCTTGAAGAGATCTCTAGTCTTTCCCATTCTATTGTTTTCCTCTATTTCTTTGCATTGATCACTGAGGAAGGCTTTCTTTCCTCTCCTTGCTATTCTTTGGGACTCTGCATTCAAATGCATATATCTTTCCTTTTCTCCTTTGCTTTTCACTTCTCTTCTTTTCTCAGCTATTTGTAAGTCCTCCTCAGCCATTTTGCTTTTTCGCATTTCTTTTTCTTGGGGATGGTTTTGATCCCTGTCTCCTGTACAGTGTCATGAACCTCTGTTCATAGTTCATCAGGCACTCTATCAGATCTAGTCCCTTAAATCTTTTTCTCACTTCCACTGTATAATCGTGAGGGATTTGATTTAGGTCATACCTGAATGGTCTAGTGGTTTTCTAATTGGTTTTCTTCAATTTAAGTCTGAATTTGGCAATAAGGAGTTCATGATCTGAGCCACAGTCAGCTCCCGCTCTTGTTTTTGCTGACTGTATAGAGCTTCTCCATCTTTGGCTGCAAAGAATATAATCAGTCTGATTTTGGTGTTGGCCGTCTGGTGATGTCAATGTGTAGAGTCTTCTCTTGTGCTGTTGGAAGAGGGTGTTTGCTATGACCAGTGCATTCTCTTGGCAAAACTCTATTAGCCTTTGCCCTGCTTCATTCTGTACTCCAAGGTCAAATTTGCCTGTTACTCCAGGTGTTAAGTTAAAAGTTAAGGCTATTTAAGTGTGTATATTTGCAAGTTCCAGTCTATCCAGCCATATTTCAGTGTTTTTACTCTTTCTTTTCCCAGAGGGTGAAGTACCCTTTTGGTTCACAGTTATTGCGTCTGCCCTTCATCCTGTTTCTTGTCCCCCTCCTTCGGTCTGTCAGTCACACCCACTGTCTGCCTACCTCCAGCTTCACCTTCTGTTGTCTCCATCACTTCATATAGTCAACACTCTCTCTATATATCTTGTCCCACTAAAAACAGGCTTCTGCCCACACCATTCTTGATACTACTGTTGTAAGACTACCTGTTGTTAGATCAAACATTGTTCAATTCTTATCTGAATGTTTGGATCCCTTAATGATGTATCCCTTTCTCCTGGACACTGCCCTTCCCTAGTTATCCTTGCACACTTTGGTTGCTCTCTTTCTCCCTCCTTTATGAACTCTTACTTAATCTATCTCTTAAACATTAGGTCCCCTTATGTTTCATCCTTATTTCACTGCTCATATTACTCTAGTCTCGTCAGGTAACAAATTTAATTTCCAAAGGTTTAATTATCATTTCCTATCAACTGGAGACTTTAAAATCCATACCTACAACCCAGATCTTCCTCCCAAGGTTCAGATTTCTATATGTAATTGCTTGTTGGAAATTTCTACCTGGAATTCTCACAAGTACCTAAAATTTAAGATAGTCAGAGTGAACAAACCATCTTCCTCTCCTGAATGTGCAGGTCTTTCCATATTTTCTCTTTGTTTCTCAGTGCAGTTTACCTAGGTTCTTTCCCAAGCAAGAAAATTGGAAGTTACCTTTGACTTTGGTTTCTTAACCTCTTAAATTCTATCAAGTCCTGACAGTTGGTTTTCTAAATCTTTCTTTAGTTGCCCCCTCCTCTCTGTCCTTTGTGCACTGCTCTAGTTCAGGCCCTCATTATTTTTTTTTTTTTACAAAATAATATTTCTGTATATTCTCAGAATTGGATTAGAAGTTTCAAACCTCATTCAAACTGTTTTTAATCACCAAGATAATAAGTTTTTTAGACTTTTATCAGTAATACTAGATGCCAGAACACATGGAACTATATCAAAATTTTGAGTGAATATAAATTAGAAATCTAGCATTCTATTCATGCTAACTCAAACAAATAGAATCAAAATGTCATAAATTTTTTAGCTAGGCAAAATTTCATAAGTTTTCTAAAATATACATATTATACATACTACATATATATATGGACTTCCCAAGTGGCTCAGCAGTAAAAAGTCTGCCTGCCAATGCAGGAGATGTAAGAGACATGAGTTTAGTTCCTGGCTTAGGAAGAGCCGCTAGAGAAGGAAATGGCAACTCACTCCAGCATTCTTGCCTGGAAAATCTCATTGATGGGGGAATCTTGTGGGCTATAGTTCATGAGGTCACAAAGAGTTGGACATGACTGAGTGCGCATACACGTGAAGACACACACACACACACACACACACACACACACACACACACATGTATAGGAAAGCTTTTTTGAAAAATACAAATGCCCGGGTATTGCTTTGTTTCCTCCAAAGCTCCAGATGTGTTTCTAATGAGCAACCATGTTTAAAAGCAACAGGAGTATATGGTGATCTTCTACTTTTATCTAGTTGTTTGACTTTTTCTATTTCATATTCAGTGCGCCCATTTCATTTAGTTTATGTTTTCCAATTTCTCTGTCTCTCTTTTTTCTTTTGATGTTCTTTCTCCTGCCGTTACCAAGCGTAGTAGAAAAGTTTTTGGTTTTTTTTATGGAACAAGTGTACCTATCTTTCTCTTGTTTCCAAACTGACCCCTTTGAGTCCAAACTCTGTATATTTCCTATATTCTCTGTGTATTTCCTGCTTGCTCCTCACTGTCCACACTACTCTGCTCCCAATATGCTCCCGCCTCCTTTCACCTTTCTTTTCTTTCATCTTCTAACCAGTACCGGTTCTTTGAGGCTCACTTTGAAATCTGCCCCTTTAGGTGATCTTCCCTGATGAGAGTCCTCTCACAACCCTGCACCTCAGATTGGGTTGGATGCTGTGCTGCCTCCGTATATCCTGTACCACGATTTCCATGATTGTCCATACTGCAGTGTGTTAGGATTCCCTTTTATGTGTCATCTCCTCCATTACTCTGTGAGCTTTTGAAGGTTCTCACTGCTTTTGTGTAGAATGAGAATAACCAATTGTTTCTACAGTTGTTAGGGAATAGAATTATGCAAATAAGTACTTACAGAAACTTAGAAATGTACAAATAAAGAAGTTCCTGAGTCTATTTCTTGGACTAAGTTTTAAATCTTTTTCAGTATCTCCTATAATTGCTGGTGTTGATAGTGATGGCAGCCCTGAAGACGTCACTGTTATCCTTAACAGCCCCACATCTTTGGTCTGCGAAGCCTATTCGTATCCCCCAGCCACCATCACCTGGTTTAAGAATGGAACTCCTTTAGAATCCAACCAAAATATCCGTATTCTTCCAGGTAACTAGTTTACTTCAGATAACCAAGATGCGTTTGTGCCACCTACTTTTTTAAAAAAGCAGAATCATTGGCTGTTTTTATATAAACACTTACGTTGTCCATGGTGGTGTACTATTGCTATCTTATTTTTTAATTTTATCTCTATATGTTGTAATCTAGGATAATAAAATTACGTTTTGAAAGACCAATAAAGTAAATAAAGGGCAAATAAATAAATACTACTGTGTGATTAACTGCTTAAATATAATGTGAAATACCAAAAAGGGTAGAAATTCACTTCTTGTTGAATTGAACCTTGAAGGTTAGTATTTAGATTGGCAGAGTTTGTTATTCCTCATTAATACTTGGAAATATGTATGAAAACAGAAAGCATTTAAAAGTATGATCACTGACTTTAAGAAATTTATAGGGTTAATACATGTGAAAGGAAGTTCATTAATGATAGGAATCCATGGATAATCATGGGTTATGAATAGTCATGTTGTGTAATTGCTAAGTCATGTCTAAGTCATATCTGACTCATGTCTGACTAAGTCATGAGTTGCTAATACTCATGTTGTTGTGTAGTTGCTAAGTCATGTCTGACTTTAAGAAATTTATAGGGTTAATACATGTGGAAAGAAGTTCATTAACGATAGGAATCCATAGATAATCATGGGTTATGAATAGTCATGTTGTTGTGTAGTTGCTAAGTCATGTCTAACCTTTTGGACTGTAGCCCACCAAGCTCCTCTGTCCATGGGACTTCCCAAGTAAGAATGCTGGAGTGGGCTTCCATTTCCTTCTCCAGGGGATCTTCCTGTCCCAGTGATTGAACCTACATCTCTTGCACTGGAAGGCATTCACAGGATGATTTTTTATCAATAGTCATAGAGTATAATAAATGAGGTAGTGACAAGTCTTATAAGAATGAAAAAAGCAATGGCCACCATAGGCTGAAGTGGTCATGAAATGGTTTGTCATAGCCAAAACTTGAATCAATCCTTCAGGAAAGTTATAGAACTTTGTTGGTTGGAAATGAGTTAGGGGAGATTTCAGATCCATCAGAATGACTAGTGTGGGAAAAATACAAGGTAAGAATGCCCTGTCTACATGCAGGCAATAATAAACATACTCCTTACCTCCCTCCTGAGTAGACTGTGTGCACAGGTATATATGTCAGGGAGGAGGGCAGGCAGGACATAGATAAGAAAGGAACGTTGGAGTCTTGTTTTGAATGCCTAGATTCAAGAGTTTTGACTTTAGTCAATTGAAAATCAGTGAAGATTTTTAGGAAGAAAGATTATAATGAAAAACTGTGTTTTAGGGACTTCCCCAGTGGTCCAGTTGCTGACTCCACAATCCCAATGCAGGGGGCCCAGGTTCGATCCCTCGTTAGGGAACTAGATCCCACATGCTGCAACTAAGAGTTTGCATGCATCAAGAGCCAGCCCAGCAAATAAATAATTTTTTTTTAAAATAAGCTGTTTTAGCAAAATCAGTCTTTACTGATAGGCCAGGTAGATGAAAGGAAGAAGATGACTAAGGCAGAAGATCTGTTTGTAAAGACACATGTACACCCGTGGCTGATTCATGTCGATGTATGGCAAAAACCCCCATAATATTGTAAAGTAGTTAGCTCCAAATTATAATAAATTAATTAATTTTAAAAATGCTAAAAATAAAATTAAAACCCTATTTACAGTGTGTGCAAAGAGGCAGGGGAGGGTCAGGATGAGCATGGGGTTATTACCACAGCGGACCACTGAGGACTTACCAATCTATATCGTATTTTGTCCATCTGTATTGTACTTTGTTTTGTCTGTTGTAGAATTGGCATAGGGTAGAATAAAAAGGTTAATAGTAAGAACTAAAACTTGTGGTTGTGCAAACCCCACTGCCAGTGTGACTTCAGAGATTCTTTGGTGTTCTGTTGCTTTTCAGGAGGCAGGACTCTGCAGATCCTAAATGCACAGGAGGACAATGCTGGGAGATACGCTTGTGTAGCCACTAATGAGGCAGGGGAGATGATAAAGCACTATGAAGTGAAGGTCTACAGTAAGTTCTGAAAGAACACTATGTTCCAAGTTTTCTCCAGGTTTTCTAACTTTTTCAATTCTTTTTTTCATTCTGGGTTCATAATTACTTACATTCATCATTAAAGTTGATCGTTAATGCAACTCTCTTTTTAAGATGGAAGTTGAATTAAACATTGTGCCCATGACCTCAATTGCTTCAAGATGTGAAAAGCCCATTGAATCTGCTCACTGACATATTGGAGAACTTGTCAGTAGCACTTTCTTAAGTTCCTCTATTTTTTTTCTTGTGAATTACCCTCTTCTGAATTTTGCTGTGTAGAAGTACTTTAATGCTCAAAACTGTTCCTTAAATTTACATGCTTTATTCAGCAGCCTCAGATGAGTTTGTCAGTGACTTTGGGCTGATCCACTGTACACTGATTTATTTAAAAAAAAAAAAGAATAGTACTGTTAATAAGGACTACATTTGAAGATTATTTTTATTAAAGGAAAAGCATCTTTTAAATTATCTTTTGTTCATTGAATAATTCCCCTTAGGAACTAATAAAATGCATTTTATGGGTTATACTCAGGCTGTGTTTGGGGACCCAGAACAAACTAAACTAGCTGTTTTGTGAAGGATGTTAACCTCATTGGCAGTATTATAGTGATGAGGGGAGAAAGAACATTTTCTCCACATTCTGTGTCTGAACACTGCCATTTCATAAAATGCTCAGTTGGGTCCTTGATGAAAGGAAAACATAGCAAGTGCCTAAGTTATTTCCTTGTTTTCTTAAGTGGTTCTCATTGTGATTTCCATGGCATTCCATTTAAAGAACTAATGTTTGGGACCTCCCTGTCAGTCCAGTGGTTAAGACTCCAAGCTTCCACTGCAGGGGGCATGGGTTCAACCCCTGCCCAGGGAGCGAAGATCCCACAGGCTATGTGGCATGACCAAAATAAAATAAAATTAGATTGCGCTAATTGTTGCACAACATTATAAAAAAAATTAAAAATTTTAAAAAGTAAAAGAACTAATGTTTAATACTTTAATATTCATGTTTATGCAGTTCCACCCATAATCAATAAAGGGGACCTCCTGGGACCAGGTCTTTCCCCTAAAGAAGTGAAGATCAAAGTAAACAACACACTGACCCTGGAGTGTGAAGCCTATGCGATTCCTTCTGCATCTCTCAGCTGGTACAAGGACGGACAGGCCAGTCAAGTTTTTTTCTTTTGTTGATGGTTTTTTATAGACTAAAATGGTCAATTAAATTAAAAAAACAAAACACCCAGACACAGGTAACTCAAAGAATCAATGTGACCTTAAAATTAGAACAATCCCATGCTCCTGGAGTATAAAATTGCAAAAACACACACAAAAAAATTGAACCATATTCAGCAGTTTTAATATTATTTCATCACTAAAAAGTTTGAAGGACTGTTTTAATATACACTAGCGATTGTCTTTGAAAATCAAACCACCTTCCCACTGGTGAATGATTTTTGTGCTCTGTGGTTTTTCAAAGTAAACTTTGTGGAGAAGAAACACAAAACCAGTGCTGAGTCAGATTAGAATGATCGGTATAACACAGGTACTAAATATGTTCAGAACTTTCTCTAAACACCTTTAACTCTTATTCAAAAGGGTAATATTCCTAACATTTCAAGATGAAGAAAAAAAGCTAAACGTGATGATAAAGTGCCCAGTACAGGTAACTAGGGCCTTGGAAAGACACATCCTTCAATTATGTAATCTGACTTTCAGACCACACACTAGTTCTCATTCAACTTACTTCTATGCATGTTTTAAAAACATGTGCTAGTGTTTTAAGACCAAAATAGATTTTTTTTAGCTGCTGTTAACAATCTGCTTAATACAGATGTGACATAGCTAAGCTGATGTTTGTCCTGTTTTACACATAATCAACCAAATAGTCAGTCAAATTCCAATTGTAGATGTTCAGATCAGAGTCATAATTTAAGATGCAGAAAGATATAGATTTATTTTTTTCAGATCACAGATGGATTTTGCAATCCTGGTGGCCAGAAAAAAAATCATCTCTTGTAAAATAAGCAAATTTCATCTGGAAGCCATTGCAAAAGGAAAAATATGGAACTCCCACTGTGTTCTGTTTACACTTTCTTTTCTGACTACAAGCACACTTTATGAACAATATCAATTCTATATGAGTTTGCTTGGAATCAAATAATTCCTTTCTCTTTTGAAATGTTATTATTTTATTTTTAATTTTACCTCAAACCTTTTGATTCCTTGCATTTTAAACACATGCACACATATACATATATACACATAAAAATTTGATAACATCTAGCAGTTTACTAGGACTAGGGCAGTTTTTCTGAAGTTTCATAATGAACAGTTAAACTAGTTCACATCTAGACTGAAATTGAGCCTATTATGATGCTTTAGTTAAATTGCTAAATTTCTCAGGATTTGCAATTGGTCCCCTAAAATGTGTACAAAAAATACTGGTTTTGGTTTATCTTCCATATCTTCCCTTCTGCTGGTTCATTTCTCAGATCAGCAACACTGCTTGAATAAAACAGTGTTTTTGAGAAAAAGCCACCAAAATATCGGCAGCATTAAGCACAATAAGTTTTGATAGAATCTATGTGTTTGTTTATTCATGCTCTGAAATTTTTCTTTGACATGGAAAGTTTAAATTATACTATTTTTATATGTGATGTTAATAATGGTTCATTGCATCCCAAATTATTTATTGAGCATATAGTATTTGCCAAACACTATTTTAGATCCAGGTGATACCACTATGAAGGTAAGAGACAAAAAAAAAATATCTTTGCTTTTGTGGAGTTTAGGGGGTAGGGAGGAAACTAAACAAAAAAGTGAAGCACACAGTGTTTAAGGGTGAGTGTTACAGAGAAAATTCGGTCAGAAAGGATAGAAGTATGAGGAGTGTGATCTGTTTATCTACGGGAGACCTCACTGATAAGGTGATGTTTAAGCTGAAACTCAAAGAAATTGAAGGAAACAGACATAAGATATTTGAGAGGAAAATATTCTAGAGAGACCAGCAAGGGACAGAGGCCCTGAGGCACTTGGCTGGAGCGCAGCGATCAATGGAAACACAAAGGAAGGTGAGAGCAAAAGATGAATGGAGGGTTGGATCATATAAGGGCTGAGGTGGCACAGTGGTCAAGAATCTGCCTGTTAAATGCAGGAGATGAAGGTTCAATCCCTGGGTTGGGAAGATCCCTTGGAGAAGGAAATTGCAACCCAACTCCAGTATTACTGCCTGGAGAATCCCATGGACAGAGGAGCCTGGCGGGCTGCAGTCCATAGGGTCGCAGAGAGGCAGACACGACTGAGGGACAGCAGACACACAGATTATAATGCTTACAGACCTGTTGGCCTTATACTGATGGAAAGCCTCTGGAAAATTTTGAACACAGGAGTCAAATGATCTGACTTAAAAGATTTTTGAAAGGTTACATTGGCTTCTTTACTGGTTGAAGAAAGAGGAAGTCCAGAAATGAATTTATTGCCATTGTCCAAAAGATAGAAGTTGGTTGCTTGGATGAAGGTGGTAGCAGGATGTAAGGGAAAGAGATAACTCAAAGGTTTTGCATGAAATCTCTGGGAGAGTGAGATTAGGTGGAAAGAAGAGGTCCAAGGATCAAGCCCTGGGGAACTCCTCCATTTAGAGGTTGTGAGGCAGGGAGTGAAGTGTCCCAAAAGATAAGGAAATAAAGTTGTCAAAATTAAGACAAGTTAAACTGTGTTAAATATCACTGATCAAGCAAAATAAAGACTGAGAAACTGACCAGTAAACTGAGCAACATGGATGTCACTGATGACCTTGACAATGTCGTTTCAGTTAAGTAGAAATGATAAAATTCTTATTGCAGGATTCAAGAAAAGATGGAGAGAAATGGAGATAGGAAATGTAGAAAACTTTTTAAAGTCACTGGCTATAAAAGAGAACAGAAGAATATGGAGTTAGGCTGTAGTCTAATGAAGTGTTTTTTTTTTTTTAATTTATTTATTTATCTATTTTTTTACTTTACAATATTGTATTGGCTTTGCCATACATTGACATGAATCCGCCATGGGTGTACATGTGTTCCCCTTCCAGAACCCCCCTCCCGCCTCCCTCCCCATCCCATCCCTCTGGGTCATCCCGGTACACCAGCCCCGAGCACCCTGTATCATGCATCGAACCTGGACTGGTGATTCATTTCACATATGATAATTTACATGCTTCAGTGCCATTCTCCCATTCTCATCCCGCCCTCACCCTCTCCCACAGAGTCCAAAATACAGTTCTATACATCTGTGTCTCTTTTGTTGTCTCACATACAGGGTTATCTTTACCGATTTACTAAATTCCATGTATATGCGTTAGTATACTGTATTGGTGTTTTTCTTTCTGGCTTACTTCACTCTTTATATATAATAGGGTCCAGTTTCATCCACCTCATTAGAACTGATTCGAATGTATTCTTTTTAATGGCTGAGTAATATTCCATTGTGTATATGTACCACAGCTTCCTTATCCATTCATCTGCTGATGGGCATCTAGGCTGCTTCCATGTCCTGGCTATTATAAACAGTGCTGCGATGAACATTGGGGTACACATGTCTCTTTCAATACTGGTTTCCTCGGTGTGTATGCCCAACAGTGGGATTGCTGGGTCATATGGCAGTTCTATTTCCATTTTTTTAAGGAATCTCCACACTGTTCTCCGTAGTGGCTGTACTAGTTTGCATTCCCACCAGCAGTGTAATAGGCTTCCCTTTTGTCCACACCCTCTCCAGCATTGCTTGTAGACTTTTGGATAGCAGCCATTCTGACTGCCGTGAAATGGTACCTCTTTGTGGTTTTGATTTGCATTTCTCTGATAATGAGTGATGTTGAGCATCTTTTCATGTGTTTGCTAGCCATCTGTATGTCTTTTTTGGAGAAGTGTCTGTTTAGTTCTTTGGCCCACTTTTTCATTGGGTTGTTTATTTTTCTGGAATTGAGCTGCAGGAGTTGCTTGTATATTTTTGAGATTAATTCTTTGTCCATTGCTTCGTTTGCTATTATTTTCTCCCATTCTGAAGGCTGTCTTTTCACCTTGCTTATAGTTTCCTTTGTTGTCCAGAAGCTTTTAATTTTAATTAGGTCCCATTTGTTTATTTTTGCTTTTATTTCCAGTGTTCTGGGAGGTGGGTCATAGAGTATCCTGCTGTGGTTTATGTTGGAGAGTGTTTTGCCTATGTTTTCCTCTAGGAGTTTTATAGTTTCTGGTCTTACGTTTAGATCTTTAATCCCTTTTGAGTTTATTTTTGTGTATGGTGTTAGAAAGTGTTCTAGTTTCGTTCTTTTACGAGTGGTTGACCAGTTTTCCCAGCACCACTTGTTAAAGATATTGTTTTTTCTCCACTGTATATTCTTGCCTCCTTTGTCAAAGATAAGGTGTCCACAGGTGCGTGGATTTATCTCTGGGCTTTCTATTTTGTTCCATTGATCTATATTTCTGTCCTTGTTCCAGTACCATACTGTCTTGATGACTGTGGCTTTGTAGTAGAGCCTGAAGTCAGGCAGGTTGATTCCTCCAGGTCCATTCTTCTTTCTCAAGATTGCTTTGGCTATTCGAGGTTTTTTGTATTTCCATACAAATTGTGAAATTATTTGTTCTAGTTTTCTGAAAGATACTGTTGGTAGCTTGATATGGATTGCATTGAATCTATAGATTGCTTTGGGCAGTATACTCATTTTCACTATATTGATTCTTCCGATCCATGAACACAATATATTTCTCCGTCAATTTGTGTCCTCTTTGATTTCTTTCACCAGTGTTTTATAGTTTTCTATATATAGGTCTTTTGTTTCTTTAGGTAGATATATTCCTAAGTATTTATTCTTTTCATTGCGATGGTGAATGGAATTGTTTCCTTAATTTCTCTTTCTGTTTTCACATTGTTAGTGTATAGGAATGAATGAAGTGTTTTTAATGCAGAAATTATTCTGTTGTATGCTGATTGAAATCATCAAGTGAGCACAAACAACTGATGATGACGCATGTGAGAGAGGACACAGTTACTGGAGTAGATCCAGGGATGTGGAGAATGGACAGAGACGGGTATTAACCAAGGTTAGGGTTTTGCTAGGCAAATAAAGGGAGAAGGTGAAAGGAGTTGATTTTTTTTTAATGCAAGTTTATGCAAGGAGTGATTCCCATAATAGACCCTCTCTGAATCAGGAGAGTGAGTGATAGTGAAAAGATTGCAAGTTCAGTGAGTTTTGGTTCCTCCTGTGGCAACAAAAAATTACGGGAGTTGGGATGCTAGAGAAAATGAGTTAGAAAGTTAAGAGGTGGTGGTCAGAAGGTGAGAAGTTGAAACTGAGATTATGAAGAGGTGTGATTATTGATAATTATCAAGTTTTAGGTATAACTCTCCTATTAAGTGACTGAGGGAGGGCTGGGACCAAAAAAATAAAAAAGATTCACGGAGCTGAGAGCACAAAGCATTGGATGGCTGTCTGTGTGTGTTTTGAAGCCACCAAGAATTATGAGAAAAATCACTGGAAGGAGTAACAGTGAGCCAAGAACTAAAATTTTCAAGAAATAAGAGGGAATTTAGTATATACAGAATGTTTAAAAGATGAGAAATGTCCTATTAAATGTAGCTAATGTTATCAATAAAACATCATAATATAAATATCTCCTTGTTAATTTTTTTCATTTATTAAGTAAAGATGTTTCTGAATGAGCAGTAGTGATTTTTAAATCTAACAAGGCTATGCTAATGCCTTCAATCTTTCTTTAAAAAACTCCAGCATTTGCTACAAAATAATAAGAGATACTGCACTACAATGTGGGATCAGATAAAGTCAATTTTTTTCCAACATAGATATGATACTTAAGAACATTTTTCATCATAAATAATTTATAAATACACCACCCAAAAATACTTAGCACAGATACAAACTACATGAACTACAAATTTCAATAAATGAAGACACGATTGCTCAAAAACAATCAACTTATTCAAAGTAAATTAAGTTGTTGTCTTGAGTATTTCTATTTGACCTACATTTTAATTTTTATTAAAGAATCATAAAAACTCTCAACTGCATGGCCCCTTAGAGGATTTATTGGAGTACTTAATGATAACATTATTATAATTGAATCACAGCCTCTTAAATCGGATGATCATGTTACTATTGCTGCCAGTGGACACACACTTCAAATCAAGGAGGCTCAAATATCAGACACTGGACGATACACATGTGTAGCATCTAATATCGCAGGTGAAGATGAGCTGGATTTTGATGTGAATATACAAGGTAATACTAATATGCTTATTAAATGTAATTTCATTTATATAATTTGGCAAAGCAGTGGCAAAGAGATTTGCCTTGGTTTGCTTTAGTATTTTTTTTTCTATTGACAATAATATAAATTCATTATTGAAAACTTGGACTCAAAAAATTAACAAAGCAGAAAATAATCCTGTCATTCAGGATTACTTCTGTTATTTTGTGTGTTTCCTTTTGATATATTTTTGTAAATGTATATATTATTTATAAATTGGGATCACCCAATACATACTTCTCTGTTACATTAGCTTTCCCCTAACGTTATATTGGAAGTTTATCAGAAAGCCGGTGTAGCATTATATCAGATTTTAAAGTAGTAAGACTTGGAATCTGATGAATTTAGTCTCCTTCAAGCTTTGTGACTTGGTGAGTTACCTACATATTTTAAGCCTCTTTTTCTTCACTTTTAAAATTAACGCCTTGTAGAATTGTAGTGATTACTAAATAAGATAAATTATATAAAAATCTTAGCAAAATGCTTAAGAAATGATACTTGTTTTTATTGTTGATATTGTTGCTCTCAACATGATTTTTAATAACTTACTTGTTTTATCAGTCGAGTATCCAAATGTTTATTTAACCAGATTATTATTGTTGAATGCCTGGGTTGTGTCTAGGCTTTTCTTACTCATAAGTAATACTTTATTGAACATCTTTATACTTAAAACTTGTACACATTTTTTATTTTTCGTAAGTTGCTAATGATGGAAATTTTAGGTCAGTTGTTTATATACTTTTTAAATTCCTTTGATGTACAGGCAAATTGCCCTCTAGAATGTTCATAGTTCTCACCCAGAAAACTTTGAGAATGTCCCCTTATTTTTGTTAATATACTTTTTAATCTTGGCTACATATCTTCTTTAGATTTCTTAATAAGACAGATCTTTGGGAAATGCTCTATTGAGCCAATATTTTTTAATGGTTTCTCGAAATTAGTTTTCCCTGCTATGATCATATTCTTTAGCCATGTTTATTATGTTAATAGTAGGTCCTTCCTAAGAGCAGGACAGTCCATCTTCTAAGTGCTAGATCCTTTGAACAGGAATGGAGAGCAAGGCATTAGCACAGCATTCTGAGCTCCATCCTCTTGCTTTTCCACTGGAGAACCAGCTCTGACTTCTGTCTCCTACCTTTTTTTTTAGCTAAGGGCTGAGTTGGTAGGTATATAAGTACTTGAAAAAATTTTCACATTGTCTAATTTATTACATGTACAAATCACTCTCGTACCAGCCAAGGTCTTTCTTTAGTGGATTGACACTGTCATTTACATGAGTCCAAAATTTTATTTGTCTTTGCTCTGTAGTTCCTCCAAGTTTTCAGAAGCTCTGGGAAATAGGAAACATGCTGGATACTGGCAGGAGAGGTGAAGCCAAGGATGTGATCATCAACAATCCCATCTCTCTTTATTGTGAGACTAATGCTGCTCCCGCTCCTACACTGACATGGTATAAAGATGGCCACCCTCTGACCTCAAGTGAGAGAGTACTGATTTTGCCAGGTAAAGACTGCTAGGAACAGGGTGAAAATCTGAATCTCCATCAGATGTGCTTCTTCTCATTTATTGAAGTGAAGTGAAGTCAAAGTCACTCAGTCGTGTCTGACTCTTTGTGACCCCATGGACTATATAGTCCATGGAATTCTCCAGGCCAGAATACTGGAGTGAGTAGCCTTTCCCTTCTCCATTAGACCAGTCGAATTCATTGATTTTATGGCCACTGGTATCTATGTAGCTTCAAGTTAGGAGAGTCTAGGCTGAGAATTTGACATAGGATAGAACACCTTAGTTAATTTTCAGATCTACTATGGAATCATTCTATCAAGTTAAAATCTTTTGGCTCCAGGTGCCTCTATTTTTCTATATAGTGTGATGAAATAATCAGCACTGTTTCTGTACATTATTAATGATAAATTCTAAAATATATTTGCCCATAGTTACTACTCAATTATTAAATGCATTTCTCATAAATCAATCGTAAAGATTATTAGTTTCAGATATTTCAGTTATTACATAGTTTATGATGGAAAAAGAGATGGTTAAATTGTAGAATAATATTTTCAAGGCTTCTATTTACTTTTGGCAAACATTCAAATAGGCTTGTCAAAATTTATCAAACTGTACATTTAAAGTCCAGTGCCTTCCATTGTATGTAAACTTCATCTCAATTAAATAAAAGAATCTTGGAGTAAAAAAGACTAAATAGAAATGATGACCAGATATAGTATGTGATCCTATATTGGATCTGAGCTTGGGAAAAAAATAGATATAAAAGACAATATAATAATAATGAGATTTGAATATGGACTCTGGTTCAATAGTAGTTTTTTTCTTGATTCTACATATTGATCATTATATCATTATAATAATGGTATTATAATAGGGATTATCCTTGTTTTATGAAATATAGATTTGTGAAAATTTAGGGGTAAGGGGGCAACATGTTAACAGTTTACTCTCAAATTTTATATATATATATGTAATCTTTTTCTAAATCATTTGAGACTATTACATATTTATAAATATATATAAATAAAAGTTAATAGGTACGTATATATGACAGAGATCAAACTAATGGATTGAAAGATAAATATTTGATAAATATAGATACAATTTTTATATAAATATTGTGACTTTTCTCTGTTTGAAATTACACCATCATGAAAAGGTTGAAAATATAGTTATTCTTTCAAAGTCGTATGTGTAATGGTATACTTCATACCTTTTATATCCTTGGCTATTATTTGCTCAGATCAGTACTTGTCTCCAACAGCGTAAACTTCTTTTGCTGTTGTCATTTGTTATCATGTAGTCAGTGTGTCGTGTCTGACTCTTTGTGACCTGCTGGCTGTTTAGAATTTGATGTAAAAGCAAAAAGTCACCACGTAACAGCATCCCACATGGAGCATGAGCAGGGCGTAGAGCAACATTCCTCCCTTGAGGAAAATCGACACAAGCTCTTTAGTTCTCGGGAGGTCTCGTTTATATGCTGGGTCACTTTTCAGTAATGCACTGTTTGGTATATATGTGGTATGTGGGGTTAACGCTGGAACACTGGATGAAGAGCCTTAAAGGAAAATGTAAGGAAGTGATTAGACCTGAAAAGTTATGTCTCTGTTTATGACCACTGTCACTCTAAGATTTAGAGAAGTAAACATGTGTACTGGGATCTGTTTCAGGAGGGCGAGTGTTACAGATTCCCCGGGCGAAAGTAGAAGATGCTGGGAGATACACGTGTGTGGCTGTGAACGAGGCTGGAGAGGATTCCCTTCAGTATGACGTTCGCGTACTCTGTGAGTTTGTGTGTTGTTTTTTGTTTATTGTGCGTTCTTTCACTCAAAAGTTTTTTGAGGGACTAATGTTTGCGTGATGTTGCACTCAGCATTTTAGAGACATAAAGATAACCAGAAACTGATAGTTCTCCCAGGGAGCTGTCGTATACAAATTGAGAGCACCTTAGTTAGTATGCCTGAACTATCAAATAAAAAACTGGCTTAAATTAAAAAAAAAAGAGAGAGAGAGAATCACTGATCCATGAACCTGAAAACTCCCAGGCTGCAATCATGTCTAACTTCTGTGACTCAGAAGAGATCCACTGAACTTTCTCTTTCTCTTGGTTTGGTTTTTCTCTGGGAGCCTCACTCTCTGGTGAGGAATCCCTTTGATTAACAAGTTGACACCTGGAAACTCTCATCTTACATCTTCCTAGTTTCACATACAAATAAAAGTGTTTATTTCCCAGTATTTACAACTGAAGTCCTGAAATTGGATCTCCGTGGCTTTAATTGGCCAAGCATGAGTCACATATCCATATCTGAACCAATTACAGAGGCCAAGAGGCCTCACTGATAAGGCATAATTTGTATGTCCACCCTTGGACTGCAGACATGTTGTGAATGCATGGACTGAGAGTAGAAGTATTGTACCTTTAAGGGAAAAGAGAGGGGATGGTAGTATAAGCAGGAAAAAAATAGATGTTTTCATTAGAAGGAGCTAAGCTAGAGAAGTAGCAGTGGGAATGTATAGGAATCAGTTGGTATGAAAGTTTTTATAGAGGAAGTGATTAGGTTATATCAAGTGGTAGGCACTTATATGAGAGTATAAGATGAAACAAATTTTTGTCCTGTGTGATTAAGAAAATTATAGAAAGAGTGATAAAAATAGAAGATTTAGGAAAACAACATGACTTTAGAAGAATGAAATCAGTGTTGTTTTGGATTTGTCAAATTTATCATGGTACCAAGATACTCAGGAAGACGTTGAAAGAGACATTGGAAATACGGAACTACAACACAGGAGGGAGAATTGAACTAAGAATATCGGTTTGAAAGTTGTCCTCAAACAAGTGATATTCAGAGGCATGAGATTATTCAACAGAAAGTGTTATAGATAGAGTAGAAGATAAAAAAGATCATTGAACCATCATTTACAAGTAGGAAACAGGACAAAGAAAGTAGATTAGAGGAGGAACAATCTGAGGAGTTCATGTAACCTACCAAGTCATAGAATCCAAGGCACAGAAAGGGTTATCAAGAACTGGGTTTAGTATGGAATGCTAAAGCAAATTTCAGTTCATTTCAGTTGCTCAGTCATGTGTGACTCTTTGCGACCCCATGAAATGCAGCACACCAGGCTTCCCTGTCCATCACCCACACCCAGAGCTTGAACAAAATCATGTCCATCGAGTCGATGATGCCATTCAACCATCTCATCCTCTATTGTCCCCTTCTCCTTCTGCCTTCAGTCTTTCCCAACATCAGGGTCTTTTCCAGTGAGTCAGTTCTTTGCATCAGGTGACCAAAGTATTGAAGATTCAGCTTCAGCATCCAGTCCTTCCAATGAGTATTCAGGACTGATTTCCTTTAGGATGGACTGGTTGGATCTCCTTGCAGTCCAAGACTCTTAAGAGTCTTCTCCAACACCACAGTTCAGAATCATCAATTCTAAGGCATTCAGCTTTCTTTATAGTCCAACTCTAACATTCATACATGACTACTGGAAAAACCATAGCCTTGACTAGATGGACCTTTGTCAGCAAAGTAGTGTCTCTGCTTTTTAATATGCTGTCTAGGTTGGTCATAGCTTTTCTTTCAAGGAACAGGTGTCTTTATTTCTCAGCTACAGTCACCATCTGGAGTGATTTTGGAGCCCAAGAAAATAAAATCTGTCACTGTTTCCACTGTTTCCCATCTATTTGCCATGATCTTCACATCGTTTTTATCACCACCCTAATAACTTTGGCCACCTCATGTGAAGAGTTGACTCATTGGAAAAGACCCTAATGCTGGGTAGGATTGGGGGCAGGAGGAGAAGGGGACGACAGAGGATGAGATGGTTGGATGGCATCACTGACTCGATGGACATGGGTTTGGGTAGACTCCGGGAGTTGGTGATGGACAGAGAGGCCTGGCCTGCTGCAATTCATGGGGTCGCAAAGAGTCGGACACGACTGAGTGACTGAACTGAACTGAATTTATTAATGTAAAATGTTACTTCAGGATCATGGATTCTTCTTCACCTTTTGCTTCTCTCTTCTCCCAAACTTTTAAAAATTGTCATAAAGCTAGAATAATTTAAAAAGGACTTTGCTTCCTGTCTTTTCTGTTTGTTTCCATCACTTATTAGTGCCGCCAGTTATCAAGGGAGCAAATGGTGATCTCCCTGAAGAGGTCACCGTGCTGGTGAACAAGAGTGTGCTGATGGAGTGTTTATCCAGTGGCAGTCCTGCACCAAGGAGTTCCTGGCAAAAAGATGGGCAGCCCTTGCTAGAAGATGAGCATCATAAATTTCTATCTAATGGAAGAATTCTTCAGGTAACAGTAAACTATCTAATTTAAAAATAGCTATTTGACTTTGTATTTTATAATCACTGTCTTTTTGCTTTTAAAAATAATTTGTATCAGTTTATAAATACTTGTGGACTTCTTTGGTAGCTCAGCTGGTAAAGAATCTGCCTGTAATGCAGGAGACCCCGTTTTGATTCCTGGGTCAGGAAGATCCCCTGGAGAAGGGATAGGCTACCCACTCCAATATTCTTGCCTGGAGCATCTCATGGGCAGAGTAGCCTGGTGGGCTTCAGTCCCCATTTATAAAAACAACACATCATAAAAAGGATATAAAATAAAATTCTTCTTCCTCATTCTTTTCTCATTATCACAAGGCAACCACTGTTAACAGTTTTATGTGAATTCTTCCAGAAGTCATCTGTGCATTCAACACACATACACCTAAATTTACTGTAATATGGCCTCTGTGATAAAAATCAAATTATAAGCAAATTATTATAATCTTTCCATTGCAGATTTCTGATGATAAGATTCTAGATGGTATAAGGTTCCATGTAGATTAAAATTTGTCCTCTGTTGGCAAAGAGTTGATAATAATGGAAACCATATAAATATCCTGAATATTGAGCACTAATGGGCATGTCTTATTTTTTTCTTTTCAAGTGTCCTAAAAGAAAGGTAGGCACTTGAAGATATAACACCAACTCTTCTGTTAGGATACAACTTAAGAAATTATTTCTTGAACTTGTTAATGGATGTTCTGTAGGCCCAAGAATTTAAGCATCAGGAAATCCAACCCAGAACATATCTCATGGAGTTCTTTATTTTTTTAAAAGAAAGTTTGAGATTCACTGCTTATAAATACTCTTGAACTCTCAAAATATCTTCTAAACATCATGACTTTCTATTTGATGCACGTACAACCTCTAGCTAAATGCTTAAATATTTACATTGGCTAGAGCTAAAAGATATATAGATCAATAGAAATGTCTGCATAATTTAAAATCATAGCTACTGTATTAACTTCTGCTGTGGAAGAAAAACCACTCCAAACAGCTTTAAACAATAGGGATTTATTCAGCTCACAAGCCTTCTGGTTGACTGGGTGATTTTCTGGTGTTGGCAAGGCTTACTCAAGTGTCTACATACTGTGGGTTGAATTAGTGGCTCTGCTGATCTTAGCTGGGCTCGTGCACGTTTCTAGGGCCTCAGTTGCAATAACTAGGATGACTCTTCCCATGTGATCGCTCACCTTCCAGCGGGCTAATCCTGGTGTCCTCACAGAGTCGTGGGAGGCTTGCAGCTGAGTGAGCGGAAGCACACAAGGCCTAGGTTTGAAATGGAGCACTGTCACATCCATCACACTGTGCTGGTCAAAGCTGGTCACAAGGCCAACACAAATTCTACATCTTTATTCCACTTCCTGATGGGAGGAACTTCCAGTGATGTAGTCACACGGGCAGGGATGTAGATGGGGAAGTGGGAGAAAGACTTGGGACTTTTCTTAGTCAATATACAAGTATGTACAAAATTGCCTTTTCTGATTAGAAATCTTTATAAATATTTATTTAATTGATCTCATAAAAACCAGCATCAGCCATGCTACATACAAAAATTCTTTATTATGTTTATATGGTATTAACTGAAAGAATATGGATTGTTTATTCTCAAAATTGACAAGTTGCTTTCTAAAAAGTTTCAGTTGCAATTTCTTCATTTTTCCCCTTAGGTTCTAAATAGTCAAATAACAGATATCGGCAGATATGTGTGTGTTGCTGAGAACACAGCTGGAAGTGCCAAAAAATATTTTAACCTCAATGTTCATGGTAAGAGCTCAGTTCCAAAAACATCTGTTAGAGTATGCTTGAAAAAGCAGGAAAACTGTGTTTTAGATTATGTAGGCTTATTTCCTATTTTTTAACTTGAACAATGTGTGGAGCCAGCATTCATTCAATCTTTCCCCTTCTTTCTTTCTTACCACAGCTTGTGGGATTTATAAAGTACAAATCTTTTAGGAAGACTGTTTTTATATTATTTCAGTCCCCTAAGACAAAGTAGTTACTCCTACGTATTTGAAAGTTAAAAAAAAGTCAAAATTTGAAATCCCAAAGAGTAGAAGTTTATATGAAGTAAGAACCAAAATAGCTCTTCTACTCATGAAAATTTACCCGCTGGGCCTGATTGGAACCAGTTTCTGTCCTCAGTTACAGAATTCATGTTGAGTTACACCCTCCAGAACTTAATACACTCCCCAAGGAAGAAAAAGTCACTTTGTGGAGTTAAATAATTCCTAAGAACCATCCATACATCTAATTCATTTATCAGATTTTAAGTTTTCGATAAATGCTAGACACTCCATAAATACTAGTTTTTTTTGTTTTTGCTAAAAATGCTGTTGGATGTCAACCATAATTTTATTTTCATGACACACAGCTGCTTCCAGAATATTAAATTGGAAATGGTGAACAATTATTATAACAAATTTTCTTTATACTGTTGAATTCACATGGCTCAGCTGGTAAAGAATCTGCCTACAATGTGAGAGACCTGGGTTCAATCCCTGGGTTGGGAAGATCCCCTGCATAAGGGAAAGGCTACCCACTCCAGTATTCTGGCCTGGAGAATTCCATGGACTATATAGTCTATGAGGTCACAAAGAGTCAGACACGACCAAGCGACTTGCACTCACTCTCACTCTGTGTGATTCATATACCAAATTCTAGCTCATTTTGAAAATAGCAGAAATTTGACATTAGTGAAACATGTCTTCTTTCAAAAGACTTTTATTTAGTACAATGGATATTCTTTTGTGGTGCGATATGTAGGAAGTATTGATGTCTAGCAATGTCTGGTACTGATGCTGTGTAACAGATTTGAGGCACTGCTATCTTTGCAGTCCCAGTGCTTAGCAACTTTTGTTGAGTAAATCTGACCAAAATGGTAATAATGTGTTATGATTTCCCGAAAAGAATGAATTAAACAATAATAATCATTGTGAAAGTATACATTCTAATCTAAAAAGTACAGTAGAATAAATGTTGAAAAATAAAAGTGTTGATTATTTTTCCTGATTCCCCAAGTCAGTATTCATTTTTCTTCCTTTATGTGATCAAAAGCATCTTGTAAAATCCCCAGTTTTAGCAGTTACAGATGCTGCCTTATTATCTTTATATATCTGTGTCTTCACCTCTATCTTTTATTATAACTGCTATAGACAGATGGTTATTTCTTATGGACCTTGGTCTTCCTAAAACTAGTCTAAAGACATGGTAGTTGCTAAGTAAATATTTGTTGTTCCTTGATTATGTTTCTTTCATATCCACTTTCTCTTCTTAATGTGTAGCAGAATCATCTGAATTGGGAACCTTGCATGAATTTGAGAGGCAGCTGCCATTAGTGTTTACTGTTAAGAATTGGACAGGAGGGGTTCTCCTCTTTTGCCAGTTCATGGTGTCTTGATCTCCTGACTACGTTAGGGAGCCATACTTAATATTGGATTAAATACTGGAAAATCCATGTAGGGGAGAAATCATTTAAATTGCTTCCCTAAAACCATACCATTTGTTTTACAACAGTGCTTGTTCTTTTTGGTCTCTTAACCTTCAGTCTGTTGACCTTTGATTATTTTTCAGCCCTCTGTGTCTTTGCTTTCCTTCACATCCAGCTTAACCTTCATTGACCAGCATATCAGTTACTGCTCTCAGCCCATGTCTTCTCCTGCTCTTGCTTAATAAAAGCTCAGCTCCACATATAGCAACACAACATACTGACTGCTTGATACCTACAAGATGATGCATCAGGCCTTTTTATATATGTTATTTTACTTAATTATCTCAGCCCCAGGTGGTTAGTACTATTATATATCTGTTTAATGGATGAAAAAGATGAGCCTCTGTGAAATAAAGTAACATGGCCAAAGTTACACAGCTGGCAAATACAGAACCAGGATTTTAACTCAGGTAGTCTGATTCCAGAGGCTTTAAGCTCAGCTGCTTTTCTCTATTACCTCTCAACTGAATTTCATACCTACACCTAGGTAGGTAACCCTGGCTGGAGATACTCTTGGCATCAGGAATATTAGAGTTATAAATTCACAGGTACTGCTTGAAATGAGCCTATTATACTGGCTGGGACGCATCCTCGTGTCTCTACTTCAGAGTGGCTCTCATACCTTCTCGAATGTCAGATGGCCCCTGTCATAGCTCGGGCAGCCATTAACAAAATACCAGAGACTACACGGTTAAACAAGAGTTTATTTTCTCACCAGTCTGGAGGCTGGAAAGTCCAAGATCAAGGTTCCAGCAGGATTCAGCTCTAGTGAAGGCTCTTTCTGGCTTGCAGATGGACAGTTTGTCCTCACAAGGCCCTTCCACGAGCGCACGTGGACAGAAAAAGCAAGGAAGCTGTCAGGTTTATTTTTATAAAGCTTTATTTTTATAAAGACAGTAATCTGGTAGGATCAGGTTTATGACCTTTATGACCTCATTTATGTTTCATTTCTTCCTTTAAGTCCCCATCTTCAAATACAACCACACTGAGAGTTAGGGCTTTAGTATATGAATTTTGGGGGGACACAAACATTCAGTCACAGCCCCCCGTCACTTTCAGTCAATACCCTTACCTCCTGTTTTACAGGGGAAAGAGATGGCATATTGCAGGAACCACTTCTAATTCCTACCATCAAATTGACAATATCAGCTGCATCTGATATTTTCATTTCTTCTTTCCCTCTGTTACAACACAGAATGGAAGAGTTCCTCTGCATTCCAAAGACTGACTTGGCTCTAGATCCTGCCACTGCCTCCTCAGAAATCCCACAGTCTCCTCTTCCTCTCCAGTATTGAAATTCACACTTTTACTGGCTCTTTCCCAAGAGCACTTAAATTTACTTCTCTCTTCCCTCTTAAAAAATAAAAATAAGAAACTCTCCCTTGGACCTAATATTTCTCTTCAGCTGCCTCCCTCTCTTTGCCCCCTATTTCAAAACAACCTTCTCTAATCGCTGTGTGTATTTACTATCTCCATCTCTGTCTCCTCACTCCTGCTCACTCCTCCCACCACTACTCACCGGATTTCACCCCCACAACTCCAATGAAGCTGCTTGCTGAATTCATGAAATGACATCAGAAATCCAGTAGGCATTTTCCAGGCTTTACCTTTCTTACTTTTGAGCATTTGACATTCTTTAGCATTTGACCATCTTTTTCAAAATTTCTCTTCCTTTGGCTTTTGTGACACCTACACCCCTTGTTTATATCTTTCCTTTCCAATCTCTCATTCTCAGTTTCCTTTGTTACTTCCTTCCTTTCTACTTGACTATTACTCCTTATTTTTCTAAGCCCTCAACTTCATTTCTTTGAACTCTCCCTCACGCATCCTGTGATCTCATGAATTCCCAAATTTCAGATACCATTTATGTGCAGATAGTTTGCAAAGTTTTTTCTCCACCCAGGGCCCCCTCAGGAACTCTAGACTCTTTTATTCAGATATTTACTTCTTATCAATACAAACATGTGATAGTCACTCATAAGACTATGTATATATAATTGAGCTTATTACCTTTTCCCCAAAATGTGTTCCTTCTCCAGGGATCTCTGTCTCAGTAAAGGGAATCACCATCTTCCCACTGTTCAAGCCAGGAAAAGGAATGTCATCCCTGATTCCTCTTCCTCTTTAAACCTCACACCCAAAGCATTGAGTCCTAGATATTCTACCCACAAAACATCCTGGATCCACTCACTTTTCTGTTCTTTCTGACACCATCCTGAGCATAGCACTATAATCTTTTGCGCTGATCACGCCTCACTGATCTTTCTGAGTCTGTCTTAGCATCTCACCAGTTCCCTCCACTGTGGCCAGATTGGTATCTTTTAAGTGAATTTTTAAGTAAACCACTCTTCTGCTTTCCTTTCCTTAGACTGTTTCAGTATTCTTAGTGATGCCCAGAAGACCTTGTAGGACTTGATCCTATTTAGTCCTTTAACCTTGTTTACTCCCCAGCCTAACTCCCCAACAACCTTGCTCTTCAAGCTCTGGTCAGGTCAGCCTTCTGGTGCCATGTTCTTTCCCCCGTTTGGACCATTGTATATGCCATGCCTTCTTTCTGGAAGACACCCCCATTTTCCATCTTCTTGGAGAACCCCATGGACAGAGGAGCCTGACAGGCTACAGTTCATGGGGTCACAAAGAGTCGGACACGACTGAGCAACTAAGCATGCACACTTGTAATTACAAGGCAGTATCAGATGGTGGCTAAGAATAGGGCTCTAAAGCCAGACACCAGTCTCTCCCAGTAACTGTGAAACTTCAGGCAAGATGCTAACCTCTCTCTGTCTCAGCTTCCTTATCTATAGGAAGAGGATAAGAACTGTATCTAACACATAAGTTTTATGAGCTTTCAGTGAAATGGCATTATAAAGTGTATAGTTCCTGGCACAGCATAACCACTCAAAAAAATGTTGTCTGTCACTTTTTTGCTCAATGTCACTACCACCAAATTATTCTTTATAGATATTATCTATTATATTTTTGTACTGCATCAGCACTTAGCACAGCATCTGAAATAAGTATAAATGAATGGTCATGAAAATTCGTAATTAAAAATTTGATAGTAATATTTAAAAAGCAATTTTGTCTTTTTGATCTTTTTTTGTTTTGTTTTTTGACGCTGTTTTAAAACCTCAATCTGAATATAATCTGTAGAGAGAATAATATAGAGAGTATAATATAATAATAGAGTGTTACATCACATTCTTTATCCCATGTCTTACTATCTTCGCTAGCCTGAGCAAGACCTATCTCTGCCTTTATTAACCTATTCATTCATTCATGTATTCATTCATTTTAAGTGCCCATCCCCACTTTGGAAGTCATTTGAATCCATAATATTATTCCTTCAATATGCATGTGTTCTTATAAAAACATCTATTGTTCCATAAACGTGTGTTTTAATATGCATAATTATCATTGCATTATTAATCTTTTTTTACTCCAGTTTTTTTCTGGACTGCTTTTGCTTTTGGAATTCTTTTTTGGCTTTTAACAATAAGATGTTATATTGTTTATTTCTCAGATTTTTTGCTCATCTTGAAAGGCATTTATTTACATTGTCGAAATTACCTGTATAATTTACAAGTAGATACCCTAAAATAAAATGTCTAATATTACTATAAGCAAGAAAATAAAAATTTTAAGGGTGTAATATTAAAAGCTAGAATATTCAAATATATTTAATAAAAAGCAGTATTGGATCTTTGTACATTGACAAAACCATCTTAAGAACTTCCAACTACATTTTACAAATAAAATGTACAATAATTCTGCCTTTGAAAATTCTAGTATTTTCTTTCAATTGGATAAAACAAACCTGATGTACATGAATTTGATGAAGGCATTAGGGAATTCTAAGAAGAAAGGTAAATAATTAACAGTATCATTAACTCAGTGTTTTAGCAGAATACAGTGGTTAGGCTTATATTAATAAATTGGAGTATGTGTTATTGATAATATCTTTCACTTTTAATATGTTTAATATTAACATATTTCACTTTTAATGTGTTTACTATTATAGTTCCTCCAAGTGTCATTGGTCCTAACCCTGAAAATCTCACTGTTGTGGTGAACAGTTTCATCTCTTTGACCTGTGAGGTCTCTGGCTTTCCACCTCCTGATCTCAGCTGGCTCAAGAATGAACAGCCTGTCAGACTAAACACAAATGCTCTCATTGTGCCTGGTAAGGAACTTAGTACTCTTTTAAAGTAGGTGACACTTTCTCATTTTTCTTTATTTTTAATACAAATGGAATTGCAGCTTAGTCTCTTTCCAGACTTGTGTCTTGCTGCATTCATCTGTTCACATGAAATGCCTCTCTCTAGCCATTCGGGGCCGTTAGGATGAAACTGTGTAGACTTTTATGAGTTTAGTGGGAATGTACAATAACAAGGTCTGCTTCAAAAAATTATGAAATTTAGGAACCGAACTGCTTACTAATCCCTTGGGGATGATAAGTTTACAAAATAGTGCTTTCATTGGATAAATTCACTGGTTGTTTTTAATCAGTACTAAAGCTCCTGGAGGGTAGGTAAATTGACTAACAGATGATAGCCACTTCCGTCCTGAGGGTGATTTAAACCAGAAATACTTAACATATCCTGACTATAGTACAATTATTGTTTACTCACAAGAATCTGTAGGAAACAGTTCTGTTATCCACATTTGGTTACTGGAGATAAATTTTTATTAATTTCTTCTTTTAGAAGGAAGTAGAGTAAGTAATGGGCTTACATGGTTGCTTAGATGGTAAAGAATCTGCCTGCAGTGTGCGAGACCTGAGTTCAAACCCTGGGTGGGGAAGATCCCCTGGAGAAGGGGATAGCAACCCACTCCAGTGTTCTTTCTGGAAAATTCCATGGACAGAGGACCCTGGTGGGTTGTAGTCCATGGGGTCACAAAAAAAGAGTTGGACATGACTGAGTGCCTAACACTTTAACTTTCAGAGTAAGTAATAATGAAAGGGTCCAAGGAAACTGATTCAATTCTTTCATTTTGTATATGAAATGCTTCTATTAACATATATAGATTTCCCAGTAAGGGAAAGGATATAATTGGTCATTTATCTTATTGAGAAACTAGTTGTTACAACAATTTCTATACCACTCTTCAATTTGTATTATATTTGCCCACAGGTGGTCGAACTTTGCAAATTATCCGGGCCAAGGTATCTGATGGTGGTGAATACACTTGTATAGCTATCAACCAAGCTGGGGAAAGCAAGAAAAAAGTTTCCCTGACTGTTTATGGTTTGTTTATACTCTTCTCATAAGTCTTTCATTTTTAAACTGGTATTAGCTACCTTCTATCTGAGCATCTTAATAGAAAAACAAAACCTCTGTTTTTTATTTTCTTCCTTCAGTGCCCCCAAGCATTAAAGATCATGGAAGTGAATCTCTTTCTATAGTTAATGTAAGAGAGGGGACCTCGGTATCACTGGAGTGTGAATCAAATGCTGTCCCGCCTCCAGTCATCACCTGGTATAAGAATGGACGGATGCTAACAGAGTCTGCTCAGCTGGAGATCTTGGCCGATGGACAAATGCTGCACATCACAAAAGCTGAGGTGCATCTTTTATTCTTGTTTCTGTGTCGTGCATGACTCCTTGGTGGGATTATGGAAGAGAGAATTGGAAGTTGTATCTTCCCTTTACTACACTAAAAAGTTATTTTCATTAAAAAAATAACATCATCAATGCCATTATCTTCATTTTTTCATTTAAAAGAAAAAGCAGGATCATAGAAGGCAATTAGGACTGGGGCATTTGAGCATAAAGATGACTGATGATTTAATCTACACTCGAACAGTGTGATTGGTCATCTGTAACTTAATGGAGCACAGACAATAGTATCTTTTTCTTTTAGGTATCTGACACAGGCCAGTATGTTTGTAGAGCTATAAATGTAGCAGGACGGGATGATAAAAATTTCCACCTCAATGTATATGGTGAGCATCTGCCTCTAATACAAGTCTTTTTTCCCCCAGATATGCAAATGAAAGAAAGTATCCTGAATTAACTTAATGAGGACACATGATTTTCTTCTGTATTTTTACAGTGCCACCCAGTATTGAAGGGCCTGAAAATGAAGTCATTGTGGAGACAGTCAGCAATCCTGTGACTTTAACATGTGATGCTATTGGAATCCCACCTCCCTCTGTAGCATGGTTGAAGAACCACAAACCCATAGGTAATGTAGCTGTGCATTTCTTATGATTGTTTTCTTTTGCTCCTCATTCATTAGGTTAATAAACTAGCACACATTCAGTATTGTGCACATAGCTATGTTTAGTTCAGAAAGCCTAATGTACTGTAATATAAACTTACAAAAGAGCCTTCATTCTACGGAGATTTTGTTCCTTGTCTTTTTCAAAAAACAAGGCTGTCCTTTAAAATCAAAGTACAAAGGGAGGACCTTTAAGAAATACATTTATCACATAAAGTCAGACATTTTTATGGTGAATTGTAGAGATGTTAAAATAAAAGCTTTTTTATGATTTGCTTTGTTTCTACCGCTAGAAAATTCTGGCTCACTGGAAGTCCATATTTTGTCTGGGGGAAGCAAACTCCAAATTGCCAGGTCCCAACATTCAGATAGTGGAAACTATACATGCATTGCCTCAAATATGGAGGGAAAAGCACAGAAAAATTACATTCTTTCAATTCAAGGTACGTGGGGTACACTCTGCTCTGTCTTCAGTTTCTTTATTCCATTCTATTTATAGTACAAAATAAGTGTATATCTAAACAGATTCAAAATATCTATTTTGAGTGTTTTGGATATTATAGTCTTTTCAGTTTATTGAGATTTAAGCAATGCAAAGAACCATATAATTTTAGAGTATACATATAATGATTTAATTTACAAAACATCTTTTTTTCTAAAGATTTTGTTTTATGTGGACCATTTTTTTTAAAGTCTTTATTGAATTTATTACAGTATTGCTTCTGTTGTTTTATGTTCTGGTTTTTTGTAACGAGGCACAGGCATTTAAGATCTTAGCTTCCCAGCCAGGGACCAAATCTGTACTTCCTGTATTAGAAAGTGAAGTCTTAACCACTGGGCCACCAGGAAAGTCCCCAAAATATCTTTAGATAAACAGAAAATACTGTGAATTTTCTGTTTATCAGTAGGTAGTGTTTTCATGAAAATGGACATAAATGTGAAGAAAAGAATAGTACAAATTTCAAAATCTATTTTTTCATGTGTCCTGAAATGTGTACCTTCCTATAGTGTATATTCTATTGAATTACTTGTTCACTTAAAGCTGGAATAACTTATTTTGATACTAAGCCTATAGGTCTCTTTCTGTTTATATAGATAAGTAAGATTTATCTCATGAAGAGATTAAATGTGTCCTAATTGCTGGTCAAGGAATGGGTAAATTTAAATAATCATGAATCTAATTGGAGGTGAGAATAAAGAGCATTGATTTATCCAAGAAATATTTAATTAACATCTATTATGTTCCAGCATAGAATTGAGCACTGCAGGGAGAACTTGCATCCTTTTGATTTTCAGCAAACCTTTGGGTATTATTTTCAGCCTAATTTTTAAGTTGAAATGGAAGTCTAACTTGAAACCAAGTTGAAATGCTTGCTTTTTCCTATTTTATTGTAGTTATTGTGAAAAGAATTTGTCCTAAGTTTGTCCAATGCAATTGTGAATATGTATTATCTAGTTGCTGTGTGCTCTGCTGAAAATAACCACAGAAAAATTGAAAGTTTTTTCCAGTTTTATTGAAATATAATTGACATGTAACATTGTATAGAGCTTCCCATTCTTTACTCAGAGGTAAAGAATTCACCTGCCAATGCAGGAGACGTGGGTTCAGTCCTGGGATGGGTGGTTATAATCTTTATAACTGAAATTTCCCCAAATAAATCACCTTCTATAATCTTTGTATTATCACAAGGAAGAGGAAATGGCAACCCACTCCAGTATTCTTGCCTGGGAAATCCTATGGACAGAGGAGCCTGCTGGGCTACAGTCCATGGGGTCGCAAAGAGTTGGACACAACTTAGTGACTGAGCATGCACCAACATTATACAAGTTTAACATGTACAACATAATGATTTGATATATGTATATACTGCAAAATGATCACCACAGTAAGATTAAAATCCATCACCTAAAAATTGAAATTAAAGAAAAATCAAAATTAGTTTATGAGCATCAGTGGTTTTTCCTATTAGTGATGCTGAAGATTTTAGAAGCACAAAAGGAAATATAGCTGTTCAGAGATTCAGTGTCAGAAATTACACACCTAATTTATGTTTAATGCATTAATAATAGATGCCAATCATGGAGTATGTGGTATGATCAAAGATTTTTACCAGACATTTTGTATATGTTATTATATCTTAAGACTATATAGAGACTATATATGTACATGAGGCCTAGTCCATGCTTTTCCTTTGTTGTTTTAGTCGCTAAGTCGTGTCTGACTCTATTGTGACCCCATGGACTATAGCCTGCCAGGCTCCTCTGTCCGTGGGATTTCCCAAGCGAGAATACTGGAGTGGGTTATTATTTTCCTTCTTCAGGAATCTTCCCAACACAGGGGTTGAACCCACATCTCCTGCATTGGCAAGTGGGTTCTTTACCACTGAGCTACCCAAGAGCTTGCTTTCCTGTATTAGACACTTGTTATGGAATGTCTCATTAGCATTCTTATTGATTCAACTTCTTTGGTAAATATAAATTTAGTATAATTATTATTATCTTCTGGACAACTGAAATGATATTTGGAGAGATTATGCAGTGGTGTGTTGGTAAATGTCTAACAGCTGACTCTGCAAATAAAATGGTCTTGGCTTGGAACCAATCATTTGTCAGTTTCTGTGGTGTGAGTATTCCCACAGTGGCCCATTTCAAGCTACCACTTGAAATGATGGCACTAAGCATGGAGTTGTAAAGATCTGCAAAACTGGCTCTTGCAAGTTGGTGTGAACTACCTCCACTATATGAACCACACCACTGTAATTATTAAGAAGAATAATTCAAATGTTTCTAATAGAATTGTCAATATTTTTATTATCCATTATTTCTTAATTGCATCATTAAAGTGAGGAAGAAAGATGCTAGTAAAAGAAAGAGACAATTGAATCTTGAAAAATAAGCTATTTGCTGTTCAGAAGAAATAGTATTTAAACTGTATCATAGAGAAAGAAATACTCAACTCAGATACCTTTCTCAGACCTATGCTAAACTTTTATAAAACAGATTCTCCTGAACTGTATTAATTCTGAGCTATCTATTGAGGCTTTAATTAGGAGTGATTCTCTCTGGCCAAGAAGGGTGCCCATGAGGTAGATTTATCACCAACCCCTGTGACTAAATAATTATATCAACTTATAATATAACAAGAATATTGAAGTGATTCCTATACTTATTTTTCAAGTAATTTCTGACAATGGCAAGAGTTTGATCTTGAACCACATTCTAGGAAGAATATGACATAAAAATGGCATATTGTTCTATGATTCTGTTATATTCATAGAATTTACATTCTTATGCCTTGATAATGAAAGTCTTAATTATTTCTCCAAAGTTCCTCCAAATGTTGCTGGTGCTGAGATTCCAAGTGAAGTCAGTGTCCTTCTTGGGGAAAATGTTGAGCTGGTCTGCAATGCAAATGGCATTCCCACCCCACTTATTCAGTGGCTTAAAGATGGAAAGCCCATAGTTAACAGTGAAACAGAAAGAATTCGGTATGTGTAAAAACAATCTTTGTTTCCTTAACTGTAATGTCTTCTACAATGCTTTATGCTTCAAATTTCACATGAATAATAGTGAATTCAGTCTCTTTGGAACTTGGCTATCATTATATTCAGAAAGAAAAAAGATACAGTTTTGGAGAGCTGGACACAGATATTCTCCTGGGAGAATCATTCAAAAGTATTTGTGTATGCATGTGTTCTTTATCTTTCAACTCTGTGTTATAAAATCTCCCTACATGTTCATTTCTGCAAATGTTAGTTAGCTGTTGTGTATTCTATTCCTCTAATTCCACAACATTTATACCAAAGTCTACATCATTAAAATAATTAGTTCTTCTTTCTTGCTAGCATCAACTCAATTTCATCCTACAAAAGATTCATCAGTCATCTCTTAGATGTGATTTTGTGTCCTGAAATCACCAAACCACCAGACATGCCATAGTGCTTGGCTCATTTTGAGAAAAGACACTGTCGACATAACCTGGTTCATCCCTTATAATGATGTGTCCAAATCCCGTTTTTAGTTGACTCTTCATGCCAGAAACCTCATAGAGGTGGAATGATAAATGTTATGGGCTTCCTGATACTTACAGTAAATGCATTTTGAAGGACAATCCATTATTCTATACTCTGCTAGATTATTTCTTCACAAAGTCCCATAATATATACACACCAGAGTAATTGTAACTACTTGAAGAATTATATATACCTTGCGTGCATGCTTAGTCGCTCAGTCATGTCTGACTCTTTGTGACCCCATGGACTGAGGCCTGCCAGACTCCTCTGTCCATTGGATTTTCCAGGCAAGAATACTGCAGTGGGTTGCCGTCTCTTTCTCTAGGGGATTTTCCTGACCCAGGTATCAAACCCATTTCTCCTACATGGCAGGTGGATTCTTTACCACTGAACCATCTGGGAATCCCTTACATATACCTCAGCAGGCATTAATTAAATGTATTGCAAACTTTATTACTTTGCACCAATATTTTAAATTTAAGGGCTTGCAGTATATTTTCTAATCAATGAATTGAATATACACAATTTATGGAAAAATGTTTTTTTTCCCTGAAGTTTTACGTTAAAATTTAGATATTAGTCCCCTTTAAAAGATAGGTGAATTGCCAAATAATGTTTTAGTTTAGAGGTACATTTTGCATTTCACTGCTCTGGTTGGACACCCCTCAAAAGTTAACCAATATTTAATTATTTTTATTAAATCAGCTGTGATATCAACCGAGTTCCAAACCAAGTACTAGATAGTTGGTGGGACTTTAAGTTATTCTAAAAGGTAATATTTATACCTAGGAATTTAGGATCTATTACTTCTCCTCTTACATTAAGATCTCAAATATATTTATTCTTATTTTCAATTTTTTGATAATTTGTTCCCAGCTCTATAATATATGTAGGCTTGGGAGTGGGCCAATTTGTCCGTCAAATGAAGTAATTTTTCCAAAGTCAGCTTACTGCTTTTCTTTAGTCATGGCAGCTTGCTTTTTATTTATTCATATGGTTAAACTCATGGAATTTTAAAATTTATGTTTTGAAAAAGAAAAAATAAAATAGACCCAGATAATAAAATTGTAATTCTCAATAATTATATTTAATAATATGATATAGTAGAAATGGAGTATTTACTCTTGACACTGGGAGAATCTAATAAAATGACTATTGTAAGAATAACCGTAGATAGTAATTTAACCTCTTTATAAAACATAGGAAGTTTTATTTGATAATAAATGGTGTGTGAATAGAATCAGTAATGTAATAATCTTAATTTAGATATCATTGATAATGTAACCGCATTGTTAATATTCACTATTATGTAATTCAAAGAGAAAGCTATAGCAACTTGTTGAAAAAATTTTACAAACGACACCCGTACATAAATACTATGCTGTTGTCACTGTTTAAATAAATTATTCCATCTTGCTCCTCCTCATTAAGACTGATACTAAGTTGTTTATAGGTGGATTTTTCACTTTAATTTCTCATTAAAACACTATAAACATTCTTCAGTTTTTATACCAAAATTTTTATAATTTTCATTTAATTCCAACCTTATATTGATACGTAACAACAAAACATTCTATTTCTGAGAAAAACATGCCTTTGCCTGTGATTTGGATAGAAAAATTCCTGATGTTGTTCATTTCCTTTTCCTCAGAAGGAGGCAGTGGGTATATGACACCCCTTACTGTAGAAGTTAGTTGGTTACCTGAAATCACCATCAGTTTCACTAGCTCTGATTTCCATGTACTTAATGAAAGAGATTTGAACCATTATATCCAAGATGAAGATGCATTTTAGTATGACTCTCTTTTTCTTTTTAAGAATATAATAATCCAAGTAAGTTTTCCAGAAATATCTAGCTCCATACAAATCATGTCAGTGCATCTATTATACTCTTTCCTACAGGGTGACTGCAGATGGCAGCACATTAAACATTTACGGAGCTCTGCCATCTGACATGGGGAAGTACACGTGTGTTGCTACTAATCCTGCCGGAGAAGAAGACCGGATTTTTAATTTAAATGTCTATGGTAAATATGAAATTTCATCCTCTTTTGATTATGCTGCCTTAGAATCTATCAGATGAAATGAAGCCATAGGTGTCTGAAGTATTTAGTTCTAAAATCTAATGTCCTTGTTGTTTCCTTTTGGGATACAAAGCAAAAATATGGGTAAATGTAGTTGAATGATTTGAACTAGTAATAAACGCACTCCCACCTCTCTCATTTTCTGCATGACATAGTTCCACCTGCAATTAGGGGTAATAAAGAAGAAGCAGAGAAATTAAGGGCTTTGGTGGATACCTCAATAAATATTGAATGCAGAGCCACAGGAATGCCTCCACCACAGATAAACTGGCTAAAGAATGGACTTCCCCTGCCTCTCTCCTCCCATATCCGGTTGCTGTCTGGAGGACAAGTTATCAGGTCAGCTTTTATTGTGTGTGATTTGCTACACAGAGTTACTGTAATTGTAAACCTTAACTTTGGTGAAGTTGTACCAAAGTTGGCTCCCTGATAAAGAATCCACCTGCAAGAGATGCAAGAGACATGGGTTCAATCCCTGGGCTGGGAAGATCCCCTGCAGGAAAAAATGGAAACCCACTCCAGTATTCTTGCCTGGAAAATCCCATGGACCGAGGAGTCTGGTGGGCAACAGCCCATGGGGTAGCAAGAAAGTTGAATGCAACTTAGCTAGTAAACAACAACAGCTTCATCTAAATAATGTTTTAAAAATGTCTTTTTCTACATTTTTTACTTTGCTTCCCTTTCAATTTTTTTTTTAGAAGAGGGAGAATGGCAGATATAAATTTGAAATGTTTTATCATTCTTATTTAAATGTTCATGTTTTAGTAAATTTGAATACAATAGGTCTTTCATAGACTTATATCTATCATATATATTTTTTTAAGAGCTGCTATTTTAGCTAAAACTTTGTATGGCAAAATGATGGGAAGAGGCTTACTATAGTCATGTGATTTTCCTCATTCTCTATTAATATGTATTTGAAAAATATTCACCTCTCATATTGTGTTACATTTTCAGTGGCTTACTCTTAGTGCCTAATCAGCTTTGTCAAATAAATTTCATTGGAGGCGTCTATGTTTTGCGATGGATGGTTATAAACTTTATAACTAAAATTTCCCCAAATCACCTTCTGTAATCTTTGTATTATCACAAGTATTTTTATTTGTATGTTGATCAAATGTCAAATTATGAAGTGGGATGAAATTATGAAGTGTTGGGTCAAATTGTTTTTCAGGATTGTGAGAGCTCAGGCATCTGATGTTGCTGTGTATACTTGTGTGGCATCCAACAGAGCTGGGGTGGATAATAAACATTACAGTCTTCAAGTTCTGGGTATGTTACCAGAAACGTCCCTAGTACTTTACTTTGTGTCCAGTATTAAGCCACAGGCTTAATTTAAATATTGACCTATCTGGAAAGATTGATAAAATAGGATCTTAGTAACTAGGGCAGAATGCCTTTCTTCCCAGGGGATACATATATATTAAAGCATACTGTCTGTCAAAATACTTTTGTAACCTAGAATTTAGCATTAAATGAAATGTCAATTTTTTAAAATAGCATTTCAATCCTGACACATACAAAAAGACAGTTAAGACTGTTTTCTAATGTGTTATCGTCTGAGAGTATTTAAAATATGAATGGATATTTATGTGTAGACTAAATATCTCTCTGTGATATTAGACAGAGATAGAACTCAAAACGTTTCACTTCTGAAGATTTGCTAAACCAGAGAGTTCACAACCCCAAGAACATCCCAGAAGAGTTAAGTAACTATTTACTATAGGCTAAAAATGATTTCTGTTGTATTATATAAAATTGTCTCTGGAACTTATTATTTTCTTTATTCCACACAAGGTAGTTGAAAGTATACTTCTGGAATAATATCCATTCAGTTCAGTCACTCAGTCATGTCCGAATCTTTGCAACCCCATGGACTGCAGCACGCCTGGCCTCCCTGTCCATCATCAACTCCCGGAGTTTACTCAAACTCATGTCCAATGATTTGGTGGTGCCATCCAACCATCTCATCCTCTATCGCCCCCTTCTCCTCCCGCTTTAAATATTTCCCAGCATCAGGGTCTTTTCAAATGGGTCAGTTCTTTGCATCAGGTGGCCAAAGTATTGGAGTTTCAGCTTCAGCATCAGTCCTTCCAATGAATATTCAGGACTAATTTCCTTTAGGATGGACTGGTTGGATATCCTTGCAGTCCAAGGGACTCTCAAGAATCTTCTCCAACACCACAGTTGAAAATCATTAACTCTTTGGTGCTCAGCTTTCTTTATAGTCTAACTCTCACATCCATACATAACTACTGGAAAAACCATAGCTTTGACTAGATGGACCTTTGTTGGAAAAGTAATGTCTCTGCTTTTTAATATGCTGTCTAGGTTGGTCATAACTTTTCATCCAAGGAGCAAGGGTCTTTTAATTTCATGGCTACAGTCACCATCTGCAGATATTTTGAAGCCTCCCAAAATAAAGTCTGTTACTGTTTCCACTGTTTCTCCATCTATTTGCCATGAAGTGATGGGACCAAATGCCATAACTTTAGTTTTCTGAATGTTGAGTTTTAAGCCAACTTTTTCACTCTCCTCTTTCACTTTCATCAAAAGGTTCTTTAGTTCTTCTTCACCCTTCACCATAAGGGTGGTGTCACCTGCATATCTGAGGTTACTGACATTTCTCCTGACAATCTTGATTCCAGCTTGTGCTTCCTCCAGCCTGCGTTTCTCATGATGTACTCTGCATATAAGTTAAATAAGCAGGGTGACAATATATGTCCTTGACGTACTCCTTTCCCTATTTGGAATCAGTCTGCCATTCCATGTCCAGTTCTAACTGTTGCTTCCTGACCTGCACACAGATTTCTCAAGAGGAAGGTCAGGTGGTCTGGTATTCCCATCTCTTTCAGAATTTTCCACAGTTTATTGTGATCCACACAGTCAAAGGCTTTAGCGTAGTCAATAAAGCAGAAGTAGATGTTTTTCTGGAATGCTCTTGCTTTTTCAATGATCTAGCTGATGTTGACAATTTGATCTCTGGTTCCTCTGCCTTTTCTAAATCCAGCTTGAACAGCTGGAATTTCACAGTTCATGTACAGTAGAAGCCTGGCTTGGAGAATTTTGAGCATTACTTTACTAGTGTGTGAGATGAGTGCAATTGTGCGGTAGTTTGAGCATTCTTTGGCATTGCCTTTCTTTGGGATTGGAATGAAAACTGACCTTTTCCAGTCCTGTGGCCACTGCTGAGTTTTCCAAATTTGCTGGCATATCGAGTGCAGCACTTTCACAGCATCATCTTTTAGGCTTTGAAATAGCTTAACTGGAATTCCATCACCTCCAGTAGCTTTGCTCGTAGTGATGCTTCCTAAGGCCCACTTGACTTCACATTCCAGGATGTCTGGCTCTAGGTGAGTTATCAAACCATCGTGATTATCTGGGTCGTGAAGATCTTTTTTGTTAGTTCTTCTGTGTATTCTTGCCACCTCTTCTTAACATCTTCTGCTTCTGTTAGGTCCATGCCATTTCTGTCCTTTATTGTGCCCATCTTTGCATGAAATGTTCCCTTGGTATCTCTAATTTTCTTGAAGAGATCTCTAGTCTTTCCTATTTTATTGTTTTCCTCCATTTTTTTGCATTGATCACTTAAGAAGGCTTTCTTATTTCTCCTTGCTATTCTTTGGAACTCTGCATTCAGATGGGTATATATCTCCTTTGTGTTTCGCTTCTCTTCTTTTCTCAGCTATATGTAAGTCCTCCTCAGACAACTATTTTGCCTTTTCTCATTTCTTTTTCTTGGGGATGGTCTTGATCCCTGTCTCTTTTACAATGTCACGAACCTCCATTCATAGTTCTTCGGGCACTCAGTCTATCAGATCTAAACCCTTGAATCTGTTTGTCACTTCTACTGTATAATCGTAAGGCATTTGATTTAGGTCATACCTGAATGGTCTAGTGGTTTTCCCTACTTTCTTCAATTTAAGTCTGAATTTGGCAATAAGGAGTTCATGATCTGAGCCACAGTCAGCTCCCTGTCTTGTGTTTGCTGACTGTATAGAGCTTCTCCAACTTTGACTGCAGAGAATATAGTCAATCTGATTTCAATATTAACCATCTCTTGATGTCCATGTGTAGAGTCTTCTCTTGTGTTGTTGGAAGAGGATATAATATCTGGAATATATTATAATAAAGGTGAAAGTCTAAAATGTTAAAAAATGACCAAATTTAAACCACATTTAGTTTTGTATGTTCAACAAGGAAACAGTCCTGAGAGCTTATTATTAATATTTTTCTTTTTTTTAATTAATTAATTTATTTTAGTTAGAGGCTAATTACTTTACAATATTGTAGTGGTTTTTGCCATACATTGAAATGAATCAGTCATGGGTTTACATGTGTTTCCCATCCTGAACCCCTCTCCCACCTCCCTCCCCATCCCATCCCTCTGGGTCATCCCAGTGCACCAGCCCTGAGCATTTGTCTCATGCATCGAACCTGGACTGGTAATCTGTTTCACATATGATAATATACATGTTTCAACGCTATTCTCTCAGAATCATCCCACCCTCGTCTTCTCAGAGTCCAAAAGACTTTTATTCATCTGTGTCTCTTTTTCTGTCTCGCATATAGGGTTATCGTTATCATCCTTCTAAATTCCATATATATGCGTTAGTATACTGTATTGGTGTTTTTCTTTCTGGCTTACTTCACTCTGTATAATGGGCTCCAGTTTCATCCACCTCATTTTGTCAAAGTTAGTAATTAGCCTATAGCACATGTTTTTATAGTAAAGTCATTAATTAATTATATGCTATTTTAAATTCTATAATTTTATAGATCACAGAAACACTGTAGAACTAAGTGAACCATTTAAATTTTTAATCTAAATTGATATCCAAGAATAATAGATATATAATTTTGTTTTCTATATAGTACCACCAAGTCTGGACCATGGGATGGGAACAGAGGAAATCATAATTGTCAAGGGTAGTTCCACCTCCATGACATGTTTTACTGATGGAACCCCAGCTCCCAGGATGTCCTGGCTTAGAGATGGTCAGCCTCTGGGGCTAGATGCCCATCTGTCAACCAGCTCTCAAGGAACGGTCCTTCAGCTCATCAAAGCAGAAACGGAAGATTCGGGACGGTACACCTGCATTGCCTCGAACGAAGCAGGAGAAGTCAGCAAACACTTTATCCTCAAGGTCTTGGGTGAGTAAAATAACTGGGAAATATGTCATAATAAAGACAATGAGTTAAGTGTACTTTTTAGAATCATTGGTTATGGTACAAAATTTTAAAAATTTTCATTGTACTTCTTATTTCTGTTCTATAATTCACCTACATTTACTTTTATCCAAAGCATGTTAAATTATTGTTTCTTATCTGTATAAAACAATGAGCCCTACTACTTATGAAACATCATTCACTGACCAAGTCATACAACTAGTAGATAAGTAGTTTTTTTAACTTTTTTCCAAGAATTAAAATCCCCCTTCATGGGTAACAGCCTTGTCATGGTGAAGGGGCTTGTATAACTCGATGAAGCTATGAGCCATGCCTTGCAGGGCCACCCGAGGTGGATGGGTCATAGCGAAGAGTTCTGACAAAACATGATCCACTGGAGGCAGAAATGACAACCCACTCCAGTATTCTTGCCATTAGAACCCAATGAATAGTATGAAAAGCAAAAAGATATGACACTGAAAGATGAGCCCCCCCGAGTCAGAAGGTTTCCAGAATGCTACTGGCAAAGAGTGGAGGGCAGTTACTAATAGCTCCAGAAAGAATGAAGTGGCTGGGCCAAAGCAGAAACAGCACCCAGATGTGTACATGTCTGGTGGTGAAAGTAAAGTCTAGTGCTGTAAAGAACACTACTGCATAGGAACTTGGAAGGTTAGGTCCATGAATCAATGTAAATTGGATGTGGTCAAGCAGGAGATGGCAAGAGTAAACATCAACATCATAGGAATCAGTGAACTAAGATGGACTGGAATGGGCGAACTTAATTCAGATGACCAATTTATCTACTACTGTGGGCAAAAATCCCTTTGAAGAAATGGAATAGCTCTCATAGTCAACAAAAGAGTCCAAAATGCAGTACTTGGACTGTGGCTCAGATCATGAGCTCCTTATTGCCAAATTTGGGCTTAAATTGAAAAAAGTAGCAAAAACCACTAGGCCACTCAGGTATGATCTAAATAAAATCCCTTATGATTATACAGTGGAGGTGACAAATAGATTCAAGGGATTGATCTGGTAGATAGAGTGCCTGAAGAACTATGGGCAGAAGTTCATAACATTGTACAGGAGGCAGTGACCAAAACCAGCCCAAAGAAAAAGAAATATAAGAATGCAGAGTGGTTGTCTGAGGAGGCTTTACAAATAGCTGAGGAAAGAAGAAAGGTTAAAGGCAAGGGAGAAAGGTAAAGATGTACACCCAGCTGAATGCAGAGTTCCAGATAATAGCCAGGGAAGATAAGAAGGCCTTTTTAAATGAACATTGCAAAGAACTCTTCAAAAAAATTGGAGATATCAAGGGAACATTTCATGCAAGGATGGGCTCAATAAAGGACAGAAATGGTAAGGACCTAACAGCAGCAGACGAGATTAAGAAGAGGTGACAGGAATATACAGAAGAACCATACAACAAGGGTCTTAATGAGCCTGATAACCATGATGGTGTGGTCACTTACCTAGAGCCAGACATCCTGGAGTATGAAGTCAAGTGACCCTTAGGAAGCATTACTACAAACAAAGCTACTGGAGGTGATGAAATTCCAGGTGAGCTACTTAAAATCCTAAAATCCTAAAGATCTTTTAAAGATGATGCTATTAAAGTGCTGCACTCAATATGTAAGCAGATTTGGAAAACCCAGCAGTGGCCACAGGACTGGAAAAGGTTTGTTTTCATTCCAATCCCCAAAAAGGGCATTGCCAAAGAATGTGAAAACTACCATACAATTGCATTCATTTCACATGCTAGCAAAGTTTATGCTCAAAATCCTTCAAGCTAGGTTTTAGTAGTACATGAACCAAGAGCTTCCAGATGTTCAAGCTGGATTTAGAAAAGATAGAAAAACCAAAGATAAATTGTTAACATTTGTTGGATCATGGAGAAAGCAAGGGAGTTCCGAAAATACATTTGCTTCTGCTTAATTGACCACATGAAAGCCTTTGACTGTGTGGATCACAACAAACTGTGGAAAATTCTTCAAGAGATGAGAATACCAAACCACCTGACCTGCCTCCTGAGAAACCTACGTGCAGGCCAAGGAGCAACAGTTAGAACCTCACATGGAACAACTGACTGGTCAAAATTGGTAAAGGAGTATGACAAGGCTGTTCATTGTCACCCTGTTAATTTAACTTCTATTCAAAGTACATCATGTCAAATGCCAGGCTGGTGAATCACAAGCTGGAATCAAGATTGCTGGGAGAAATATAAACAACCTCAGATATGCAGATAATACCACTCTAATGGTTGAAATTGAAGAGGAACTAAAGAGCCTCTTAATGAGGGTGAAACAGGAGAGTGAAAAACCTGGCTTGAAACTCGGCATTAAAAAAACTAAAATCAAGGCATCAGGTCCCATCACTTCATGGCCAACAGAAGAGAAAAAAGTGGAAGCAGTGACAGATTTCTGCCCCCGCCTTGGGCTCCAGAATCACTGTGGATGGTGATTGCAGCCATGAAATTAAAAGAAACTTGCTCCTTGGAAGGGGAGCTGTGACAAACCTAGCATGCTGAGTTGCTCAGTCGTGTACAACTCTTTGCAACCTAATGGACAGTAGTCCACCAGGCTCCTTTGTCCCTGGGATCCTCTAGGCAAGAATACAGGAGTTGGTTGCCATGTCTTCCTCCAAGGGCTTTTCCCAACCCAAGGGTTGAACCCACATCTCTTTCGTCTCCTATAATGGCAGGTGGTTCTTTACCACTGGTGCCACCTGGGAAGCCCTACACAGAATATTAAAATGCAGAGACATCACTTTGCCAACAAAGTTCTGTATAGTCAAATTTATGGTTTTTCCAGTATCCATGTACGGACATTAGAGTTGGACCATAAAGAGGACTGAGTGCCAGAAAATTGGTGCTTTCAACTCATGGTGCTGGAGAAGACTCTTGAGAGTCCCTTGGGCTGCAAGGAAATCAAACCAGTCAATCCTAAAGGAAATAAACTCTGAATATTTATTGGAAGAACTGATGCTGAAGCTCCAGTACTTTGGCCACCTGATACAAAGAGCCAGCTCATTGGAAAAGACTCTGATGGTGGGAAAGATTAAAGGCAAAAGGAGAAGGGGGTGACAGAGGATGAGATGTTTAGATTACATCATCAATTCAATGGACATGAATTTGAGCAAATGCCAGGAGATATAGTGGAGGACGTAGGAGCCTGGCACACTGCAGTCCATGGGTTCACAGAAAGTTGGACATTACTTAGTGACCAAACAACAACAAAGAGAACTAAAATCTCTTCTGATGATAGTAATTTAATGGAAAAGCATAATGTTTATGCTATTGTGTTATTCCAACAGTCTTTAAATGATCCAGTCTGTAGATTATAGTTGTAATGGTCATTTCAAATGATCTAGTTCTATTTATTTTGTACATTTATATATATATGGAAGAAAATTTTTACTGTGGAGATATATACACTTGTATATGGTTTCAAAAAGCCAACCTGGCAAGTTGAATAATTCTTGCCTAGATTTGATTAGGTTTTTTTTTTTTTTACTTTTAAAAAAAATTTTTTTATTGAAGTATAGCTGATTAACAATGCTGTGTTAGTTTTTGCTGTATAGAAAAGTGAATCAGTTATACATGTATCCACTCTTTTGGGGGATCTTTTTCTGTGTAAGTCATTACAGAGTACTGAGTAGAGTTCCCTGTGCTATATAGTAGTTCCTTATTACCTATTTATATGTAGTAGTGTGCATATATCAATTCCAATCTCCCAATTTATCTGTCCTCCACCTTTCCTCCCTGGTAACCACAAGTTTGTTTTCTGCATATGTGACTCTATTTCTGTTTTGTAAATAAGTTCATTTGTACCACTCTTTTAGATTTCACGTGTAAGTTATATATGATATTTGTATTTCTCTGTCTGACTTACTTCACTTAGTGTGATAATCTCTAGGTTCACCCATGTTGCTGCAAATGGCATTATTTCACAAAAAAAAATATTTTAAATGTGTATTCCAATGTTCTACATGCAAACAAATAGTTTAAAGAGAAAACATATGTTTTCCGTGAAGTAAAACATTTTTATTGGGAGGAGAAATGAACATGAAAGAAATGAACTATTTCAATGATCAATAATTTTTTGGAAGTTTGTTTGCTTTTTAATAATGTTTGAAATAAACCTCAGGCTCATTAAGTTTTTTTTCAACAAAATGTGCCCCACAAGGAAAAAGTAAGAATTTTGGTAGCCAGATGTTTTCAGTATGTGCTATAAACTTTCTCATAGTACCTATTACAATTTTAATATTTGTGTAACCTTAAAAGTCTGTCTCAGTTAAACTCTGTGATGAGCAGTTCCGTTTTTACATACTGCTGTATTCCTAGGGCTTAGCATGGCATTTGACACATAATATTTATCTGTTGGCTTGATCTGAATAGATTTAGCTACTTATCAGCTGACTCAAGTTAGTTTTAACTGTAGCAGGAAACAGAACAATATCAAATAAGCAAACAGAAATACTGTGGTGTAGATGAGCGTTCCACAGAATGAACAGTGATAGTGGAGGCCGTACTCCAGAATATTTAGAGACAGAAGGCAGAAGAAAGTGTGTGTTAGAGAAGAAGGGTGGAATAACAAATTCCTATATAATTCACAGAATATGAGGAATGCCAGGAGATGACATAAATGTGATCTTCTACATTAATTATTCATATATTATTAATTATTGACTGTATATTATGTGCTCGGCATGTTTCTAGTATCATGTAGCACATGATCATTGAACACCTACTATGTGCCATATGGTATGAAAGATACTTGAATGCATCATTGAATAAACGGGATGTGGTCTCAGCCCTCAACTTCCTCCTTCAGCAGAGAACACAGATATAGAACAAGTGATGACTTTTGAGTGTGATAGGAATGATATGGTGAAAATTCTGTGAGATGGGAATGTTCAGAGAAGATCCTCTCAAGGAGACATCTAAGCCTTAAAAAGTCAAACTGTCCTGACGAGTGAGGAGATGCATCCATTTTTCACCTAGGAGTGAGAAAGCTTGAGCTTTCTGTTTGTGCTCACTGAAGTTGAGTGCGACAGGAAATATACCTGGACAGAAGCCATGCTGTGAAGAGACTCTGAAAATCTGGACCTCATTAGGAAGGAAGAAGCAGGAATGTGTTACAATCAGATTTCACTTCCAAAAAAAATCCCTCAGACGACAGAGTGAAGAATGACTTGAAGAGTCTGTTATACTCACACAGGCCTGAAAATACAGGGGCCTGGTACAGCATGTGGCAGCGGAGACAGAGAGAAGGAATACTTCCCCAGGAGTTCAAGAACCCAGGAGCAGAATCACAGCCTGGTGCGTTTATGGATGTAGAAAACAAAAAGGAAAGTAACAATAGTGCTGTTAGAGTCATATATCAATACAAAGAACAACCTTCCCTCCTGCAGGATTTATAAGGATATTAAAACAGGTTTGAAAACCGCTCAACAGAAAGATGAGCAGCTTTAGCATTTCAGCATCTGTTGAAGGCTAGTTCCGTTAAAACCTGCAAAACTTCAATCTGTACTCCACTAGGAATGTGAATGTAAATATCCTAATTTGGGGAACTGCTAGTCTCAACTTAACTCCATCCATCTGGCGGGAGGTCTCACGGTGTGTTAGTAATTCTGGAAAGTCTGCTGTGGCTAAAATACTAAAAACAAGGGAGAAGATCATGCAGAATAAAGCTGGGGTTGAGGGGGGTGGGAATTGACAGGGTTCAGACTGTGAAGGGATTGTTGACTACATTAAGAATCTGGGGTTTTGTCCTAGAACATCGGGAAATCTTTAAAAGTTCTAATAAATGGAATGCCATGAGTAGAGTTGCAGTTTGAGAATATCACTCTGACTACAAAGTGGAAAGTGGCCTGGAGCAGGACAGTGTATTATTAGGAATTGTGTTTAACTGTGATTTACAGAGTCTAAACATGGTGACTTAAAGAAAGAACTTTTGTTTTTTCTCACTGAACGAGATGTATGGAGCTGGGCACTACTTGCATTCATTCAGCAGTTCAAATCTTTACAGTTCTCTTGGCCCTTGGCCTCAACATCATGGTCAGTCTGTGATTGTGCATCATCAGCTCACCCCCAGCATCACTAGTTGCAACAGCAGAGCAAGAAAAATAGGGAAGGCAAAAAATTGTCCCTTTCAGGATTTTCTTAGAATTCCCACAAAACTACCTCCACTTACATCTCCTTGGTTAGATTCTTCACATGCCACTCCATCTACTACCTACTAAAAAGGCCAGAAAATGTAATTTTTAGCGCAATGAGAGCCCTAACAAGATTGAGTTCTATTAATATAAAAGAAACAGGTGAATGATATTGGGTAGGCACCTATAGCCAAGATATATTAGTCCAAATAAATGGCATTGTAACTCAGATTAGTGATGGAGGTGAGAGGGAAAGATACACTCTAAAGATAACTTCGGGTATAAGTATTAAGACATGGTTGTGGATTTGGACGTAGGGAAGTAATGATGATGAAGAAGATATCAAGGATGACACCCAGTTTCTGGCTGATGTGTCTGAACAATTGGCAGTTTCATCACGTAGATGCAGGGAATGCTGGAAATGGACCAGGTTTTGAGGAGTAAGGTCACAGGTTCAGTCTGAATACATGTTGAGGTGGAAGTTGTTTTCAAAGAACCTACTGAAGATTATTATCTGGTAACTGGGTATATGGATCTGGAGCCCAGAAAAGAGATCTAGGCTAGAAATGTAAGTTTTGGAGTCATCAGAATATGGGCAACTCCTATCCTGCCCAAAGTGTAAGACAAATGGGCTTCCCTTGTAGCTCAGCTGGTGAAGAATCTGCCTGCAATGTGGGAGACCTGGGTTAGATCGCTGGGTTAGGAAGATCCCCTGGAGAAGGGAAAGGCTACCTACTTCAGTATTCCGGCCTGGAGCTGTCCATGGACTCGATAGTCCGTGGGGTTGCAAAAAGTTGTACACGAGTGAGCAACTTTCACTATTCACAAGATACAGAGTGAAATGTGTTTGCAATCACTTAACACATGTGAGAGCTGATGGCTGGGGTTTGAACCAGTTGGAAACAAGCTCTTTGTGTTGTTGCTGCTATTGCTGAGTCTTTAAATCTAGTACCATAAGCTTTCGAGGGTAAAGGCCATACTTACTTAATCTTTGTATCCACAGTGACTTACCCATAGTAAATAATGAACAAGTGAGAGGAATAAAGAATTGCCTGTAGTCACGTGGAGAATCTGATCAATGCTTTTGAGTGATACAAACAGCATACTATGAACATTGGTGGTGGTGGTTTAGTCGCTAAGTCATGTCCAAGTCTTGAGAACCCATGGACAGTAGGACAGTAGCCTGCCAGGCTCCTCTGTCCATGGGATTCTCCAGGCAAGAATACTGGAGTAGGTTGCTATTAAAGGGATAGAAATTTTAGAGATTGTTGCAGAGCAAGATGCAACTGAACTTGTTGAGGGAGAGTAGTAGTCTAATTTGAAATCTAGGTTACATAAAGTGTATTAAAAATAAATAACGTTATAAAGAGAGATTGAAGCTATGTTGTAGAAGTCTTGGAAATCATGATGAGTTTTTATTTAATTCAGTGAGCAACATAGAGACACTGACATCTTTTAAACAAGGAACGTTGGACTGATCTAAAATGCACTTATGAAAATGTATTTTGACCAAAATACATCCTAAGATGGATAAAACTGAAAAAGAGTGGTCATATGGGACAATAGTTATGAAACTCTGACTTCTTAATTATAATATGTTACCTTTTTCCAAAAAGGCAAACAAGGACCATAGGTACAAATTTTAGGAGCTAGTATTTTTTAATTTATTTTTAATTGGAGTATAATTGCTTTACAATGTTGTGTTGGTTTCTGCCATATATCAACATGAATCAGCCATAAGTACACATATGTTCCCTCCCTCTTGAAGGTCCTTCCCACCACCTCCCACCCCATCCCACCCCTCTAGGTTGTCACAAGGCACCCTCTGTTATATCGCAACTTCTCATTAGCTATCAAATTTACATGTGGTAATACATATATTTCAGGGCTACTCTCTCAATTTGTCCCAGCCTCTCCAACCCCTGCTGTGTTCATATGTCTGTTCTCTATGTCTGAATATCTATTCCTGCCCTTCAAATAGGTTCATCAATACCATTTTTCTAGATTCCATATAAATGTGTTAATATGATATTTGGTTTTCTATTTCTTGTTTACTTCACTCTGTATAACGGACTCTAGGTTCACTCACCTCACTAGAACTGACTCAAATCCATTCCTTTATATTGCAGAGTAACATTCTATTGTGTACATATATCTACATCTATATCTATATATCTGCAGTGATTTATGACAAACCTAGATAGCATATTGAAAAGCAGAGACATTACTTTGCCAACAAAGGTCCGTCTGGTCAAGGCTATGGTTTTTCCAGTAGTCATGTATGGATGTGAGAGTTGGACGGTGAAGAAGGCTGAGAGCCGCAGAATTGATGCTTTTGAACTGTGGTGTTGGAGAAGACTCTTGAGAGTCCCTTGGACTGCAAGGAGATCCAATCAATCCATCCTAAAGGAGATCAGTCCTGGGTGTTCATTGGAAGGACTGATGTTGAAACTGAAACTCCAATACTTTGGCCACCTCATGCGAAGAGTTGACTCATTTGAAAAAACCCTGATGCTGGGGAGGATTGAGGGCAGGAGGAGAAGGGGACGACAGAGGACGAGATGGTTGGGTGGCATCAACAACCCGATGGACATGAGTTTGGGTAAGCTCTATCAGTTCAGTTCAGTTCAGTCACTCAGTCGTGTCCAACTCTTTGTGACCCCATGAATCGCAGCACGCCAGGTCTCCCTGTCAATCACCAACTCCTGGAGCCTACCCAAACTCATGTCCATCGAGTTGGTGATGCCATTCAACCATCTCATCCTCTATCGCCCCCTTCTCCTTCTGCCTTCAATCTTTCCCAGCATCAGGGTCTTTTCAAATGAGTCAGTTCTTTGCATCAGGTGGCCAAAGTATTGGAGTTTTAGTTTCAGCATCAGTCCTTCCAATGAATATTTAGGACTGATTTCCTTTACGATTGACTGGTTTGATCTCATTGCAGTCCAAGGGACTCTCAAGAGTCTTCTCCAACACTATAGTTCAAAGCATCAATTCTTCAGTGCTCAGCTTTCTTTATAGTCCAATTCCCACATCCATACATGACCACTGGAAAAACCATAGCTTTGACTAGATGGAACTTTGTTGGCAAAATAATGTCTCCGCTTTTTAATATGCTGTTTAGGTTGGTCATAGCTTTTCTTCCAAGGAGCAAGCGTCTTTTAATTTCATGGGTGCAATCACCATCTGCAGTGATTTTGGAGCCCAAGAAAAGAAAGTCTGTAACTGTTTCCACTGTTTGCCCATCTATTTGCCATGAAGTGATGGGTCTGGATCCCATGATCTTCGTTTTTTTAATGTTGAGTTTTAAGCCAGCTTTTTCACTCTCCTCTTTCACTTTCATCAACAGGCTCTTTAGTTCCTCTTCACTTTCTGATATAAGAGTGGTATCATCTGCAAATCTGAGGTTGTTGATATTTCTCCCGGCAATCTTGACTCCAGCTTGTGCTTCATCCAGTCCAGCATTTTGCATGATGTACTCTGCATATAAGTTAAATAAGCA